>CM038674.1:365340562-366560490 GCA_021605145.1 Aegilops bicornis | reverse complement strand
TCTTGGTCCAACGAGCGTATGGCGTTGTGAATACCATGACGCTGTCGGTCCCGCGCCTCCTGAGACGGGCACGGTGCATGTACGGACGCCGAGGTCTGCGCAGCCTTGTCCTTGGACTTGGCAGCACCGTGGGCTCCCCCGTCGACGTCCATTCTTCCGCCGGCGTCTACCCCACCACCCGTTTGCTCCGGTGGTGGTGGGTTCGATGCGGACGGAACATCTGTTGCCGAAGCCTTCTTCTTCGGTGGCATGTCGATGAAGATGATGAAGATCTAGCTCGTGTGGACGTCGGATCAGGTTCACACAACCTCGACGCCCCCCTACCTGGCGCGCCAAAGATGTCGGGGAGGCTGATCTGGCCCACGAACACCTATGGGACCGGCGGACCGAGCCCCTTTCGGTTCGGCGGGGGGGCGGAGGTCGCACGAAGAGCAGATCGAGGCGAAGCACACGAGCGGTTTACCCAGCTTCGGAGCTCTCCGAAGAGATAACACTCCTACTGCTACATGTCTGAGTGTATTGAGTTCTTGCTAAGGAGACCGAGCATGAGTGTTCTCTGGCCTCGAACCTTTCAAACCCCTCTCTTCCCCCCCTCCAAAGGCCTCCTTTCCTACGTTGCGCATGGGCCTCCTTTTATATGCTAAAGGGGTCTCCGACAGGTGGCAACGTAGACAAGGGTAAAAATGGAAAAGGAGTGGTTGGTACAGCTACTTGTACGGGTATCATACCTAACCTCGACGGCGGGGACAAAGGCATTAAATGCCCGCTGTCACGTCGCCCTAACAGGCGTAAAGGGACCGCCAGGCGCCACCGCTTTCCACGATGGCAATCTTGTCGATTACCGCTTGCCACCGCTCGGCCGTCAAGACGGGCCTCTTGCCACGCTAGCGCTGGAAAGGTCCTGTGGCGACACGTTAGTGGATGTGCTGGAGCGCAGGTACAGAGTGGTGGTCTGCCGCGGCAAGCGCCTTGCCGCGGTTGTTGTCTTGTCGCGTCTGGAAGCTTGTCGCTCACCGGGCCTTCCCGGCAAGCTCCTCTTGCCGGGGCCTTGTCTCTTAGGTGCCTTGGGTGGCCTTCCCGGCAAGCTCCTCTTGCCGGGGCCTTGTCTCCTTGGCTTGAATACTTTGTTCTTGAATGGCTCCAAAGGAACCACGGAGGACCTTGGCGGTCACCCGGTAAGCCTTGCCGCGGAGGGCTGCAACTGCCCGTGCACAAGTTCGGGGTACTAGGGTACCCCTATTCTAGTACACCGACAGGTACCGTCGTTGAGCGTTTATTCAACTTTGCATCTCTGGATTGATTATTGCTGACCCTTTTTGCTACCATATTATAAGCCTTCCCAGCTCCACATACATCTACATCGTGCGTTTGACTCTCCCTGGTAATCGCTCTATCCAAGCTTTGAGAGTTTTGACTACATCGGTTGCCGATCACTGCCTGCTGCTGGGTAAGAACTGGTAAGAATTTGAGATTTGCTTGACGGATTTGTGACACCCGCCACCACCACTTGTTAGTAGTCTGTAGGATCATATTCTTGTGTGTTTCTATTGCTGCTAACCATGCTAGGATCACAAGCCGACGAGATTGACTGGGAGAACTTAACGAACAAGGAGCTTCATGATAAGTTTCAGCAAATGATGACTGAACAGGTGCAAGATGTGCTGAAATTTTTTGAAGAGGCCATGGAGAAGATCACTGGCCTTGAGAAGACGTTCGAAACAAAGCTCGATAACAGATTTAATGAACTGCTTGTGCGTCTTCCACCACCGGCTGCACCTGCCGCACCTCTGCAACAACAACAACGACGACGACGACTACCTCCACGTCGGGAAACAGCCCTCCGCCGAGCGAGCCGTGTCCCTCTTCAGCCTGGCCAAACTGTTGGTGCTGCTGTTGATACTTCTGTGGCTCCTGCTGCTGATGTGGAGGAGGATGATTATGCGGGAGATTACGAGGATGAGGTTGATCAAAATCAGAACTACGTGCAACCACCAGCACCACAACCACCAGGTCGTCCACATGCAAATAATGGCAATGTTAGGGCTCCCCTTCAGGTACGAGACCATGACCATCTCCCTAAACTGAAATTGAATATTCCACCATTTGAGGGTAGATATGTTCCTGATATATATCTTACTTGGGAGTTAGAAACTGAACAACGATTTACATGTTTACAATATCCTGAGGAGAGACGTGTTCCTGCTGCTGTTTGTGCTTTCACTGGCTTTGCATGTGTTTGGTGGTCTGAACATTGTAGATTATATCCTGTTCCAGCTACTTGGGCTGCTTTTAAAACTGCTATGCGTACTCGTTTGGTTCCACCATATTATCAATGTGAATTACTTCAAAAATTGCAGCGCTTAAGGCAAGGAAAAAATTTTGTAGAAGAATATTATCAGGAATTACAAACTGGCTTGAATAGATGTGGTATTGTTGAGGAGAATGAAGCTATGCTTGCATGTTTTATGGGTGGATTAAATAGACAGATTCAGACCATTCTAGAGTATAAGGATTAAACGTGAAGTGCAGGATCGACAGGCATTGGCGCGAACTAACTTTTTTGCAGGTCGACCTTCATCATGGACACCACGTACATCATCTACTTCCACTGCACCATCACCTCCTCCAGGTGCCACCTCCAACCGTGATACAAAAAAGCAGGCACAACCACCACTATCTGCCAAGAGCACACCTGCCGGGCCTGCACAGAGCTCTTCTTCTTCCATGGCGCCAACAGGCACACAAGTGATATTATTTGTCGTCGTTGTAAGGGAAGAGGACATTTTGCGAGAGAATGCAAATCTCAGCGTGTGATGATAGCTACTGAGGATGGTGGGTATGAGTCTGATAGTGACTATGATTAGGAGACTTTGGCTCTTATTACACATGAAGAACATGGTGGAGATGATTCTGATCATGAGACACAATACATGGCTGCTGAAGATGCTGACATGTATGAATGTTTAGTTGCTCAACGTGTTTTGAGTGTGCAGGTTACACAAGCTGAGAAAAATCAGAGGCATAATTTGTTCCGTACAAAGGGAGTTGTGAAGGAACGTTCTATTCGCGTCATCATAGATGGAGGGAGCTGCAACAACTTGGCTAGCATGGAGATGGTGGAGAAGCTATCTCTCACCACAAGACCTCATCCACTTCCTTACTACATCCAATGGTTCAACAACAGCGGCAAGGTTAAGGTAACACGTCTTGTTAAGTGCATTTTAGTATCTCTACATATGCTGATTATGTTGGTTGTGATGTGGTACCTATGCAAGCATGTTCCTTATTACTTGGTAGACCATGGCAATTTGATAAAAATTCTGTACACCATGGTAGAAACAATCAGTATACTCTTGTTCATAAGGATACAAATATTACTTTGCTTCCTATGACTCTTGATTCCATTTTGAAAGATGATATTCATAGAGCTAATAAAGCAAAACAGGTGAAAAATAAGAGTGAAAATCAGATTGTGGCAAAGGAATTTGAGCAACAAATGAAGCCTAAAAATAAACCATCTAGTGTTGCTTCTGAAATTAAATTGAAAAGTGCATGTTTAGTTGCCACCAAATCTGATATTGATGAGCTAGTTTTTAGCAAATCTGTTTGCTATGCTTTTGTGTGCAAAGAGGCATTATTTTCATTCGAGGACGTGCCTTCCTCTTTGCCCCATGCAGTCACTAACATTTTGCATGAGTTCGCTGACATCTTCCCACAAGACGTGCCAATGGGATTACCACCTATGCGAGGGATTGAGCATCAAATTGACTTAATTCCCGGTGCATCGCTACCCAACCGCGCACCATACCGTACCAATCCAGAGGAGACGAAGGAGATTATGCGTCAAGTACAGGAGCTACTCGACAAAGGTTATATTCGTGAATCCCTTAGTCCTTGTGTTGTTCCTATTATTCTAGTGCCGAAAAAGGATGGTACGTCACAGTATGTGTGTTGATTGTAGAGGCATTAATAATATTACTATCGTTATCGTCATCCTATTCCTAGGCTAGATGATATGCTTGATGAATTGAGTGGCTCTACAATATTCTCCAAAGTTGATTTGCGTAGTGGATACCATCAAATTCGTATGAAATTGGGAGATGAATGGAAAACAGCTTTTAAAACTAAGTTTGGTTTATATGAGTGGTTAGTCATGCCTTTTGGGTTAACTAATGCACCTAGTACTTTCATGAGACTAATGAACGAAGTTTTACATGCTTTCATTGGACGATTTGTGGTAGTCTATTTTGATGATATACTTATTTATAGCAAATCTTTGGAAGAACATTTGGAACATTTACGTGCTGTTTTTATTGCTCTACGTGATGAACGTTTGTTTGGTAACCTTGGGAAGTGCACCTTTTGCACCGACCGATTATCTTTTCTTGGCTATGTTGTTACTCCACAGGGAATTGAAGTTGATAAAGCCAAGATTGAAGCTATTGAGAGTTGGCCGCAGCCCAAAACGGTCACACAAGTGAGGAGTTTTCTTGGACTCGCTGGTTTCTATAGGCGTTTTCAAGAGATTTCAGCACCATTGCTGCACCTCTCAATGAGCTTACAAAGAAGGATGTGCCTTTTGTTTGGGGTACTACACAGGAAGAAGCCTTCACAGTATTGAAAGATAAGTTGACACATGCTCCTTTACTCCAACTTCCTAATTTTAATAAGACTTTTGAGCTTGAATGTGATGTTAGTGGAATTGGATTAGGAGGTGTGTTATTACAAGATGGCAAACCTATTGCATACTTTTCTGAAAAATTGAGTGGGCCTAGTCTGAATTATTCTACTTATGATAAAGAATTATATGCTCTTGTTCGGACTTTAGAAACATGGCAACATTATTTATGGCCCAAAGAATTTGTTATAAATTCTGATCATGAATCTCTGAAACATATTAAACTTAAGCTAAACTGAATCGTCGACATGCTAAATGGGTTGAATTCATTGAGACTTTCCCTTATGTCATTAAACACAAGAAGGGTAAAGAAAATGTTATTGTTGATGCATTGTCTCGTCGCTATACTATGCTTTCACAACTTGACTTCAAAATATTTGGTTTGGAGACCATCAAAAATCAATATGTGCATGATGCTGATTTCAAAGATGTAATGTACAATTGAAAAGAAGGAAGAACATGGCACAAGTTCGTTATTAATGATGGCTTTGTGTTCCGTGCTAACAAGCTATGCATTCCAACTAGCTATGTTCGTATTTTGTTGTTGCAGGAGGCGCATGGAGGAGGATTAATGGGACACTTTGGCGTGAAGAAGACGGAGGACGTACTTGCTACACATTTGTTTTGGCCAAAGATGAGACGAGATGTCGAGCATTTTGTTGCTCGCTGCACTACATGTCAAAAAGCTAAGCCACGACTCAATCCTCATGGTTTATATATGCCTTTGCCTGTACCTAGTGTTCCTTGGGAGGATATATCTATGGAATTTGTTTTAGGTTTACCTCGAACAAAGAAGGGGAGGGATATCATATTTGTTGTCGTGGATAGATTCTCGAAAATGGTACACTTTATACCATGTCATAAAAGCGATGATGTTGTTAATATTTCTGATTTGTTCTTTTGTGAAATTATTCGCTTGCATGATGTGCCAAATACTATTGTTTCAAATCGTGATACTAAATTTCTTAGCCACTTTTGGAGATGTTTATGGGCTAAGTTGGGGAATAAACTGCTTTTTAGTACTACTTGTCACCCCCAAACTGATGGACCAACTGAAGTAGTCAATAGAACATTGTCTACTATGCTTAGGGCTGTTTTGAAGAATAATAGGAAAATGTGGGAAGAATGCTTGCCTCATATTGAATTTGCTTATAATCGTTCATTGCATTCTACTACTAAGATGCGCCCTTTTGAAATTGTGTATGGTTTCCTACCTCGTGCACCTATTTATTTGTTGCCTCGTCCATCTTCAGAGTAGATTAATTATGATGCTAAAGAACGTGTTGAATTGATTTTAAAAATGCATGAGTTAACTAAGGAAAACATTGAGCGTATGAATGTTGAAAACATGTTGTGTTTGCACCTGGAGATCTTGTTTGGTTACATTTGCGTAAGGATAGATTTCCTAATTTGCGCAAATCAAAGCTAATGCCACGTGCTGATGGTCCTTTTAAGGTGTTAGAGAAAATAAATGATAATGCATATAAACTTGAGCTGCCTGCAGATTTTGGGGTTAGTCCCACTTTTAACATTGCAGATTTGAAGCCTTATTTGGGTGAGGAAGATGAGCTTCCGTCGAGGACGACTTCATTTCAAGAAGGGGAGGATGATCAGGACATCAATACCATTGTTACACCCACAGCCCCTGCTACTATACATACTGGACCAATTACTAGAGCTCGCGCACGCCAATTAAATTATCAGGTACTTACGTTTCTTGGTAATGATTCTAATGTTCATGAGAATATGATGCTGCCTAAATTGGATACATTTGTTTTGCTTACAAATGAAGGGTGTGTCATGGATAAGAGGGATGAACACTGGAGCAAGACCAAGCATGGAGATGATGGCATGCGCGAGGGAAACAAGAACGGAGTTACAAGTGATGATTTCAGGACTTTGAGGCCACCATAATGAGTGCATGAAGCCTTGGACGAAATATACAAGATGACACTTCATAATATTCGTCCATAGGCTATTCTAGGTGCTGCGTCACCTTATTATTGGGCCTGGCCCATGTAATTTCGAAATACGTAAGTATAAGCTGTTTTTAGAGTCCGTATGTGTGGGGAAACAAGAGTTAGGGTTGGTTTCGGACCCCTCCCTCAAGGGCCACGAAATTCCCTCCTCTTCCTCCATATATACAGCCCTTAGGGTGTCGTTTAGACTTTCGGTTTTGTTTAGATTAAAAGTTCGCCATAGCTGCAACTTCGCGTACTTCGTTTGTGTTCAACGACCAGCCAAAGGAGTCACAGAACCCCACCTTGATCAATAAAGCTTTCCTCTTATATTCAAAATATCCGAATTGCAATCTCAGTTTCTTGCTTGTTCTTCGTTTGCCTGCAGGAAACAGACCTTCGTGGTCAGGTTAATCGTGCTTCGGCGTGGTCAATAACCTCTCAGAGTTGGTTTAGCGATTGCTAAGGCGCGACGTCCTCACACGTTTGTAGTCGGATCGTCAAAGTTGACTTCCTCCAAAAAGATAGCCACCATCTCATCGAAAGACGGGACACCTTTGCCTCTATCACATCCTGAAATTTTATAGCATTCAGATCATATTTTCTACATGTTTCTTACCCATCTCTCTTTTAGAAAACAAGCTTAAAGGATAGAAAACTTTTTGAACTGGGATCGTGTTCGAGGAAAGTATCTTGCGGGAATTCTCTGTGCTCCAATGATGATGTAAGTACCTATTGTATATCACTATATTTTTACATCGGCATGTATTTTGTTAATCAACGTGAATCCAACTTTATCTGATCTAGATTTACTTGTAGCAAAATGTATAAGTAAAGGCAAAAATGTTGATTTTTGGAAGGAAAACTGTCTGATAGTTTTGCATACTGACCTGCATAAGTGTACTATCTCATATGATGCACACTACTAAATTGTAGTGCCGTGGTCTGGTTGCCCAATCATTCACTGTGTCAATGTTGCTTTCCTAATACCTTACCTGGCTGTGTCCTTGAACTGAAGGGTTCGTGTCGGACACGGACATGCACTGCATCAGGTTAACTTGACAAGGCTATCAAAACGGTTTTGGGCCTTGTGGCAAAGAAGGTTGGGAGCAGGGTATGAGATACCTTCCCGACCGGCTGTGAGTCATATAGAGATATGATTAGCAAGGAGTTGCTTACCGGATAGGTATGTTGGCTAGCAAAGGATGCTAAAGCTCACTAGTCGCATGCGCTAGTCGGATCTGAATCACCGAGAGTATGCAGGGATGCTGACTTCAGTGGGAGTATTTCTGTTTAGGCTAGAATTACTCTACATAAACACATTGCTTAGTGATTGCATATTTTACGTTGTAGATCAATGGCACCACCTACTCAACCCAACTTTGCATTGAAATCAATTCTGGAAAAGGATAAACTGAATGGAACAAACTTTACCACCTTGTATAGAAATTTGAGAATTGTTCTCAAGCATGATAAAAAGGAATATGTTCTAGAGATCCACTTCTAGAGGAACCTGCCGATAATGCTAGTACCACAGCTAAGAATGCCTACCAGAAACTCGTTGATGAATCAATAGAGATCAGTTGTCTGATGTTGGCTTGTATGGAGACCGATTTGCAACAGCATTTCGAAAATGTTGAGGCTTACGATATGATCGAGAGTCTCAAGAGCATGTTTCAGACATAGGCTAGGACCGAAAGGTTCAACGTCTGGCGATCCTTGATGGATTGCAAGCTGAAGGAAGGTGATCCACTGAGCCCACATGTGATCAAGATGATCATATATGTGCAAGCTTTGGATCGTTTGGGCTTCCCGTTCTTGGATGAGCTGGCTACTAATGTTGTTCTGGGTTCTCTTCCGCCCAGCTATGGGATGTTCATCTTGAACTATCATATGCATGGCATGGATAAGAAGCTCACTGAATTGCATGGGATGCGCAAGGTGGCAGAGCTGTATATTAAGGAAGGCACGTATCAAGTGTTGATGGTGCAGAGACCGGCTAAGTTCAAGAAGAGCTGGTCCAAGAAAAAGGCTAAGGCAAAGGGCACGGAGACGGTAACCTCTGCCACTGCGCCGAAGTCTGGACCGGACTCGAAGACTGTTTTCTATCACTGCAAGGAAACCGGTCACTGGAAGAGGAACTGTAGCAAGTGGCTTGTAGAGCATGGCAAGAAGGCCGGGAATGCTGCTTCAGGCAAAGGTACACTTGTTGCATATGTTATAGACATTTACCTTGCCGACATACCTAGTAGCTCTTGGGTATTTGATACCGGATCGGTTGTTCATATTTGCAACTCGATGCAGGGCTGGTAAGAACTAGGCGTGTGGCACAAGGGGAGATTGACATCGTGGTCGACAACAAAGCAAGAGTTGCTGCGTTGGAGGTTGGCACGATGCAGCTCCGGCTTCCTTCAGTTCATAATGGAATTGAATAATTGTTATTACATTCCTGCACTTAGTCGGAACATTATTTCTGCCTCATGGTTATGAATTCAATTTAAAGGACAATGGTTGTTTGATATTTTTGAATGGTATGTTCCACGGCTATGCACCCATTGTTGATGGGCTATTTATATTGAATCTAGAACAGGAACCGGTCTATAACATGAATGTCAAGAGGCATAAGCCTAATTAGATAAATCCGACATACTTATGGCATTGCCGACTTGGACACATTAGTCTGAAACGCATGAAGAATCTCCATGATGATGGGCTCCTAACTTCGTCCGACTTTGGGTCGTTCGAGACATGTGAATCATGCTTGCTCGGCAAGATGACTAAGTATCCTTTCGCAAAGAGTTGAGAGAGGGCATCCAAGCTGTTGGAGCTTATACACAGTGATGTGTGTGGTCCAATGAGCACAACTACCAGAGGTGGCTAACAGTACTTCGTGACTTTTATCGACGACTTGAGTAGATATGGATATATCTATTTGATGAGGCACAAGTCGGAGACTTTTGAAAAGTTCAAAGAGTTTCAGAACAAAGTTGAGAATCATCTCGGCAAGACTATAAAGCTTCTGCGATCTGATCGTGGAGGTGAGTACATGAGCCAGGAGTTTGATGATCATCTGAAAATTCGAGGTATAGTACCTCAGCTCACACCTCCGGGAACGCCACAGCGAAACGGCGTGTGAACGGAGGAATAGGACCTTGTTGGACATGGTCCGGTCTATGATGAGCAAATCGGATTTACCCTTGTCATTCTGGGGATACGCTCTAGAAACTGCAGCTTTCACACTTAATAGGGTACCATCAAAATCCGTAGACAAGACACCACATGAGATGTGGCCGGGAAGAGTCGGTTTGTCTTTTCTAAAGATTTGGGGTTGTGAAGCATTTGTCAAGCGACTTAAGTCAGACAAGCTTACACCCAAGTCGGATAAATGCATATTCGTGGGATATCCGAGGGAAACCTTGGGATATAGCTTCTATAACCGGGAAGAGAACAAAGTGTTTGTTGCTCGGAATGGGGTTTTCCTTGAGAAAGAGTTTCTCAGTCGGGAGGCCAGTGGGACGACGGTTCGACTCGAAGAAATTCAAGGACCACTCGGGGACGGCTCGGCTGGTGATGAGATCATACCAGAGTCAGTCAGGGAACCTGTAGTGGAAGCGGCACCGGAACCACGGAGGTCGGAAAGATTCTTGCAGAGTGTGTGATGTCTTTGTTGCTAGAAAGCGACGAGCCGGGCCACGTATCACGGAAGCTATGGTGAGCCCAGATTCGAGGCATGGCCGGAGGCCATGAGATCCGAGTTAAAGTCCATGGATGAGAATCAAGTCCGGGACTTGGTTGATCCGCCACCACGTAATCGCCATTGGTTGCAAATGGGTCTTTAAGAAGAAAACCGGTGTGGATGGAAATGTTTAGATCCACAAAGCTCGGCTTGTCGCTAAAGGTTATGGAAAAGTTCAAGGAATTGACTACGACGAGACTTACTGGCAGTAGCGATCTTTGAAGTCGGTGAGGATCATACTAGCTATAGCTGCATATTTCGATTACGAGATATGGCAGATGGATGTCAAAACGGATTTCCTTCACGGAAATTTAACCGAGGACGTGTATATGATACAGCCCGAGGGTTTTGTCGATCCGACTAGCACTAGTAAGGTATGCAAGCTCAAGAGATCCATTTATGGGTTTAAGCAAGCATCTCGGAGTTGGAACATTTGTTTTGATGAGGTCGTCACTGGTCTCGGTTTCATCAAAAGCGAAGAGGACGCTTGTTTATACAAGAAGTTAAGTGGGAGCTCCATAGTGTTTTTGATCTTGTATGTGGATGACATACTACTGATCGGAAATGATGTTTCGATGTTGAACTCGGTCAAGGAATCATTGAATGGCAAGTTTTCGATGAAGGACCTTGGTGAGGCAGTCTATATTTTAGCATTAAGATATATAGAGATAGATCAAGGAGGCTGCTCGGCTTAAGCCAGAGCATGTACATAGATAAAGTGTTGAAGCGGTTCAACATGAGTGAGGCGAAGAAAGGGTATAAGGCTAAGCGAGACTCAGAGTCCTTCGACATCTGATGAGCGAAGCAGGATGAGTAGGATTCCGTATGCCTCGGCAATCGGATCCATCATGTATGCCATGATATGTACAAGGCCTGATGTTGCTTTTGCAATAAGCCTAACAAGCGGATACCGAGCCAACCTGTGAGAGTCACTTTCGGCAGCGGTAAAGACTATTTTGAAGTACCGAAAGGACTAAAGAGATGTTCCTAGTTTATGGAGGTGAGGAAGAGCTCGTCGTGAGGGGCTACGTTGATGCTAGTTTCCAAACCGACAAAGATGATTGTCGATCACAGTCCGGATTCGTGTATGCGTCTGAGCGGAGAGCGATTACCTTTGGATGAGTTCCAAGCAGGATACGGTGGCCGATTCTACCACAGAAGCCGAATACATTGCGGCTTGTGAAGCTGCAAAGGAAGGTGTTTGGATCCGACATTTTATGGATGATCTTGGCATTTTCCCAGCCTTGCTGAAACCGTTGGACCTTTATTGTGATAATTCTGGTGCCATCGCACAAGCCAAGGAGCCGAGGAATCACCACAAGGTCAGACACATAGACCGGAAATATCACCTGATACAAAAGATCGTAAAGAATGATGATGTAGAGTTATGCAAGATTCACACAGATGCAAATTTTCAGATCCTTGACTAAGCCGCTTCGACAACCCAAGCATTAGGGGCACGTTAGAGCTATGGGCATTCGATGTCTATTTGATTGACTCTAGTGCAAGTGGGAGACTGTTGGAGATATACCCTAGAGGCAATCATGTATGATGATATTTCCTATGTGTTTATGAATAAAGATAGTCCTTGGACATTATCAATGATGTGTATCAGCAAGTACGTGACTTTTTTGTGGGACTATGCATTGTATGATGACTGTCCTAAAAGGTCCCTAGTCGAAAGGGCTGTGTGGACGCGCAACCGACTAGACTAGCATATGACACGGTCGATGGCTTGGTCTCACTAGCCATGGAGCATTGGATGCTAACCGGATAAGATGGACTTGGAAAGGTCTAGTCGGATTCGACGTAGTCGGAACCGAGTCGAGATAAGGTCCGAGTCGGACAGACCCAACTATGAGACGCAGCGATATGTCATCTGTGAGTCTCTAGTACAACATATGTTCTATGTCCTAAGACCTGAGCTGACGCATGTACTCGGGATGGTGACAGACTTGCTTTGGGCCGACCAAACGCTACTCCGTGACTGGGTTGTTACAAAGGTAGGTTTCGGGTTTGTCCAGTCCCATGCTGTGAGACATGGTCGAGCAAGATGGGATTTGCCCCTCCGATCAGGAGAGATATAGTTTGGGCCCCTCGTATGATCCGACCAGGATAAGCATGGCCATGCAACAAGGATTATGAGATAATCCGGTTTGTGGTCGATATCACTGGAACAAGAAAGAGGTCGGGCTAGCACAAGGATGACAGCCTCGCCTTGAACCCGACAACATATATCGTGTGGCAATGGGAACAGAAGTGTGACATGTTGTACAGGTTCGCCTAACCAGCTTCATAGTCTGCTTGGTGGTCAGCACGCCTTGCTAGAGGCCGCTACCAACCGTGCGGGTCGGAGGTGATCCGAACTGTGACCAAGCCGACTTGAACCTAAGGGGTCGCGCGCTTAAGGGAAGGAACCTATAAGGTCGGTTCATAGGACACTAGTCGGATGTGATCTGAACTGGACTAGGAACGTGACCTAGTAGACTTTGGGCTTTAGGGTCCATGGAAGGCCCAAGTGTTGAGCCTGCGACCGACGTGTATACAAAGTGGAGGTGCGGCACACTCATGCGGTTGATAGCTTCGGCTCTGCGACTAGTGTTTGCATGTGTTGCGAATAGCCACCTCCACTCACTGCCGACTGTGTGATCGGACCTAGAAGTCCGCCGCACGGTGTTCCTCCTGCACGCGCGGATACCATTAGAGGCGGTGCACTTGCGCCGCTCCGGCGAACTCGTACGTGGGATCGGACGACCAGCTGTTCGAGGGAGATCGAACGAGGAGGAGACGATCCATGTGGATGCCCTGCCCCAACTCTTCTTGCGCTGCACGGCACTGCGCGTCTAGTGGTAACGAATTGTGATCCATCTCCCGTAGCATGTTCCTGGATGTTCTGCGTGTAGGAAAATTTTAATTTGCAGTCAACACACCCTACCGTAGAACCCAACAAAGGATTCATCACGTTTTACGATACGGAGCTGCCGCCAAGCCCTAATCTCTCTCGGGAGGGCTGATCTGGAGTCCGTTCAGGGCTCCCGAGAGGGGAATCCGTCGCCATCGTCATCATCAACCTTCCTCCATCACCAATTTCATGATGCTCACCGCCGTGCGTGAGTAATTCCATCATAGGCTTGCTGGAAGGTGATGTGTTGGATGACATTTATCATGTAATAGAGTTAGTTTTGTTAGGGTTTGATCCCTAGTATCGATTATGTTCTGAGATTGATGTTGCTATGACTTTGCTATGCTTAATGCTTGTCACTAGGGCCCGAGTGCCATGATTTCGGATCTGAACCTATTATGTTTTCATGAATATATGTAAGTTCTTGACCCTATCTTGCAAGTCTATAGTCACCTACTATGTGTTATAATCCGGCAACCCCGAAGTGACAATAATCGGGACCACTCCCGGTGATGAACGTAGTTTGAGGACTTCATGTATTCACTAAGTGTTAATGCTTTGGTCCGGTACTCTATTAAAAGGAGGCCTTAATATCCCTTAGTTTCCGTTAGGACCCCGCTGCCACGGGAGGGTAGGAGAAAAGATGTCATGCAAGTTATTTTGCATAAGCACGTATGACTATATTCGGAATACATGCCTACATTACATTGATGAATTGGAGCTAGTTCTGTGTCACCCTATGTTATAACTGTTGCATGAATAATCACATCCGGCATAATTCTCCATCACCGATCCAATGCCTATGAGCTTTTCACATATTGTTCTTCGCTTATTTACTTTACCATTGCCACTGTTACAATCACTACAAAACTGCTACTGTTACTGTTACTTCCATACTACTTTGCTACTAAATACTTTGCTACAGATATTAAGTTATCCAGGTGTGGTTGAATTGACAACTCAACTGCTAATACTTGAGAATATTCTTTGGCTCCCCTTATGTCGAATCAATAAATTAGGGTTGAATACTCTACCCTTGAAAACTGTTGCGATCCCTATACTTGTGGGTTATCAAGACTATTTTCTGGCGCCGTTGCCGGGAGGCGTAGCTCTATTCTTTGAGTCACTTGGGATTTATATCTGCTGGTCACTATGAAGAACTTGAAAGACGAGAAAACAAAAATTTATCCCTCAACTACGAGGGGAGGTAAGGAACTGCCATCTAGCTCTGCACTTGATTCACCTTCTGTTTTGAGTAAGCTTGTGAGACCTAAACCTACTTCTGCTATTAATTCTGATATGTCGCATGTTATTGATGATGCCACTTCTGCTATGCATGATACTTATGATGAAACTACTAATATGCTTGATACTACTGTGCCACTAGGTGAATTTCTTGATGAATAACTTGCTAGGGCTAGAGAGAATGAAATTTTTGAAACTGATAATATTGATGAAAGTTATGATGAAGATTCTCCCCCTAGATATGAATTGCCTGTTGTTCCTGAGGGTTACATTATGGATGAAGAAACTGCTAGAGACTTTCTTGCTTGCAATGATAGAAGTGATCTTAAGAAATTATTAGTTAAGCTGAAAGAAAAATCTCTGAATGCTACAATGAAATATGACCCTGCTTATGCTACTTCACCTATCTTTGTTACTGATAAGGATTATGAATTCTCTGTTGATCCTGATATAATTACCTTTGTTGAATCAGATCCTTTCTATGGCTATGAATTTGAAACTGTTGTGGCACATCTTACTAAATTAAATGATATAGCCACCCTGTTCACAACGATGAGAAAACTCGCTATTACTATATCCTTAAATTGTTTCCGTTCTCATTAAAGGGTGATGCTAAGATATAGTTTAATTCTCTTGATCCTGGTTGTGTGCGTAGTCCCCAGGATATGATTTATTACTTCTCTGCTAAATATTTCTCTGCCCATAAGAAACAAGCTGCTTTACGGGAAATATATAATTTTGTGCAAATTGAAGAAGAGAGTCTCCCACAAGCTTGGGGGAGGCTTCTTCAATTACTTAATGCTTTTCCTGATCATCCTCTCAAGAAAAATGAAATACTTGATATCTTTTATAATGGACTAACCGATGCTTCCAGAGACCACCTGGATAGTTGTGCTGGTTGTGTTTTCAGGGAAAGAACTGTTGATCAAGCTGAAATTCTATTGAATAATATGTTGACCAATGAAAATAATTGGACACTTCCTGAACCAACTCCTAAGCCAACTCCGAAGAAAAGGGGTGTTCTATTTCTCAGTCCTGAAGATATGCAAGAGGCAAAGAAATCTATGAAAGAAAAAGGTATAAAAGCTGAAGATGTTAAGAATTTACCTCCTGTTGAAGAAATACGTGGTCTTAATTTACCGCCTATTGAATAAATACATGGTTTTAATCCATCACCTATTGAAGAAACACATGGTCTTGATAACCTGACACAGGTAGTAAAGGTAAATTCTCTATAGATATGATAAAGCTGAAATCCCTCCTACTAAGTTTGTTAGCCAATGTCTAGATATTTTGATAACTTCATGGTTAAGCAAGAAAACTTCAATGCTTACTTTGGCAGAGAATTAAAACGCAATGCTTATATGATTGAACACTTGAGTGATTATATGTCTAGAGTTAAAGGTGAACTTAAACTCATTAGTAAGCATGCTTCCATGGTTACCACTCAAGTAGAACAAGTACTTAAAAGTCAGAATGTTTGCTCAATGAATTGAATAGTAAGAATAATAACTATGCTCTTAGAGTTATGACTAGAGGGGGTAAAGTGACTCAGGAACCTTTGTATCCTGAAGGTCACCCTAAGAGAATTGAGCAGGATTCTCAGAGAACTAATGTAGATGCACCTAGTCCTTCTAAAAAGAAGAAAAAGAAAAATGATAGGACTTTGCATGCTTCTAGTGAACCTGTTGTTGAGACACCTGAGAATCCCAATGATATTTCTATCTCTAATGCTGAGACACAATCTGGTAATGAACATGAACCTAGTGATAATACTAATGATGATGTTCATGTTGATGCTCAACCTAGTAATAACAATGATGTAGAAATTGAACCTGCTGTTGATCTTGATAACCCACAATCGAAGAATCAATGTTATGATAAGAGAGACTTTGTTGCTAGGAAGAACGGTAAAGAAAGAGAACCATGGGTTCAGAAACCCATGCCTTTGCCTCCCAAAACATCCAAGAAAAAGGATGATGAGGATTTTGAGCGCTTTGCTGAAATGATTAGACCTATCTTCTTGCGTATGCGTTTGACTGATATGCTTAAAATGAATCCTTATGCTAAGTGCATGAAAGATATTGTTACAAATAAAAGAAAGATACTGGAAGCTGAAATTTCCACCATGCTTCCTAATTATACTTTTAAGGGTGGAATACCAAAGAAACTTGGAGATCCAGGAGTGCCAACTATACCATGCTCCATTAAAAGAAACTATGTTAGAACTGCTTTATGTGATCCTGGAGCCGGTGTTAGTGTTATGCTTCTCTCTTTATATCGTAGACTTGATTTGAATAAGTTGACAGCTACTGAAATATCTTTGCAAATGGCCGATAAATCAACTGCTATACCTGTCGGTATTTGTGAGGATGTGCCTGTTGTAGTTGCAAACGTTACTATTTTAACGGACTTTGTTATTCTTGATATTCCCGAGGACGATAGTATGTCTATTATTCTTGGAAGACCCTTTTTGAATACTGCAGGGGCTGCTATAGATTGCAATAAAGGCAATGTCACTTTTCATGTTAATGGTAATGAGCATACGGTACACTTTCCGAGGAAACAACCTCAAGTCCACAGTATCAATTCTATTGGAAAAATTCCATCAATTATTATTGGAGGTTTTGAATTTCCTCTTCCTACTGTCAAGAAGAAATATGATATTCTTATTGTTGGGGATGTGCATATCCCCGTTGAGGTAACATAGTGTTATTCGAAATTTCTCCGGTTCCATGTTATTCAGAATGAGTTTGTTAACAAGACTTGATCAACCTTGTTAATGGATTCCTTTTGATGAGAATGAGATGGATGAAGTTAGAAGGCACAACCTTCTGTACCCTCCTTTTTACTTTCTGTAATTTAGATTAAATAAAGCAAAAATAGTATTTTCTGTCTGTTTTCTGAATTATCCGTGCAATTAAAAATAACCCGAAAATAAAAGTTCTCCTAATGCCCTGAAATTGAAATATGATTTTTCTGGAATATTTGAGAATATCTGGCACTGAGAACACAGCAAGGGGAGCAGGCACCTAGCCACGAGGGTCCAGGGCACGCCCACCCCCCTGGGCGCCCCCTGCCTCGTGGGCCCATGGTGGGTCCCCTCCACTTAATTATTCTAGCCACCACACACTCCTTCTTCCTCCCAAAAAATCACCAAGCAGCTCAAGCACGAGTTCTAGCTCATTTTGCTGCGATTTTCGATCTCCTAGCTCAAAGCTCCACTCACAAAACTGCTTTGGGGTATTGTTCCTTGGTATGTGACTCCTCCAATGGTCCAATTAGTTTTTGTTCTAGTGCTTTATTCATTGCAAATTTTTTCTGCCTAGGTGGCCATGTTCTTGAGCTTGCATGCCAAATTTATATGGTTCCAAGTAGTTCTAATGCATGATATAGTCTCTAGGCACTTGTGGGAGTAGTTGCTATCAATTTTGTTGAGCTTGGTTCACTTTTATTTGAAGTTACTAACATTTTCAGAAATCTTTCAGAGGAAGAAATATGTTTAGGAAAATGTATCAAGGTGGTCCTTCATGGAAGCAAGGACCCAGGCTCGCAATACGCGATGCGGACGATGAACCAACGAGGGAAGCTCAAGTGCGGGCTTGTGAATGGCCTTTAGAGGAATTTATGGATCGAGCAGGAATCAAGGAAGAATTTAACGCATATGTGCGTAATGTTGATCTTGAGAGCTTCGAGGCAGATAAGTGCCGCTAGTACCACTATCTCACTTATTCCTTTGTGAGAAGGTTTGAATTTTCATCATCACGCAATTCTCAAACTGTCCTGTTTTATCTTTATGAAAATTCTTATACTATGGACTTAGAGGATTTTAATACTGCTTGCAAACTTCCACAATGGGGTAGCACTAGTGAGCCTCGCAAATATGAGTTTAGAGATTTTCTTGCTACTATAACTGTGGGGAGTGTAGAGATATAACACAAGCTACCCTAGGGAGCATTCATTTTCCTGCTATACATTATTTTGCCCTCTTTATAGGTAGGTGCATGAATGGTAAGGATGAAGCATGTCACATGTGTGTCCCTGACCTCAATGTTCTCGTGGAGTGTCCGTATTAGGAGATAAACATTATAATTTGGGAGCCATTGTTGCACGTAGGTTGCATAATAATAGAATTAATGGAGATTTCTTTGGTGGAATTTATGCAACCCGTTTAGCTAATTTTCTTGATATACCCATACTTGAGTATGATGTTGAGTGGCCACCTGTTTATTTATATTATGAGGTTATGGTTCGTCACCAGTTTGTTGAGAGGAACGATCAGTTCCTCCAGTACCAACTAATCTTTGACAGACGACGCACCTATCACGTCGCTCTCCCTGCTCCTACTTTCTTTGACTTTCAGGCAAAGGGGGGATATGTCATAACCAGGGAAGAGGCGAACGAGTACGAGAGGAGGACGAGGGCAGCTCGACTCCAAGCTGCAGCCCACGATGCAATAGCTGCTGCTTCTCAGTACGACCCCAGTTACAACTTCGGATATCTGCCAGGCCAGCCACTGGCGATGAGACCAACAGGCCAAAAGCCTAAGCTTGGGGGAGTATGTATTTCTCACTGACATTACATTTATGTCTACACACTCATGCTAGTTGTCGATGCTCATACTTTTTCATTGTACTATCCATGTTAGTTTATTTTCCTTTTTATGCTTCCTTCTTGTGTGTTTGAAAAACCTTAAGAAAAACAAAAAAAAATTAGTTGTAGCTTTTAGCTAGCTTACTTTCCATGCTTGTAGTAGTAATAATTAAAAGAAAACCCAAAAATATTTCATGTTCTTCTTTTGCTTGTTGGGAGCTTTCTCATGTAAATAATTTTACTTCTTTTCTTTTTCTTTGGGGGTCGATAGGAGAAGACCTTGATGAAATTGTTGAAGTGGCTCTTATATGCATTATTGTTGATTTAACCAAGAGCCCATATTGCCTTGTCTTCTCCTGTTTATTGAATGCTCGCAGATTCCAGCTTAGTCCAATGCACGTGCACTATTATTATTATTCACATCGTTCGGTCGTGCAAGTGAAAGGAAATTATGACGATATATGATGGACTGGTTGAGATGAGAGGAGCTGGTATGAACTCGACCTCTCTTGTTTTTGTAAATATGATTAGTTCATCGTTCCTGATTCAGCCTATTATGAATAAACATGTTTGCAATAACAATTAGATATTATAGTTACTTATGCCATGCTTAATTAGCTAGGAATTTATAATGGTTTACCTTGCGTGCCAACTTGCTATTAAAATGGTTGTGATGTGGTATAATAGGGTGGTATCCACCTTTGAATGATTCAAGTGACTTGACTTGGCACATGTTCACACATGTAGTTGAAACAAAATCAACATAGCCTTCACGATATTTATGTTCATGGTGGATTATATCCTACTCATGCTTGCACTCAATGTCTATTAATTTTAATGCATGTTCATGACTGTTGTCGCTCTCTAGTTGGTTGCTCCCCAGTCTTTTTCTAGCCTTCATTTGTGTTGGAGATATGCCCTAGAGGCAATCATGTATGATGATATTTCCTATGTGTTTATGAATAAAGATAGTCCTTGGACATTTTCAATGATGTGTATCAGCAAGTACGTGACTTGTTTGTGGGACTATGCATTCTATGATGACTGTCCTAAAAGGTCCCTAGTCAAAAGGGATGTGTGGACACGCAGCCGACGAGACTAGCATATGACACAGTCGATGGCTTGGTCTCACTAGCCATGGAGCATTGGATGCTAACTGGATAAAATGGACTTGGAAGGATCTGGTCGGATTCGACGTAGTCGGATCCGAGTCGAGATAAGGTCCGAGTCGGACAGACCCAACTATGAGACGCAACGATATGTCATCTGTGAGTCTCTAGTGCAACATATGTTCTATGTCCTAAGACCTAAGCTGGCGCATGTACTCGGGATGGTGACAGACTTGCTTTGGGCCGACCAAACGCTACTCCTTGACTAGGTAGTTACAAAGGTAGGTTACAGGCTTGTCCAGACCCATGCTGCAAGACATGGTCGAGCAAGATGGGATTTGCCCCTCCGATCAGGAGAGATATACTCTGTGCCCCTCGTGTGATCCGACCAGGATAAGCATGGCCATGCGACAAGGATTATGAGATAATCCGGATAGTGTTCGGCATCACAGGAACGAGAAAGAGGTTGGGCTAGCACAAGGATGACAGAATCGCCTTGAGCTCGACAACGTATATCGTGTGGCAAAAGGAATGGAAGTGTGATGTACAGGTTCGCTAACCGGCTTCATAGTCTGCTTAGTGTTCGGCATGCCTTGCTAGAGGCCGCTACCAGCTGTGCAGTTCAGAGGTGATCCGAACTGCAACCAAGCCGGCTTGAACCTAAGGGGCCGCGCGCTTAAGGGAAGGAACCTACGAGGTCCGATCCGGGAACACTGGTCGGATGTGATCCGAGCTGTATCCGGATTGTGGCTGAGTAGACTTATGGGCTTTTAAGGTTCGTGCGAGGCCCAAGTGTTGAGCCCGCGACGGACACCTATATAAAGTGGGGTGCGGCACACTCATGCGATCGATCGCTTCGGCTCTGTCACTAGGGTTTGCATGTGTTGCGAATAGACACCTCCGCTCGCCGCCAGTTGTGTGATCGGACCTAGCAGTCCGCCGCACGACGTTCCTCCTGCACGTGCGGATACCGTTAGAGGCGGTGCACTTGCGCCGCTCCGCCGAACCTGTACGTGGGAACTGACGACCGGCCACTCGAGGGAGATCGGACGAGGAGGAGACGATCCACGCGAACGCGTTGCCCCAACTCTTCTTCCGCTGCACGGCACTGCGCGTCTAGTGGTAACGAACTGTGACCCATCTCCCGTAGCATGTTCTTGGTTGTTCTGCGCGTAGGAAATTTTAATGTGCAGTCGACGCACCCTACCGTAGAACCTAACAATTTGTACTAAGGGGGAATACTGCTTGTGCATCCAATCCCTTAAACCCCAAAGTTACTCCATATGAGTCCACTATACCTTCCTATATATGCGGTATCTACCTGCCGTTCCAAGTAAATTTGTATGTGCCAAACTCTAAACCTTCAAATAAAATTCTGTTTTGTATGCTCGAATAGCTCATGTATCAACTAGGGATGTCTGTATCTTCCATGCTAGGCAGGTTATTCTCAAGAGGAGTGAACTCCGCTCCTCACTCATGAGAAAATGGCTGGTCACCGTGATGCCCAATCCCATGCTTTATGCAGATAAAATCAAAATAATTGCAAACAAAACTCCCCCTGGACTCTTTTTAGTTGGAGGCACTCGTTGTTTCGAGCAAGCGATGGATTGATGCTTGTTGGTGGAGGGGGAGTATAAACTTTACCATTCTGTTTGGGAACCGCCTATAATGTGTGTAGCATGGAAGATATCGCCATCTCTTGGTTTTTATGTTGACAATGAAAGTATGCCGCTCAAAATATCATTTATCTCTGCTTTAAAATCGAACTCTGGCACCTCAACAAATCCCTGCTTCCCTCTGCGAAGGGCCTATCTATTTACTTTTATGTTGAGTCATCACCCTCTTATTAAAAAAACACCAGCTGGAGAGCACCGTTGTCATTTGCATCCATTACTATTAATTTATATTGGGTATGACTATGACTGGATCTCTTTTACCATGAATTACAATGTTTAGTCGGTCCTTGATCTTTAAAGGTGCTCTACATTTATGTTTTGCGGTCTCAAAAAGGGCTAGCGAGATACCATCTTGTTATATCATATCATGATTGTTTTGAGAAAGTGTTGTCATCCGAGATATATTATTATTGCTCACTAGTTGATTATGCCATTGACATGAGTAAACATGAGATCTAAGTGTTATTGTGAATATGGTTAGTTCATAATCTTTGTTGAAAACTTGAATATTGGTTTTACATATTTACAACAACATGAGAAAACAGAGTTTGTAAATTTTTTTATTTATCACTTTCAGTTTATCAACTGAATTGCTTGAGGACAAGCAAAGGTTTAAGCTTGGGGGGGGGGGTTGATATGTCTCCAACGTATCTACTTTTCCAAACACTTTTGCCCTTGGTTTGGACTCTAACTTGCATGATTTGAATGGAACTAACCCGGGCTGATGCTATTTTCAGCAGAATTGCCATGGTGTTATTTTTGTGCAGAAACAAAAGTTCTTGGAATGACCTGAAAATCAACAGAGAATTATTTTGGAATATATGAAACATATTGGCGAAAAAATCAAGGCCAGGGGTCCCAAACCCTATCCACGAGGGAGGGAGGCGCGCCTGCCCCCTGGGCGCGCCCCCTGCCTCGTGGGCCCCCTGGTGCTCCACTGACCTCAACTCCAACTCTATATATTCACGTTCGGGGAGAAAAAATCAGAGAGAAGGATTCATCACGTTTTATGATAGGGAGCCGCCGCCAAGCCCTAATCTCTCTCGGGAGGGCTGATCTGGAGTCTGTTTGGGGCTCCGGAGAGGGGAATCCGTCGCCATCATCATCATCAACCTTCCTCCATCACCAATTTCATGATGCTCACCGTCGTGCATGAGTAATTCCATCGTAGGCTTGCTGGACGGTGATGGGTTTGATGAGATTTATCATGTAATCGAGTTAGTCTTGTTAGGGTTTGATCCCTAGTATCCACTATGTTCTGAGATTGATGTTGCTATGACTTTTCTATGCTTAATGCTTGTCACTAGGGCCCGAGTGCCATGATTTCAGATTTGAACCTATTATGTTTTCATGAATATATGTGAGTTCTTGATCCTATCTTGCAAGTCTATAGTCACCTACTATGTGTTATGATCTCGCAACCCAAGTGACAATAATCGGGACTACTCCTGTGTGATGACCGTAGTTTGAGGAGTTCATGTATTCACTAAGTGTTAATGCTTTGGTCCGATACGCTATTAAAAGGAGGCCTTAATATCCCTTAGTTTCCATTAGGACCCGCTGCCACGGGAGGGTAGGACAAAAGATGTCATGCAAGTTCTTTTCCATAAGCACGTATGACTATATTCGGAATACATGCCTACATTACATTGATGAATTGGAGCTAGTTCTGTGTCACCCTATGTTATAATTGTTGCATGAATAATCGCATCCGGCATAATTCTCCATCACCAATCCAATGCCTACATGCTTTTCACATATTGTTCTTCGCTTATTTACTTTACCATTGCCACTGTTACAATCACTACAAAACTGCTACTGTTACTTTTGCCACCGTTAGCGTTACTTCCATACTACTTTGCTACTAAATACTTTGCTGCAGATACTAAGTTATCCAGGTGTTGTTGAATTGACTGTTGGGGAACGTTGCTGAAAATAAAAAAATTCTACGGTTTCACCAAGATCTATCTATGAGTTCATCTAGCAACGAGAGAGAGGAGTGCATCTACATACCCTTGTAGATCGTGAGCGGAAGCGTTCAAGAGAACGGGGTTGAAGGAGTCGTACTCGACGTGATCCAAATCACCGATGATCCTAGTGCTGAATGGACAGCACCTCCGCGTTCAACACACGTACGGAGCGGAGACGTCTCCCGCGCCTTGATCCAGCAAGGTGGAGGGAGAGGTTGAGTAAGAAAGCTCCAGCAGCAGCACGACGGCGTGGTGGTGGTGGAGAGGCAGTACTCCGGCAGGGCTTCGCCAAGCTCTTAACGGAGGAGGAGAGGTGTTGGGGAGGGGAGGGGCTACGCCTTGGATGTTGTATGCAGCCCTCCCCTCACCCCTCTATTTATAGGGGAAGGGCGGCCCCTCTAGATGAGATCTAGAGGGGGCGTGAGCAAGGGAGGGCTTGCCCCCAAGCAAGGGGCGTCCCACTAGGGTTCCCCCAACCCTAGGCGCATGGGCCCAAGGGGGATGCGCCCAGCCCTCCAGGAGCTGGTTCCCTGCCCACTACAGCCCATGAGGCCCTCCGAGAGAGGTGGCCCCTCCCGGTGGACCCCCGGAACCCCTCCGGTGGCCCCGGTACAATACCGATATGCCCCCGAACCTTTCCGGTGACCATATGACAACTTCCCATATATAAATCTTCACCTCCGGACCATTCCTGTCGGTGTACTAGAGTAGGGGTACCCTAGTATCCCGAACTTGTGCACGGGCAGTTGCAGCCCTCCGCGGCAAGGCTTACCGGGTGACCGCCCAGGTCCTCCGTGGTTCCTTTAGAGCCATTCAAGAACAAAGTATTCAAGCCAAGGAGACAAGGCCCCGGCAAGAGGAGCTTGCCGGGAAGGCCACCCAAGGCACCTAGGAGACAAGGCCCGGCAAGAGGAGCTTGCCGGGAAGGCCACCCAAGGCACCTAGGAGACAAGGCCCCGGCAAGAGGAGCTTGTCGGGAAGGCCCGGTGAGCGACAAGCTTCCGGACGCAACAAGACAACAACCGCGGCAAGGCGCTTGCCGCGGCAGACCACCACTCAGACCAAGGCTCCGGCACATCCACTCACGTGTCGCCTCGACCTTTCCGGTAGCGTGGCAAGAGGTCTTGACGGCCAGAGCGCTGATGTGGCAAGCGGCAGTGACAAGATTGCCATCGTGGCAAGCGGTGGCGCCCCTGACGGTCCCTTTCTGCACTGTTAGGGCGACGTAGACGGGCATTTAGTGCCTTTTTCCCCTGCCGTCAGGGTTAGGTATGATACACTGTACAAGTAGCTGTACCAACCACTCCTTTTCCATTTTTACCCTTGTCTACGTTGCCACCTGTCGGAGACCCCTTTAGCATATAAAAGGAGGCCCATGCGCAACATAGAGAGAGGGGGTTCGAAAGGTTCGAAGCCAGAGAACACTCACGCTCGGTCCCGTTAGCAGCTTGTGTGTACTGTAGCACTCAGCGCTCCTGAGCAAGAACTCAATATACTCAGACATGCAGCAGTAGGAGTGTTATCTCTCCGGAGAGCTCCGAAGCTGGGTAAACCGCTCGTGTGCTTTGCCTCGATCTGCTCTTCGTTCGACCTCCGCCCCCCGCCGAACCGAAAGGGGCTCGGTCCGCCGGTCCCATAGGTGCTCGTGGGCCAGATCAGCCTCCCCGACATCTTTGGCGCGCCAGGTAGGGCGTCGAGATTGTGTGAACCTGATCCGCGCCCACACGAGCTATATCTTCATCATCTTCATCGACATGCCACCGAAGAAGAAGGCGGCGGCAGATTCTCCGTCTGCTGTCGAACCCACCACCACCGGAGCAAACGGGTGGTGGGGTAGACGCCGGCGGAAGAATGGACGTCGACGGGGGAGCCCACGGTGCTGCCAAGTCCAAGGACAAGGCTGCGCAGACCTCGGCGTCCATACATGCACAGCGCCCGTCTCAGGAGGCGCGGGACCGACAGCGTCATGGTATTCACAACGCCATACGCTCGTTGGACCAAGATCGAGCTGGTGGATCTCGGGATGCTCAAGACCAGCATGCACGCCAACATGTTTGGCGCGAAGCGAGGCACGGTCGCTGGGCGGGATATCGCTCCTTCTAACATAGTTAGAAGTCCGGGCATATCCGCTCCTCGCGCCGCTCGCCATCGCCACCCACCACTCTAGCGAAGCTTTGGCGAGAGCTCAAGCTGCTCTGGATTACCCTCCAACAGCCGACAAGGTCGATGAATGGAGGGCCACCATTCGTAGTCTCATCGGCTTTGCCAACGGCGACGCTCCGTGGCAGCCGGTGCATCGCTACCGCGGCAGATCGCCAAACACGAGCCGGTGGCGACAAAACCGGTGGGGGTGCAACCACCATGCACTCTCCGCCCCGAAGGCCAAGATCGCCAACTCGCCGGATCCACCTCGACAGCGACTCCACCGCATCATCGGATCCACGAGCTCGTCGCGATCAGCGCCAAGTTCTTCACGAACGACAGCAAGAAGACGCTCGAACTCGCATCGAGCGCCGAAGAGAAGCGCGGCGTCAATCCGACCAGCACGCTGGGCCCTCTGTCGACATGCATGCGCCAGGGGAACCAGGCGACTTGCCATACGCGGTAGGTTTCCCTGCGTTCACTCGTGAGCAGCGGCAAGTCAAGTGGCCCAGCAAGAAGAATTTCAAGCCGACGCATTTCGCAGAAGTACGACGGCAAGACGCATCCGTCGGAGTTCCTCGGCATCTACACCATCGCGGTGCAAGCTGCCGGGGCGAGACGACAAGATCCTGGCCAACTACTTCACCGGTGCTCAAGCCCAATGTCGATCTGGCTCATGCACTTGCCGGACAACTCCATATCCTCTTGGCAGATCTATGCCATCGGTTTGTCGGCGCCTTTACAGCGACCACAAGCCCCATGGCCAAGAAAGCGACCTTCATCTGCCGCCCGGAAGGAAGGAGAGCCCCTGCGCAAGTACATTCAGAGATTCAGCCGCGTACAACACAACATCCCAGATGTCCACCCTGCCGCGGTAATCAGCGCGTTCCATCAGAACGTGCGAAACCGCAGGATGCGGGAGGAGATGGCGATGTGCAAGATCAGAGACGTCGGATGGGCTATATGCCACGGCGACAAGTGTGCACGCGTCTTTGAGTAAGGGAGGAGACTCCCGGAGAGAATCTTGAAGCGGGAGGATCAAGAAGACCAAGTCCGGCAAGAGCTCGATGCCCACTCCGACAAGCGCACCTCTTGGTGCTGCGCTACCGTCGAGGGCCTTTCCATCGAGCTCCACCGGCAAGTGCCGAGGAGCAGTCTGCTCCAAAGAAGCCCTAGGGTTTGCTCCATTGAAGCAAACGCGCTCGACAAGTTTTGCTCCGGCAAGCTTGCCGGGGAACGTCAAGCTCCGGCTGAGCCGCAGGTTCTCACCGTGGAAGCAGATGTTCCCGCAGCAGCAGATGTGCCTTTAGTCCTTGTTGTCAAGCCACAAGCTCCAGCATGGGCATAGCAGATTGTCTGTTTCCTTCAGACAGGAGAACTTCCCGAAGAGCAAGAAGAAGCGGAAAGAGTAGCCCGGCAGTCAAGTATGTACCAGTTTGTCGACAACACACCTTTGCATGTAAGAAGACTCGACGGTGTGAAATTGAAGTGTATTCACCGGGAAGACGGACAAAAGTTGTTGGCAGAGATACATGGAGGCATATGTGGTCACCACATTGGCGCCAGAGTACTTGCCGGCAAAGCGTTCCGGCAAGGTTTCTTTTGGCCGACAGCCCTCAAGGATGCAATCGCACAAGTAACCAAGTGTGAAGCGTGCGGTTCCATTCCAAGCAGATACACCAGCCAGCTCAAGCTCTCCGCACGATCCCTTTATCCTGGCCATTTTCGGTTACGTGGGCTCGACATCCTCGGCGCCTTTCCCGAAGTTGTCGGGGCTTTGAAGTACTTATGCGTTGCAATCGACAAGTTCACAAAGTTGCCGGAAGTGGAAGCAAGTGAGGAAGGTGACAAAGACAACGATCAAGTTCTTTATGTTGATTGTTTGCCATTTCGAATCCCTAACAGGATCATCACCGACAATCGCACGCAATTCACGAGCCGCACCTTCATGCAAAGACGTCCAAGATCTTGGCGCCAAGGTTCGCTTCGCTTATGTTGCTCATCCGAGAAGTAACGGTCAAGCGGAGAGGGCGAATCTTGAAGTGCTGCAGGCTCAAGACCAGAACTTTCGGCAGGCTGCACAAGTGCGGAAAGAACTGGATTGAGGAGCTGCCGGTGGTTCTTTGGTCGATCAGACGACGCCAAATCGAGCCACCGGCGCACACCTTTCGCTCTAGTCTATGGAGCGAGGCAGTTCTCCCCACGGAACTCGTATCGGATCACCTCGAGTGCTCGCTATGATGAGCTTGAGCAAGAGCAGTTGTGACAAGATGACGCTGCTCCTTGAGGAGGATCGTCTTGAGTCTTTGTCAGACGAGCTGCTCGATACCGACAAGCTTCGCGCGCTACCATAGCCGCAAAGTTAATGCCAGAAGTCTCGAGGAAGGCGACCTTGTTCTTCGACGCGTTCAGTCTGCCAAGAATTCCAACAAGTTGACGCCGAAGTGGGAAGGCCCTTCTTGGGTGAAACGAGTCACTAGGCCTGGTGCTGTCCGCCTTGAGACCGAAGATGGCATTCCCGTGAGCAACTCCTGGAACATTGAGCATCTTCGTAAGTTTTACCCGTAGGGCGCGGTTGCCGGAACCCGTTCCGGCAACCACCTTTTGTACAAGTCTTGCCGATGTTGCATGTAATCGTTTGTACAAAGCCGGGCGCAGACCCCGTGCATAAGTAAAGGTAATGTGCTTCGCACATCTTGTCAATTTCATGCTTTCTACTTCTATTTTTGCATGCGTTATCTGACACTTCGTGCAGCACCTACCCCCGGTAAGCAATAACGAGCCATAAGGCTCCATATCTTTATTTTCTCTTCTTTCTCTTTCTCAAAGAAAGGAAGGTTCCCTCGCCCACAAGTTTGCCGGGGAAAGGAGAAGATAATGGTGTGGACCAAGCGTCGCTCAAGGAAGTCTAGCCTTACCGGAAGCAAACGATGTAAAAGCTAAGTTGCTAAAGTTTGAGCAATCAGTTTTAAAATTTTTAAGTTATCTTCCTCGAACGATCGTACTTTGTATGGAAAACCTGTGCGCGGAGGAACCAACTCGTAGCTAGTTGCGCCCTTACTTTGTTTCGAGTCCGCTCAACAACTTAAGTGAGCTGCGATTGCGCCCTTACTTTGTTTCGAGTCGGCTCATCTACTTTAGTGAGGTGCGATTGTGCCATTACTTTGTTTCGAGTCCGCTCAACAACTTAAGTGAGCTGCGACTAGTTGCGACAAGGTTTCTTGTCGGTAGCAAGACCGCCAAAGTTCCGACGTCCGCACTCGGCGCTCACGGCCCAGGTGCTGCAAGGCGACAAGTTCCCTAAAAGCGTAGGGCAAAAACATACAAAGGAAGGAATCAAGTAAAGGAAATAACATAGCAATCACTATCCGAAATAGAGTTATATTACAAGATAACGTGTCGCAGCTCTAATAGACCGTTCTCATAATATGACCAGCAGCGGCAAGAAGAAAAGAAAACGAGCAGCTCTTCATCGAAAGTTTCTCCTTCGGCCGGCGCCCTGGAGCTCGACGCCCATGGGAGCTTGATGAAGACGCCATCGCCGGCCTTCAAATAGGCGCCGGGCTGGGGCTCTTTAGAGCCTGACGCTGCAGCAGCGGTGGAGGGATCGGCGGTCGGTGTAGCGCCTGGCGCTCCTGCAGCCTCAGGGCCGTCAGTGCAATCGCCGGACCCCTCGCCAGCTTCTGCGGCGGCAGCTTTGGCGGCCTCTTCGCCGGCGGGCTCGTCGGCGCCAGCTTCTTCTCCGATGGCAGCGGCGTCGTCGATTGCCTTAGCGTCCTCCTCGTCGGCGGCCTCGGTCTCCATTGGCTCTGTGGCGGATGGATCTGACGACCGGAAAATGAAGAAAAGTAAAGCAAATATTCAAAAAGAAAATCAGAAGAAGAAGAACACAAGGAAAGTTTTCAAGCAAGAGGATTACCTGTGCTAGGGTCTGCAGTCATGGTCTCCGCCACCAGGGGATCGCTGGTGTTGTCCCTTGCCGGAGAGCTGTCCCTTGCCGGAGAAGTCTCCCTTGCCGGAGAACGCTCCCTTGCCGGGGAATCCTCCCTTGGCGGTGTAGTCGAAGCAGAAGGCATGTCAGGAGCGGCTTCAAGGCACTCCCTGTAAGGCTGCTCTGCTCCTACACAAATCAGCGATGCGATATCGGCAAAGAAAGGGCACCCATGCACGCCTAACAGCAGGAAGTAAACCATATACTTACGGCTGGGGGCTGCTGAGGAAGAGTTGCAGCGTCCGGCAAGGTGGTCTCAGACGCGCCTCCTGCTGTCAGCGGTGGGTTCGCCCTCGATGACAATCACCGGGCCTTGGCTCTCTTCGACGCCTTCTGGGCCAAAGGCGTCACGAAAAGGAATGGGTTCAGAGTGAAGCAAACCAGATACAAGACAAAGCAACAAGCCGAAGAACTACAAATGCTGCAAAGAATCTTACTCTTCTTCTTCCTCGTCGGAGCTGAGCGCGGAGAGATCAAATTCTGGCTCGCCTCCAGTACGACGAGGCGGAGGAGTAGGTTCCGGGGTGAGTTACGGCGTAACCCAGGCCGCGCGTGCCCGTGCCCTGTTTTGGGCCTGGCCCAACAGCGCTCGGCACCGTGTGTGGCCCAGGCCCGGGGCTCTTGTCGGTGTACTAGAGTAGGGGTACCCTAGTATCCCGAACTTGTGCACGGGCAGTTGCAGCCCTCCGCGGCAAGGCTTACCGGTGACCGCCAAGGTCCTCCGTGGTTCCTTTGGAGCCATTCAAGAACAAAGTATTCAAGCCAAGGAGACAAGGCCCCGCAAGAGGAGCTTGCCGAAGGCCACCCAAGGCACCTAGGAGACAAGGCCCGGCAAGAGGAGCTTGCCGAAGGCCACCCGAGGCACCTAGGGAGACAAGGCCCGGCAAGAGGAGCTTGTCGGGAAGGCCCGATGAGCGACAAGCTTCCGGACGCAACAAGACAACAACCGCGGACAAGGCGCTGTCATGCAGACCACCACTCAGTACTGCGCTCAAAGACATCCACTAACGTGTCGCCTGGGACCTTTCCAGCGCCACAGCGTGGCAAGAGGCCGTCTGCGCCAGCCGAGCTGTGGCAAGCGGCGATGACAAGATTGCCATCGTGGCAAGCGGTGGCGCCGACGGTCCCTTTCTGCCTTTGTTAGAGGCGACGAGACGGGCATTTAATGCCTTTGTCCCCCGCCGTGGTTAGGTATGATACACTGTACAAGTAGCTGTACCAACCACTCCTTTTCCATTTTTACCCTTGTCTATGTTGCCACCTGTCGAAGACCCCTTTAGCATATAAAAGGAGGCCCATGCGCAACATAGAGAGAGGGGGTTCGAAAGGTTCGAAGCCAGAGAACACTCACGCTTGGTCTCGTTAGCAGCTTGTGTGTACTGTAGCGCTCAACGCTCCTTAGCAAGAACTCAATATACTCAGACATGCAGCAGTAGGAGTGTTATCTCTCCGGAGAGCTCCGAAGCTGGGTAAACCGCTCGTGTGCTTCACCTCGATCTGCTCTTCGTGCGACCTCCGCCACCCGCCGAACCGAAAGGGGCTCGGTCCGCCGGTCCCATAGGTGCTCGTGGGCCAGATCAGCCTCCCCGACAATTCCGGAACTCCTCGTGACGTCCGGGATCTTATCCGGGTCTCCGAACAACATTCGGTAATCACATACAAGTCTTCCTAATAACCCTAGGGTCACCGAACCTTAAGTGTGTAGACCGTTCGGGTTCGGCAGACACGTCGACTTGACCGAGACGACTCTCCGGTCAATAACCAACAGCGGGATCTGGATACCCATGTTGGCTCCACATGCTCCTCGATGATCTCATCGGATGAACCACGATGTCGAGGATTCAAGCAACCCCGTGATACGATTCCCTTTGTCGATCGATGCGTTACTTGCCGAGATTCGATCGTCGGTATCCCAATACCTCGTTCAATCTCGTTACCCGGCAAGTCACTTTACTCGCATGCAGATGCATCCCGTGACCGGACACTTGGTCACTTTGAGCTCATTATGATGATGCATTACCGAGTGGGCCCAGAGATACCTCTCCGTCATACGGAGTGACAAATTCAGTCTCGATCCGTGTCAACCCAACAGACACTTTCGGAGATACCCATAGTATACCTTTATAGTTACCCAGTTACGTTGTGGCGTTTGGTACACCCAAAGCACTCCTACGGTATCCGGGAGTTACACGATCTCATGGTCTAAGGAAAAGATACTTGACATTGGAAAAGCTCTAGCAAACGAACTACACGATCTTGTGCTATGCTTAGGATTGGGTCTTGTCCATCACATCATTCTCCTAATGATGTGATCCCATTATCAATGACATCCAATGGCCATAGTCAGGAAACCATGACTATCTGTTGATCAACGAGCTAGTCAACTAGAGGCTCACTAGGGACATGTTGTGGTCTATGTATTCACACGTGTATTACGATTTCTGGATAATACAATTATAGCATGAATAAAAGACAATTATCATGAACAAGGAAATATAATAATAATCCTTTTATTATTGCCTCTAGGGCATATTTCCAACAGTCTCCCACTTGCACTAGAGTCAATAATCTAGTTACATTGTGATGAATCGAACACCCATAGAGTTCTGGTGTTGATCATGTTTTGCTCGCGGAAGAGGTTTAGTAAATGGATCTGCGACATTCAGATCCGTATGTACTTTGCAAATATCTATGTCTCCATCTTGAACATTTTCACGGATGGAGTTGAAACGATGCTTGATGTGCCTGGTCTTCTTGTGAAACCTGGGCTCCTTGGCAAGGGCAATAGCTCCAGTGTTGTCACAGAAGAGAGTGATCGGCCCCGACGCATTGGGTATGACTCCTAGGTCGTTGATGAACTCCTTCATCCATATTGCTTCATGCGCTGCCTCTGAGGCTGCCATGTACTCCGCTTCACATGTAGATCCCGCCACGACGCTCTGCTTGCAACTACACCAGCTTACTGCTCCACGATTCAACATATACATGTATCCGGTTTATGACTTAGAGTCATCCAGATCTGTGTCGAAGCTAGCGTCGACGTAACCATTTACGACGAGCTCTTCGTCACCTCCATAAACGAGAAACATGTCCTTTGTCCTTTTCAGGTACTGTCGGGGAGGCTGATCGGACCCACGAACACCTATGGGACCGGCGGACCGAGTCCCTTTTGGTTCGGAGGGGGGCGGAGATCGCACGAAGTGCGGATCGAGGCGGCTAACACGAGCAGTTTTTACCCAGCTTCGGAGCTCTCCGGAGAGATAATACTCCTACTGCTGCTTGTCTGATTGTATTGTGTTCTTGCTAGGGAGCGATGAGAGCTACAAGACCTAGCGTGGGTGTTCTCTGGTTACGTTGGAATCGAACCGGGCCGAACCCCCTCTACGTTGCGCATGGGCCTCCTTTTATATGCTCAAGGGGTCTCCGGCTGTGGCAACGTAGATGAGGGTACAAATGGAAAAACAGAGTTGGTACACCTACTAGAACAAAGGTATGATGTACTCTACCTAACCACGACGGCAAGGGACAAAAGCATTAAATGCCCGTCCCTATCGGCTAAACAAAGGCAACAGGGACCGTCAGAGCGCCACCGTTATCGCCACGATGGCAAGCTTGTCGGTACCGCTTATCGCTGCTCCCCGGCTGGCTGCACAGCCTCTTGACACGCCAAGCGCATGGAATGGTCCCATGGCGACACGTTAGTGGATGAGCTGGATCGGAGATGAAGAGGTTGCCGCGGCAAGCGCCTTGCCGCGGCTGAATCCTTGTCGCGCCCGGAAGCTTGTCGCTCTCCGAGCCTTCCCGGCAAGCTCCTCTTGCCGGGGCCTTGTCTTCTGCGTGCCTTGAGTGGCCTTCCCGGCAAGCTCCTCTTGCCAGGGCCTTATCTTCTTGGTTAAATACTTTGTTCCTGAATGGCTCCAAAGGAACCACGGAGGATCTTGGCGGCGACCAGGCGAGCCTTGCCGTGGGGTCTGCAATCGCCGTGCGAAGTTCGGGATACTAGGGTACCCTACTCTAGTACACCGGCAGAGCCCCGGCTGGGCCACCTGTGTCGAAGCGCTGTTGGGCGGGCCCAAAACAGGCACGGTCACACGCGCCTTGATCACGGCGTAACTTGCTCTGGACCCACCACGTCCCCCACAGACAGCACGCGTCGAACGTGGCATCGTGGGAGAGATCGTGGGGGGTTTCTTTATTAGGAAAAGCGGAACGTGCGCCCCCTCTCCCTCCTTATAAACAGGGGAAACAGGGGCAGGTCGCCCACCTCGCCATTGTTGTCTCGTCTCGAAGCCACCGCCGCTCCCCCCTTCTTCTCTAGTGCGAAGAGAGCAGCGCTCCGCCCCCTTTCGCCACAGCGCCATCAACGCCGTCGGTCTCCTCCCCCGCCTCCGCCATGGCTCCGAAAGCCGACAAGGGGAAGGGCGTGAAGTCGGCCGAGGCGCAGCGGCTCATGCGCTGCGAAAGGAGAGGGCCATCTTCTCCCCCCAGCTCGACGCAAAGGAGCTGAGGGAGGGCTTCTACCTCTTCTGGTCGACGGAGACGCGTGCACATCCGCGCACGAAGGTACTCCCTGCCACCGCTTCGGAACTAGCCCCAACTGGGTATCCTTTCTTTGCGCTTTTCTTCTATTGCGGGCTCTGCCCGCCCTTTTCTGAATTCTTCTGTGACATTATGAACACCTACGGGTTCCGCCTCCTTGATTTCACCCCCAACGCCGTTCTGACCATGGCAGTTTTCGCACCTTTGCGAAAACTTTGTCGGGATCCACCCAAACGTAGCCCTCTTCCGCCACTTCTTCATGCCCCGCGTTGAGAGAGGGGAGCCGCTTGCCGGAGGGATTGCTTGGGTCTCCATGGTCGGCAAGAAGGATGCCTGTCTAGAATGAGAGTTCCGCAGCAAGTGGGAGGAGGGGAGAGCCAATTGGTGTTGGATCGTTGAGGAGAACCCGCAGCCCTTCACTGCCGTGCGCCAAACCCCAATAGTGCGCGGCAGCGATTGGAGCAACTTGGCGCAGGAAGATGCTAGGTTGAAGATAGCTCTGACCCGGATCTTGCGCCTCAGGCTTGCCGGGCTCACCGTAGGCGCAGTTGGCGCAGATTTCCTTCGCCGCCGCATCGCTCCCTTCAAGGAGAGGAGGAGACTTGCTTGGGAGTTCCAAAATGCAGCGGACATCATGAGACTGCGTCCGGGCCTTAACTGGAATTTCACTGTCTTGGAGTTGGATGCGATGCTGCTAGAGCTGTTCAAGAATGACCCCGATCACCCCGAGTGATTTAGGTTGCCAAGGGAGGTCGTCCCATTGTGCAACAACTCTTCGCTCGACCGCATCCGCGCCATGATGCCGTTGTGCGATTCTCATGGGATCGTCCCAACCTGGCAAGAGCCTTCCGACGACATCGTGCGGCAGTTCTTCGACAGTTTGGAAGAAGTGCCGATCCGCCCCGACGAGCAGAAGAAGCTCACCCGCGACACCACCGACGACGAGATGGTGCGCATTGCCACAAGAGTTGGAGGAGGCGGCGGCAATGCTTTGCATCTGGCGTCTTCGGGTACACCGTGGAGGAGGCAAATGCAGCAGAGGCGGCAAGCCTTGCCGAGCAAAGGGAGTTCGCCGGTGAGGAAGAGCTTGCCGAACCCGAGGCCGAGTCGGGCGAACCAGCCGAGGGCGCTTCTTCCCCACCATGCAGCGGCTTGCCGCAAACGGAGCCCCCGGCTCCGCCAAAGAAGCGTTTCTGCAAGGCCGGAGACGAGACGGGGCGGCAGACGGGCCCACAGCCGCAGCGCCGCGTGCGACGCAGCTTTCTGGCGCAAGCGATGTTGCCGCTGAGCACCCCACACTGCCGCGACAAGCTGGGCGGGATCCTCCTGTGCCACCGCCGACACCTCCGCCAAGCGGCCAAGAGAGCCCACCTCCGCCTCGTCGCCCGAGGCGAGCCGAGTTTGATTTCTCCGCCAGCTCCGAGGAGGAAGAAGAAGAGTAAGCTTCAATATTGTGCTTGTATTTCTTCAATTTTGTTGCTTCATCTTGAATCTGATTTGCTTCGTTACAACTCTTTCCTTTTCGTGACGCTGGCCCAGAGCGTCGAAGAGAGCCAAGACCCGGTGGTCGCCGTTGAGGACGATCCACCCGTGGCAACAGGAGGCGCGTCTGAGACCCCTTGCGGACCCGGCAACCCTTCTCGAGCAGCCCCAGCACAGCCCAGAGTAAGTATGCGGCTTTCTCCTTCATTAGGCGTGCATGGGTGCTCCTTCTCCATTGATATCATTTGTTGGTTTGTGTAAGAGCAGAGCAGCCTCATCGGGAGGGCGGAAGCCGCCCGAAATTCTATCTGCTTCGACTACGCCCGCCAAGGGAGGATTCCCGGCAAGGAGCGCCCCGGCAAGGGAGACTACTCCGGCAAGGGACAGCACGGTGATCCTCCGGTGGTCGAGACCATGGCTGCAGATCCCATTGCAGGTAATCCTCTTCTTGAAAATTTCCCTTGGGCTTGTTTTCTTCTGTTTTCTTTGAATATTTGCTTGACTGTTTTTCTTTGTCCGCCACAGAGCCGATCGAGACCGAGGTCGCCGGGCGAGGAGGACGCTGTTTGTGCAACACCGACGCCGCCGCCGGAAGAAGAAGCCGGCTGACGAGCCTGCCGCGAAGAGGCCACGAGGCTGCCGCCAGAAGGCCGGGCGAGGGGTCTGCAATCGCGACCGACGCCCTGGCCGCAGGAGCGCCAGGCGCTACACCGACCGCCGACTCCCCGCCCTGCTGCTGTCGTCAGCTCGAAGAGCCCCAGCCCGGCACCTACTTGAAGGCCGGGCGATGGCGTCTTCATCAAGCTCCCAGGAGTCGAGCTCCAGGCGCGGTCGAGGGAGAGACCTTGACGGAGAGCTGCTCGCCTCCATTGGCTGACGCTGGTTGACGCCAAGCAAAGCAGCATCGGGCGAAGTCTGAGGAGGAGCAGCTCTTGAAGAAAAGCTCTTTGTCGCTCTACCGCGCCCGACAAGCCAAGTTGGAGTCCCCGGAAGCACTTGTCGCGAGGACGGGAGAAGACATGGAGAAGCGCGCAGAAGAGCTCCGGGGCCGCAACTAGGAAGCTCTCCGGTCCTTGGCGAAGGAGCGGGAGCAACTCGCCGAGGAGCGCACGGCCTTCATCCTCGAGAAGGCCGCAACTGAGGAGGAGCAGCGGCTTGACGCCGAGAAGCTGTCCGCGCAGGAAAGCGAGCTGGCGCAGCGGAAGGTCAACCTGGACAGCCACGAGGAAGAGCTTGTCGCGCGCGAGGAGTCACTTGGCGGGGCTCTTAAGGAAGCGAAGGATGCCGCCGCAGCCGCCGAGGCCGCCAAGAAAGAGTTGGAGGCGAAGGTGACGCAGCTGGAGGCCGATCTCGGAAGAGCGGCGAGGAGCTTGCTGCGCTCAAGCACGAGCCGAGAAGGACGCCTACACTCTTGGCGAGCTGCAGGGCCGTCTCGCCGATAGAGCAAGGAGCTCGACGCCGCCAAGGATTCCAAGGCAGACCTTGAGCTGAAGCTGACCACTCGATGCAGACGGCTGGCCAGGCGCCAAGGAGGCGGAGGCGGGCCTGTTGGAGAAGATCAAGGCCAGCGAGGAGCTGTGGCGAATCTTGTTGCCACCCAGAGCGCCTTGAGGGAGAGTGTGGAGCACTGGACCGAAGGTCTTGTGGATACCGCCGCCGCCATCCACAACGAGTTGATGGAGCTGGGGATGGTGGATCTCGGATACTCCTCCGACGAGCACCTCCAACCCAGCACCAAGCTTAGCTTATTCTTCAAGGGCGTGGTGACGGCTCTCCAGCGACTCCGGGAAGAGATCCCAAAGCAGCTGGCCGAGGAATCGCGCCGGATCTGTGCAGAAGCCCTCCAGAAGGTGTTGATGAAGGTGGCCTTCCGCAATCCAGGCCTCAACCTCAAAGGTGTCCTCGGATCCTTGCCGCCAGATGCCGACGTGGGCGCTCAAAGCCCTTGTCGCACCCATTGTGGACAAGGTGGGCAAGATCAAGCGGGTTGATGGCGACCGCGTGAACTAGGCTGCCAATTTTATCTTTCCCTTGTCGCTGCTGATCATGTTTAGAACAATTTATTAGATCTGCGACAAGTTATTTTGTAATATAACTCTATCTTAGGCGATGATTGCAATGTTATTTCCTTTACTTGATTCCTTCCTTTGTATGTTTTTGCCCTACGCTTTTAGGGAACTTGTCGGTGCAGGCACCTTTGCCGCGAGCGCTGAGTGCGGAACATCAGCAGCCTGCTGGTGGTGCCACCTCCGACAAGCAACCTTGTCGCGACTAGCTGCAGCTCACTTAAGTTGTTGAGCGGACTCGAAACAAAGTAAGGGCGCGACTAGCCGCGAGTTGGTTCCTCCGCGCACAGGTTTTCCATACAAAGTACTATCGTTCGAGGAAGATAACTTAAAAATTTAAGAACTGATTGCTCAAACTTGGGCAACTTAGCTTTTCTATTGCTTGCTTCCGATAAAGCGAAACTTCCTCGGCGATTAGCTTGGTCCATAGTATTATCTTCTCCTTCCCCTGGTCAACTTGTGCGCGAGGAACCTTCCTTTCTTTGAGAAAAGAGAAAGAAGAAAATAAGTTATGGAGCCCAGCGGCTCGATATTGCTTACGGGTGTGGGTGCTGCACAAAGTGTTAGCCAAAACATGCAATAAAATGATGAAAGCATGAATTTGACAAGTTATGCGCAACACATGAGCTTTATCTTGATGCAGGGTCTGCGCCCGGCTTTGTACAAAGGATTACATGCATCAGCGGCAAGACTTGTACAAAAGGTGGTTGCGGAACAGGTTCCGGCAACCGCGCTTCTGAGTAAAACTTACGAAGATGCTCAATGTTCCAAAGTGGTTGCTCACTTTGGAATGCCATCTTCGGTCTCAAAGCGGTCGATGCCGAGCCTAGTGACTCGTTTCACCCGATAAGGGCCTTCCCACTTTGGCGTCAACTTGTTTGAATTCTTGGCGGACTGAACGCCGAAGAACAAGATCGCCTTCCTCGAGGCTTCCGGCACTAACTGCGGCTATGGTAGCGGCGCAAAGCTTGCGATAACGAGCAGCTCGCATAACGGCTCGAAGACGATCCTCCTCAAGGAGTAGCGCGTCATCTTGTCGCAGCTGCTCTTGCTCAAGCTCATCATAGCGAGCACTCGAGGCGATCCGTATCTGAGTTCCGTGGGGAGAACTGCCTCTGCTCCATAGAAAAGAGCAAAAGGTGTCCGCCGGTGGCTCGATTTGGCGTCGTCTGATCGACCAAAGAACCACCGGCAGCTCCTCAATCCAGTTTCTTCCGCACTTGTGCAGCACTGTCGAAAGTTCTGGTCTTGAGCCAGCGCAGCACTTCAAGCATTGCCCTCTGCTTGACCGTTGCTTCTCGGATGAGCAAGCGAAGCAAAGCAGACCTTGGCACCAAGGTCTTGGACGTCTTTGCATGAAGGTGCGACTCGTAAATTGTGTGCCGTTGTCGGTGATGATCCTGTTAGGGATTCGAAGCGGCAAACAATCGACCAAGAACTTGACTGGCCGATCGTGTCTGTCACCTTCCTCACTGCTTCCACTTCCGCCACTTTGTGAACTTGTCGATTGCGACGTACAAGTACTCAAAGCCCTCGACAACTTCGGGGAGGGGCCGAGGATGTCGAGCCCCGGACCGAAAATGGCCGGGATAAAGGGATCATCTGGAGAGCTTGAGCTGGCTGGTGTATCTGTTTGGAATGGAACTGCACGCTTCACACTTGGTTACTTGTGCGATTTGCATCTGGAGGGCTGTCGGCGGAAGAAACCTTGCTTGAACGCTTTTGCGGCAAGTGCTCTGGCGCCAATGTGGTGACCACATATGCCTCCATGTATCTCGCCAACAGCTTTTGTCTGTCTTCCGGTGAATACACTTCAATTTCACACCGTTGAGTCTTCTTACATGCAGTGTGTTGTCGACAAACTGGTACATACTTGACCGCCGGGCTACTCTTTCCGCTTCTTCTTGCTCTTGAAGTTCTCACATCTCAAGGAAATGGACAATCTGCTGCGCCCATGTTGGAGCTTGCGGCTCGACAACAAGGACTAAAGGCACATATGTTGCTGCGGGAACATCAGCTTCCACGGCAAGAACACATGGCTCAGCCGAGCTTGACGTTCCCGGCAAGCTTGCCGAGCAAAACTTGTCGGGGCGTGCAGCTTCAACGAAACAAACCACAGGGCTTGTCGGAGCAGACTGCCCCTCGGCTCTGTTGGTGTCGATCTTGGGGACCTTCTTGGCGGCGGCTTCGAAGCTCTGCGGAAAGTAGTCACCAGAGATCAACTTCCTCTTCTTGTTCTCGTCCGATTGATGGTGTTACGGTTGGCTGAGTTAGCTTGAGCACAAAAATCCCTGGTTCCACAAGCAACTTAAGTGCAGCGCACTTTGACAGGCCATCAGCAATATCATTCTGAGCTCTTGGAACATGTTCCATTTGTAGGCCGTCAAAGTGTTCTTCCAGCTTTCTCACTTCATCAACGTAGGCTTCCATCAATGGACTCTGATAGTCTTTGTTCACTTGGCGGACGACAAGTTGTGAGTCACCCCTGACAATAAGCTTCTTGATCCCAAGGTCCACTGCGATCCTGAGACCGGCAAGCAAACCTTCATACTCTGCAGTATTGTTTGTTGCTTGCTCCTTGGGAAAGTGCATCTAGACTACGTACTTGAGGTGCTCTCCGGTGGGTGCGATAAGCAGCACGCCGGCACCGGTGCCTTGCAGCGAGAAGGCACCATCAAAGTACATCACCATCAAGATGTCGGGGAGGCTGATCGGACCCACGAACACCTATGGGACCGGCGGACCGAGTCCCTTTTGGTTCGGAGGGGGGCAGAGATCGCGCGAAGAGCGGATCGAGGCGAAGCACACGAGCAGTTTACCCAGCTTCGGAGCTCTCCGGAGAGATAATACTCCTCTGCTGCTTGTCCGATTGTATTGTGTTCTTGCTAGGGAGCGATGAGAGCTACAAGACCTAAGCGTGGGTGTTCTCACTGGTTACGTTGGAATCGAACCGGGCGAACCCCCTCTCGTTCGCATGGGCCTCCTTTTATATGCTCAAGGGGTCTCCGGCAGGTGGCAACGTAGATGAGGGTACAAATGGAAAAACAATAGTTGGTACACCTACTAGAGCGATGTACGATGTACTCTACCTAACCCCGACGGCAAGGGACAAAGCATTAAATGCCCATCCACTCGCCGCCTAAGCGATCTGGCAACAGGGACCGTCGGGGCGCCACCGTCCGCCACGATGGCAAGCTTGTCAGCGCCGCTTATCGCTGCTCCCCGCTGGCTGCACAGCCTCTTGACACGCGCGCATGGAATGGTCCCATGGCAACACGTTAGTGGATGAGCTGGAGCGGAGATGAAGAGAGGTTGCCTGCCGCGGCAAGCGCCTTGCCGCGGCTGAATCCTTGTCGCGCCCGGAAGCTTGTCGCTCTCCGAGCCTTCCCGGCAAGCTCCTCTTGCCGGGGTCTTGTCTTCTGCGTGCCTTGAGTGGCCTTCCCGGCAAGCTCCTCTTGCCGGGGCCTTATCTTCTTGGTTAAATACTTTGTTCCTGAATGGCTCCAAAGGAACCACGAAGGATCTTGGCGGCGACCAGGCGAGCCTTGCCGTGGGGTGCTGCAACTGCCCGTGCACGAGTTCGGGATACTAGGGTACCCCTACTCTAGTACACCGACAGGTACTTAAGCATATTCTTGACCATTGTCCAGTGTTCCTTGCCGGGATTACTTTGGTACCTTCCTACCAAACTTACGGCAAGGTTTACATCTGGTCTGGTACACAGCATGGCATACATAATAGATCCTATGGCTGAGGCATAGGGGATGACACTCATCTCTTCTTTATCTTCTGCCGTGGTCGGGCATTGAGCCGAGCTCAATCTCACACCTTGTAATACAGGCAAGAACCCTTTCTTGGACTGATCCATATTGAACTTCTTCAATATCTTATCAAGGTATGTTCTTTGTGAAAGACCTATGAGGCGTCTCAATCTGTCCCTATAGATCTTGATGCCTAATATGTAAGCAGCTTCTCCAAGGTCCTTCATTGAAAAACACTTATTCAAGTAGGCCTTAATGATGTCCAAAAGTTCTATATCATTTCCCATCAAAAGTATGTCATCTACATATAATATGAGAAATGCTACATAGCTCCCACTCACTTTCTTGTAAACGCAGGCTTCTCCATAAGTCTCAAGATAAACCCAAATGCTTTGATCATCTCATCAAAGCGAATGTTCCAACTCGAGATGCTTGCACCAGCCCATAAATGGATCGCTGGAGCTTGCATACCTTGTTAGCATTCTTAGGATCGACAAAACCTTCCGGCTGCATCATATAAAGTTCTTCCTTAAGATAGTCGTTAAGGAATGCCGTTTTGACGTCCATCTGCCATATCTCATAATCATAGTATGCGGCAATTGCTAACATGATTCAGACGGACTTCAGCTTCGCTACGGGAGAGAAAGTCTCATCGTAGTCAACCCCTTGAACTTGCCGATAACCCTTAGCGACAAGTCGAGCTTTATAGATGGTAACATTACCATCCGCGTCCGTCTTCTTCTTAAAGATCCATTTGTTTTCTATCGCTTGCCGATCATCGGGCAAATCTGTCAAAGTCCATACTTTGTTTTCATACATGGATTCTATCTCGGATTGCATGGCTTCAAGCCATTTTTTGGAATCTGGGCCTGCCATCGCTTCTTCATAGTTCAAAGGTTCACCGTTGTCTAACAACATGATTTCCAGGACAGGGTTGCCATACCACTCTGGTGTGGAACGTGTCCTTGTGGACCTACGAAGTTCAGTAGTAACTTGATCCGAAGCACCTTGATCATCATCATTAATTTCCTCTCCAGTCGGTGTAGGCACCACAGGAACATTTTCCTGAGCTGCACTACTTTCCGGTTCAAGAGTTAGTACTTCATCGAGTTCTACTTTCCTCCCACGTACTCCTTTCGAGAGAAACTCTTTTTCCAGAAAGGATCCGTTCTTGGCAACAAAGATCTTGCCTTCGGATCTAAGTAGAAGGTATACCCAATGGTTTCCTTAGGGTATCCTATGAAGACGCATTTTTCTGACTTGGGTTCGAGCTTTTCAGGTTGAAGTTTCTTGACATAAGCATCGCATCCCCAAACTTTTAGAAACGACAGCTTAGGTTTCTTCCCAAACCATAATTCATACTGTGTCATCTCAACGGATTTAGAAGGAGCCCTATTTAAAGTGAATGTGGCTGTCTCTAGAGCGTATCCCCAAAATGATAGCGGTAAATCGGTAAGAGACATCATAGATCACACCATATCCAATAGAGTGCGATTACGACGTTCCGACACACCGTTACGCTGAGGTGTTCCAGGCGGCGTGAGTTGTGAAACGATTCCACATTTCCTTAAGTGCGTACCAAATTCGTGACTTAAATATTCTCCTCCACGATCTGATCGTAAGAATTTTATCATTCGGTCACGTTGATTCTCTACTTCATTCTGAAATTCCTTGAACTTTTCAAAGGTCTCAGAGTTGTGTTTCATCAAGTAGACATACCCATATCTACTTAAGTCATCAGTGAGAGTGAGAACATAACGATATCCTCCACGAGCCTCAACGCTCATTGGACCACACACATCAGTATGTATGATTTCCAATAAGTTGGTTGCTCGCTCCATTGTTCCGGAGAACGGGGTCTTGGTCATTTTGCCCATGAGGCAAGGTTCGCACGTGTCAAATGATTTATAATCGGGAGACTCTAAAATTCCATCAGCATGGAGCTTCTTCATGCGCTTGACACCAATGTGACCAAGGCGGCAGTGCCACAAGTACGTGGGACTATCGTTATCAACTTTACATCTTTTGGTATTCACACTATGAATATGTGTAACATTACATTCGAGATACATTAAGAATAAACCATTGACCATCGGGGCATGACCATAAAACATATCTCTCATATAAATAGAACAACCATTATTCTCGGATTTAAATGAGTAGCCATCTCGTATTAAACGAGATCTAGATACAATGTTCATGCTCAAACTTGGCACTAAATAACAATTATTGAGGTTTAAAACTAATCCCGTGGGTAAATGTAGAGGTACCGTGCCGACGGCGATCACATCGACCTTGGAACAATTCCCGACGCGCATCGTCACCTCGTCCTTCGCCAGTCTCCGCTTATTTTGCAGCTCTTGCTGTGAGTTACAAATATGAGCAACGGCACCGGTATCAAATACCCAGGAGTTACTACGAGTACTGGTAAGGTACACATCAATTACATGTATATCACATATACCTTTAGTGTTGCCGGCCTTCTTGTCCGCTAAGTATTTGGGCAGTTCCGCTTCCAGTGACCCTTCCCTTTGCAATAAAAGCACTCAGTCTCAGGCTTGGGTCCATTCCTTGACTTCTGCCCCGCAACTGGCTTACCAGGCGCGGCAAAATCCTTGCCGTCCTTCTTGAAGTTCTTCTTACCCTTGCCCTTTTTGAACTTAGTGGTTTTATTGACCATCAACACTTGATGTTCCTTCTTGATTTCTACCTCTGCTGACTTCAGCATTGAAAATACTTCAGGAATAGTTTTCACCATCCCTGCATATTGTAGTTCATCACAAAGCTCTTGTAGCTCGGTGGGAGCGATCAAGGATTCTGTCAATGACCGCCTCGTCCGGAGGTTAATATTCAATCGACAAAGGCGGTTGTGCAACCTGACATTTTGAGTATGTGCTCACCGATGTAACTATTTTCCTCCATCTTACAACTATAGAACTTGTCGGAGACTTCATATCTCTTGACCCGGGCATGAGCTTGGAAAACCATTTTCAGCTCCTCGAACATCTCTTATGCTCCGTGTTGCTCAAAACGCTTTTGGAGCCCCGGTTCTAAGTCTGTAAAGCATGCCGCATCGAACGAGGGAGTAATCATCAAGACGTGATCGCCAATCGTTCATAACGTCTTGGTTCTCTAGGATGGGTGCTTCACCTAGCGGTCCTTCTAGGACATATGCTTTCTTGGCAGCTATGAGGATGATCCTCAGGTTCCGGACCTAGTCCGTATAGTTGCTGCCATCATCTTTCAGCTTGGTTTTCTCTAGGAACGCGTTGAAGTTCATGTTGACATGAGCGTTGGCCATTTGATCTACAAGACATTTTTGCTAATATTTTAGACTAAGTTCATGATAATTAAGTTCATCTAATCAAATTATTTAATGAACTCCCACTCAGATTTGACATCCCTCTAGTCATCTAAGTGTTACATGATCCGAGTAGACTAGGCCGTGTCCGATCATCACGTGAGACGGACTAGTCATCATCGGTGAACATCTCCATGTTGATCGTATCTTCCATACGACTCATGTTCGACCTTTCGGTCTCTGTGTTCCGAGGCCATGTCTGTACATGCTAGGCTCGTCAAGTTAACCTAAGTGTTTTGCATGTGTAAAACTGTCTTACACCCGTTGTATGTGGACGTAGGAATCTATCACACCCGATCATCACGTGGTGCTTCGAAACGACGAACTTTAGCAACGACGCACAGTTAGGGGGAACACTTTCTTGAAATTATTATGAGCGATCATCTTATTTACTACCGCCGTTCTAAGTAAACAAGATGCATAAAAATAATAAACATCACATGCAATTATATAGTAGTGACATGATATGGCCAATATCATATAGCTCCTTTGATCTCCATCTTCGGGGCTCCATGATCATCTTCGTCACCGGCAAGACACCATGATCTCCATCATCATGATCTCCATCATCGTGTCTCCATGAAGTTGCTCGCCAACTATTACTTCTACTACTATGGCTAACGGTTTATCTATAAAGTAAAGTAATTACATGGCGTTAAATCATTGACACGCAGGTCATACAATAATTGAGACAACTCCTATGGCTCCTGCCGGTTGTCATACTCATCGACATGCAAGTCGTCATTCCTATTACAAGAACATGATCTCATACATCACAATATATCATTCATCATTCATCACAACTTTTGGCCATATCACATCACAAAGCAATTGCTGCAAAAACAAGTTAGACGTCCTCTAATTGTTCTTGCATCTTTTACGTGGCTGCAATAGGGTTCTAGCAAGAACATTTTCTTACCTACGAATAACCACAACGTGATTTGTCAACTTCTATTTACCCTTCATAAGGACCCTTTTCATCGAATCTGCTCCAACTAAAGTGGGAGAGACAGACACCCGCTAGCCACCTTATGCAACTAGTGCATGCCAGTCGGTGGAACCTGTCTCACGTAAGCGTACGTGTAAGGTCGGTCCAGGCCGCTTCATCCCACAATACCGTTGAAGCAAAATAAGACTAGTAGTGGCAAGAAAGTTGACAATATCTACGCCCACAACAGATTTGTGTTCTACTCATGCAATAGAGAACTACGCATAGACCTAGCTCATGATGCCACTGTTGGGGAACGTTGCAGAAAATAAAAAAAATTCTACGGTTTCACCAAGATCTATCTATGAGTTCATCTAGCAACGAGAGAGAGGAGTGCATCTACATACCCTTGTAGATCGTGAGCGGAAGCGTTCAAGAGAACGGGGTTGAAGGAGTCGTACTCGACGTGATCCAAATCACCGATGATCCTAGTGCTGAACGGACAGAACCTCTGCGTTCAACACACGTATGGAGCGGAGACGTCTCCCGTGCCTTGATCCAGCAAGGAGGAGGGAGAGGTTGATGAAGAAAGCTCGAGCAGCAGCACGACGGCGTGCTGGTGGTGGAGAGGCAGTACTCCGGCAGGGCTTCGCCAAGCTCTTAACGGAGGAGGAGAGGTGTTGGGGAGGGGAGGGGCTGTGCCTTGGATGTTGTATGCAGCCCTCCCTCGCCCCTCTATTTATAGGGGAAGGGGAAGGGGTGGCCCCTCTAGATGAGATCTAGAGGGGCGGCGGCCAAGGGAGGGGCTTGTCCCCCAAGCAAAGGCGCCCCCACTAGGTTCCCCCAACCCTAGGCGCATGGGCCCAAGGGGATCGCCCAGCCCTCCAGGCTGGTTCCCTGCCCACTCGGCCCATGAGGCCCTCCGAGAGGTGGCCTCCCGGTGGACCCCGGAACCCCTCCAGTGGCCCCGATACAATACCGATATGCCCCCGAACCTTTCCGGTGACCATATGACAACTTCCCATATATAAATCTTCACCTCCGGACCATTTCGGAACTCCTCGTGACGTCCGGGATCTTATCCGGGACTCCGAACAACATTCGGTAATCACATACAAGTCTTCCTAATAACCCTAGCGTCACCGAACCTTAAGTGTGTTCCATGACCGAGACGACTCTCCGGTCAATAACCAACAGCGGGATCTGGATACCCATGTTGGCTCCCACATGCTCCTCGATGATCTCATCGGATGAACCACGATGTCGAGGATTCAAGCAACCCGTATCGATTCCCTTTGTCGGTCGATGCGTTACTTGCCCGAGATTCGATCGTCGGTATCCCAATACCTCGTTCTATCTCGTTAACGGCAAGTCACTTTACTCGTCATCCGTAATGCATGATCCCGTGACGGACACTTGGTCACTTTGAGCTCATTATGATGATGCATTACCGAGTGGGCCCAGAGATACCTCTCCGTCATACGGAGTGACAAATTCGATCTCGATCCGTGTCAACCCAACAGATACTTTCGGAGATACCCGTAGTATACCTTTATAGTCACCCGATTCGTTGTGACGTTTGGTACACCCAAAGCACTCCTACGGTATCCGGGAGTTACACGATCTCATGGTCTAAGGAAAAGATACTTGACATTGGAAAAGCTCTAGCAAACGAACTACGATCTTGTGCTATGCTTAGGATTGGGTCTTGTCCATCACATCATTCTCCTAATGATGTGATCCCGTTATCAATGACATCCAATGTCCATAGTCAGGAAACCATGACTATCTGTTGATCAACGAGCTAGTCAACTAGAGGCTCACTAGGGACATGTTGTGGTCTATGTATTCATACATGTATTACGATTTCCGGATAATACAGTTATAGCATGAATAAAAGACAATTATCATGAACAAGGAAATATAATAATAATCCTTTTATTATTGCCTCTAGGGCATATTTCCAACATTGACAACTCAACTGCTAATACTTGGGAATATTCTTTGGCTCCCCTTGTGTCGAATCAATAAATTTGGGTTGAATACTCTACCCTCGAAAACTATTGCGATCCCCTATACTTGTGTGTTATCAATGGGCTGCAATGGTGTCAAATAGTTAACTAGCCATTGACGGGGCAAATAGGCACATCTCGTATGGGCCGCGGGCCAAAATGGACCAAACACAAGTAGGCCGTATATGGGCCGGCCTGCTAATTTTGACTGGGACGACCTCTTTCACCTAAATATGCCACTATTGGGCCTTGCCACGTGTGAACGTATCATAGATGCCTCCCATACAATGAGTGGATGACATCTGTCCCAACACTGAGCCGATACTTGGCTCCATCGGCGAATGAGAATTTTACACGTGGAAAATCTCCATTGGTCCGGGCTATTAATGGGTTATCGGATCCAAACCGGAATCTGATAGCTTAACGGCGACCCGTTACGGTGGATGCCACATGTCGGTTACCCTTGAAAAAAATAGTTCTATGACACGCCATTTATTGTCATGGAAGTGGACACTTCCGTGATGATAATTTTGGTGTTGTCATGGAACACTTCTACGACAGCATAGGTATGACTATCTTCATTCTATCATAAAATCGTCATGGATGTACATGCATGACAGAATATGTGACCTACTGTGACAAACACATATCATCACGGAAGTGGTTTTTTTGTAGTGTGGTCGATTACAACAAAGGAATAAGCATGGAGATTCTTCCATCTAGGCTTGGAGGACACACCAAGGCTTCAAATGTTTCCTGCCCAGACACGGAACCGCCTCATAGCTCGGCCTTCTAGTAGTTGTAGAGCGACCCACTTATCCGGCCCACAATAGATAGGCCGGCAAGCCAAGGACCGCTTAGTCCAGGACTCCCTCAATCGGGTCGGATATCCGAGCCATCCGGCCACACATTCGGGTCCCCGGCCATACATCCGACACCTAGAGCGCAAAAACGCGCAAGTTTCTGGACAGATAGCCGTGGAAATCCGGGCTCCCCCCGACATCCGACCCCTGTAGGGTCACCTCTCATGTTTCACTATTTTGACCATAACTTTCACATCCAATGTCTAATTTTCGCATTCTTTAGCTCGTTGAGTAGCTATTGACATCCTCAATAAATCTAGATAGGTTCCAACATCATACTCCATCAAAATTTTGACATTTTGGCATTATTTCCTATGCCTCCCACCATATCATCTGCATTACCACCATAGCCTCTTATGCCACCTTGACCCAATTTTGTCAATTTTCTTTGAGATTTTGAGTTTGTGGTTCCCGTTTCAAAGTGTTTTGGCTAATTAGGAACGGTTCTTCATCTGCACGAACTCGACAGCCACAACGGCCGCTTCACCATTTTGACACTCCAACCGACCGTAAGCAAGGATGGTAACTTTGATGACATCATTGTACATTTACTTTCCATTGCATTTATAGCCCCAAGCCTATTGCGTACCTCACCTATCGAGATTATCGAATTTAGAATTGTCGGGCCATGCTATTTGTGCACCATAGTGATATGCCACATAGCTACTTTGAGCGGGCAATCATCTTCTTATCATCATTGTGCCATTAAGTCTCTCATGTGCCTATCTTATATACTTGTGACATATATTGGCTCAAGCATAGTGACAAAGCATACATCCAACAAAAAAGAGAGCAAAAAAGCTTTTAGGAAAAAGAGGAGATACAAAAGAGCCTATAAGCAATAGAAATAGCATTGAGCCATTTTGCATAGTGTACCATATTGGATCATACATAGATAGCATACTTGGGAGTGAAGACGGCACGGTTACTCGCTTAGGTTGGTGCACGAGAGTGTCTAGCCCGTTTAAGCAATCGAGCTATTGTATCTCTAGTATCCGTGCAACAAGACATTTTTGTGTGGTAACACATTTTGTGCTCATTACTTGGTTGTGCAGATCCACTTTTCTATATGTGTGTGTGTGTGTGTGTGTGTGTGTGTGTGTGTTTCCTTTTGAGCAACCATAGCTATTGATCTATTTGTGAGTCTTCCTCAACATTATCGATATTCTTGGACCACACTTGCTTGAATTTTGTGCCATTTGTCCTAACCAAACCACTCAATAATATTTACTTTGTATGTGTGAGTGAACAAGTCCGATACCAATTCCGCTATTCTCTCAATTCACATTGAGTGAAACATGATACTTCCTCAACTGTGGGAAAATGTATCTTGGTATTGTTTATCTCATTTCCAACTCACCTTTGCTCGAATCTTGTGATGGATAGGCAAAGCATGTCTACTTTCGTTTACAACAATAATGAAGAGTTTGATGCCATGAAGGACCACATTGACGCCAAGATGGATGCTCAAATGGAGGAGCTCAAAGCCCTCATCAAGACTGGCAAGAGGTCTTCCTCATCTTCAAGAAGATGCACAAGTGCATATGCTTCCGAGCTACCATCTTTGGCAAGCTCATATCAGCATCGACACCATCACCGCCAGAGCGTGAAGGTCAAGAGCTCAACACCAACCATCGCTCTACGACTTCACCAAATACCTTGGCATCTCCGCCAAGCAACTTCAAGGCATCTTCTCCTTTGGACATGCAGCATCTTCGCCGACAAGCACCTCAAGATTACGCTCCAGAGAATCTCCCCAAGCTCAAGTCCGCGACTTCCACGAGCTACTATGACCTCGACACCGACCACGAGAATCAAGACCCCGAGGAGTATCTCGAGTGGGAGCACAAGATGGATGACTACCTCAAGCTACATCAAGTTCCCTTCGAAGATCAAGTGAAGTGCACCACGAGAAACTTCCATGACTATGCATCGACATGGTGGCTTCACACACCTTTGAAGAGCTTCAACATGAGTTGGTCCAAGACAAAGAGAGCTATGCGGCGAGTGTTTTTGCCTTCCACCTACATGGAACAACTTCTATGTCAATTGGAGAACACCATCCAAGGATGCAAGTCCATCGACGAGTACTTCAAGGAGATGAAGAAAGCCGTGCGACGAGCCGGCATGGATGGTCCCATTCGAATGAAGTACCACTTTATGATGGGACTAAACAACAAAATCTCCAAGACTATCTTCCTCGATAACTATGAGTCTCGTGACGATCTCTACATTGGTGTTGTCAAGGTGCAACAAGAACTCATGAAGTCCAAGGCTTCTCCACCCCAAGCACACTTCACGAAGACCAAGCTCCATGACAGCGAGCATGAGGATGGTACCTTCATCATGTACAGGCCCGACGAGCTCCAAGACGATGCTCCCAAGTTCAACTTCACCGCCATCCGTCGTTGTGGCATTGATGATGCTGAGTCTACCATGACTCTTTTTGAAACGGGGCGGAGACTACGACTACAGAGCCTCTGAAGGAACATGCTTTGGAGGCGAGCGACATGGTGGCAAGCAAGTGTTGCCATCTTTGGAGGCGAGAGTGAGATGATCTAGCATGGGAGTTCCCTTCGGTCATGGCGGCGAGTGATGATGTACCATCTTCGGCCTACATCCACGACAACAGTGTCGAGACGATTGAGCATGGCATTTTCCCCTTGACCACGACGGTGTTTGGAGATGACTTGAGTGGCATGAGCACCCATATTGAGAGTGAGAGCGAGTTCACCACTAGCTCCATATATGATGAGCCGCCCCAATTCCCATGTGAGGAGAGCCACAACCCCCACCACTTGAGTGAGATGAGTGACTCTGCCATATGTGGCATTTAGCTTAAGGGAGTGAGTGAGCCACTGATATGCTCCAACGTATCTATAATTTTTTATTGTTTCATGCTATTACAGTATCAATCTTGGATGTTTTATATGTTACTTTATATCATTTTTTTGGGACTAACCTATTAACCTAGTTCCTAGTGCAACTTGTTGTTTTTTGCTTGTTTTTGGCTTTTCAGAAAATCAATATCAAATTAAGAAAAATCTAAGGATTAAATTTTTTCTAGACCAGAAGGGGCCCATGAAGGTTCGGGAGAAGACCAGAAGAGCCACGAGGGAGCGACAAGCTCACCAGGCACGCCCCGAGGGGCTGAGCTTGAGGGGCCCTCATGGCACCTCTTGACCTTATGCCGCCTCTAAATTCTCAACTATTCCCAATATACTAGAGAGCCACCCGAAATACTTTTTTCGTGACCGCAGGCTTCTGTTCTTCCATGATCCCATCTGGAGGCCTTTTCTGGTACTCTGCCGGAGGGGGAATCAACCACAGAGGGCTTCTGCATCATCCTTGTTGCCTTCTGATGATGCGTGAGTAGTTCACCATAGACATACGGGTCCATAGCTAGTAGCTAGATGGCTTCTTCTTCTCTCTTTGATATTCAATACAATATTCTCCTCGATGTTCTTGGAGTTCTATCTGATGTAATCTTCTTTTTGCGGTGTCTTTCGTAGGATCCTATGAATTGTGGGTTTATGATCTGAATATTCATGAGAAGTAATTGAGTATTTTTTGAACTTTATTATACATGATTGTTATAGCTTTATATTTCTCTCTGATCTATCAGTTTGGTTTGGCCAACTGAATTGATTTATCTTCAGTGGGAGAGGTGTTTTGTGATGGTTTCAATCTTGCGGTGCTCTATCCAGTGATAGAAAGGAAAAATATGCGTATTTTTATTGTTGCCATTAAGGGTACAACATTGGGGTTTATTCATATTGATTGGGTTTACATTGTCTACATCATGTCAACTTGCTTAAGGCGTTACTCTCTTTTTGTTAACTTAATACCCTAGATGCATGTTGGATAGTGGTCGATGGGTGGAGTAATAGTTGTAGATGCAGGCAGGAGTCGGTCTACTTCGTCTCGGACATGATGCCTATATACATGCTCATTCCCTTGTATATTCTCATAACTATGTGATTTTCTATCAATTGCCCAACAGTAATTTGTCTACCCACCGTATGCCATGTCTTCGAGAGAGAAGCCTCTAGTGAAACTATGGCCCCCGGGTCTACTTTTATCTTATATATAAAATACCAAACTATCTTTGCTGCAATTTTTTATCTTTTATTTTGTTTTGCAATTTATCTATCTACCACTAAAAGATTTGATCCTTGCAAGTAACGAGTTCAAGGGGATGGACGACCCTCTTGCCCGCGTTGGGTGCAAGTATTTTCCTTTGTGTGTGTAGGTGGTGTTCACCAGGCTTTGTGTGATTCTCCTACTGGATTGATACCTTGGTTCTCACTAGGGAAATCATTATATCTAATGTGTTGCATCTCATGTCCTCTCCAGGGTAAATCCCAATGCAGCTCACAAGTAGCAAGAAGAATTTCTGGCGCCGTTGCAGGGGAGACATCATCAAAACCTATCAAGTACCTTTGCACAAACTATCATCTACTTGCTCTACTTTTTATTTGCCTTTGCCTCTCATTTTCACCTCCCCAACTTCTAATTTTTTTTACAAAAACACAAAAACATTTTTGTTTGCTCGTTGCTTGCTTTGTTGCTATGTCTTAAGAAAAAACTAAGTTCTGTGATTTTTTAAATAAATAATAATTATTTTATTATTACTCCAGTTGCTCCTCCCACCACTAGTGCGGAGTCGTGTGATATTAATGTTGCTTTGCAAAATCTTGTTGTGAAAGAATAATTTTCTGGTAGTCCTAATGAAGATGTTGCATCCCATCTTAACACTTTAGTTGAATTATGTGATATGCAAAAGAAAAAAGATCTGGATAATGATACTATTAAATTGAAATTATTTCCATTCTCACTACGAGTTCGTGCTAACACTTAGTTTTCATCCTTGCCTCAAAATAGTATTGATTCTTGGGATAAGTGTAAGGGTGCTTTTATTGCCAAGTATTTTCCTCCCGCTGAAATTATTTCTCTTAGAATAAAATTATGAATTTTAAGCATCTTGAGCATGAACATGTTGCACAACCTTGGGACAGAATGAAACTAATGATGAAATTGTCCCACTCATGGTTTAAGTTTATGGATGATTATGCAAAATTTATATGCAGGACTAAACTTTGTTTCTAGAAATCTTCTAGACTCTCCTGCAGGTGGTACTTTTATGGAAATCACATTGGGACAATATACAAAACTCCTTGATAATATAATGGCAAATTACTCTCAATGGCACACCGAAAGAGCTCCAACTGGTAAGAAGGTAAATTTTGTCAAATAAATTACTACCTTCAGTGATAAAATGAATGCTCTTATGAAATTAGTTGCTAATAAAGCTGCTCATGTTGATGATAATGATGTCCCATTATCTACTTTGATTGAGAAAAATAATGATGCCATTGATGTGAATTTTGTCTCTAGATATAATTCCAATAATAGTGCTTATAGAGGTAATTTTAATCATATACCGTATCCCAGAAATTCCTCTAATAATTATGGTAATTCCTGAAATTCTTATAATAATAATAACAATAATAATAATTGGATACCTACTGATCTTGAAATTAATATTAAAGAATTCATTAATTCTCAAAAGATTTTTAATGCCATGGTAGAAGAAAAATTGAATAAACTTGATTATATGGACAGGAACATGGATAGAATTGCTCATGATGTGGAAACTCTTAAATTTAAAAAATTTCCATGTAAGCATGATATTAATGAGCCCATTAAAGCTATCTATGTCTCCATTAATGAAAGTGAAGAGAGAACTTCTAGGTTGAGGGCTAAGCAGGAATTCCTAGAAAAGGTTATTTCACCCGATTTTTACCGTAATCATGATGATGGTATTAAAATGATTAATGTCTCACCCATTGAATCTTTGTTTAGTAATATAAAACTTGATGAAAAGGGACTGGAGGTGAGTTAACTTCGGCTAGTAGGCATCCCAATTTTTCGGAGGGTGATGATCTTAATGATAAAAATAATATAAGTAGCTTTGGAGAGGTCAAGATTTTAACTAGTGATGTGCCAAGTACTTTGGATTACAAGGAATTTAATTATGGTAGTAGTTCTTTAATTGAGTGTATTTCCCTGTTACAATCCATGATAATTATAACACCCTGGATTTTGGCTTTTTCTTTTTCTTTTTCTTTTGGATTTATGTGGATTTTGCTTTGATTTTCTTTTTCTATGGCTATGTGGTCTGGAAACTTGGGAAGATGACCTCTTCTCAGTCTTCCAAGCGGCTTCTCAATCTCAAATCCATTCCTAGACCATGTCAGTTCCATCTTAGCCCAATCCCAATATTCTTTTTATTGGGAATATTCCTTTTTCTCAATAAAAAGAGTATAGTTAGAAAGGAAACACCAATTAGTTCGTAATAAGAAAACTATAGTTGAGTGTGAACTTTAAAATTGAAATCCACGAAGAAGAACAAAAAATTAGGGACCCGATTCCCCGCGGGCATTGATGCAGGTAAAGTAATTGTTACCCAAATGTGCAAAGCTTGTACGAATATGCATAGGAAAGAAATGTGATTGTATTCATTTATAACTATTCAATACCAGAAATATAGAGAAGCTAGAATATTTTGCTACCAATTCATGTTTCCAAGCAAAAAATGTCTAGAACAGGCTAATGAAAAGGCGCCTTTTACTAGACAGATCTTTTTGTTGTCCATTAGTAAGCAGAGTTGTCCACACTACATGGGCATTACACGGTTTTATACCATAAAAAGTAACTGGTATATGTGTGCCATGATATAGTTGAAAGTACGACATATAGCTCCTAGCACTTGTGGCTAGCTGGTAAAACTAGCAAAACCATATAGGGCTTTACTAAGAGATAGAAACTATATGCATGAACATCCTTTAAACAAAACTTTTCATTCTAAATTTGTGCGTCCTGATCAACATTTCCCACACAAGGGAATTAGTAATTTAAAAATAAAATTCGAGAGAAGTCCCCCTTACCGCATTCAGCATAACTTCATGGTCGTCCCACTATGAAGTTTGCATCGTAAACATCAATAATTTGGATATCTTCCTTTTATCATATCAAGAGCCTGAAGGAAACAAAGCTAACTATGAAAATTGAGATAACACATTTAATTTATTTTCACTTATGGTACCAAAGAATTATAGCCTTGCAAATGCCACTGATATATTGCAATAGGAAAAAAAATGACCGGTCAAGCCCCTCCTAACCTCGAGGCACCGATCTAGGGGAAGATACAAAAAAGTACTCCCTCCATCCGGAAAAACTTGTCGGAGGAATGGATGTATCTAGACATATCTTAGTTCTAGATACATTCATTTTTATCCATTTCTTCGACAAGTATTTCCGGACGGAGGGAGTAACATTTAAGAAAGATAGGGATGTAGCATGTAGGAGCATAAGCTCCTCAATCGACAACTATCCTCCATAAAAACTGACAACTATCCAAGTCTCGAAAGGTTGATGGTTTGATTAGTAAGGAAACAGAGAGCCGCAACTAGCCATGCACTAATATCTGGAGGCGTCGGTGCAACGCAAAGTACTCCAAGCTCGAAGCTCCATAGTGAGGCAGAATACTCCAAGCTCTGAAAAAAAATACAGTGACAATTATAGTGAGATGGACAAACTATACTCCCAAATCTGAAAGCATTACGATTGCATAGTGAGATGGTACTTCAGTGTTTTTTTTCCAGAATACTGATATAAGATGTGAGAGGCAAAGGTTTTTACTCCTTAAAACTCATCGCTTGGGCGATTCAAACAAGAACTCGTCGCTTGAGCAATTCAAACAGGGAGTCACTACTACAAGATGGTCCAAACGCGACAGTCGACTCAGAGACCCTTCAATGAAACTGTGTGCAATGCATCAATCAAAAACGGTGATGTAATAAAACCATCAAAAAAGATGCAAAACGTTTGCGATGGCGGCGACATCAAACACGGTTCACATAAGATTTGCGTGTGCGATGAGTGGCAAACGGTTAATCCAGAAGAGTTGTTTGCGATCATGCACAACAACAGAAACAGGCAGCCAGATGTGGGTGTGTGCAATATACGACATACAGTTTGCTAGGTTGAATTGGGTGTGATTAGGCAACACAATGGAAACGGTTAAACTAAAGAAGATGTGTGTGATACGCGGCAAACAGGTTTGTACACTGGTACGCATCGGTGCTATACAAACGGTTTTTATCCCCTTTCCGTGATGGCATTTGGAACCGTCGCCAAGTGAGTGTGGGCGATAGGGGGTCCTTCCCACACGACCCAGAAATCGTCGGGGATAGGCCCTCCTGGGATACGGGCTAGGGCCAAATGAGCTCGTGTGCGATCGAGCAGACATCAAAACCCAATCATTTCCGTTCGTATGTATATCACACACAGTCAATCCAAGGAATATGTTTCCGTTCTTATGTACATCCGACACAGTCAATCTAGGAAAAACGTTTCCGTTCGTATGTACATCCCACACAGTTTTATGTATACACTCGTGTGTGAAAGGTGTAACTATCACACACGCTCTGCCTTGGTTAACTGCTTGCTTTTACGAACTACATCACACCCGATTTGATGTAGAAAACTGTGTGGCATTGGGCTGTCCATCACAAGCGCTTTTACTGCCAGAACCATTTGGAAAGTTCCATGACCGTCTGTTCTCTTTTTACATCACACACGTTGTTTTCTTTCTTACTGTGTGCACATTATTTTATTAGCTCCTGTATATTTTTATTTTTACCTGTAATTTATTATTCGAATTGGAAATTTTGAAATATGAAACTTGGAATTCAAATTCTCAGCACAATGGTTCAACAACAAATCCATAAATAAAATTGCTAGTACGATATGTTCAGTAATTATAGGATTAGGCAGCAATTAACTATGATGAACCACAATATTTAGAGGCGGTAAAGGTGAAGAGACAAGTGTAAATCATTTTTACTGTCGACGGTGTTAAAGAAGCGGAATGCCCATAATGTGCCTTCCTGCATGCCATAGGCACGAACCACTTTTGTCCAACCCCTTCATGATCGCCCGCCCATCCTTCACATCCTTTAGGAAGACTTCTAGAGCATTATTATGGTAGCATGAATATATACTTTAACCTTAGCTGCCTCCACTCCGATCATGTAGTTTGCAAGGTAATCATCAGTAAAGAGCTTCAGAAACCACTGAAAAGAGAAAAATATCAGATCCTGAGGTCTAACAGAGTAACTTGTTGTGGGCAGGGGAAAAGGCAACACATTACTTGCCATCCTAAAGTTCACTGTTTTCTTGGACAAAGTGTCAATAAAGAGCTTAATTCCAATCACACGTTTCTTTCACCTAATAATCTTTCTTAGTTTCCTCACTTGGCGCTTGTTCTTGAATATCTCATTGCTCCATACGCAAAGGGGATCAAAGTGTGGATCAGTACCGCTCATATATGTACCTACAAGCAACCAATAAATGTTAGAAGCTAAACTGAGATTACACAAATGATGTAAAATATAACTACCTATGTTCCTAAGTACAAGTATTTTTTTTAGATTTCAATATGAACTACATACAGATTTATATAGAATTATAGATATAGTTTAGATTAGAATCTAGATTCACTCATTTTGCTCCTTATGTAGTCTATATTGGAATCACAAAAAATACTTATATTTAGGAATAGATGGTGTATAAGACATGGGATGCAGCTAACCTCGACGGCAAACAACAGCATCGCCCATTGTAGCCATGTGTAAGTACATGGAAAGCCAATGTTAACTACAACAGGGTAACATCCACCAAAAATAGCAAGTGGTAATAAAATGCCAGCATCTGTAGTGATATCTTCATTGCGAAAGAGTAGCACAGTAGCAAAGTGATGGATTAAAAAAAGGACACAACTGTTAATTGCAACAGGCTTAACAACATCCTAATTCATGTTTTGTAAGTTTGTAGCCATTGAAATACAACTCTTTAAAAATGGATACAACTGTTAATTGCAACAGGCTTAATGGCCATTGAAACAGGTACTGATAAAAATGCAATTGGCAGAGTTAAACATAACAAGGTAGGTGCTGCCAGAGCAGTTGTCTATAAAAAGGTAGGGAAAATAGTTAAACGTGTTAGGCATGTTTACTACAACATGCTTAATACATTGACCGTACAAAACATAGCCATTAATTGCAACTGGTGTTGGTAAGATTGAACTGGTGAGTACATACTTGGTAAGTCCTGAGAGGTAGTTGCCGGGGCACTTCATCTTGGCCAGAGCCCACCCAAAGTCAGCGGCGGCGGAGGCAAGCTGTTCCTCCGAGTCGAAGCATGGATCAATGCCACTAACATGTGTACCTACAGGCAACCAGTAAATGGTAGAAGTTAAACTGCAATTGCACAAATGATGTGAAATACTGCAAGACATGGGATGCAGCTAACTTTGACGGCAAACAACAACATCGGCCATTATGACCCTGCGTAAGTACATGGACAGGCATGTTAAGTACAACAGGGCTAGCATCCACTAAAAATAGCAAATTGGTAGCATCTCTAGTGATATCATGAGTCATGTATTGTAAGTTTGTTCTTTGGTATTGGTGAAATTGAAATTTGGACACGGTAATATTTGAACATCACACGATTGTGCGATCTTGAACTAAACAACGCATGACCATGCTTAAACATCAACCGTACAAATCATAGCTGTTCCAAGTGGTATTGGTAAGATTTAGCTGGTCAGATCTTTCCTATTAAGTCCTGGGGGTAGTCGCTGGGGCACTTCATCTGGGCGAGAGCCTGCACCATGTCGGCGGCGGCGGCGGAGGCGAGGTGTTCCTCCAGGTCAACACGCATAGCGGCCATCGCGCCATGGACCGCCATCAGCTCCTTGCGATGGGAATTTGGAGGCATGATGATGTTTTGCAGGCGCCATTTAAGCAATCAGGACGGGGCCATGATAGAGATCGGTGGGTTACCTGACTGGATCCGAGCAGAACGTAGATGTGGTTGAAGCTGTGGTTGCGGCAGCGGCGGTTTGAGATGCCGGTAGGGGGAGGCGCGATGGGGGATACTGAGGGTGGGGATGTGGTTGGAGGAATAAATTCTGAAATCGCGTGCCTAATGAAAATTTCGCTGCAAAACTTGAAACTTGGGAGGGGCAAACACACAACACAAACGAAGCGCCTAGAATACTCGTGTGCGAGAAAAAAGAAAGTTGGCAGATCCCGTCTCCAAAAAAATGTACACATGTAGTTGATATTTTTCGGTCAATGGTACGCCTGGTTTATTAGGAAACATCGCATCAAGATGGCGACTTATGGATCATTAAAGCAAAAAAAACGCAGACGGGTACGACATAGAAACTGTGTGTTTTGTGATCTCCTAATGATTAACGCAAAAAATGACACGGTCACACATGCTAATCAACGCTCAAAGCCCTCAAAGGATTCTCTTACGGACATTGTACGTTAATACAATAAACTTAAAGTACTACTGGTAATTTGCTCTAATACTACAAACTTAAACTACTTCTCACATGCTGCCATCGGGGCATGCTAGCCAGACGCTGATGTTCTCCTTCCCAGCCTTGTAGGCGGCAGCCCACCGTGCTTTGATCTCCGGCATGCTCTCCTCACCACGGCGTGCGGCCTCTTTTTTCTTGCGGCGGCGGGACTCTCTTTTCTTGACTGCTTTCTGCCTTTTCTGCTCCTTCGGTGCGGCTTTGGCCGCCTCTAGATTCACAACCCATTCGGCCATGGCAGCCTCAAAGTCCACTCATGTAACTGTCTGGCCGCCGGCGGCGATGAACTTGGCGCGGCGAGATGCCATCGCTTCCTTACCATGTGTGCGGTCGCGAGCATCGAGGAACGCGGCGCGGTGGGATGCGATCGCTTCCTTACCAGTTACTGTGCACCGCGGTGCCATGGACGACGCCTGGAGAGAGCTCTAGGACAAAGGGGTCGGGCAGCCAGTGCGGTGGTATTCAAGAGCTCAACGACAAACGACAATAAAAATTTGGCTTCCCTTACAATTTTGCTCGTTCATTATCGCACACAGTTCATCTCCGTCGCTTCCGGAAACAGTGTGTGCTGAGCCTATTGTGTGATGCCTTATGATTGGCCGGAACCACAGCCAGGTGAATCGCGTGTGTGCACTGTACGATGCGCTACGATCGAACAACAATCCACGTCGCTCACATCACACCCGTGCACCTGTAGCTGGATTGGATTTATATGCGCTAAATGCCTAGAAAATGCACATAATCCCCTAAATATGGTAAATGAGCCCGGAAAATGCCAAATTTGAACACGGTGATTTGGAGGGTGTATGTTCGTCATAGAAAAAAAACTCCAGGTCAAAGAACGAAGAAAATTTGGATCCCCTTCAATCTTGGTGATGTCCCTCTCGAAAGCATGGAACTTCTTTGGTGATGGTTTGATTTATGAAGGGCGTGCATGGCGACATAAGCCAAAGCTTCTCAAATTTTTAGCAGGGCATGGTGAGGTCATACCATGGCACACCATGCCAGGCGTCATGTTTTTCAAGCATTTATTTCATTTTTCTATAGTTGAGAACCCAATAATCAAACATTTTTGGTTGAATATTGCCCCACATTTCATGGAAATATATGTGCCTTCCTCGTAAAAGGCATGAGAATTTACTAAATGGCACGAGCATGGTTTTCCAGGACGTTCTTGTGCACCCTTTCATGCACCGATTGTTTGAACTTGAATTATGTGAATTAATGCCTAGGAAATGCACATAATCCCCTAAATATGGCAAATGAACCTGGAAAAGTGCAAAATTTGAACACGGTGATTTGCAGGTTGTATGTTCATCGTAGAAAAAAACTCGTGGACAAAGGACAAAGGAAATTTGGACCCCCCCCCCCCTTCAATATTGGTGATTTCCCCCTCGAAACCATGAAACTTCATCGGTGATGGTTCGATTTATGAAAGGCGTGCATCACGACATAAGGAAAACATTCTCCAATTTTTACCAAGGCATGATGAGGCCATACCATGGCACCACGCCAGGCGTCATGTTTTCCAACCATGTGTTTCATTTTTTGTATAGTTTTTAATCGAATAAACAACGCATTTATGGTTGACTATTGCCACACATTTCCTTGAAATATCTGCCCATTCCTTGTAAAAGGCATGAGAATGTACTAAATAACACGAGCATGGTTTTCCAGACTGTTCTTGTGCACCTTTTCATGCACCGATTGTTCGAATTTGAATTATGTCCATTAATGCCTAGAAAATGCACATAATCCCATAAATATGGTAAATGAGCCCGAAAAAATTTCAAATTTGAACACGTTGCATTTGAGGCGGTATGTTGATCGTTGGAAAAAAACTGAATGACAAACTAGGACAAAAATTTGGATTCCCCTTCAATCTTGGGGATTTCTCTCTCGAAAGCATGGAACTTCCTCGGTGATGGTTCGATTTATGAAGGGCATGCATGACAACATAAGCCAAACCTTCTCAAATTTATACCAGGGCATGGTGAGGTCATACCATGGCACCATGCCAGGCATCATGATTTTCGAGCTATTTCATTTTTTCTGTAGTTGAAAACCCAACAAGTAAACATTTTTGATTGACTATTGCAACACATTTCATCGAAATATCCGTCCAATCCTTGTAAAAGGCATGAGAATTTATGAAATGGCACGAGCATGGTTTTCCAGGCCGTTCTTGTGCACCATTTCATGCACAGATTGTTTGAACTTGAATTATGTGCATTAATGCCTAGGAAATGCACATAATCCCCTAAATATGGCAAATGAACCAGGAAAAGTGCCAACTTTGAACACGGTGTTTTGCAGGTTGTATGTTCATCATAGAAAAAAACTCGTGGACAAAGGACAATAATTTGGATTCCCCTTCAATCTTGATGATTTCCCCCTCGAAACCATGAAACTTCCTTGGTGATGGTTCGATTTATGAATGGCGTGCATGACGACATTTTTACCAGGGCACGGTGAGGCCATACCATGGCACCACACCAGGCGTCATGTTTTCCAAGCATGTATTTCATTTTTGTATAGTTGTTAACCCAGTAAACGACGCGTTCATGGTTGACTATTGTCACACATTTCCATGAAATATATGCCCATTCCTTGTAAAAGGCATGAGAATGTACTAAATAGCACGAGCATGGTTTTCCAGACCGTTCTTGTGCACCTTTTCATGCACCGATTGTTCGAATTTGAATTATGTGCATAACTAATGCCTAGGAAATGCACATAATCCCGTAAATATGGTAAATGAGTTCGGAAAGATGTCAAATGTGAACACGTTGCATTTGAGGCGGTATGTTGATCGTTGGAAAAAAACTGAATGACAAACTAGGATAGAAATTTGGATTCCCCTTCAATCTTGGTGATTTCCCTCTCGAAAGTATTGAACTTCCTTGGTGATGGTTTGATTTACGAAGGGCGTGCATGACGACATAAATCAAACCTTCTCAGCTTTTAACCAGGGCACCGTGAGGCCATACCATGGCACTATGTGAGGCATCATGTTTTTCAAGCACGTATTTCATTGTTCTATAGTTGATAACCCAGTAAATGACGCATTTGTGGTTGACTATTGCCACGCATTCCATTGAAATCTCTGCCTATTCCTTGTAAAAGGCTTGAGAAATTACTAAATACCACGAGTATGGTTTTTCCAGACCGTTCTTGTGCACCTTTTCAAGCACCAGTTGTTTGAATTTGAATTATGTGCATTAATGCATACAAAATGCACATAATCCCCCAAATATTTTAAATGAACCCGGAGAAGTGTCAAATTTGAACACAGTCATTAGCAGGGTTTATTCTCATTGTAGAAAAAAATCATGGATGAAGGACAAAGGAAATTTGGATTCCCATTCAATATCGGTGATTTACTATCGCACACGATTCATCTCTGTCGCCTCTGCGAACCGTGTGTGTTCACTCACACATGCAAAACGAAAAAGAAAATTCTTGCCCACTTCGTCACCACTCACTCGCCGCGGACTCCTCCGCAACTCTGCACCCTAAGCTCGACGGTTGTTGGTGGCGGGCATAGGTCGCGCTCCAAACATCACGGGATTTCGCCCCTACCGCTTTCCGCCGCCTATCTGCACCGACATTCTAGACTCTGGTCGACTGGGGTTTTCTGCAGGAGTGGGCTGGGGATTTTTCTCATGGAGAAGGTAATCAACTTTGTGAAATATTCACTCATCCCTTATGGAAGTCCGCCCATCATTGTTAATCAACCGGCAGAAATCACCGTGGAATCATTTTTGTTCTAGCTGATTCATGGGTGTTCATTCATGTGTCCACAGTGCAAGCACAAATCAAGCAACTGTGGTCATGGCTAGTCGGAAACGAAGTTCTATCTCACCATTCCGGATGACTTCAGGGAGCGCTCAGTATGTCCAATCTCAACCTACCATGGTTGGCATGGCCTAAATTTGTGAACATATACCGTATGTTGCTATATTATCTATATATTTGCATCAAATCTTTGTTACATTATCTATTTTTAATTCTATATTTTTGTACTTTGCTTTCATCTATATATTGATCTGTTCTATCAGTTACTCCCATATTTGCATCTTGCTCTGTTATTTCAACATATCTAATTTACGATCTTAATTTTCATTTCAAGAAGTACATCCCTTGCTTTGCAAGAACAGGAGTAGAAGGAAATATTGGGCTTTACTTTGTTGGTGACTCTCAGGATGTCATATTGACAACGCAGCATGGATTTACAATCACGGTTAGCGTAAAACTTGATAAAGATGGTCACTACTGTTTTAGTGCGTACCTTTGGATAAAAATGTCTAAGTGTTATGAACTGAAAGCTGGCAATAAAATTCTAGTGTGTGCACCACAGCCTGGTCTAATTAACATGGATGTTTACTTCCCCAATGTCATCAGCTGATCAAAGTCTGGTCGAGGTTAGTGTCCTTTCAACTTTCTCCATGCTGTCATATTACTTAGAAAAATCAGGGTATTTGTTCTGACTAATTGATCACTATTTAAGCAACCAATTGTGATTTCATATTCTGACTTTGTTCCTAGGCAGTAAAAAATTATATTTACCAATTTATGCGCACTATATATTCTTCTGCCATGTTCTGAATAAATAATACCTTTCCACCTTTTAAGCAAGATATGTTGGATGCATAGTGAATGATCTGTATGTTACTAAGAGTACCAAATTTCACTGGAAGGACTTGAAGCATGTCATAAACTTTGCTAATAATCTGACAGAGATAGCACAGCGTATAAACGCTGGATTTTGGATGGGATTAATTAGACCTATGGTGCACACAGTGAACAAGACCAATTGTGTGCACAAAACGCTGGTAAAAGGTCTTATCTTATTTTAATGTTGATGCTCATAAACTATATATAACTTCAACGATATTTTACAGAAATTGCCCCATGTAGCAGTTCCTAGATCGATTTCTCGGCGTGGTCCAGTTACACTTGTGCCTACTAATAACGCCAAAGTGATTGCAAGGTACTACATTTCCTACAGAAATTGAACCATTCAAATTAACAAGTTCTCGCTTCTCGTGGCAATGCATCCATATTGGAAAACTGGAGACATTGTTCTACGCATGCTCTACCAAGGCATAGGAGGGTTCTTCCTTTTCATTGACGAGATGCTGAGTTGCCGTGATCTAGGTACTTCCAGTGGATAGTTGTGGTTGTTGGCCCTCAGCCTCTTAAAATGTGCTAGTTGTTACTATATATGTTAAGTATGTAGATATGGACCATATGGTTGTTGGCCCTTAGCCTCTTAAAATGTGATAGTTGTTAATATGTGAAGTATGTAGATATGGACCATATGGTTGTCAAAACCGTGTTATGAAGATCCTCCTTTTCTTGAATAGTGTAACCACTATATATATGTTACTCAAATGTTGTTACCCAAGTTCATAAATTTTCATGGAAAGTATTAGTATCGTACATAGTTCATTGAGTTTAAGTGTGTGCCCGATGTCCAGAAGGCATTTGCATATTAACTGTCCATATTACAAATTCACACACATGTTAACATAAGGGAACGTATGTGCAACATACTAATCATCGCACACGAGTACTCGCAGATGCATCGTGTGTGATACTCCTAGCCATAGCAAGCCACTAATTTGCATTTTTCAAAGTTTTTTTTACACACAGAATCACACACGAACTAACAATTGACCATCTATGTTGTAATTTCTCATCGCAAACAGTTCACCCAAGTCGGCTGTTTGCCACGTATCACACACATCTTGTTTACACGACTCATTTGTGTTCTTTTGGCTCATCGTAAACAGTTCATCCATGTGAACTGGATGCCGCATATCACACACATCTTGTTAAGTTGAACCGTTTCTGTTGTGTTCCCTAATCGAAAACAGTTCGTCCGAGTGAACTGTATGACATATATCACACACACATTGATATTGCTGCCCATTTCTGTTGTTCTACCTCATCGCAAACAGTTCGAATAGATTAACTGTGTGTCCTGCATCGCACACACATTGATATGGTTGCCTGTTTCTGTTGTTCTACCTCATCGCAAATAGTTTGAATGGATTAATTGTGTGCCCTGCATCGCACACGCAACTAAAATCTGAACCGTGTTTGATGGCTCCGCCATTGCAAATGTTTTGCACCTTTTTTGACGGTTTTTTACACCACCGTTTGCGATTATTGCGTCGCACACAGTTTCGGCAAAGGGTCAGTGATCGTAGTGTCGTGTTAGTAGTATCCTGTATTAGTGGTAATAAAAAATGTGTGCAAAGACCAATAATAACACAACTGATTGCTGCGAATAAGCCGTGTGATTTGCTCTGTCTACAGAAGAATAACATATATATATATATATATATATATATATATATATAACTGAAATAAACATCCAATTACATAAGTGACTATACAGATCATTCACACACACCTCAATAAACAATTGCATGCATTCTAAACTAGGAGAAATGATCGTCTAGTCATCTACTTTTTGTGACGCTCCTACCAATGCTTTGTGGCTCGATCCCTCGTCTGGGGCAGGAAGAAGACACTTCCTCATGTCAACGATCCGCCTGTATATCTCGTAGCTTGTGTACGCGTCCTTGGCCGTGTACTTGATGTGTTGTTCATCCAGTCTCTCATGCCAGACATTGTGCCAGGCGTTCTTGTCGTTCGTGCTCTCATCCTTCATCTTCATGTAGTACGGGTCGATGATGGATGAGGCGAGGTCAACTAGGGAGTTTTGTTTGTTGTGGTCGCTGCCCCAGACCTTGTAGTGGTCCTAGATGTTGACAAGATTCTAGCATTTCAAGTGCGAAACCTTGAGCGCTTTTAGATCGTTGGTGGTGTTCACGGTAGCGAAAGTCTAGTCGGAGCTGTTGATAAACCTGGGGAAACGCTTGCAAGGCCTTGTGATCAGGTAGTAGTGGTAGACGAGGACGTCATGTCGCACGCACAACTGGGCGATGGCACCCTTTTGATTGTGCCCGGCACGACCGATGGTGTACTTGAGGTCGAAGCTGACCACTTGGTACTTGTGCTCGGCAAGCAACTGCTCCATAGTTTGGATGGAGCTCTCCACCGAGACCGGATTGTTCGTGTACCCCACCGAAAGGGCCTTCCCCCTCACGTGGGTGACCACTACGTGATGCGTGATGAACTACCCGTTATTGTTGTTGTCGGCCGCTGGGAGCGCCACTAGAGCCACGGGGAGCGCCATGGGAACCGCTGGATATCCTCTCTGTATGTGTCGTCATGGGTGTGCTTATTGTGTCGTGTGGCGCGAGATATGAAGGTAAATGGCCGCAGAAATAAATGGGGGCTGGGCGGCCTGGATTCTCGGCGCGTCCGCATGGAAGTTTTTGCAATGTGTAATTGTATCGTCGCGCCGCGCCCGGCGCAACTGCATGCACATGAACGTGTGTGATCGTGCGCCGGCCCCAAACACTGGCAGCGCGCATTGAGGGATGAGGGCAGAGCACACGGCGGGACGCGAGCAGAGCGCGCCGCGGCCGCGGCCGCCTCAACCGCAAGCAACCACACGCATAGTGCAGTTGAACACATAGGAAATGGTCATATAGAAGCCGGCCGACAGTTGCGTCGCTGCGTAGAGAGCGGCCGTGTGCACCTGCTTCTTGGTCTATTATCCCCTTTTATATTCTATGCCACACTTTGCCCTTAAATTTAGCCAACAAAATGTTAATGCATGTTATAAAAAATATATAATTGGATTCAAATACAAATCCAATGATATAATCCTTGGCAACATGCATTCGTATTTTATTACTTAAATCCTACTTATAAACTAGGGCAAGGGTATAGTAGGTAATTAAATCGCAAACTTTTTTTGTTAACCGTACGTGTACTTGGCCTTTCGTCCTCCTCTCACACGTCTTGTCACCCCGCTGCTACAGACGCCATACAGCGCAAGCTTGCGCAGCGCGTGGGGGGGAGGGAGGGGGTTCTTTTGGCCAAATAGTGGCTCAAAGTGGCGCCAATGAATCATCGGTGAGCCCGCTCCCGCGCAACCTCGCAGGTTCCCACACAAGCTTCCCGTCCGACTCGGTGAAATCCCCCCAAATCCCAATGCTTATCGGCCTGCAATATAAAGCCTCACGGCCGGCGAGTCATGCGTCGCATTTTCCCCTCCCTCCCTGTAGCTTATCTCGTCTGCTTCTCCCACAATCGTCAATGGCACCAGTCCGTCATCATCGCTCAGCCACTCCTCGTCATCAGAGGACAGCTCCAGCTGGCAGGCTACACCGCGGCGGCGGTGCAGTCCCCGGCGTAGTGTAGTGCGCGTGGCGTCCCTGTTGGGTGTGTGCGGAACACCCACCACACGATCCACTACCGCTGGCCGTCGGCAGCTGTTGTCGTCTGCTGTGGCCGCCACCCCATTGTTTTCCGCCGTGGCCGCCACACCATCGTCGAAAGCCAGGGCGATCGCCCGCTCCGGCGCCACGGCCCGAAGGCGGGAGGTGGTCGTCGTGGCCGCCATCCCATCGTCGGCCTCCATGGCCGCTATCCCACTGCCGGCCGCCAGGGTCATCACCCACTCTACCAATGCCACCCGAAGGCGGGTGGCGGAGGTGGAGGCCCGCACGTGCGTCAGGACCTTGCGCGCTACACCGTGTTCCTGCGGGAGGAGGAGGAGCGCCTCGTCGAGCATGCAAAGAGCCTTACCACCGCCGCAGAGACGAGGAATCATGAATCTATGAGGAGAACCACCGCTTCAAGAGGGGTCGTCTGGAGCGGCAGAGGGCATTCGAGGTGAGCCTCGCTGAAGGTGCAGAAGCGCCAGGAACCATATTGTAGTTGTCCAGCTCGTCGGTAGGCTCCTCTTCCTCTGCCTCTTACTGAGTGCGCTTGGCACAGGAGAGAATGCCAGAAGTAGTACAAAGCCCCTCCGTAGGGGCTATTTTGTTCAGTTCATCTGACTATAGATATGGTGAAACTATACAACGTACTTAAAATTAGCTAGTATATAGACTTGAACTAGCTATTTCAGTACGTGGTTGGTCACAATTGGGGAAATGTCTGGTCGGTTCAGCTGTCGAGTTGAACTATTTTCATAAAGAACGACTGCTTAAACTATGAATGAAATTTGTGCTTAATTACTGAATGTTAATTGCAAAAATTAGATAGTGCTAGTGATTTTTAGCTGCATATTTTGACAAATCGCAATGTTACAAGGTTGACAAATAGCAATGTTACTAGATCAACAAATGTCAATCTTTCCAGTTTGATAAATGGCAATATACCCAATATGACAGATGCAAATCTTACCAAATTGTCTGTATGTGGTTGCACACGGGTCATCCAAAACAATCATTTGCGTTGAAGGGATGTACAAATCCAGCTTGGCACATTTTCTCTTGGCTTAGCGCCGAAGTCTGGCTTTGCATACCGTAATCAATCTGAAGCTTTTGCGTCGAAGAGATGCACAAATCCTGTGTTGCGAATTTTCCTTTGACTTACGGGGGAATACCATAGCTCTCACTTTGCACACGGGTGCTCTAACTAAAACGTTTGCGATGAGTGTTTTCTATTTGAAAACCATTGACGTTTGTTTCAAAGAAAATCATTTGATAAGTCTGTACATTAAGAGAGAAAAATGCAAGTTTGTTCAAACCATATCTTTCATTCAGTCACACTGCGAATTTATATTCATATGATCGAGATACAGTACTAAAACAAAAAACTATTTCCGGTGGTGGCGGGCGGTGCGCCATGCTGGCATTGCCGTTGTCGTCCTTCGGGATGCCATTGTTGAAGTCTTCAAGGAACACATAATGTTCTTCACTTGGAAATCAGACATCATGTCGTCGCGCGATCGACGGGCGGGGCGCGGGAGGACGGCAACTGGCTGCGCTACGAGGTAGCGGCCGACAGCGGCGTCCCATGCCGCTGAGGGGGGCATGCGCACGGGCACGGCAGGTGCCGGCAAACCATGGGGACCAGCGCTGCGGTGGGTGGAGGGGCGCACACGGTCACGGGCGCGGGCGCTGGCATGTACACGAGCTCGCGTGGGTCCACGGAGACCTCACTGGCGCCCGTGGCCTCCAGCTCTGCGATAGTGCTCGGCGACCATCCTGTCAATGCTACGGGGATAGTAGCTGGTGCGGGCGTGGGGATGGGAGCTGGGACGGGCGCAGGGGCAGCAACCGCCGCGGCTAGCTCGTTTAGGGCCATGTCCATGAGGCCCCATTCCTCCTTATTTTCTTTCTCCTCTGGCTCGGAGTCAACTTCACCAAACTTGAAGACTAGTGGCAGATGATCCTTCTGCGCCATGATGTTGGTGGAGGTCTGCGGGAGGAAGGGGAATGGAGGGAAAACAGTAAGGCCGCCCTTATTAAACAGCGGCTCGGGTGCCATTAATGGAAAGGACGCGAGCAAGGCGGGCGGCCATGGAAGTCAAAGGGATCGCTTCCCAGTGAGCCTACGCAGCGTATAGCTTGCACGCTTCCCGGTGGCCTGCGTGTTGGAGGACAGCTTGCACGCCTCTCGGCCAGCCAGCGCACCGGACTGCGCTCATGCCTCTTGTTTAGTCAAGCAGCTATCCATGCGGGACCTCCTATAGCCATTAAAACCAAAACACATGGTGTCACGTGAATGGTTAAGAGAACGCACGCGATTTAAATTATACAAATGTTTGAGATATTAAAGTGCCAGCTATTTTCTCAGAATGCCTTTGTTGGATGTTATTCGAGTGCACCTTCTCTCAAAATGGACATGAAAAATACCACAACATGTCGGGTTCCATTCCATGATAGAATGCCAAGTTTCCTGAATTGCAGACCAGTTTTGGATTTACTAGAATTTAAAAACAAAGTATCTCAATGTTTTGCCGGCAATCAACAGTGCCCTGGTGTTTGAAATCCATTCCCATTTCTTGCATGGGACCTAAGCATGCACCCAAGGACACAAATTTCATATGTCAACCCATTTTTCTACATTGGAGCATGTGCATGTTGTTCAAATTTGAATTATGGACATAAAATGCCTAGAAAACCCAGTTAATGTATAAAAATGTCCAAGCAAACCCCAAAAAATCACAAAAATTGATACAACACTCCTATCGTTCTATATTGACACTAGAAGATTTTTGAAAGCAAGAAGAGGCAACGGATATCGTTTTGTCCCCAAGGGTGGCACGTTCCCTACCGAAACCATCAGGCTTGTTGTGAGAAGCTCTGGTTTGTGAGAACCTTATACCCAAACCTACCCCAAATGGAACAAAAAAATTAGCATAGCATGTTCATGCCGCTCCATGATAGCATGTCAAGTTTCTTGAACTTCAGACGAGTTTCGGATTAAATAGAATTTAAAAACCATGTATCTCAATGTTTGCGGCCGAGTGAAGGTGGCAGGGTGTTTGACATTCATTCCCATTTCTTGCATGGGACCAAAGCATGCAACCCAGGACACATATTTGAATTTTCAACCAATTTATTTGCATTAGAGCATGTGCCTGTAGTTCAAATTTGAATTATGCACGTAAATGCATTGAAAACTCAGTTAATGTTTAAAAATGTCCAAACGAACCCTGAAAAATTCCTAAAATTAACACAACACTGACGTTGTTCTATGTTGACACTAGAGAGAAAATTGAAATGAAGAAGAGGCAACGATATTGTTACTATCAAACCCTTGGGAGTTACTACGCATGCCACCCTTGCCCTGTTACTATCAAACCCTTGGGAGTTACTTCTACGTGTTGCTTATATTGCCATGCTATGCTCGTAGACGTGGTTTGGGTTTGAGAGATATTCACGACAGATGTGAGATTATTAATTAATGGTTTACTTTAAGGTGGCAACTTAAATACACATCTGGGTGGATTGAGGCACCTGGGGAACCCGGTGTTGTCATTGTATTTTTGGAAATCCCGGTACCGTGTGATCTTCCTATGGACCGCCACCCAGGCTCAAAGGGAACTGAGATTATTCATGCTAGAAACTTCCGTGTGCAGCCACAAGCTATTATGGGCTCTAGCATAGTTGAGTAAGTTACGTGAAGCTTTGAAGAGGTAGATCAGCGGGTAGTGGGTTTAATAGGTTTGGTATGATCTATCCGGAGTAGAGAGTTAATGTTTACGAAAGATCGTGTCTCGGTCATCCGTTTCTCAAACACCATGCAGTCACGAGAAATCAATGGAAGCGATCGAGTCTTGTGGGGAAAAGTCGCCAAACCTTTGCAGAGTGTACAATCTAATCATGGTTAGCCGTGTCCCCGGTTATGGAGAATTCTGAGTATCTAGTACTTGAGTATTCACATGTATCTCATCACTCTAAATTAATACTGCTGGGTTGTTAATCACTTTAATTGGGATTGAGTTGGGGTTATACCTTCTCAATGATGTTTCAACCACCATGATAGTTAATATAAAATTTATTCCTTTGATATAGGGAAAAATTGGCTTTTTGCAAAACTGTAACCATAGAGCTGTCCACCAGCCATATATGCATGTAGTATAGCTTATTCTTTCATTACTCTTTATGTGTTACATTGCCAGCATATTCCATGTGTTGACCCGTTCTCGGGCTGCAACGTATTATGTTGCAGACTTTTTGACGAGGAGTAAGGATTGTAGGTCATTGCCGTGCAGCTCAGTTATGCCGTTGGAGTTGTTGGACTCACTTTACCTTCCAAGCCTTCCTCTGTTATCGCTCTAGATGGCCGTAAGACATATCTTTGTAATAAGTTCTCTTTTGAGACATTCGATGTAATAAGTGTGTGATTGCTACTCTGTTATAAATCCTTGATCGTGTGTGTCGGCATTACCGATCCGGGGATGACACGTAAGCACGAAGACTTGACCATCTGAGGTCGGGTCGCTGCTACAAGATGGTATCGAGCACACGCTGAGTGTAGGACACGACCACTAAGATAAAACCATAGGTCACTCCTCTCTACTCATTTCTCGACTCCTCTCCATTTTTCCACTCTTTAGGATGACGGAGATGAAGTACAAGTTTGCCCAACCGGATGAAGACACACCTTTGGACGCCACTTGAAGGAAGTCACTAGGTACCTGAATATTGGAATACCAAGCTTCACCGGGACGTACAACGCCACCTTACCAGAAGAAGAATGCTGGAAGATTCAAGCTCTAGTTCCCGGAAGGACATTTGCGCCAAGCACGGAGCCCATAGTATGTGTTTTCAATGCACCAACATGGAGTTTGGGAAAGAGTATGGCAGCTCACATTACCATGGGACGCATTGGAGAAGTCTACAATAAGGACCTTAAAGACACCATATACCAAATATGTGGGCGCCGAGACGAGCAATGGAAAGTAATCAGCACCAAGAAGGATAGATCCATTGCAGCCTACATCCAGGAACTAAACCAGCACATTCGACGTCATGAGAACCAGATGTGCCTGAGACATGATGGATTTGAAGAAGGCGAAAACTAAGATCGTCGAGCTGGAGGAAGAAATCAAGTCTACACGACGGATATGAGGAAGAAATCAAAATACTCTTTGGAGAAGAGCGACGACCTAGTCAAGAAGATTGGAGTCTTCATGGGAGGACCAGCACCCAAGGAAGAAGAGCAAGAAGAGGAAGAAGATCCCGCTTGTCCGCATAACTACATCATCATCGGCGACACCGACTCAGATCCAAGGGATGATGACTATGAAGATTTGGAGCAGACATCATGGAGTCTTCCACCGATCAAAATTTCTAGATGACCACCATATAATAGTAGTATTTCCCCCATGTAACTAGTAGTAGTTGAGCACTTATGCGATAGTCCTAGATCGTTTTGTATGCCCTTGCTTGCTTGATTGAATGAATGTGTGTTTGCCTCATGTGCATATGGGTAGTGTTTTCTCACTAGACCTCTCTCTATTCTAATCTCTCCCATCTAAACCTTCAGATGCCTCCGAGACGTGACCCCGGTTTTGTTTTCCCACCGGAGCTCACTCAGTTGATCCAACAGCAGAATGCCTTGATGCAATTGCTAGTTCAGAACCAGGGCAACAACAACAACAACAACAACCCGCCGCCAGTGGACAATTTAGCCCGTTTTCTAAGGTTACAACCGCCGGTGTTTTCCAGTAGCACCGAGCCAATAGTTGCAGATGACTGGTTACGCCGTATTGGAAGGGAGTTAACCACCGCGGGATGCACGGATCTTTGAAAAGAGTGCGTTTTGCCGCACATCAATTGGATGGACCAGCATCCGCATGGTGGGAGAATTACGGCTACTTTTCCTATAGCTAATGTCACTTGGGACCAGTTCAACAAGCCTTCGCACGGCCCATGTTTCAACCGGAGCCATGCAGATAAAGAAGCGTGAGTTCCGCAACTTACGCCAGGGAATCGTCTTGTGGCTCGATGCGTGGATGAGTTTAGCAAGTTATCACGCTTATGCCTGATGATGTGGCCACAGATGCCACGAAGCAAGAGAAGTTTATGGAAGGGCTGAATGATGAGATGAGTATGCGATTGATGGTGGCAACTTTCAACAACTACCAGGAGTTGGTAGATAAGGCCCTAATGATTGAAGGAAAGCAGCAGCAAATTGAGAATCGTAAGAGGAAGTATGGACAAGGGAAGTATAACTCAGGAGCTCACCAGAAGCCTCGCCTAACCCCGAACTCGGGAGGACTAGTTCATAACCATGGAGGACATAACCATCTTTGGAGGAGGATCGCATAATGGTGCGAAGAATGGGAATGGAAATGCAGCGAACAATAATCGTAATCGCTCAAACCCAGCTACACCCACCAAGAGAGACTTGAGCCAAGTTATTTGCTTTAAGTGCGGGAAAAGCAGGGCACTATGCCAACGACTGCCCTCAAGGAAAGAATGGAAAGCGGAAATGGGAGCGCTGGGAAGAAGCCCAATCCATTCAACAAAGGACAAGTGAACCACGTCAACGTGGAGGAAGTTGAAGAACAACGGACGTGGTAATAGGTAAGTTTTTGGTTCGGTCATTTACCGCTATTGTTCTTTTCGATCTTTGGTGCATTGCATTCATACATATCAAGGGGATTTGTGGATAAGTTTAAGTTACCAACCCGGACCCTTAGGACCCCTCTTTTAGTGAGCTACTTTGGAGGCGAGCACATGGCTAGCAAGTGGTGCACCTAGATACCCCTAATCATTGGCACGCATGTTTTTCCGTCCGACCTAATTATCTTGGAGTCGCAAGGATTGGATGTGATATTAGGTATGGATTGGATGTCAAAGTTTGGAGGAAGTATTGGTGTGCTAGCAAGTCAATTTATCTTACCACCCGGAGGGAAAAATGATTAAGTATGTATCTAGGCATGTGCCTAGGAGGAGCCAAGTGAATACCCTCACGGAGTTGTACAAGAGGAAGTACACAGAGTGAAGGATTATCCGGATGTTTTTCGGAAGAGTTACTGGGCATGCCACCGGATCGAGACATCGAAGTTTACGATAGAACTAATGCCAGGTACAGGACCAATATCAAAGAGACCCTATCGGATGCCCGCAAATGATCTAGAGGAAATTAAGAAGCAGATCAAGGAGCTATTGGAGAAATGTTACATTCGTAGAGGTTCATCACCTTGGGGAGCTCCAGTACTTTTGGTGGAGAAGAAGGATAAATCCCTAAGGATGGTTGTCGATTACCGAGCTCTGAATGAAGTAACGATAAAGAACAAGTATCCCTTACCAATGATTAATGACCTATTTGATCAGTTGCAAGGAGCTAAGGTGTTTTCTAAGATTGATCTACGATCAGGATACCATCAGTTGAAGATCCGAGAGAAGGATATACCAAAGACAGCATTCACCACACGATATGGATTATATGAGTATACGGTCATGTCATTTGGACTGACTAACGCCCCTGCCTATTTTATGAGTATGATGAACAAAGTGTTCATGGAGTATTTGGACAAGTTTGTTGTGGTGTTCATCGATGATATTATGGTTTACTCGAAGAACGAAGAGGAGCACGCAGAACACCTACGTTTGGTTCTTGAGAAACTTCGAGGAACACCGGTTATATGCCAAATTCAGCAAGTGCGAGTTTTGGTTGAAGGAAGTTGGATTTCTTGGGCATGTTATATCAGGAGAAGGTATAGCAGTAGATCGATAAAATTCAGCCGATCCTTTGAATGGTTGGCACCCACTTGATCGGCCGAGATTCGCAGTTTCCTCGAATTTGGCAGGATATTATCGGAGGTTCATTGAAATTTTTCCAAGATTGCTAAACCAATGAAATAATTGCTAAAGAAGGAAACAAATTTCAAAATTACAGAGGATTGAGAGACAAGATACCAAGAGTTGAAGAAACGCTTGACTACAGCCCAGTCTTGACATTGCGGATATACATAAGGAGTTTCAAGTGTATTGTGATGCCTCTCGCTTGGGACTTGGGTGTGTTCTTATGCGGAGACGGAAAAGTTGTTTCAGTATGCCTCAGGACAACTGAAGCCTCATGAGTTGAACTATGCCACGCATGATTTGGAGTTAGCAGCTGTAGTACATGCGTTGAAGACCTGGAGACATTATCTCATGGGAAACCGTTGTGATATGTACACGGATCATAAGAGTTTAAATTACATTTTCATACAGAAGGAGTTAAACCTCAGACAGAGGAGATGGCTGGAGCTTATAAAGGATTACGACATGAAGCTACACTATCATCCAGGAAAGGCCAACGTTATGTGAGGCGCCTTGAGTCGGAAGAGTTATGCCAATATCCTTGAAGGTAGAGGACTGCCAAAGGAGTTAGCGAGAGGATATTATGGAACTTCAGATGGAGGTTGTTCCAAGAGGTTTTCTTGCAGCAGTGGAGGTTCAATCGACCTTGCTAGACAAGATTCGAGGCAGCTCAAAAGGAGGATAAAGAGATTGCTGAGATAAAAGAGAAGATGGGCAAAGGAAAAGCCAAAGGTTTTCGCGAGGATGAGCATGATACCTTGTGGTTTGATGACCGGATTTATGTGCCCAACAATTCGGAGATCAGGAAGTTAATACTTCAAGAGGCCCATGACTCACCATACTCAATTCACCCGGAAACACCAAGATGTATTTGGACTTGAAGGAACGTTTACGGTGGGCCGGGTATGAAGAAGGATATTGCCGAGTATGTAGCCATTTGCGATGTATGTCGAGAGTGAAGGCAGAGCATCAAAAGCCGGCGGGACTGTTGCAGCCTATGCCAATACCGAATGGAAGTGGGACAAACTTGGCATGGATTTTATCACTGGATTACCCGTAACCAAAACAGGATATGATTCAATATGGGTAGTTGTGGATCGTTTGACCAAAGTAGCTCACTTCATCCCAAAGGAAAACAACTTATACAAGTGCCAAGTTGGCCAAGATATACATGACCGAGGATCGTATGTTTGCATGGAGTTCCGAGGAGCATCGTGTCGAGATAGAGGAACACAGTTTACTTCAAAGTTTTGGCATCAACTACACCGGACTTTGGGTACCAGATTGGAGTTTAGTACGCGTTCCACCCACAGACGGATGGATGAGACGAGAGAGAGTTAACCAGATTACGGAGGATATGTTAAGAGCACATGCGCTAGATTATGGATCTAGTTGGGATGACAATTTGCCGTCGCAGAATTCTCATATAACAACAGCTACCGAGCCGGTTTGAAGATGGCACCGTTCGAAGCTACAGACGGACGCAGATGTAGAACACCCTTGATGTGGGATGAGGTCGGAGACCGTCGGTTGTTTGGACCCGATTTGATCAAAGACTCGAGAGGAGAAGGTTAAACTGATCGAGATGACTAAAGATTGCTCGGTCTAGACGGAAGAGTTACGCAGATTCAAAAGCGCAAGGAAGTAACCTATGAAATCGGAGCGAGCCTATCTGCAGTATCACCCTTGAGGGAGTGAAAGCGTTTTTGGAGTAAAGGGAAAGTTAGCCCCAAGATTTGTAGGACCGTATCATGTTTTGGAACGAATGGGAGAAGTTGCCTACAAGCTGGAGTTACCCGAAGGACTGTCAGGAGTTCACGATGTGTTTCACGTATCACAACTGAAGAAGTGCCACCCTGAGATGGCCGACATACCATTAAAGGATATAGTGCCCCTGGAGACGATACAATTGGATAGTAAATTGACTTATGAGGAGAAGCCAGTAAAGATTTTAGTATTTCGACAGCCGAGTCACCCGCAACAAAGTTATCAACTTTTGTAAAGTTCAGTGGAGCCACCATACCGAGGAGGAAGCCACACAGGAGGCGAGAAGATGATATTCGCAAGGACCATCCGCACCTATTTTCTAGCCAACCCGAATCTCGAGGGTAGATTCATCTTAAGGGGGGTAGGTTTGTAACATCCCAAATTTTCAATTTGGCATGTTATACACAGGTCATCCATGCATATCATATTTTATTGCATTTTCATTTGATATCCTCGAAATCCTAAACAACTCAAGGACCCTCGGAGAGAGTTGGGGATTTTCCGATTTTCATATTTGAATTTTATCAAATAATGAAAGACGAGGATTTTGAATTTTATTATTTTTCTCTCCGAAAAATATTTCAAGTTTAAAAATAAGCGAGAGGAGATAATATGACTTCTCCAAAAATAATTGAAATACGGAGGAAAAATGTAAAAATCATTTTTGGGATTTTATTTTATTTATTTGGAATTTTATTTGCCTAGAGAAAATTTGCATATATTTAAAATTGCATTTTAGGGGCCAAGAAAAGTTCATCTTGTTCTAAATATTTTATTTAGGCAAAGAAAACTTGTTTTGGCATTTTAGATTTTATTTATTTTTCTAGGATTTTTACAATTTAGTGAATGTTTTTAAAAAAATATAGGAACCCGCTTGGGGCGGGCCAGCCTAGCCCTAGCCAGGCCGGCCCAAGCCGCCCGCCCCCTGCTGTGGGACTCGAGTCAGGCCGGACTCCTCCCCACCGCCGGGCCCCCTCCTCCAAGCCACCTCCCGTCCCGTCTTTAAATAGCGCCCCCCCCCCTCTCCCCTCACCCCCCACCGCCGCCACCCTCGCCACCGCCACCCTCCCAGACCCGGAGGAGCCAGTGCAGTCGCCGCCCGCCGCCTTGGCTGTCGTCGCCGCCTCCCTTTCCGTCGCCGTCGCCCCCCCCCTCACCGAGCCGCCGCCCTAGCCGCCCCTCGCCGCCCCTTCACGGACCCAGCCGGGCCGCCGCCTCGCCGGAGAGGTAGCCCGTCACGGTTTTTTAAATAACCCTTCGGTTTTTGGAAAACCCTAGCCGTTTTTAGATCGGTTTATTTTCGGTTTATTTATTTTAAGAACGTTCACCCATTCGTTCGTTTTACGAACTGTTCATCGTTCGATTTTACGCTATGAGCGTTAGATTCGTTTAGCCGTTAAATCGTTTTCTTTTATCGGATTTATTCCGCGGTTATTCCGAATCCGATTTCTGAACCAATGTTCAAATTAGTATAACTTTTCGCTCGTTTATCGGAATCAGACGATTCAAGCGCCTGGAGTTCATCTCGAAACCCTCTTTCCGAATAGCCAACTTAAATCAGTTTTTGTCTTTGTAAAATTTGACTCTAGTTCAGATTAGTAAACCAACCTTGTTTAACTCGCCGTTTGAGTTCCGTTGTTCCGTTTGGTTTGATTCCTTTTGCAAACCGGAGTTCTTAAGTTGAACTCTCGATTAGACCTCTTTCGATTGAAGTTTCGTTTGTGCATCTTTGTTTGTTACTTATGTATGTATTGTTTGCTTGCGATAGAATTCCCGGAGTCTGAAGCGTGTTACTACTGAGTCTCTAGGATTCACGGATCGTCAGCAAGGCAAGTAACACTTGATCATACCTTTTCATACCCAGTTTTATGCATTAGCTCAACCCTCAAACATTGCATGATTAGGATGTCATTAATTTGTGGGTTGGGAAGTAGATGTGGAGTAGATCATACATAAGTAACCTATTGCCCTGTTACTATCAAACCCTTGGGAGTTACTTCTACGTGTTGCTTATATTGTCATGCTATGCTCGTAGACGTGGTTTGGGTTTGAGAGATATTTACGACAGATGTGAGATTATTAATTAATGGTTTACTTTAAGGTGGCAACTTAAATACACATCTGGGTGGATTGAGGCACCCGGGAACCCGGTGTTGTCTGTTGTATTTTTGGAAATCCCGGGTACCCGTGTGATCTTCCTATGGACCGCCACCTGCTCAAAGGGGCCGAGATTATTCATGCTAGAAACTTCCGTGTGCAGCCACAAGCTATTATGGGCTCTAGCATAGTTGAGTAAGTTACGTGAAGCTTTGAAGAGGTAGATCAGCTGGTAGTGGGTTTAATAGGTTTGGTATGATCTATCCGAGTAGAGAGTTAATGTTTACGAAAGATCTGTGTCTCGGTCATCCGTTCTCAAACACCATGCGGTCACGAGAAATCAACGGAGGCGATCGAGTCTTGTGGGGAAAAGTGCTAAACCTCTACTGAGTGTACAATCTAATCATGGTTAGTTGTGTCCCGGTTATGGACAATTACGAGTATCTAGTACTTGAGTATTCACATGTATCTCATCACTCTAAATTAATACTTTGGGTTGTTAATCACTTTAATTGGGATTGAGTTGGGGTTATACCTTCTCAATGATGTTTCAACCACCATGATAGTTAATATAAAATTTATTCCTTTGATATAGGGAAAATTGGCTTTTTGCAAAACTGTAACCATAGAGCTGTCCACCAGCCATATATGCATGTAGTATAGCTTATTCTTTCATTACTCTTTATGTGTTACATTGCCAGCATATTCCATGTGCTGACCCGTTCTCGGGCTGCAATATATTATGTTGCAGACTTTTCGGATGAGGAGTAAGGATTGTAGGTCGTTGCCGTGCAGCTCGATTATGCCGTTGCAGTTGATGGACTCACTTTACCTTCCAAGCCTTACTAGCATTTGTTATCGCACTAGATGGCCTTAAGCCATATCTTTGTAATAAGTTCTCTTTTGAGACATTCGATGTAATAAGTGTGTGATTGCTACTCTGTTATAAATCCTTCGAGTACTGTGTGTGTCAGCATTATCGATCCAGGGATGACACAGAAGCACAGAGACTTGACCATCTGAGGTCGGGTCGCTACAATATGGAAATGAAATATATTGTGCGCTTAATATGAAATGTCAATTAGATTAATAAATGGATTATTAATAATAGGGCAATTAGCCTACTAATGGCCAATTAGCCTGCTAATTGGGTTTTTCTCTTACCAAAGCGGTTATTGAGAAAACACCGTGGGAGATGACCTCAGGCAACACACACAATTTCTAGGAATCAACCGTGTTGGATCAATGAACAATCACACACGACATCCTATTGAAAAATGTTTGCGTTAGATCGCCTTTCCCAAATGTTTACCACATAAAAACTGTGTGTGATGGACAGCCTTTTCCACACAGTTTCTTCTACGCTCCGTGTGTGATGCATTCAATAACGCAAATGATAAAATTGTTAATGTCGTGTGCAATGGCAACGCTATCACGAACGATTTAATGGGGAAAATTGTGTGTGATGTACCTGCGAACGGAAACGTTTTCCTTGAAGCGACTTTGTGGGATGTATATACGAACGGAAACGTTTAGCGGGGACTGACTGTGTGGGATGTACTTATGACCGGAAATGATTTCGCATGTATAATTTTATTTTTTTAGCACTATTGTACGTATATCCCTATTTGATCACTGGCCGGTCGCACACGACCTCATTTTGTCGAGCGTGTGTGCCAGGAGGGCATATCCCCGACGGTTTCTGGGTCGTGTGGGAAAGACCCCCCTATCGCAGTCACTCACTAGGCGACGGTTCCAAATGCCATAGCGGAAAGGGGTTAAAAACTATTTGTATAGCACCTCGTTGTACCAGGGAGTCTTGCCCGACGAAGAGGCAAAGGTGTGTCTAACAGGAATTCCGGCCATTGTCCGCCTCACTTTTCCTACCCATGGATCCGAATGATGAGACAATTGTATTACGTATCTCACCGGTGAAACTAAGCGCGGAGATGCGCACTGATACGTCCATTTTGCATCATGTTTTCTTACTGTTATTTATAATGTTTTTATCCATAATAATTCTTTTTGGAGTAATTGTAATTCCTTTTCTCTCATAATATGCAAGGTATACACAAAGAGGGAGAATTCCGGCAGCTGGAAATCTAGACCTAGAAAAGCTACATCAGGCCAGCTATTCTGCACAACTCCAAACAAGTTGAAACTTCATGGAGATTTTTTATGGAATATTTGAGGAATATTGGAGCAAATAACTACCAGAGGGGGCCCACCAGGTGGACACAACCCACCTGGGCGCGCCAGGGAGCCCAGGCGCGCCCTCGTGGGTTGTCCTCACCCAGGCCCACCTCCGATGCCCATCTTCTAGTATATAGGTCATTTTGACCTAGAAAAAATAAGGCAGGACTTTTGGGATGGAGCGCCACCATCTCGAGGCGGAACTTGGGCAGGAGCACTTTTGCCCTCCGGCGAAGCGATTCTACCAGGGGAACTTCCCTCCCGGAGGGGGAAATCATCGTCATCATCATCACCAACAACTCTCCCATCTTGGGGAGGACAATCTCCATCAACATCTTCAACAGCACCATCTCATCTCAAATCCTAGTTCATCTCTTGTGTTCAATCTTGTTACCGGAACTATAGATTGGTGCGTGTGGGTGACTAGTAGTGTTGATTACATCTTGTAGTTGATTACTATATGGTTTATTTGGTGGAATATTATATGTTCAGATCCATTATGCTATTTAATACCCCTCTGTTCTTGAGCATGGTTATTATTTGTGAGTAGTTACTTTTGTTCTTGAGGTCACGGGAGAAATCATGTTGCAAGTAATCATGTGAACTTGATATGTTTTCGATATTTTGATAGTATGTATGTTGTGATTCCCTTAGTGGTGTCGTGTGAAGGTCGACTACATGACACTTCACCATATTTGCTCGTGGACGCCTAACGCGGCTGAGGAGAAGAGCAACAGCACGCAGAGTCATCATAGGTTAGAACTTCATCGACAATCTGCGATTCTGAGTGCCAGCGACAGAACGGCGCCCGGCCCATGTACCAACGCCCAGAGAGACGTCGGAGTACTCCGTGATTTGCAATTTGGAAGAGGTCCAACTCAAGCTACTTCTACACTACTAGGGAAAACCCTAGTAGTAGCGCTTGAAATATGCATAGCAGTAGCGTTGGGTCCAGCGCTACCACTAAGGTGCTACAGCTAGCTAGTAGCAGTAGCGCTAGAAACGGAGCGCTACTGCTATACCTAGTTAGCAGTAGCGCTCTCCTTTGGACAGCGCTACTGCTACTTGTATGTAGCAGTAGTGCTTGTTCTAAAAAGCACTGCTGCTAAATTTTCCTGTATTTTCAAAAATACAGCTTATTTTCATTGTGTGGTTTTTATATACAGTACTTCCATCATATGATTTTATGACCATGATTACTTATTATATACAACAGTGGGTGAAATGAACGTGGAGTAGATTCAAGTGGAGGCAACATGTGCTGCATGTCGAAAGTACTACTCTAATCCAAACTTGATCTAGTTTGGATTAGTAGTACTTTCGATGTGTACCGCATGTTGGCTTCACTTGAATCTAATCCAAGTTCATTTCACCCACTGTTATATATAATAAGTAATCATGCTCATATAACAACTTAGCATCATGCATCATCGATCATAATAATAAATAACTCATCATTGGTATCATAATAACAAGTCATACTCATCATCATCGATCATACAACTTCTACTCGATACCACATCATCATCATCATCATAGTCATCTAACCAATCCTACTTAGTTGTTCTTAGCACATGATCATGAATATTATTAACTAGGACCTACTACCTTCTCTTAGGTAAAATAGCATAAAACAAGATAGGAACTGACTCTCCATTATGGAGAATGGAGATTATCCTGTCTTCAATTCTTGCCTTTCGCACAATGTTTCTTCCAAGTACCTCCTTACGACTGTCCATACTTTTTTCCATTTTTTGATTTTCATGTCTCCACTTCTTTTAGAAATCCAATATGGATAGGATGACCTAGTCGTATGTTCAAAACATCAAGGCGACCATTCTGATACATCAGATGAGGCACACAATCATTCGGGATTTTCTGTTGAAAAACATAGTAATAACTTCATAGTTAGCAATGTAGTTAAGGTTTAAAAGAATTTATGCAAAAGATGCACGGATGTAGTAATACTAAAAAATCTTACCATGGCATCTCCATGGATGTTACCGTAGTTCAACACGTGCACTAGTGTCACGTATTTACCATAATGTGGAGGAGTTTTATAATAGGTATTGTAATTCTCAAGATCAGTACAAAATGCGACCAGATGATTTTTCTCCTGATAAGTTAACTCAGAGCCATCGGTGTAGTAGGTTCTGTCTACCATGTTCCGCACATTGTTTGAACAATGAAAATAAGCTGTCAATGGAAATAAGTTGTCACCTATTTTGAAATGAACAATATAAATTAGTTAATGACTATGTTTGAGAAACTCACATAGCGGTAGAACTGGAAGCGTATCAACAAGGACCCAAATGTCCATATTGTCTTGGTCGATGTCAGGATCACCAAGATCCATGGTGACAAGCATACCCTCATAAAAACCATACATCTTGCAAAGTGCTTCCCAATTTTTGCAACCAAAATGGGTTACGCTCTCAGAATTATACAGATTTACTTCAAAATCCATACCATCATGAGTCCTTAGGTGAATTTTCTTTGTTTCGAAATTTTCATGGTCTTCAAAATCCATCCTCTCCAAGAAATAGCATCTTGCATGGCATGGGATAAGCTACTCGAATTGTAAAAGATGAAAATTACACGTTGAAATAGTTGCGTCATGATTAATTACGAAAAAAACACTTGTCGTCAGTGCGTACAGTTTCAACATCGAAGGTCTCGTGGAGCTTAATGCTGAAGCACCGATCTTCGTCCAGGTGAGGCATGTCGCACAGATCTCGGTCGTTGTTGCACCAGCTGCACTCCCCCGGGAGACTTTTGTCGTCCGATGACGACATTTCCTACGTTCATAATTCAAAGATTAAACTTGTACAATTCAATATATTTACTACAAAAATTAAATTAGATCATTATTATTCATCAAGGGTTGACTATCGGTCTGTCGAGTCTTTTTCTTTAAAACTCTCAGCTCGCGTGGTGTATTCATTTGACCGTTGGTGATGGTAGCTCCTCCTTTCGTTCCCGAGTGCATTACACCAAAATGTCTAGCACACGGGTGTCAGTGTCAAAACCGGCGGATCTCGGGTAGGGGGTCCCGATCTGTGCGTCTATGCTGATGGTAACAGGAAGCAAGGGACACAATGTTTACCCAGGTTCGGGCCCTCTTGATGGAGGTAAAACCCTACTTCACCTTGATTAATATTGAAGATATGAGTAGTACAAGAGTAGATCTACCACGAGATCATAGAAGCTAAACCCTAGAAGCTAGCCTATGATGGTATGATTGCAATTGTGATCGGCCTTCTAAGCACCATCCTCTCTGGTTTATATAGACACCGGAGAGGGCTAGGGTTTACATGGAGTCGGTTACAAGGAAGGAAATATATTATCTGGATCGCCAAGCTTGCCTTCCATGCAAAGGAGAGTCCCATCCGGACACGGGACGGAGTCTTGAGTCTTGTATATTCAGGCTTCAATAGTCCGGACGATGTATATAGTCTGGTTGTCCGGATACCCCCTAATCCAGGACTCCCTCAGTAGCCCCTGAACCAGGCTTCAATGACGCATTTAGTCCGGCCAGCCGATCTTGTCTTGACATTGCGAGCGGGTTCCATCTCCTAATACTCCAAAGTAATTATCGAACACTTAGACCGTGTCCGGATCAACGAGGTGATTCTCACATACCATCGCAGAGAGAATGATTTTTCACAAATGCAATCTGCTGACAATTTTTTAGACATGACATGTCATTACGGTCGGGTCATCATTCGAACCGTTTTCCCACAACCGGCCACAGCGCATATAACGAGGCGGTTTCCTTGACACATCTTGTCAAAGCAGAGATCGTGTCCCCTTATCACGGGATTCTCATCAATACGGGTATGGGTAATCCCACCGCGCCATCAATCGTGGCGCTTGGGAAGCAAGTGATCCTCAACAAGTAAGTGGGGAGGCGCACCGCTTTTGTCGCCTCTATAAAGGGATAAGAGTTCCCCATTTTTACCCACGCCTTCTTCCTCCCTTGCTCACCCCTGCCCCCTCGAGCTCCAGCGCCCTGGCCCAAGTTCTCCGCACAGCTAAACATGTCCGGAGCAGGAGGCAAGTGGGTGGCTTCCACTGTGAAGGAGAAGCATATCGCGAATCTTGAGGCGGCGGATACTTGGCCAGACATAGCGCACTGCCATCGGACGGGAAGGTCATTCCAACTCCGCTACCCCATGAGAGGGTCGTGTTTGTCGCCCACTTCGTCCGTGGACTGGGATTTCCACTTCATCCCTTCGTCCGCGGGCTCATATTCTACTACAGGCTAGATTTCCATGATCTAGCCCCAAATTTCGTCCTCAACATCTCGGCGTTCATCGTCGTATGCGAGGCCTTCCTCCGCATCAAGCCTCCTTTGGCTTGTGGCTCCAAATCTTCTGCATGAAGCCGAAGATCGTGAGCGGCCAGCAAGCGGAGTGCGGAGGGGCCATGGTGGGCAAGATGCCTAACGTCACCTGGCTTGATGGCTCCGTCGTGGAGACCGTGAAAGGGTGGCAATCGGGGTGGTTCTACATTACCGAGCCGCGCGGCGCCAACTGGGCGGCGGCCCCCGAATTCCGATCCGGAACCCCTACGCGGCTCACCTCCTAGGAAAGGAAGGGCCTGACACAGGGCGAACCTGCAGAGCTGACGGACTCCAAACCTGCATCAAAAATATGAAGGACAAGAACATCAAGCTTGTCAACGTGGTCCAGGTCATGCTCGTCCGCCGGATTCTTCCGTGCCTAAGACGGGTATTCAATCTGTGGGAGTACGTCCCGGCCGAACACCAGACGCTTCGAAAGCTCTACGACATGACGCACAAAGGCTCCTGGAAGGTGTTGTTCAAGGCCTCTGAAGTACCTCCCCCACATCCGAGGACCGCGGACTCCATGTCGCCCCCCCTCCCCCCCCCCACCCCCCCCCCATCCGGTGAGTTTTATGACTACCACCGGATTCAGTTCTTCCTAATATATTCGTGGGGGAGTCTTAAGTGATTGTGCATATTTAATCAGGATTATGTGAAGACAGCGGAGCGGATTGACTGTCCGGCTCCGCTGCCAGAAGGCCCAGCTGATGCTCTCCTGACGGAGATGCTGGTCCCGACGCCCTACAAGGCACCGGAGAAGAAGGCCGAAAAGAAGGCCCCGGGGACCAGGAAGGGTCTCTGGCGTAAAGTTGTACCGGAAGCCTCGTCCGAAGACGATGAGGCAAACTCATCCCCCGAAGGGGAGGAAGAAGAAGAAGAAGGGACCACCCCATCCGGAGAGGATGAGGGGCCTAAGAAGGCGGACCAGGGGGGCGGGAAAGGCCCCCGGCACAAGGCCGTCATACCCACGTCGTCCGAGGATGACGAGACAGATTCCTCCCGTGGAGGCGGGGAAAACACGAAGAAGTTCTACCTCCCTGCAATGGGGGGAGAAGAAGAGGAAAACCGCCCCAGAGGGGGAGGCCAGGGCGTCCAAGGAGGGAAAGGCGTCCCTTTCGGACTACTCCACCACGGCCGCTCATAGTGATGAAGAGTGGCTGCCCAGAGGGAAGCCCCAAGCGAGATCGTGAGTCTCCACACTCTGTTGTACTTTTAGCGCGACTTTGTTTCATAGTCTCGTTATAACACCGAACAGATATGCAGTCCGGCCAGGGTCCATCCCAAGGTATCGTCTTCGGATGGGTCCTTGAGTGCTTCAGCGATGAACTCACTGCCGACACGGAGGTGTTGTCCCAAAGGTTCCCATAGCAGGGGGAGGTGACTCTGGAGACGCCCCAAGGAGGAATTCCAGACGTCAGACACGCGGGGTTCAAGATCCCCGCGGATCGTGTTGATGAGAGCCGTGGTAAGCCAGGCTCTCAGCCGAATACTGTTCTGGAACCTCGAATGGTTCCGGACTTAGGCGGGCAGCCCCTCGTTAGGGAGGGCGAGCCGTCCGTGCCGAAGACTTCCGTTACGCCTGAGGCGTCGGATTGTCTGCTGGAAGCGCTTCACGGTGCTTCCATGGATGAAGGGCACCGTACTCTTATGAGTGCGGTGATTCAGAAGGTTCTGTCCGCCAGAAGCGGGCTAACCGAAGCCTGCACCAGCCTCCTAACAGGCTTTGAGGTAAGTAGGGAATATGTAAAATTGCCACCCGATAGGTAGTAGCCCCTGATACTCTGTTCGGTGTTCGGAAGGAAAAGCCGAACAGAGGGTCCATTATAATCCGCAGGAGTCTAATAGTAAGTATGTATTTTGAATAAGCAGGCTGTGCTGCTTGCCGCTGTTGTCCGTACAGCCGAGGTCACCGGACTAAAGCAGGACCTGGAGCAGACGTAGGGGGAGCTCGACCTCACGAAGAGGCAGCTCGATGAGAACAAAGGTGAGTGATTCCCCGCTCTCATGTAATGAAGGATAGATAAATTGGTTATTCTAACGATGAAACGTCGTGACTGTTTAATAGGGGCCACCACCGAAGTGGCGTCTCTGAAGAAAGGGTTGTCCGAGGCCGAAAACAAGGCGGCCTGGGAATGCAAGGAGCGCGAAAAGCAAGATGCTAGAGTGGGCGAGGTATAGCAAGAGCTCCATGATCTCGGCAAGAAGTTCGAGTCCATGGAGCATGAGCTTAAGATGAAAGAGGCCGAGCTTGCGAAGGCCCTTGCAAGTATGAAAGACGCCAAGGCCTAAGCCGACAAGGCACAGCAGGAAATCCAGGCGGCCCAGAAGATAGCGGCGGGTAAGACATTCTTTATGCAAAGCAAACATGTGGAGGAGGCGTTTCTTTTACTTACCCGAATTCGGAGCTCTCCAGGGGCATTCACAGATCTGCCACATAGCGTCTCGAGCGCCGCGGAGTTCTACCGTGCCGAGGAGGGAGCTCCGCGGAGAAGCTGTTCTAGTCCCGGTATCTTTGGGCGAACACCCAATGCCTCGAGTGACCAATCAAGCGGTTGGTTGAACTCCTGTAGGCGGCGAAGTGGCTATGAAAGATTTCATAGTCCGGATGTGGCCTGGTGAGCCCCTGCCCACTAGCTACTTCGGCTCGATCAAGCGGATGGTGAATGCCTGTCCGCATCTTGAGGTTATCAAGCGATCCATTTGCATTGAGGGTGCCCGCCGGGCCTTTGCCCGTGCGAAGGTGCATTGGGGCAAACTGGATGCAGAGAAGTTGGTGAAGGACGGGCCGCTGGAGGGTAAGGTGCATCGCTGTCCCGAGAAGTATTACGATGGCGTTATGAAGGGCGCTCGTCTCGTGGCCGATGAATGTACCAAGGACAAGATCTTTGAATGAATGTACCTCTGTCACTGTTGTAATATAAAGACGAAGTTGCTTGTGCTATGTAGCACTGTTTGATTTAAAATATTACCTTCTGTGCGGCTGTTTATAGAATTCTGAAAGTAGGCCAGTCGTCGGCTTCCGCCCCCATGTAACTAGTACCGGGGTGTTCCTGGAAAAACCCGGATACTCTTTATCCAAATTTTTGGTCCCTTAAGGAGGTATCCGGCAGCTTAACAAGGCAATCGGATCTGCGGCTTTATAACTTTCACTTAGCCATAGAAGTCTACAATTTTAAATTTCGGCGAAGCCCCTAGAATTCGAAGGGCCGAATTGGGGCGCTATATACGCCTAATTCGGACGAGGCCGATTCATCGCCTAAAGCGGAAAAAATCTTTAAGGATTTTAAGACCTCTCGAACAGCGACCAGCTCTCGCCGCATCATGCCGGTCAGTTTTCGGCTTTCTCTACTGAGGTGCTCGTCCGGAAGAACCGGGACACAATCGTAGTAGTTCTCCCTGCGCTACCTTAGCCGATATAACGGAACGTAAGGTACCAAAACAAGGAAGCCGGGCAAACCCAACTATTGACCCAAGACGTGATTCGGAGCTGATGCATATAGTGCTATAAGTTTGGGGTGCCGCACTGTTGAAAGTGTTCGGACATGTTATGCCGTATTATGAGGTGTCATAAGAAGCCCCTGGCAAACTAACCGTACCAAAGTGTACGGATGCAATATTAAATAAACATTTGCAAGAAATATGCGCAAATAGTAATAATAAGCTGACGTTATATATTGTTTCCCATTAATGAATAATACGTTTAAGCGTATCTTTACAATGGTAGCATTAAGCAGAAGTAAATAGGACTATTTAACATGTCCTATCCAAGGGCAGGCTGCATGTAGGTATGTAAAATAGGTATAACGATCGTGAACAGATTCCACCTAGGTGTTTCCTCTTGTGCGCAAAGTCTGTTGCCTCCTTGGTTTTCTCTCCTATGTAAGTCCGACAATCCGGCTCTTCTGAAGAGGTTGCTCTAAAGCAATGTCCTGAAAAATAAGAAGGATGGGTTATGAGGGTATGTAGCGGTTATACCGCAATGTTGACTGAGTCATTGTTGCGCCTCTGCCTACGCCCATGGTATTTTGAGTGCGTAATTGTGTACGCGTGGCACGAATGCTGCTTTGATGGGGCTTGAGTGGAGGCCGGACTGGTAGTCGCACTCTTGGTGTGCCTGATGATCCTGTTGCGGGGTGCTCCGGCCTCGCTTGAAGGTGCTCGAAGTTGTTGTCGCCGGATTGGTTTGTCGGAGGAGGCCGCATTGTACTTCCACCGCTAGGGCTGTAGTATGCTCTTCTATTCGGAGAGAGCGGTCCATGTTTCCGTTGACTGTTATGACCCCGCGTGGTCCTGGCATCATGAGCTTGAGGTATGCGTAGTGCGGTACCGCATTGAATCTAGCGAATGCGGTTCGTCCGAGCAGTGTGTGGTAACCACTGCGGAAAGGGACGATATCGAAGATTAACTCTTTGCTTCGGAAGTTATCCGGAGATTCGAAGACCACTTCCAATGTTATAGAGCCCGTGCAACGGGCCTCTACTCCAGGAATCACACCTTTAAGTGTGGTTTTGGTGGGCTTGATCCTTGAAGGATCAATGCCCATTTTGCGCACTGTGTCCTGATAAAGCAGGTTCAGGCTGCTGCCGCCGTCCATAAGGACTCGCGTGAGGTGGACTCCGTCGATGATTGGGTCTAGGACCAATGCGGCTGAGCCGCCGTGACGGATGCTAGTAGGGTGATCCCTACGATCAAAGGTGATCGGACAAGATGACCATGGGTTGAATTTGGGGGCGACTGGCTCCATCGCATAGACGTCGCATAGTGCTCGCTTCCGTTCCCGCTTCGGAATGTGAGTGGCGTAGATCATGTTGACCGTTTTCACCTGGGGGGAAATTTCTTCTGTCCCCCCATGTTCGGACGCCGGGGCCCTTCGTCGTCGTCGCTGCACAGCCCCTTGTCCTTGTTTTCGGCGTTTACTTTGCCAGCCTGTTTGAACACCCAGCAGTCTCTATTGGTGTGGTTGGCTGGCTTGTCCGGGGTGCCATGAATTTGGCACAAGCGCTCGATATCTGATCCGCATCGACGGTCCCTGATTGTTTCTTTTGAATGGCTTCTTCTGCTGACTGGACTTGGATCCGCTGAATCCGACGTTGACTGCCATGTCTTCAGTGCTGCCGCCGTTGTTTCGTCGCTTATGTCTGTTACGCCGTGGCTTGCCGTTATTGTCGCGGCCATCCGAAGTGCCAGAATGTGTAGTAGTGGTGCAGCGAGCCAAACAGCTGTCCTCGCCCGCGCAAAAGCGGGTCATTAGTGTTGTGAGAGCTGCCATGGACTTGGGTTTTTCCTGGCCGAGATGTCGGGCGAGCCACTCGTCACGGATATTATGCTTAAAAGCCGCCAGGGCTTCGGCGCCCGCACGATCGACTATTTGGTTCTTTTTAGTTAGGAACCGAGTCCAGAATTTCCTGGCCGACTATGTGGCTCAAGTCATCGGCGTCCGGTGGTCGCACATATGTGCCCTGGAAGTTGTCGAGGAATGCGTCTTCCAGGTTTTCCCAACTGCCAATGGAATTTGCTGGCAGGCTGTTTAGCCAGTGTCGTGCGGGTCCTTTGAGCTTAAGAGGAAGATACTTGATGGCGTGTAGATCGTCTCCGCGGGCCATGTGAATGTGGAGAAGGAAATCATCAATCCATACTGCGGGGTCTGTTGTGCCATCGTATGATTCCATGTTTACGGGTTTGAACCCTTCTGGGAATTCATGATCCATCACTTCGTCAGTGAAGCAGAGGGGGTGCACGGCACCTTTGTGCTGGGCTATGTGGCTACGCAGTTCGAATTGCTCTGGGTGGCTGTGTTCGGCCCTGCCGGACTTGTTGATAGTGTGTCCGACGTGACGGTCGTCGTCGCGCGTTTGGGCGCGCCCCCGTGATCCGTAGATCGATCTTGGCTGGTATTCGGGCTGATACGCCGTTTTATCCCGGCCACGAGGTGGCCGGTCAGCCGTGTGGCGCTCGAGTCCATATTCCTCGGCTGCCAGGACTTCAGTCCATCTATCTGTGAGCAGGTCTTGATCAGCTTGAAGTTGCTGCTGCTTCTTTTCGTGCTCCTTGCGGTGGCCATAAGCCGGCGCTGAAGCGCCTCGCTCTCACGGGATCCTCAGGTACGCCGAACTCGTCGTCGCCGAGGCTAATCTCGTCTTCGGAGGTGGGCATGTAGTTGTCCTCCTCCGGATATCCGTCTGTTGCCTGTTCGTCTGGGCTGATCTGCTCATCTTCCTGCTCGGCCTGCTCAAAGGCGGGCTGATCAGGGTTGTATTCCTCTTCGGCACCATCCGGATAGTTTTCGTCTCCTGGGCTGGTGTTACTGTGGCGGGGCTTGGGGCGGCATCGACGACGCCCATGCTTTGTTTTTCTCCCTGAGGGGTTATCCTTCGTTGCCTCATCGCCATTGGTTTCCTTACGAGTGTCCACCATGTATATATCATAGGAGGAGGTGGCTGTCCACCGCCCTATGAGTGTTGGTTCCTGTACTTCTCCTGCATCGTCGTCCATACCGTCGATGTCTTCAGAGTCGAAGTCGAGCACGTCAGTTAAATCATCGACCGTGGCAATGAAGTGGGTGGTGGGTGGGCAGCGAATTCGCCGTCGCCGCTTCCCACTCGAGCCGGACATAGTTCGGCCCAGAGTCTCCTGAAAAAGAGAGAGACTTTAATGAGTTCAGCATGTCGCCGAAGGGCGAGTGCTGAAAGATATCCGCAGCGGTAAACTCCATTACCGGGGCCCAGCCTGGCTCGGCTGGCTTGGGAGCGCGCGGACTGGAACCCACAACCGGATACGAGTCCGGGGGTCCGGAGTCACAGGCTTCTACAGAGGTGAGACCTGTGTTCGGCTCCAACGCCGATGAGTGTGCAGTCATGGGCGGGTCCATCCTTCGCCTTAGGCAACGCAGCCTGCTCCGGATTTAGGTCCGGGGCTACTGCAGGGGTGATATCTCGAGCATTGTCCGACAGCAGGTCTAAGGAGTGACCCTCCCCACCCCTTGTTTCATCGCCGGAGTACCTGTGACCGCCAGCCCCAAGATCGACTGCCGCCGCCCGAGCTCTCTGGCTCTGCTAGCCACTGTGGCTAGAGACCATCCTGGCGCATGCTGTTCGTCTGGACAGGTGTGACATCTCTCCCCGAGTCCGCCGGTACCTCCCGCTCAGCCAGAGATCGCCGGGGCCGGCCATGCTCCCGCCTGCCGCGCGGCCTCCCCTGCTCTCCTCTGCTCCTCCATTGTTTGGACGCCTGCGAGCTCTCGAGCTCTCCTGAGACATTCCCGCAGCTATAAGTAGGTTTCCAGGGTCCCTCCGCTCCTCATCGCCTCCTCAACACCCTCCCAAGTCCACCGGAGCTCCTCTGCCTTGTCTCCCTCTGCCATGGCCGCCGTCAGGCTCAGCTAAATCCTAGCCGCCCGAGCCCTCTCTCTCCCTCATGACCACACCATCTTCTTCCCCAAGCTCCAATGACCCTCCCGACATCCTCGTTTCATCACCGGAGTACCTGTGACCGCCGCCCCCAAGATTGACCGCCGCCTCCCGAGCACTCTGGCTCCGCTAGCCGCCGCGGCTGGAGACCTTATCGGTGCATGTTGTTCGTCTGGACGGGTGCGACATCTCTCCCCAAGTCCGCCGGTGCCACCCGCTCGACCAGAGGTGGCCGGAGCCGGCAGGGCTGCCGCCGGCCGCGCGCCCTCACCTGCTCTCCTCTACTTCTGTCAGGGACAGAGCAACGAAGAAGACGACCGAGCCAGGTGGGCCATGCGTCGATCCCGACCCCACCTGTCATCGACCCAGGGCCGGCCTAGTCGGCAGTATGTGAAGATAGTTTTTCCGCGAATACGTTTTCCTTGTCTAAAAGTGTAATCAGGCGCAGTTCTAACTAAAAGTACGCTTTCCCATAGTGAAAACGTATTTCTCCTGTCGGTGCAACAAACCCCAGGTGTGTTGCCCAGACTGTACACAGGCTTAAGAGCTATGTTGCCACATCCAAGACTAGACCAAGCGGAAGAGATCAGCTCTTTGAGAAATCAAGGGGCAGATCAAGAATGCCAAGACAAGCTAAAGGAGCAAGACACCACTATGGAATAGCCTCCCATGTCGGGCAGGCGAGCCTGGCGAGGTCGAGGTTGCCCCGAAGATAAGTCTCAAGACTGTCCCAGCAAGCCTCCGGGTACGATGAGGGCGGATTACCCCGCCAAGGCTCCACCGCTCCACCTCACAGGAACGCAAGTCACCGATCGGTGCGGTGTCGAGCCCCCAAGTAACTAAGTGGTTGTTATTTGGCACGTGGTAGCCACTTTTGAAGGAAATCACCTCCAGATGACACCCCTCTAGGGACGTGTCACGGAGGCAGGCGAGAAGGTGGCCGAACGGCACGGTATGGCTTGCCAGGCTACGCCATGATGTGACGCTAAGCGGTGCATTTAATGTGCCTTGTCTTGTCTGCAAAGTTACGTATGATAGCACTGTTTGCTATCCAATCAGTATGCAATGACTGATTTGCCATTGTGGTGTCAGGACCCCGATCCTAAGCCACATCGATCTAGCATGTAACACATCATATCACTTTGCGGCCTCACGCACGGTATTCCCACAGGTGCCACCTTACCTGGCCCGGGACCATTTGGGCCTTTTGGCTCACGTATATGATGGTGTCGCTAGCATCCATATGACAAAGAACCCGGGCTGACATGACTAGTCGTGAACCCAAAGTGGCACTAACTTACAGGGACATGCATACATGACCCAACAACGAACGTGTCGGTCATCAGCGAGTGAATTCGGGTTGTAGCAACTGGGCTTGCAGGACTCCGGGATTCCGGGCTGTAGCAGGCTAACAGGACTCCGAAAGACACCGTGTGACATTTCCCCGAAGGGACAGACACATGATCAAAGAAGGACACATGTCGGCCAGTCTAAGTGTTCCGGAGCAGTAGCAACTGGGCTAACAGGACTCCGGTAAACCGGGCTGTAGCAGACTACCATGGCTCAGTGGAAGCACTAGACTACATTTCCCCATAAGAGAGGCTACCAAGGATAGACAACTAGATTGTCGGATCCCACACATACCAAGCATTTCAATCATACACACAATATGCTCGATATGTGTAAATACAACATGGCATCACAACAAAACTCTATGACTCAAAGCATTTATTCATAAGGCTCCGAAGAGTCAGATATTACAAACATGGGTCTCATGACCCAGCATTCAAGTCATACAAGCAATAGCACAAGCGGAAGCTTAAACATGTCTGAGTATAGACAACTACAAATGAAAAAGGCTGAGAAGCTTGACTATCTACAAGACCCTCCCAAGGGTACAAGATCGTAGCTGAGGTAACAAGCTAAATGTCAAAGTCCACGCGAAACTACTAGTGAGACTGAAGTCTCTCTGCAAAAACATAAATTAAGAAAACGTGAGTACAAATCTACCCAGCAAGACATACATCAGAACTAGCTACATATGCATCAGTATCAATAAAGGGTGGTGGAGTTTAACTGCAGCAAGCCAGCTTTGACTCGGTGGCTATCCTGAACTACGACTCAAGTAACTCTTTTGAGGTGGCGCACACGAGTCAACATATTCACCATATCAATACACCACTATGGATCTGCTCCCGTCTCCCTACGAGAACACCATCCATAGCACTCATGCTTATCTTGCGCATTTTAGAGTATCCACTTTCACTTGTCTATGAACTGTACAGGCAACCTAAAAGTCCTTTACCGCGGACACGGCTATTCGAATAGATGATGTTAACCCTGTAGGGGTGTAGTTCTTCACACACGCTCTCGCCACTTACCACCATGTACACGTCGTGTATCTCGGCAACCTTCAAGCGGAAGCCTAGCGAGGGAGTCGGCCACGACCTGACTAACCACACAAGTCTCTCATCTAGGTTTATCACCTATTCTTGTTCCATCCGATAGTAGATACGGCCGGGGTGTCGCTCACGGCCCCAAACGATGTGTGCAGGGTTCCCAAGCCCACCTCGACGGATGGATCTACGCTTGGTACACCGTGCCACGGTGCCTAGTCTGTCCCAAGCCCACCTGTACCGGATACCACTTGGTAGACTACTAACACAACCTACAAACACCAGAAACTAGTTGCAACTCCTGGACAGAGATCAGGTTGATTAATAAGTCGAGAGGGGCACTTAAGCATTCCAACGCATGGTAGTAGTTGTTCACGGATCACAAACACAGAACTCAGTTCCTGAGGACGGCTTCAATGAGACAACCCACCATGGCCTCTCACCGCTACCTTTACCAAATCGTGTTCACACACTTAGCTCTCAACGGTAGGACATGTTCACCACATTCCAATTCATCCCCGATGAACTAGACCTGACTCAACTCTAAGCAGTAGTAGGCATGACAACAAGCATGAATGAGTAGGCACATGAGGGCTCAAACAACTCCTACTCATGCTAGTGGGTTTCATCTATTTACTGTGGCAATCACAGGTCATGCAGAGGAAAGGGGTTCAGCTACCGCAGCATGTAACAGTTGAAATGTTGTTATCCTAATGCAGTAAACGAGATCAGAAGCGAGAGAGTGCGATTGTATCGGAATGAACAAGGGGGGTTTTTCTTGCCTGGCACTTCTGAAGATAGCATTGGGTCTTCATCAGTGTCAATGATCACAGCGTTGGAACAACGTCTACCGAGGGGGGACAACACCGGCAAGCAGAGAATAAACACAATCAATGCAATGCACAATATGATGCATGAACATGGCATGTATATGTGATGTTGGTTGTGCTAATGCAAACAGCAACAAGTTCAATGGAGCTCATTTGAATCAAGGATTCAAATGCAACTCCAAACTTAAGCATTTTAAATGCCCTTTATGTGTTTTCATCTATACAGCAGGTTTAGATTGGTTTGTCATGCATGAAACTAGTACAGATGGATAGACTGAATTTTTCTAATAATTTTTCATATATAAATTATTTCATTCTGAGCTACGGTGGAATTTCTATGATTTTTAGAAGTTTAAACTAATTTTTGGAATTTCTGAATTATTTTAAATACAGAAATTATTTACTGCGTCAGCATGACATAACCATGAGGTCAGCAGGTCAACGGCGCTAGTCCAGGTCAAACCTGACGTGTGGGGTCCACACATCAGTGACACACGGCTGGTTAGTGTCGCTGGCAGGTGGGCCTGGTCAACAACCACGCGTCGGCCAGGTCAATGTTGACGCTGGGTCGGTCCAAATAATTAGACTAATCCTAACTAATTTCATTAGCTGGTTAATTAAACCGGTGGGGCCTGACTGTCATTGACCATTGGTGTTAAGCTAATTGGTGATTAGCGCTAATTAATCCTGCGCCACGTCAGCTAATCAGGCGGCTAACCACCGGCGGTAAGCAAAAGCGGCGGCGCTCGTCGTTCCGGCGATTCCGGCGACGGGAGCAAGCGGGGCTGGTCCCGTTGGAACGGCCACGATGCGGTGTGTCCAATGGTGGCTGTGTCTGCAGTTAGGGTGGCCGGTAGCGACAGTGAGGAGCTCGGCCGCGGTGGCCGGAGCTCGGGCGTGAGTGCGGGCAGTGCTGCGGTGCGCGAGCTAGCGAGCTGAGGCGCTAGCGGGGGCCTACGCGATGCGGTGAGTGGGTTGGACACGTCGGGCGGACCATTTGGTCGCCGAAGTCACATCGGCAGTGAGCGCAGGCGACGACGGGTTCGGGCGTAGGCGGTCCGGTGGCTACGGCGGCCTACGGGGAAGAAGAGAGGGATGGACGGGATCAGAGGCTCACGGCGGTTGCAGCAGTGCAGACTTCGAGGCGTCCGGCGTTGTGTAGCTCAGCGAGGGTGTCGAGGACGAAGTGGTGGAGCTTCTGGGCGCGTCGGTGAGGCGTGGGCTGGTCAGTGGCCATGGCTACGGCGAGCGGCGGTCTCGGGTGTGCTCGGCGACGCGAGGGATAGAGGCCAGAGGAAGGGGGCGAGGCAGAGGAAGGAGGGGAAAGTGAGAGGGGGGCCGTCCTCATCTCCTGGGCGTGCAGGTGGACTCGCGGGAGGCTAGCCAGCGGGAAGCAGGAGGTGGCGCGCTCGGCCGCGTGCGACGTCTCTCCCTCTGCCTACTGGCAGAGGTTGAAGATGACTGGCAAGTCGCCAGGTGGGCTGGGCCGACCACTTGGTCTCCAGGTAAGGCCAGGTAAAACCTTTCCCTTTCCCTTTTCTTTTTTGTTTTCTATTTCTGCAATTTGTTTTGGTTTAGTTCAAAAACCAAACCATTTTCTTAGCTTCTGAAAATTATCATGTGGCTAGATATAATATATTCGGAGCCACTCACCATTTTTCAGAATTATTGGATTCATAAACTAGTTATTATGAATATAAATCCAATTCAAATAATTATTGGTTTGATTCAAAGTCCCAAAATAATCATTTCTGAGATTCAAAAAATATTGGTTTGAGTTTTAGCTCTTGTCAATATCTTCAGAAATTAACAGGAACATTTTTGTTGGGCTCATTTGAACGAATTCAATGTTGATCATTTCTAAAAGATTTTTGATGCTTGAGAATTCCCTCAATTCAATTTCACTGGAATTTAGACATGATGCATAATGCACTCCGATGCAACTATTTACAAGCAAAAATCTTGGGCTGTGACATGTGGTGACCCCTTGATCTATAAAAGGAGGGCTGTGGCAACCTTAGAAATGATTTTGGACCCTTGTAAACTCATACGTGCGTAGTCGCTCTCGCCCCGAGGCAACCTTGCCGTGCTAGAGCGCTGTGTCTCCACCACGGTCCTCTCATCAATCCACCAAAGCAGGAGTAGGGTTTTATGCCTCGCGGCGGCTGAACCTGGGTAAAAACTGCCCATGTGATCGATGTCGTGCTGCTCTGCGCCGTCCGCTCTTTGTGCAATGTGTTCTTCCCCCTGCAGAACCACAATGGGTTGATGGCCCCATAGGTGGTCATGTTTTCCCACGAAATCTATGGAGCACCAGGTAGGGGGAAGCGCTTGCGCGAAACCGAGAATGTATGCAGGGTGTCATCTTCATCATCTTTTTCTTCATCAACGGCTTCATCATCCATGGCGCCCAAGAAGAACCCCGGTGTTGCAGCTCACCCGTCCACCTCGAAGGCCCTTTCGCACGCGGCCGCCTATGTCGTGGGGGCTACGGGGAAACACGGGGACGTGGATGCTCCGGGGGACATGGCCAGCGCAGGCGGCGTCCTCACCACCTCCCTTGCGGCCGAAACGGGAGCAGGAGGCACTGGAGGAGGACAGCGCCAACAACATCCCGGCGGCCATGCTCCATAAGGTGCGGGTGGAGAGATCATTCCATCTACGCCTCTCCACCCCACCGAAGGATGCAGCGACAGTGATGGCGCTCACTCTGGGGCGAACCGTGACCCTCCGGCAGCCCCCGCTACAGGTCCGTTCATAGGGCACGCACCACCCCCAGAACAAGCTGGCTGAGCCGATGCACCGAACAGAGCTGCCGATCCCCAAGCACATCTGCCTCATCCCCACGTCACCTTGGTGACTGGCTCACGGCGATGAGAGCACGACGCTGCCACTACCGGCACCGTCAGAAACCAGGCGACGTTACGGTCTACGTCTTCGTCCATGTCGGGCACTACTTCGGAGGCCATGGCGTGGGCCCAACTCCTGTTGAGATTTCCGCCGGCAGCCGGTCAGATGGATGAGTGGAGAGACACCGTTCAGGGCCTGGTTGTTTTCACTGAGGCGGGAGGATCATAGCGAGCGGGACCGTCACGGCCACCACACGTCGCGACAACAGCCTGAGCCACTGGCCGTATCGAAGGGGCCACCCCCACGGTGCAATCCCCTCTGAGGCAACCAGCATAGGGCCCCCAGCCAGAGCCACACGACCAAGAACCCGACGACGTATAGATGGCTCCATCTGATCCTCGAGCACGTCGAGACCAGTGGTGAGTCCTGGAAGACACGCGGAGGGAAGACGCGCGCATCACCATCAAACGACGCCGCGAAACCCGCCGCTAGTCTGATAGGTGCAATGGCTTCGGCATCGACGAGCCCACGCCCGGTGAAGGTGGGTACTTACCATTCGTTGTTGGGTGCCACGCCTTCACTCGCGAGCTGCGGCAAGTCCGTTGGCCATCTACTCGCATTTCAAGCCAGAGATACTAGAGAAGTACGATGGAAGATTGAACCCGACAGAGTTCTTGAGCATCTACACCATCACCGTTCGAGCTGCCAGGGGAAGAGACGAGAAGGTATTGTCCAACTACTTCCCTCTGGCACTCAAGCCAAATGTGAGGTCTTGGCTGATGCACTTGCCAGAGAACTCTATCTCGACCTAGGCTGACCTATGCCATGAGTTTGTTGGCACCTTCACGGGCGGCCATCAACGACCCAGTGACTTGTAGCTCCTCCGTAGAAGGAGGGAGAAAGTTTGCAGAAGTACATGCAGAGGTTCAGCCGAGTGCATAGGAACATTCCAGACATCCACCCGGCAGCTGTGATAGCTGCATTCGAGTCCAGCATGCGCAACAACCGGATATGTTCTAAAATGAACGTTCGGTTGCCCAAGACTGTGAATGAGATGTACACTTTGGTGGATAAATGTGCCCGAGTAGAAGAGGGGAGGCAACTCCCCGGTGAAGAATATGGCGTCAATGTTGACTCAGAGGACAACGACGACGCCACCAATCAGAAGAAGAACAACAAGAAACACAACAAGAAACACAACAAGAAGCGCAAGGATAAAGCAGTTATGACCGTTGAATGATAGAGCACACCTAGTACTGGTAAGAAGGCCAAGACCGAGGCTCCCGACCTGGAAGTTTCCACGTGCACTGATTGCCGGGAAGCCGCGGCTGCCGAGAAGGCTGGGAAGGGTGATGGGCCGTACTACAAGATCCATCGGACCAAGGGCCACGATCTTCAGGAGTGTCATCAGGTTGAGCAACTCATCAAGAAGCAGAGGGCTTGGTACGAGAAGCGCGATAAGGAGAAAGACTAAGATGGCGTTGGCGGGAAGGGCCGAGGCGGTAGAGCAGGTCACCCCGGCAAGGCTCCTTGGTATCAAGGGAAACCTGCCAGAGGCCGTAAGAAGATTGATTGCGATGACAAGAGTGATGAAGAAGATGAAGAGGAAACCAGCGAGCAAGAGTTCTAGAAAGCCATTAACGCCCTATTCATTGACGGGGGTGCATCTTTACACTCCTCACACCACCAACTTAAACAGTGGGCGTGTGAAGTCAATGTCATGGAGCCAACGGCAGATTCTCGGAAGCCGCTCAAGTGGTCCCGCACGCCCATCATCTTTGATGAAGAGGATCAACCTGACCGCACCACCGCTGTAGGGTGTTTGAAGTTATTGGTCTCACCAGCGATCCGCAACCTCAAGGTCACAAAGATGTTGGTTGCTGGCGTGGCCGGGTTGAATCTGATTTCTCCAAAGGTCATCAGCAAACTCCAGATAGCAGACGAAGAGCTCAAGGTTACTGGTACATTCCAAGGGATCAACCCCGGCAGGATTCGTCCTAAGGGGAAGATCACACTGTCGGTGACATTTGGAGGGGAGTTAAACTACCGGATTGAGAAGATCGTGTTTGATGTGGTTGACCTCCCCCTACCGTACAATAGAATCCTTGGTCAACCGGCCCTAGCCAAATTCATGGTGGCATCCCACTATGCCTACAACACTCTGAAGATGCCAGGGCCAATAGGTGTTGTTTCCATTCCATCAGACAAGAAAGACGCAATCATATGTGTGGACAAGATGTACCGGGAAGCAGTCGCTACAGAGGCCGTGGAAGCTGCTGCTCCCCCCAAGGAAAGAAAGAAAAAGAAGAAAGCTAGCAAGCATGCCAGCAAGGAATCCGGGAAGCACACCTCTTCAGAGTGCGATGCGCCTGTTGATGACTTGCCAGAGAGTTCCAATAGCAAGAGATCCAAGGCTATCATACCATCGTGAAGAAGGTCCCGGCCAAGGCTGGCCGGGCGCCGATGGTCCCAAAGAACCAAATGACATCCCTGGCCTTCCCTGGGAGGTAATCGAGCACCACCTTGTTGTCTGCCCACATGCCGGCTCGTCAAGCAGAATGTCCAGAAGCAAGCTTTGGAGCGGCAGCAGTTTATTGCCGAGGAGATCAAGAAACTTGAGGCAGCTCGTTTGGTCAGAGGAGTATTGCATCCAGCGTAGTTAGCAAATCTAGTGGTGGCACAAGGAGAATGGTAAATGGAGGCTTTGCATCGATTTCACATATCTGAATAAAGCATGCCCGAAGGACCCATTCCCTTGCCGCGCATCAACCAGATTGTCGATTCCACCTCTGGATGTGACCTACTTTCCTTCCTGGATGCCTACTCTGGATACCACCAGATCTTCATGACCAAGGAAGACGAAGAGAAGACCATGTTCATAACCCCATGTGGCACGTACTGCTTTGTACGGATGCCCTTCGGGTTAAAGAGCGTCGGATATACTTTTGCAAGAGCAGTACAGATTGGCTTTGAGTCCCAGCTGCACAGAAATATTGATGCCTACATGGATGATATAGTGGTCAAAACAAAGGATAGAATGACTCTCATATAGGACTTGGAAGAGACGTTTGCAAATCTACGCAAGATTAACTTGAAGCTAAACCCAGAGAAGTGTGTGTTTGGCATTCCTTCCGGCAAGCTACTTGGCTTCTTTGTGTCCCACCAGGGGATAGAGGCCAACCCCGACAAGATCAAGGCTCTTGAGCACATTCAAGCACCCTAGACGGTTAAAGACGTGAGGCGTTTGACTGGATGTGTTGCCGCACTAAGAAGGTTCATTTCCAAGTCCGCCGAGCCCGCCCTGCCGTTCTTGAAAATCTTGAAGAAAGCAGGGCCCGTGGAGTGGACCCTAGAGGCAGACGCTATGCTACAAGATTTGAAGACCTACCTTTCCTCTGTTCCCACCTTAGTCGCTCCTAAAGCACAAGAGTCATTGCTGCTATATTTAGCAGCGACCGATCAAGTGGTTAGCGCAGTGCTGGTGGCACATCGGGAGGTAGATGAAGCGGCAGCCGCCACTGCATCCCCTCTGGAGAGGAAAGTGAACCCGTCCCGGCAAGGTCGGATGCAGTTCAAGACAAGGAAGAGCAAGGCAGCGGAGATAGTTCCAAGATCACGGCAAGGAGGAAGGTGACTTCGTCAGCTCCCTACTATAGGGGGCTAGGTCGAGGTACTCTGGCGTGCAAAAGTTGATTTTGGCCTCATCATGGCCTCAAGAAAACTACGCCACTACTTCCAAGCCCACGAAATCACGGTTGTCACCCGCTTCCCTTTGCAACGCATACTCCGAAACCCCGAGGCCACTGGCAGAATTGTGGAATGGTCTTTAGAGTTGTCCGGCTTTGGTTTCAAGTTTGAGAGCACGTCAGCTATTTAGAGCAAAGCACAAGCAGAGTTCATTGCGGAGTGGACGCCTACCCCTAACGAAGAAGTGCTCGAGATAGTTGTCCCCGGCAAGGAAGTGCCCCAAGAATGGATCCTGTACTTTGATGGTGCCATCTCCCTACAAGGTGCCGGAGCTGGCGTGCTTCTCGTTGCTCCCACGGGGGAGCACCTCAAGTATGTCATTCAAATGCATTTTCCTTGGGAAAGGGCTACCAACAACACTCCAGAGTATGAAGGGCTCCTTGCCGGGCTCAGGATTGCGACAGAACTGGGAATCAAGAAGTTGATCATCCATGGAGATTCGCAACTTGTGGTGAGACAAGTAAAACGGGATTATCAAAGCCCATTGATGGAGGCATACGTCGAGGAACTGAGAAAGTTGGAGGAGCGCTCTGACAGATTGCAAATAGAGCACGTGCCACGTGCGGAAAACAGCATTGATGATCATCTGCCAAAGTGCGCTGTGCAAAAACTCCCTATGGAACCAGGGACTTTTCTTCTCCATCTGACTCGACCCTTCGTATCCCTAGCAACAATGGCCAGAAAAGAGAAGGAAACTGGACTCCGGCAAGCTTCTGCCGGCAGAGCTTCCCGAAGCCCCTGGCAGAGAGCTTGGCGGGAACAACCCCCCTTCATAGGTGAGCTGCACCCTCCCGCCAAACTACCAATATTTGCGGTTGAGGCATGCGCTCCCGTGAAGGAGGAGGTGCCACTGGTCCTCATTGTCGAGCCTCAGGCTCCAACTTGGGCATGACACATCATATGTTTCCTCCAAACAGGAGAACTTCCCTAAGAGCAAGAATAAGCTGAAAGAGTAGCCCGGAGGGCCAGTATGTATCAGTTTGTTGATGACACGCTATACAGAAGAAGGCCCAACAGTGTGAAATTGAAGTGCATTTGCTGGGAAGAAGGAATGGAACTGCTGGCAGAGATACACAAGGGTATGTGTGGCTCCCACATTGGATCAAGGGCCTTGGTTGGGAAAGCTTTTCGGCAGGGTTTCTACTGGCCCATAGCCCTCCAAGATGCAATTGAGTTAGTCACCAAGTGTGAAGCCTGCCAGTTCCACTCCAAGAATATCCATCAGCCTGCTCTAGCTCTCCAAACAATCGCTTTGTCATGGCCATTTTCCGTCTGGGGGCTCGACATCTTGGGCCCCTTCCCCCGTGCTACTGGGGGCTTTGAATTCTTGTTTGTCGCAATCGACAAGTTTACAAAGTGGCCAGAAGTGGAGCCCGTGAGGAAGGTGATCGCACAGTCAGATATCAAGTTATTGAAAGGATTGGTGTGCCGCTTCGGGGTACCTGCCCGAATGATCACCGACAATGGCTCCCAATTCACAAGTTGTGCCTTCATGCAATACATTCATGCCCTCAGAAGCAAGATCTCATTTTCCTCGGTTGCCCATCCCAGAAGCAACGGACAAGGTGAGAGGGCGAACACTGAAGTGCTGCGAGGACTCAAGACAAGAACATTTGAGAAGCTGCAGAAGTGTGGCAGGCGATGGATCGATGAGCTACCGGTGGTTCTTTGGTCCCTTCATACGACACCAAATCGAGCTGCCGACCAGACTCCCTTCTCCCTAGTCTATGGGGCAGAAGTAGTTATCCCCACGAAACTCATATATGGATCACACTGAGTACTTGCCTATGATGAAGAAGCGCTAGAACAACACCGTTGGGATGATGCTGTGCTACTAGAGGAGAACTGCCTCCGTGCTGGTATGCATGTTGCACGCTACCAGCAACCCATGTGTCGCTATCACAGCCGCATGGTTCATGCCCGGAGTTTTGAGGAAGGCGACCTTGTCCTTAGGTGCGTTCAGTCTGCCAAGGGTACAAAGAAGTTGACGCCAAAGTGGGAAGGCCCTTACCGGGTAGTACGAGTCACCAGACCCGGCGCGGTCCATTTGGAGACCGGGGATGGCATTCAGTTGCAAAACTCATGGAACATTGAGCATTTCTGTAAGTTCTACTCGTAAGGCGCGTCTATCGGGCCTTGCCCGGCAGCCACCTTTTGTACAAGCTTTGCCGAAGTTGCATGTAACCCTTTGTACAAAGCCAGGAGCAGACCCTGAGCAACAGAGAAATAAACGAAGCGTTGGGGGCCCCAAAGAAGATTGCATGCATGCATAAGCATATCATGAGCATAGCATGATCATGTAGATAAGATCGCATGTAGCTCTGTTTTCATCTACACTAAGATGTAGGGTTCTTGCCGCGGACTTGATCCCAAAGAGAAGAAACGAAGACAAGCCTACATAGCGGTCCCCGGCAAGCCAAACAGATAAGTCCCTTCTTATCCATACATGTTCTGTAAAGTGAAAACTTGTGCATATAAAAACCTCGCCACCTTCAAAACATAGGTGCTCCCACCCTTTGACTCGAACGTTAATTCGGTCAGGATGGTCGCGGTGGCCTTTGACGGAAAAGTTTCGGTGAGGGGCTGGTCCCTTTTTGTGGTTTTATGCCCGGCAGGCCTAGCCCCGCGGCAACATACTGAGGGTACCGGTAGGATAGCCTGCCTGGGAAAACTTGTTTACTTGAATGTATATAGGCATTTCACCTCTGCGTGGATATGATACATGCACAAGTACCCACCAAGGCATGTCATTTTCATTAATATGCTGATAAGCAAATACAGATCTTACAGAACACAAACATGGATAAAGAAGATTACATAATTAGACTAAAGTTTGGCAAGTGCCTACATGTTTTAGACTGAAAAAAGATAAGTGCCCCGGAATCCCCTTTCTTGTCCCTCTCCTCCTAGGCACTGCGGTGAGAGGTGAAGGGGGCAAAAGGAGTGCCTGAGCAGAAGCCCGACCGGATCCCGTCAGGACATGCCGGGTGAACCCTGACAAGATCGGGAGTGGCGAAGCTGCGAAGGATGAGGATGGAGGGATCAGCTCGGCGGTGCCCTGGTCAGCACCCCCAAGGCCAGCAAGAAGCCCCAGCACAAGGTGGGGATAGCCACCGGAGCTCAGCTAGAAGACTGCTGGAGGACGCGAAGGCACCAAGAGAGCGACACCCTCCCCGACAACCGTCTCGAAGAGGCCGGTGATGATGGTGTCGAGGAGGCATGGAAAGAGTGCAAAGACAAGGCAGCGGGCCAGCAATACGAGACGAAGGCGTCAGTGCCATCGTACTCTGACATGACGCCCTGCGACCCGACTTCTCCGTCTTCCCTCGTTTTTTCCCATCACCACCGCTCTAGGGAGACACCAGACCCTTGGCTCGTCACCTTCCCCGAAGAGGCAGCTGGCGACTACGACTTCCAAGGTGCGCGTGGAGCACCGCTCCCCACCTTGGCGGGCAAGAAGGCACCACCGTATTTAGCATTAACCCCAGCTCTGCTGGGAGGAGCAGTGCTGGGATTGCCCATGATCCTGAGCACTGCACTCCAGACAGGCGCCGGAAGCCCTAGGAGCCCCGTCGTCAGAACGACGAACCTCGGCGACTCGCAGAGAGGACTAGCACTCCTCACCCGACGGCCGGCTCGGGCGGAGGAGACAAGCATTTCACCATTTTGGAGAAGCTTGACACCTCCCACACTGTCAGCGGCTCGACGCCCACATCTTCAACCACCGCATCCCCTCAGGCCCCGGACCAGACTTACTCCCCGAGCCTCGACATGCATTCGGTGTCATCGACCCCAAGCTAGAGCCCGGGGCCTGGCCCCAGTCCCTCCCTCTCAACATAGCTTGAAGAATGTAGGGAATGAAGGAGAGGTGCATGGTTGAGCACTTCCGCTCCTCCTCGCCTCGTCTTTCTAGGCGTACTGGGGCTGGGGGCTGATCCCTCGGTGGGTAACCGTCGTCCCTCTCCACCAATTCGAGAAGATCGGGCCCCTGCCAAGACGCTCGCTCCCACACCACACGCCTCCGTTAACTACCCCACTTAATGCATGCAACATACGTGGCAAGGGATAAGAACATGGTGGGAAGATTGAATTGGCAGTTACTGTCAGATCTCGGGTTCCGGTAAAACCCTTAAGGTTCGAACTCTAGGGTGCGCGCGAAGTCTTTCCCTCCTACCGATCCACGCCCTAGCTCGCTAAGATCTCGTGGATGAACTCGATGAACTCGCAACACAGAAAGACACGAGATTTATACTAGTTCGGGCCACCGTTGTGGTGTAATACCCTACTCCATTGTGGTGGTGGTGGATTGCCTCCTGGGCTGATGATGAACAATACAAGGGGAAGAACAACCTCCTGAGGTTGAGGTGTTCTTGTGCTCGACGAACTTGTGTGGGCGAGATGCCTCTGAATCAGTTATCCCCTACGATGGTGGCTAGCTCTACTTATATATTCCCTGGTCCTCTCCCCAAATATTGAGCGGGAAGGGAGCCAACAACAGCGGAAAATTTTGAAAGGGGACAGCTAGTACAAGCTATCCTGACAAAAGTGGTCTTCGCCTGCAAAAGGCTCTGGTGCTGACACCATCTTGGGCTCCATGGTGACCTCCGCCTTGCCGTGCTGCTGGTCTTCGGTCTCGTTGCACCGATACGGAAACCTTTACTTGATGCCTTGGTACTCCGCGCCTGCGCCTGCCTCCTTAGCACCAAAGAGGAAACAAGGACGTTGCGCGCGCTGGCGCCCGCCTAGTGCCCGCCTGGTGTCGATCGTCATTGCTCACGTCATGAGAGCCTCGCGAGGTTTTCCCCGCCTCGATATCTCCGCTCCTCGTGAGCCTACCGAGCGTGGCTGCTCCTGAGGAGGTCTTGCATCGTCCGCCCCGCGAGGCTTGGCCCCTCACGAGGGTCTCGAATGCCTTGTCGATGAAGATGGGCCGTACGGCCTGCTAGCATAGCCACGCCGTGGGCCGCAGGCATGCATGTCTGGGGACCCCCGTTCCCAGGACACCGATAGTAGCCCCCGGGCCCAAGGCGCGCTCGGGCTTGGCCTTGAGGCGAAGCCAAAGGTCAAGTGCGGAGCACCGCGGGACCCAAAAGCATGCGGCCTTGGTCGACGCGTGGCAGTTGATTGGACGTGGGCGTCTCGGCTTCCCACGCTGCCTCGGCAACTGCTCGACTTGACAAGTCCCTGCGACATGCAAGGAAAACCATCATTACCTGTGATCGTGGGGGGCGCTGGTTGGCCTTCCCCTCCTATAAATGAGGGAGGGGCAGAGCCCCCGTCGCCCATCTCTTCCTTGCTCGCTTGTTTCTTCCTACTTGCTCCACCGTTGGAAGCAATGGCACCGTCGAAGAGGTTCTCCGCCGCGGAGAAGGGCAAGGCCCCTTGGAAGGGACCCGGCAACCCGGAGCCCAAGCGAGGACATGGTCGTCCCCGCAAGCATGTGGCGACCCCCGCTGCGGCCCCCGGCTCTCGGGGCGGCACTGCAGTGCGTGGCAGGAGTCGCTCTAGTCGCGGCAGTCCTGTCAATGAGAGGAGACGCGCCGTGGTTGCCCCCCCCCCTGACCACGGTTCCATGCGTTAGAGGTGCTGCCGGAGTTCGTGTCTGGTCGGAGGATCCTGCCGGCAGCTGGCTCCAGCTCCTCCACTTCTTTGCCGACGAGCTACCGGCCTCCGGTCCAGGCCGGCTCTGGCTGCAGGCAGACGGTTGCTGCACCTGGGCTTCTTGGGTCGCGGTTGAGGTCTCCGTTGCGGGCAACATAGCTCTGCCCCATGGTTGGCAGACAGTCGCCTGCGCGCGCGGCCTGGGCAGGCGGTGCACCCTCCACTTTAAGTTCGACGGCGACGCGACCCTCTATGTGAGGGTGTTCGGGGAAGGCGGTCGCCGCGCTGGATGCTGCCCCGAGGCGAACAACGGCGAGGAGGTGGTCGGCCTTGGCGATGGTCGCGACGAGGAGGAGGACCAACCCGCCGGCTGCTCCTCGTCTGGCTATGGTGGCTTCTCCCTTGGCGACAGTTCTAGCAGCAGTGGCCTTGACCAGCCGCCACACCGCCGCGCCCGCTTCGAGGGTGGTAGCGGGTTGTCTCATCACCGTGCATCGGTGAAGCGCGAGGAGGGGTCCGACTAGTCTCGGGACGTAGCCTAGGCCTTGCCCTTGTCGGCTGCTGTAGGGGCGTGCACCGCTTGTCTTGTTCCCCTTTTCCTTCATGCATCGAAATGAAACTAGCATGGGCCCGGAGGGGCGTGTATCGAACTTATTAACTATTAAGCTACGCTTGTTGTTTCAATGTTGTGTTGCTATTTTGCACAAAGATAACTTAGCCTGGTGCACTCGGGGTGCCCTCCTCCTCACGAGGCGTTTGTTTCCTTGTGTCCATCTTGACCCTGTGGTCCACGATTGCTCAGGAACTGCAGGAAATTCATTAGGGAGTTTGCCAGGAGACTTGTCGTTCACCCAAGCCTTGAACCGGCGCTTGGTATCGCGATACCCGAGGGGCACAGATTAGCAGAGTTGCACCAGCTTTCAGACACGAACGAGGGTAGCTCGCGTGAAGGCAAAGGGAAGGAAAAACGATCAAGAGAAGGCAGAGAGAAAAAACGCTCGCGAGGGCACCTACCTAGCCCCATCGCGAGGTATGCGAGAGAGAGAATACGAGCGAACCAGAGCCAGAAAATGCGGCAAGAGATGGGGGAATCGAATCAGCAAGGAACACCAGAAACAAACTTCGATTAAGGAAAAGCGAGCCAACTACGAAAAGCAAACGAAAAGCCGCGTCCGGCACCTACTCTAGTCTTCAAGTCTTCTCACCAGCGCGGAGCTAAGTGCTGCCACTAGGCATGGGAGGGAGCCCCAGGGCCTGAGGCCGGTGCTCCTAAGACTCCAGGGCGTGTACAGCCCCACTCATTATTACATGAGAGTGTCACGGGAAGCGATTCTTCACAGGCACCGGGCCTTCTTCACAGGCTCTGGGCCTTGCTTCATGGGTAGAACTTCCGGAGGTGCTGGATGTTCTAGGCGTTTTGGATGGGTATCCCGTCCTGCGTCTCCAGGCGCGCGGCGCCAGGCCTGGAGACATGGACGACCCTCAACGGGCCCTCCCACATGGGTGAAAGCTTGTGCAGCCCTTCCCTGGAGAGGACCCGCCTCAGGACGAGGTCGCCCACCTCGAGCGTCCTCGAGCGGATGTTGCGGTGGTGGTATCGCCGTAACGCCTGCTGGTACCTTGCCGCCCTCAGCGCAGCTTCACGACGACGTTCCTCCCCCAGCACGAGGTCCATCCCCCGCGTGGCGTCCTACTGCGTTTCATCGAACGCCAGGACCCGTGCAGAGCGATGATTGACCTCGTGAGGAAGGACCACTTCAGCTCCGTAGACAAGGAAGAACAGGGTCTCGCCCGTTGGCTTGGTGGTGGTGGTGCGGATGGACCATAGCACAGACTAGAGCTCGTCGTGCCAGCCCCTGCCACAGGCCTCGAGCTTCTTCTTGAAGGTCCTGGTCTTGAGGCCCCTCAGGACCTCCGCGTTGGCGCGTTCGGCCTGACCATTGCTCCTGGGGTGCGCCACCGAAGCGTAGCAAATCTGCGTTCCAAGGTTAGCACAGTAGGTTTTGAAGAGGTTGCTAGTGAACTGCTAGCCCTTATCTGTGATGATACGGTTGGGGACCCCGAAGCGGCTCACTTGGTGAACTTGACAGCAGAGTCGGTTGGGATGGTACGGACAGCTTCTACTTACGCCCACTTGGTGAACTAGTCAATGGCGACGTAGAGGTAGCGGTAGCCCCCAGGCGCTCAAGGGAACGGGCCCAAGATGTCCAGCCCCCAGACCACGAACGGCCACGTGAGCAGAATGGTTTGGAGGCCATGAGCCGGCTGATGGATCTGCTTGGCGTGGAACAGGCAGGCTTCACAGGACTTCACCAGCTCAGCTGCGTCGTTGAGCGCAGTGGGCCAGTAGAACCCACTACGGAACACTTTGCCGACGAGGGTCCGTGGTGATGAGTGGTGCCCGCAGTCCCCATCGTGTATGTCAGTTAGCAGCTCCTTCCCCTGGTCCCTAGAAATGCAGCGCAGAGAAACTTCATTTGGCCGCTTCCTGTACAACTCATCGTCATGGATGCAGTACGCCGTGGCTTGCCGAACTACACGCTCTGCATCCTCCTCCTTCTCCGGCAGCGCCCCTTGCATCAGATTTTCCTTGAATTCCTTGGTCCAACATCCCTCCTGAGGCTCGAGTGCCAAGAGCAAACGAGCTCCTGAGGTCGGGCCACAGGCCGAGGCTCCTGTGGTAGGAGGTTGTGGGAGCTCCTCCCGAGGCTGAGCTGTGCTTGAAAGTGGTGGTGTCGCCGATGGCTTGAAGAGTCGTTCCTCAAAGACGTCGGGCTCTTGTAGCTGCCGCTTGGATGCTCTTTTGGCGATGTCTTCGGCCTCCTTGTTGGTGCCCCGGGGTACGTGTTGCAGCTCTAGGCCCAAGAAATACTTCTCCATATTGTGCACCTCTGCGAGGTATGCCTCCATATGCGCGTCCTTTGGCTCGTATACCTTGTTGGAAAATTTAACGAGGAGCTGCGAGTCGCCTTTAATGGTAAGGCGCTTCACCCCCAGAGCTGTCGTGGCCTTCAGGCCAGCTATGAGGCCTTCGTATTCTGCGATGTTGTTGGAGACCTTCTCGCCATGCTGAAAGCAGAGCTGCACGGCGTAGTAGAGCTTATCCTAAGTGGGCGAGATGAGTACTGCTCCAGCCCCTGCGCCTTGGTGCGTGAAGGCGCCATCGAAGTATATGACCCAATCGTCTGGTGCCTCACTTCCTGGCGATGTGGACCGGTCTTCGCCTACTTCAAGTGTCGGGACATCCGTCCATTCCGCCACAAAATCAGCGAGCGTTGCTCCTTTGATGACCCTGGTAGTGCTGAACTCTAACTGGAATGCTTGTAGCTCGATGTTCCACTCAGTGACCCTTCCAGCAGAATTGGGGCTCCTGAGTGTTGGGTAACGTAGCAGAAATTCAAAATTTTCCTACGTGTCACCAAGATCTATCTATGGAGAAACTAGCAACGAGGGAAGGAGAGTGCATCTACATACCCTTGTAGATCGCTAAGCGGAAGCGTTCATGAGAACGGGGTTGAAGGAGTCGTACTCGTCGTGATCCAAATCACCGGAGATCCTAGTGCCGAGCAGACGGCACCTCCGCTGTTCAACACACGTACAGCCCAGTGACGTCTCCCACGCCTTGATCCAGCAAGGAGAGAGGGAGAGGTTGAGGAAGACTCCATCCAGCAGCAACACAACGGCATGGTGGTGATGGAGGAGTGTGGCAATCCCGCATGGCTTCGCCAAGCACCAAAGGAGAGGAGGAGGAGGAGAGGCAGGGCTGCACCAAGAGGGAGAGAACTCATGTGTGTTGGGCAGCCCAAAACCTCAAGTATATATAGGGGGAAAGGGGGGCTGCGCCCCCTTTAGGGTTTCCCACCCCAAGGGGTGCGGCCAGCCCTAGATGGGACTTGGGGGGCGGCCAAGAGGGGGAGGAGTGCCTCCCAAGTCAAGTGGAGGCCCTCCCCCTTAGGGTTTCCCATTTCCCATGCGCATGGGCCTTGGGGGGGCTGGTGCCCTTGGCCCATTATGGCTAGGGCGCCCCCCTACAGCCCATGCTACTGTATTGGACGTGGTGGAACAATTTCCGGACCTCCGGACCCCTCCGGAATCCTCCGGAACCTTCTGGAAGCTTCTCGGTACAATACCGAAAAAACCCGAACTTTTTCCGGAACCCGAACAACAACTTTCCATATATAAATCTTTACCTCCGGACCATTCCGGAACTCCTCGTGACGTTCGATCTCATCCGGACTCGAACAACATTCGTAACCACATACAAACTTCCTTTATAACCCTAGCGTCCATCGAACCTTAAGTGTGTAGACCCTACGGGTTCGGGAGACATGTAGACATGACCGAGACGTTCTCCGGTCAATAACCAACAGCGGGATCTGGATACCCATGTTGGCTCCCACATGTTCCACGATGATCTCATCGGATGAACCACGATGTCAAGGACTCAATCGATCCCGTATACAATTCCCTTTGTCTAGCGGTATTGTACTTGCCCGAGATTCGATCGTCGGTATCCCGATACCTTGTTCAATCTCGTTTCCGGCAAGTCTCTTTACTCGTTCCGTAACACATCATCCCGTGATCAACCCCTTGGTCACATTGTGCACATTATGATGATGTCCTACCGAGTGGGCCCAGAGATACCTCTCCGCTTACACGGAGTGACAAATCCGATCTCGATTCGTGCCAACCCAGCAGACACTTTTGGAGATACCCAGTGCACCTTTATAGTCACCCGATTCGTTGTGGCGTTTGGTACACCCAAAGCATTCCTACGGTATCCGGGAGTTGCACAATCTCATGGTCTAAGGAAAAGATACTTGACATTAGAAAAGCTTTAGCATACGAACTACGATCTTTGTGCTAGGCTTAGTATTGGGTCTTGTCCATCACATCATTCTACTAATGATGTGATCCCGTTATCAATGACATCCAATGTCCATGGTTAGGAAACCATAACCATCTGTTGATCAACGAGCTAGTCAATAGAGGCTTACTAGGGACATGGTGTTGTCTATGTATCCACACATGTATCTGAGTTTCCTATCAATACAATTATAGCATGGATAATAAACGATTATCGTGAACAAGGAAATATAATAATAACTAATTTATTATTGCCTCTAGGGTATATTTCCAACAGTCTCCCACTTGCACTAGAGTCAATAATCTAGTTCACATCGTCATGTGATTAACAGCGATAGGTCACATCGCCATGTGACCAACACCCAAAGAGTTCACTAGTGTCTGTAAACTAGTTCACATCATCATGTGATTTAGGCTCAATGAGTTCTGAGGTTTGATCATGTTTTGCTTGTGAGAGAGATTTTAGTCAACGGGTTTTAGTCAACGGGTCTGAACCTTTTAGATCCGTGTGTGCTTTGCAAATTTCTAGGTCATATTATAAATGCTGCTTCCACGCCCCACTTGGAGCTATTCCAAATGGTTGTTCCACTATACGTATCCTGTTTGCTACTTAGAGTCATTCGGATAGGTGTTAAAGCTTGCATCGGCGTAACCCTTTACGCCCGAACTCTTTATCACCTCCATAATCGAGAAACATGTCCTTATTTACTCCAAGGACAATTTTGACCGTTGTCCAATGATCCATTCCTGGATCATTCTTGTACCCTATACCGACTCATGGCAAGGCACACTTCGGTGCGGTACACAAAGATAGCATACTATAGAGCCTATGTCGAAGCATAGGGGCGACCTTAAATCCTTTCTCTCTTTTCCGCCGTGGTCGAGCTTTTAACTCTTAACTTCATACCTTACAACTCAGCTAGAACTCCTTCTTTGACTGATCCATCTTGAACACTTTCAAGATTATGTCAAGGTATGTGCTCATTTGAAAGTATTATTAAACATTTTGATCTATCTTATAGATCTTGATGCTTATTGTTCAAGTAGCCTAATCCAGGTTTTCTATTGAAAATCATCTTTCAAATAACCCTATATGCTTTCCGGAAATTCTACATCATTTCGATCATCAATATGTCAACAACATATACTCATCGAAATTCTATAGTGCTCCCACTCACTTCTTTGGAAATACAAGTTTCTCATAAACTTTGTATAAACCCAAAATCTTTGATCATCTCATCAAAGCGCACATTCCAACTCCGAGATGCTTACTCCGGTCCTTAGAAAGGATCGCTGGAGCCAAAGATACCTTTTAGCATCCTTAGGATCGACAAAACTTTCTGATTGTATCACATACAACCTTTCCTTACGAAAACTGGTAAGGAAACTCATTTTGACATCCACCCGCCAGATTTCATAAATGCAGCTTATGCTAACATGATTCCGACGGACTTAAGCATCGCTACGGATGAGAAAAACTCATCGTAGTCAACTCCTTGAACTTGTGAAAAACTCTTCGCCACAAGTCGAGCTTCATAGAAGGTGACATTACCGTCCACGTCCGTCTTCTTATTAAAGATCCATTTATTGCAATGGCTTGCCAATCATCGGGCAAGTCCACCAAAGTCCATGCTTTGTTATGATACATGGATCCTATCTCGGATTTCATGGCTTCTAACCATTTGTCGGAATTTGGGCCCACCATCGCTTCCCCATAGCTCGTAGGTTTATCAAGACAGGATCACCGTACCACTCAAGCAAAGACGCTGCGTCCTTGTCATCCCTGAGGTTCGGTAGTGACTTGATCCAAGCTTCATGATCACTATCATAAGCTTCCACTTCAATTGGTGTAGGTGCCACGGGAACAACTTCCTGTGCCCTGCTACACACTAGTTGAAGTGATGGTTCAATAACCTCATCAAGTCTCCACCATCCTCCCACTCAACTTTCCGAGACAAACTTTTCCTCGAGAAACGACTCGATTCAAGAAACAATCCCTATTGCTTTCGGATCTGAATTAGGAGGTATACCCAACTGTTTTGGGTGTCCTATGAAGATGCATTTTATCCGCTTTGGGTTCGAGCTTATCAACTCGAAACTTTTTCACATAAGCGTCATAGCCCCAAACTTTTAAGAAAGGACAACTTAGGTTTCTCCAAACGGTGTCGTCTCAATGGAATTACGTGGTGCCCCATTAAAGTGAGTGCGGTTGTCTCTAATGCCTAACCCATGAACGATAGTGGAAATTCGATAAGAGACATCATGGTACGCACCATATCCAATAAGGTGCAACTATGATGTTCGGACACACCATCACACTATGGTGTTCCAAAGCGGTATTAATTGTGAAACAATTTGCACAATGTCTTAATTGTGTGCCAAAACTCGTAACTCAGATATTCATCTCTATGATCATATCATAGACATTATATCCTCTTGTCACGAAGATCTTAAACTTCACTCTGAAATTACTTGAACCATTCAATAATTCAGACTTGTGTTTCATCAAGTAAATATACTCAACATCTACCCGAATCATCTGTGAAGTAAGAACATAACGATATTCATCAGATGCCTCAAAGCACTTATTGGACTGCACACATCAAAATGTGTTACTTCCAACAAGTTGCTATCTAGTTCCATCTTCTTTGAAACCGAGGCTTTTCACCATCTTGTCCATGTGGTATGATTTGCATATCTCAAGTGATTCAAAATCAAGTGAGTCTAAACGATCCATCTGCATGGAGTTTCTTCATGCGTATGCACCAATAGACATGGTTCGCATGTCTCAAACTTTTCAAAAGCAGTGAGTCCAAAGATCCATCAACATGGAGCTTCTTCATGCGTTACACCAATATCACTTATATGGCAGTGCCACAAGTAAGTGGTACTATCATTACTATCTTATACTTTTGGCATGGAAATGTGTATTACTACGATCCAGATTCAATAAACCATTTATTTAGGTGCAAGACCATTGAAGGTATTATTCAAATAAACAGAGTAACCATTATTCTCCTTAGATGAATAACCGTATTGCGATAGACATAACCCAATCATGTCTATGCTCAACGCAAACACCAAATAACAATTTTAGGCTTAACTCCAATCTCGATGGTAGAGGGAGCGTGCGATGCTTGATCACATCAACCTTGGAAATACTTCCAACACATATCGTCGGCTCACCTTTAGCTAGTCTCCGTTTATTCCGTAGCTTTTATTTCGAAGTTACTAACACTTAGCAACCGAACCGGTATCTAATACCCTGGTGCTACTAGGAGTACTAGTAAAGTACACATTAACATAATGTATATCAAATATACTTCTATCGACCTTGCCAGCCTTCTCATCTACCAAGTATCTAGGGTGGTTCCGCTCCGATGGCTGTTCCCCTTATTACGTAAGCACTTAGTCTCGGTTTGGGTTCAACCTTGGGTTTCTTCATTGGAGCAGGAACTGATTTGCCGTTTCATGAAGTGTCCCTTCTTGTCCTTGCCCTTCTTGAAACTAGTGGTTTCACCAACCATCAACAATTGATGCTCCTTCTTGATTTCTACTTTCGCGGTGTCAAACATCGTGAATACCTCAAGGATCATCATATCTATCCCTGATATGTTATAGTTCATCACGAAGCTCTAGCAGCTTGGTGGTAATGACTTTGGAGAAACATCACTTTCTCATCTGGAAGATCAACTCCCACTCAATTCAAGTGATTGTTGCACTCAGACAATCTGAGCACAAGCTCAACGATTGAGCTTTTCACCCTTAGTTTGCAGGCTAAGAAAACTCGTCGGAGGTCTCATACCTCTTGACGTGGGCACGAGCCTGAAATCCCAATTTCAGCCCTCAAACATCTCATATGTTCCGCGATGTTTCAAAACGTCTTTGGTGCCTCTACTCTAAACCGCTCAACCGAACTATCACGTAGTTATCAAAAGCGTGTATGTCCGATGTTCGCAACATCCACAAACGACGTTTGGGGTTTAGCATCTTGGCGGTGCATTAAGGACATAAGCTTTTTCTGTACGCATAATTGCTACTTTCAACTTTCAACTATATTTTCTCTAGGAACATATCTAAACAGTGGAACTAAAAGCGCGAGCTTACGACATAATTTGCAAAAGGTCTTTTGACTATGTTCAAGATAATTAAGTTCATCTTATGAACTCCCACTCGAATAGACATCCCTCTGGTCATCTAAGTGATTACATGATCCGAGTCAACTAGGCCGTGTCTCCATCATCACGTGAGACGGACTAGTCATCATCGGTGAACATCTTCATGTTGATCGTATCTACCATACGACTCATGCTCGACCTTTCGGTCTCGTGTTCCGAGGCCATGTCTGTAAATGCTAGGCCTCGTCAAGTTAACCCTAAGTGTATTGCGTGTGTTTCGAGGCCATGTCTATACATGCTAGGCTCGTCAACACCCGTTGTATGTGAACGTAAGAATCCATCACACCCGATCATCACGTGGTGCTTAGAAGCGACGAACTGTAGCAACGGTGCACGCTTAGGGAGAACACTTCTTGAAATTGTTGTAAGGGATCATCTTATTTACTACCGTCGTTCTAAGTAAACAAGATGCATAAACATAATAAACATCACATGCAATTATATAGTAGTGACATGATATGGCCAATATCATATAGCTCCATTGATCTCCATCTTCGGGCTCCATGATCATCATCGTCACCGGCATGACACCATGATCTCCATCATCATGATCTCCATCATCGCTTTCTTCATGAAGTTGTCTCGCCAACTATTACTTCTACTACTATGGCTACCGTTAGCAATAAAGTAAAGTAATTACATGGCGTTGTTTAATGACACGCAGGTCATACAATAAATAAAGACAACTCCTATGGCTCCTGCCCGTTGTCATACTCATCGACATGCAAGTCGTGAGTCCTATTACAAGAACATGATCAATCTCATACATCACATATCATTCATCACATTCTTCTTGGCCATATCACATCACATAGCATACCTCGCAAAAACAAGTTAGACGTCCTCTAATTGTTGTTTGCATGTTTTACGTGGCTGCTTTGGGTTTCTAGCAAGAACGTTTCTTACCTACGCAAAACCACAACGTGATATGCCAATTGCTATTTACCCTTCATAAGGACCCTTTTCATCGAATCCGTTCCGACTAAAGTGGGAGAGATCGGCACCCGCTAGCCACCTTATGCACCAAGTGCATATCACCGGTGGAACCTGTCTCACGAAGAGTACGTGTAAGGTCGGTCCGGCCGCTTCATCCCACAATACCGTCAAACAAGATTGGACTAGTAACGGTAAGCATATTGAACAAAATCAACGCCCACAACTACTTTGTGTTCTACTCGTGCAAAGAATCTACGCAATAGACCTAGCTCATGATGCCATGTTGGGTAACGAGCAGAAATTCAAAATTTTCCTACGTGTCACCAAGATCTATCTATGGAGAAACTAGCAACGAGGGAAGGAGAGTGCATCTACATACCCTTGTAGATCGCTAAGCGGAAGCGTTCATGAGAACGAGGTTGAAGGAATCGTACTCGTCGTGATCCAAATCACCGGAGATCCTAGTGCCGAGCGGACGGGCACCTCCGCTGTTCAACACACGTGACAGCCCGGGTGACGCCTCCCACGCCTTGATCCAGCAAGGAGAGAGGGAGAGGTTGAGGAAGACTCCATCCAGCAGCAACACAACGGCATGGTGGTGATGGAGGAGCGTGGCAATCCCAAGCAGGCTTCGCCAAGCACCAAGGGAGAGGAGGAGGAGGAGGCGGGGCTGCACCAAGAGGGAGAGAACTCATGTGTGTTGGGCAACCCAAAACCTCAAGTATATATAGGGAAAGAGGGGCTGCGCCCCTTTAGGGTTTCCACCCCACGGGGTGCGGCCAGCCCTAGATGGGACTTGGGGGGCGGCCAAGAGGGGGAGGAGTGCCTCCCAAGTCTAGTGGAGGCCCTCCCCCTTAGGGTTTCCCCTTTCCCATGCGCATGGGCCTTGGGGGGGTTGGTGCCCTTGGCCCATTATGGCTAGGGCGCCCCCCTACAGCCCATGCTACTGTATTGGACGTGGTGGAACAATTTCCGGACCTCCGGACCCTCCGAATCCTCCGAAACCTTCGAAGCTTCTCGGTACAATACCGAAAAAACCCGAACTTTTTCCGGAACCCGAACAACAACTTTCCATATATAAATCTTTACCTCCGGACCATTCCGGAACTCCTCGTGACGTCCGGATCTCATCCGGACTCGAACAACATTCGGTAACCACATACAAACTTCCTTTATAACCCTAGCGTCGCCATCGAACCTTAAGTGTGTAGACCCTACGGGTTCGGGAGACATGTAGACATGACCGAGACGTTCTCCGGTCAATAACCAACAGCGGATCTGGATACCCATGTTGGCTCCCACATGTTCCACGATGATCTCATCGGATGAACCCACGATGTCAAGGACTCAATCGATCCCGTATACAATTCCCTTTGTCTAGCGGTATTGTACTTGCCGAGATTCGATCGTCGGTATCCCGATACCTTGTTCAATCTCGTTTCCGGCAAGTCTCTTTACTCGTTCCGTAACACATCATCCCGTGATCAACCCCTTGGTCACATTGTGCACATTATGATGATGTCCTACCGAGTGGGCCCAGAGATACCTCTCCGTTTACGGAGTGACAAATCCGATCTCGATTCGCGCCAACCCAATGTACACTTTTGGAGATACCAGAGTGCACCTTTATAGTCACCCGATTCGTTGTGACGTTTGGTACACCAAAGCATTCCCTACGGTATCCGGGAGTTGCACAATCTCATGGTCTAAGGAAAAGATACTTGACATTAGAAAAGCTTTAGCATACGAACTACGCATCTTTGTGCTAGGCTTAGTATTGTCTTGTCCATCACATCATTCTACTAATGATGTGATCCCATTATCAATGACATCCAATGTCCATGGTTAGGAAACCGTAACCATCTGTTGATCAACGAGCTAGTCAATAGAGGCTTACTAGGGACATGGTGTTGTCTATGTATCCACACATGTATCTGAGTTTCCTATCAATACAATTATAGCATGGATAATAAACGATTATCGTGAACAAGGAAATATAATAATAACTAATTTATTATTGCCTCTAGGGCATATTTCCAACACTGAGTACCCTCTCCAACGGGTAGGCTGAGACAACCTTGATGGGGTGCCCCTGGAAGTAGTGTCGCAGCTTGCGCGAGGCCACCAAGAGTGCGAGTAGGAGCTTCTGAGGCATGGGATATCGCGCCTTCGCATCTCGCAATACGGTGTCAATTTAAATACACCGGTGTTCGGAGTGTGGCGCTGTCTGGACTGGTATCTTGCGGAAGTTGGGGCGTCTCCTGAGGTGACGAGGCTCCTGACACCTGATGGTTTGCAGGAGTTTTGTCGGCGTCATCCTGCTAAGCTTGGTCTTCTGTCGGTGCTGCCACAGCTCTTGTGGCACCTTCCTGGTCTTGCATTGCTTCAGCTATAGCCCGGCGCAGCGCGCCCTTGGCTTGGTGCTCCTCCCGAACCGCCACCAGTGCTGCGCTGGAGGAGTACGGGGTAGCGGCGAGGTAGCGTACTGGGGGCTCGAGGATTCGTGGTGCCACCATCACCGGAGGGCTGGTCAGGTATCTCTTGAGGTCTTGAAAAGCTCGGGCGACCTCCTGGGTCCACTCGAATGGGCCTTTCTTCGTCATCAGCTTGAAGAAGGGTAGGGCGCGTTCCCCTAGCTTGGAGATGAAGCGTCCCAATGTAGTTACCCGACCAGCCAGCTTCTGCATCTCCTTAAGGGTCTGTGGCGGGCTCATCTCCTTGATGGCCTTGATCTTCTCTGGATTCGCCTCGATCCCTCTGTGGGACACGAGAAAGCCCAGCAGCTTTCCCAAAGGGACGCCGAACACACACTTCTCCGGGTTAAGCCGCAAGTTCACTTGGCGCAGGCTCGCGAAGGTCTCCTCTAAGTCTTGAATCAGGGTCCTCGCCTGCCGAGACTTCACCACAATGTCGTCGACGTAGGCCTCTGTGTTTCTCCCGAGCTGCCGCCCCAAGGCGATGTGCATCAGTCGCTGAAAGGTTGCGCCACATTCACAGGTCCAAAGGGCATGCAGGTGTAGCAGTATACCCTACACGGGGTCAGGAAGGTTGTCTTCTCCACATCTTCTACCGCCATCTTGATCTGGTGATACCCTGAGAACGCATCCAGGAAGCACAGCAGTACGCACTCGGTGGTGGATTCGACGATCTGATCGATGCGCGGAAGCGGGAACGGATCTTGGGGGCAGGCTCTGTTAAGGTTGGTGAAGTCGACACACATCCGTTCCTTCCCGCCTTTCTTTGGCACTACGACGGAGTTTGCCAGCCATTCGGGGTACCGAACCTCGCGAATGGCACCCGCCGCCTCCAGCTTGCGGGTCTCCTAGACGATGAAGGCCTGCTTGTGGACTGTCGTCTCGCCCGCTGCTTCACGGGGCGTACATTGGGGCGTACCCTTAAATGATGCTGAATCACCTCTCTCGGAACTCTACCAGCCGATTGGGCTCCCACGCGAATATATCCTTGTTTGCGTGCAAGAACTTCACCAATGCTTCCTCTTGCCCTGGGTCGAGGCTGGCACCTATGGTAAATGTGGCTCCTGAGGGCCTGTCCTCGTTGACCGGCACCTGCTTTGTTTCCGCCTTGTCTTGTGTGAACAACTGCTTCTTCTTGGTCGGCATGGCTCCCTTGGGCTCGGAGGTGCCCGCGTTGGCAGGCCGCGTCACGCGGTAGTTTTGAGGGCGAGTTTGAGTGCCGTCACGGCCTCCTTGGTGTCCCCCTTGTTGGTGAGGACGCCTTTGCTCCCAGGCATCTTTATGAGGTTGTAGGCCGGATGAGTTGCCGCCATGAACTGGGCAAGAGCTGGGTACCCGAGGATGGAGTTGTACGGGAGGCCGATGCGGGCGATGTCAAAGTCGACCAGCTCGGTGCGGTAGTTGCTGCGTGTGACGAAGGTGACGGGGAGGCGGATCTATCCCAGAGAGCGGGCAGTGCCACCACCAACTCCTGAGAAAGGTTTGCTGAGGCTGAACCGCTCGAGTGACACGTGAAGGAGGCTGAAGGCCTCTACAAAGAGCAAGTTGAGGCCGGCACCGCCGTCGATGAGGGTCTTGGTAACAACCACGTTGCAGATGGTGGGTGTGCAGAGCATTGGGAGCTTGCCCGAGCCGGCGGTGGAGTTGGGGTGGTATGCTGAGCCGAAGGTGAGGTCGGCCTCTGGCGCAGCCCAACCCGGCGGAGCCCTCAGGGCGCTTGGAAGCGGCACCAATCTGGCGGAGGAACGGATTGATGTGGCGATCTGAAGGCGGTGCTTGAGAGCCGCCCAGCAGGGCCGCAGCTGCGTGGTGCGTCGGCACCGCGTAGCGAGCAGTGAAGAGGTTGCGGAGTTCCTTCCAGGATGCCACCATGGATCCAGGGAGGTTGAGCAGCCAGGCGCGTGGTTTGCCGGCGAGGGCCATGGGGGGCCAGTTGGCCATGACCTTGTCATCGCCACCGGCCTCGAGGAGGGCCTCCTCGTATGCAAGCAGGGACGTTGACGGGTCCGCCGCGCCGTCGTAGCGCGGAGGCATCTCCGGCCTGAACTTGGGTGGCCATCGCACCTGCCGAAGGGCAGGGGCCAGGGCTCGGAGCCCCCTAGCCCCGTCGTCAGCACCGGCCGTTGGAGCCGGTGGCGGGGCGCCTGCCATGAGGGTGAAGTGCAGATCAACGGAGGAGAAGCTACAGCGCACCCCTACCTGGCACGCCAAATGTCGGATCTCGGGTTCCGGCAAAACCCTTAAGGTTCGAACTCTGGGGTGCGCGCGAAGTCTTTCCCTCCTACCGATGCACGCCCTAGCTCGCTAAGATCTCGCAGACGAACTCGACGAACTCGCAACACAGAAAAACACGAGATTTATACTGGTTCGGGCCACCGTTGTGGTGTAATACCCTACTCCAGTGTGGTGGTGGTGGATTGCCTCCTGGGCTGATGATGAACAGTACAAGGGGAAGAACAACCTCCTGAGGTTGAGGTGTTCTTGTGCTCGACGAACTTGTGTGGGCGAGATGCCTCTAAATCAGTTATCCCCTACGGTGGTGACTAGCTCTACTTATATAGGCCCTGGTCCTCTCCCCAAATATTGAGCGGGAAGGGAGCCAACAACAGCGGGCAATTTTGAAAGGGGACGGCTAGTACAAGCTATCCTGACAAAAGTGGTCTTCGCCTGCAAAAGGCTCTGGTGGTGATGCCGTCTTGGGCTCCATGGTGACCTCCACCTTGTCGTCCTGCTGGTCTTCGGTGTTGTTGCACCGATACGGAAACCTTTGCTTGATGCCTCGATACTCCGCGCCTGCGTCTGCCTCCTTAGCACCAAAGAGGAAACAAGGACGCTGCGCGCGCTGGCGCCCGCGTGGCACCCGCCTGGTGCCGATCGTCAGTGCTCACGTCACGAGAGCCTCGCGAGGTTTGCCCCGCCTTGATATCTCCGCTCCTCGCGAGCCTACTGAGCGTGGCTACTCCTGAGGAGGTCTTGCGACGTCCGCCCCGCGAGGCTTGGCCCCTCACGAGGGTCTCCAATGCCTTGTCGATGAAGATGGGTCGTACGACCTGCTAGCATAGCCACGCCGTGGGCCGCAGGCAGGCAAGTCTGGGGACCCCCGTTCACAGGATGCCGACAGTTACTTCCCCATGCGTTAAAGTCATTCACGGGCCATTACAAAGATGTCCCCACTGCAATTGGTGTTACGCGACGCACACGGAAGCCTGAAGCTGATTCAAGCTCAGATTAATGAAGAAGCAAAGAATATTTCAAAGGACAAGCTACCACCACCCTCTCGCCTGTGTACTGGACAGGGCCTACCCCAACGACGCTTGGCATCACGTTCAGGCCAAGGCCTGGGGGCTCCTGTCACTGCAACAAACCCCAGGTGTGTTGCCCAGACTGTACACGGGCTGAAGAGCTAGGCTGCAACATCCAAGACCACACCAAGCAGATCAGCTCTGCGAATCAAGAAGACAAAGACAAGCTAAAGGAGAAAGACACCACTACGGAATAGCCTCCCTTGCTGGGCAGGCGAGCCTGGCGAGGTCGAGGTTGCACCGAAGACAAGTTTCAAGATTGTCCCGGCAAGCCTGTCGCGTACGATGAGGGCGGATTACTCCACCAAGGCTCGACCGCTCCACCTCACAGCAACGCAAGTCACTGATCGGTGTGGTGTTGAGCCCCCAAGTGACTAAGTGGTTGTTATTTGGCATGTGGCAGCCACTTCCGAAGGAAATCACCTCCAAATGACACCCGTCCAGGGACGTGTCACGCGAGCAGGCGAGAAGGTGGCCGAACGGCATGACAAGGCTTTGTCGGGCTACACTAAGTTGTGACACAAAGCGGTGCATTTAATGCGCCTTGTCTTGTCTGAAGAGTTTGGTATGATAGCATTGTTTGCTATCCAATCAGTACGTGATGACTGATTTCCCATTGTAGTGACACCTTGATCTATAAAAGGAGGGCCGTGGCAACCTTAGAAAGGATTCGGAGCCTTGTACACTCATACGCGCGTAGTCACTCTCGCCCCGAGGCAACCCTGCTGGGCTACAGTGTTGCGTCTCCACCACGGTCCTCTCATCGATCCATCAAAGCATGAGTAGCGTTTTACACCTCGCGGCGGCCCGAACCTGGGTAAAAACTGCCCGTGTGATCGCTGTCGTGCTGCTCTGCACCCTCCGCTCTTTCTGCAATGTGCTCTTCCCCCCGCCAAACCACAAGGGGCTGATGGCCCCATAGGTGGCCATGTTTTCCCATGACATCTCCCGAATGTGTTTTCTGTTTTTTCGGCCAGGGGCCTGTTTGTGAGGATCTTTTTATAGATAGGTCCTTGGACTTCAACCGTCCGTATCTTCGTGACTGTAACTCCAAATTAGGTGATTCCAACGCCTATGTCTTCGTCACGTCGAGCTCATTCTATTGGTACCATTTTCACTATGTTGCCACATACTGAAAATGAACATTTTGCCCTTGCCCTTATTTAGCCCCCACCGAGAGAGAAACATGTCCGGTGAATCTTTCCGTGAGCTTCTCGCACTTCTTCCCGAAGAACCCATCAACCCCAGGCAAGCCACGACAGCCACTTTCTTGAGAGCCTTGTAATAGCAATGGTTTTCTACTTGAATATCTAAATGCTTTGTGCATGTTAATATTTTGTGAATGATTCATATATGCCTGTAAACCCATGCTCATCCTTATGCTATGGTCATTCGCATCTAGTTGGTCAATTGTTTACTTGCTATTATTATTTTCATGCTCTTGTCTAGTACTTATTTCTGATGCTAGTGGTCATGACATGCTCATGTGGAGTTCTATTATTTGTTATACTTGTGTTATTCATGATCATCAGCATGCCATACTCGTTTGCAGCTAGTTGGGTAAATGACTTATTGTTGTTGACATGTATAATGATTGTGCTTCCCATCCATGTTCATGTTGATATCATGCTCATATGCATCATTATTGCATCATGCTATTCTTTTGTGACTCAGCTCATCATCATTCAAGTTTAACCGGAATTTAATCGAACTTGAACACCTGTTGACTGAGTCATAGTACCATCGAGTCAAGCTGACCAGTGCAGCCACACTTGCATGCATGGGAAGGCCTAAATGCAATCTATTGTTATGCCTCTCTCCAGTGCCTCCAATTAAGGAAGGTTATGTGCACGTGCTACCCTAATCAGGTAGGCGGCCATAAGCCTTGTGTGCCCATAGTTGTTGTAGGTCCCTTTGTCCCTGTTTGGGACCGTTTTTTGTTTTGCCATCACGGTGGCCATCTGATGTCCAGAGTGGCATCTGAGGCCACCCATGACTTAGCCCAAAGGGGAGTTGGTTGTGAAAGTGCGTTATATCGACTAGACGGGTGAATAGGCGATTTTTACAAATTTGTCACTGAGGAATTTTAGGGTGAGGAAATTCCTAAGCGACAAACAACTTAGTAGCAGAATAAGTACTCAGATGCATGCATAACAGAACAGAAGCACAGTCATCATGATGAAATGAAAACAAGCACAGAGTACAAGTAGAGTAAACACAAGATAAGCAGGTTGAAGACAAACTGGCTGAAGAAATAGGATTGAGGAAATTGTGAAAGTCTTCAGTCAAAGTCTTTAAACAGTAACAATCAAGTACAACAGTATATGAATGAGGAAATGGAAGTGATGCGGAGCATCCCATGTTCATCCCCATGTACACTCCCACTACTCTCCAAGCCCCAAGTGGACATATGACGAGACCTCGAACAAACGCCATTGGACACAAGGTGAACTCGCTCCTCTCCGAACCTTCACTTCCCACATGTGAGACATGGTTACTACCTCAAATATATGTGCTATGCATGACCATGAACAAGGAGGAAGACCATGGACACGACGGCGAGGACACCAAGTACAAGGACCAAGAGAGGAAGCTGGCCGAAGCTACAGCGGCCGGACGTCCGACCAGGACCGGACGTCCGACGACTCCCAGGCTCCGGACGACCGGCCCCCTCCGGACGTCCGTGCCAGCGACCACCGAACCAAATCTGCGGACATCCGAAGATCACCGGACGTCCGGGACCCCGCGAGCCTCCGGACGACCGACCCCCTCCGGACGTCCGACCGAAGCATGCCGAATCTACGGACGTCCAAGAGCACCGGACGTCCGGACCTTCCTGAGCCTCCGGACGACGGAACCCTCCGGACGTCCGGCGCTGTCTGCGCCACAGTGTGTTGGGCGCAGCCCATGTACCCCTTCACTTACTTCTTCGTGGCCCATGACTATATATACTCCTCCCCCTCCTCCTAGTTAAGGTTAGCAAAGGATTAGCTCATATTTGTGTGAGAGCTTTTGCTCATCCACTTGGTTACTTCTCCTCGGAGCTCAGGACCTCTTCGGAGAAGATCCCCCCAAGCGGATTCAAGACCTCCCTTTGCGGAGAAGACCAACCTCAAGACCTCCTCACGGAGAAGAACGGCTACCGTTTGTATCGTCCTTTGTTGACCTTGAATCATGTATCTCTCTTTGTGTTCTTTGATCTAGCATTTGTGTGACCGATTCCTTGTTGGTTGAGTGTTTTCCCTCGTTCCTCCCCGTGATTTCCTCGTGTTCTTCCGCTCGTTCTTCGTGTTTCTCGTAGGGATTCTCTCCAAACGTGAAAGATCGCCCACATAGGGTTCTGCCCTACATCATCTATGGATCAGAGCTTAGGTTGATCACGTTTTTGGAGCCCCTACCCCTCTTTTTCTAGCTTGATTTTGTTGTGTTCTTCCCCAATTTCAAAATCCCCACCAAAAATAGCCCCAAATTTTTTGTGATTTGTTGGTTAGATGAAGTTTTGTTGATTTTGATCCATGGATTTGCTTGGTTTAGAGTGGATCTAGCATTTCCCAAGTTTCCCCATCTTTCATCCACAAAATCTCTTCCATTTTGACCCCAAAATCCCAAAATTCCGCCCAAAATCGCGTCCGGATCTCAATTTTCGAGTTGACCCGACCCACGGACGACGGAGTTTTACGGACGTCCGGAGCCCTGAACGTCCGGACGTCCGACCTTTTCCGGACGACGGAACCTCTAACCTGAACTGAATTTACGGATGTCCGACCATTTCCGGACGTCCGTAACCTGTAGTTTCAGACTTCGCTGATTCTTGTTTCGCCGTAACTAATTCATCCGAACTCCGATTTTGACGTTCTTTAGCTCGTTTTGAAGCTCTTGACATCCCCCTTCCCACAAAAATACCACCAACACAATTTGACTCCATCAAATTTTTGAAAATTTGGCAAGTTTGCCTGGGCCCTCCACCATATCATCCGCATAGCCACCTCCGACTTCCGCAACATAACCAATTTTGTTCCTCATGGTTGTTTGAGTAGTGATTCGAGTCTCCTAAGGTGTTTCGGCTACTTAGGGACGATTGCTTCTTCATCAACCACCACCACCACTTCTGCATAGGCGTGCCCACCATACACTTCCGCCACACCCAACTTAACCCAATTGTTGACTGAGCTTTTTCGAGTTGTGGCTTGTGTCTCCTAAGGTGTTTCGGCTACTTAGGGACGGCAACTTCAACTCCGACACGTGTATAGCCCATCATTCCACTTCCGCATTGCCAAGTGCAAACCACCACCGCTTTCCGCTACCACCATTTGACATTTTCCTTTGAGATTTTGAGTTTGCGGTTTTCCGTTTCCTAAGGTGTTTCGCTACTTAGGGACGAAGTCTCCATCATCTTGGTATCTACATCAAGAACACCGCCACTCATCATCGCAGCGACGGTAACCTCGATGACACCATTGTATATTCCCTTGCAAATTGCATTGATAACCCCTAGCCCATTTTGCGTTACTTGCCTATCGAGACTAGCCATTTGAGTATTGCCGGCAACGTTACTTGTGCACATTAGTGATCATACCTTCCATTACATACCATACCATATCATATTGGTATCATATCATCCATTGTGTCTCAAGTTTGTTCCGCATACACACAATTGCTATCTTGGTTTAATGCATTGTGCAAAGTGGCCATAGAAAAAAAAAGAAAGAGAGAATAAGCTTTTAAGCAAAGAAAAAGAGTGAGCAAAGAGCTTGTAAGCAATAGCCATAGCATCAAATATATCATATGATATCATACTTGATCATCTGGGATCATTGTGTGAGAAACACCGAACCATACATACATAGCATACTTGGGATAGAGAGTTTATCCATTTTGCATCTTATAGGTTGTGCACAAGTGTCGTATCCGCCTATTGAGCAATCGTGCTAGCGTCTCTCTTGAGTTGTGCAACACGAGCGTTTTCCGTGGATTCCACATTTTGTGCTCATTCCTTGGTTGCACGACCCCATTTATCTATCCATGTGTGTGTTTCCGTGTGCCATTCTTTGCTATTGGTCCATTTGTTTCACTTGCGAATTTGTGAATCTCTTTCAACATTATTGACTCTTGCTAACATTTTGCATTAAATTTTTGTGCCACTATCCTCACCGAGCTCCTCCATAAGCTTTACTTGTGTAGGTGTGAGAACCGACAAGGATTGGTACCAATAGTGCTATTTCATTGTCCGCATTTGAGTGAACTTGATTCATTGTCAACATCGGTCAAGGTACATTGGTATAAGTTCTTCTCTTTATCCCACTCATATTTGCTCGAGTCTTGTGATGGATAGGCAAGGCATTTCATCTCCGGTCTTCGACAACAACGACGGCGTGAACAACTACATCACCAAAGCGTCTCTCTTCGATCTACAACGACAAGTGCAAAGCACACAATCAAGATTGCGAGGCGCGCCGAGAACATCTCCATCGACATTCATCACTCCGAAGCAAGGAGAAGGGACTACTTCGACAAGAAGCTTGCCGCACATAAAGAGGAGCAAGATGCAAGGATGGAGGAGATTAGAGCCTTGATCAAGTCTACTTCCCTTCATCATCTTCAAGGCAATGACGTTCAAGCCACAAGTCTTCGGAGCGCCCAAGCGATGCAAGCGCAAGTCGTCCACATCTACATGGAGACCACCATCACATTCGTGATCAACATCGTCATGAAGGGCAAGTCACCTCCAAGCATCATGTACACGACGACGACGAACGCCAAGGAGCTCAAGCACGACAACGACATCATCATCATGAAGATGCTCAACAAGCGCAAATGCACAAGTCCCAACACGCCAAGTCGAAGCTACATAAGCACAAGAGAAGACCGCGAGACGAGCACCACCAAGACGGTGCTACGGCTACATCAACCACTTCGGCATCTTCGCCAAGTGTTCTCAAGGCATCTTCGCCTTTGGACGTACGGCATGTTCGCCTACTTCCCACGAGTACGCCTACTACGACTTCATCAAGTCCAAGGCGACCACCTATGAGCGAGGGCGACACTTCCATCTTCGGAAGCCCCTCAAGGAAGATGGCCGAGCATGGGAAACTCCCTTCGGTCATGGAGACGAGCTATGAGGTGCCACATCATATAGGCCTCCCACACCAAGACGGTGACAAGACGGTCGAGCAAGGGCCATCCCCTTCGACCACGGCGACGAGCCTTGAACCTCTTCAACAACATAAAGACGACGCCCACATTGGACTCATACTCCGAGTCAAGCTACGCTGACCCAGCATGGAGACATTTGCACCTACATCTCTCCGGCACCCACATCTGTCGAGATGCCCCAATTACCATGTGAGGAGAGCCACCACCCCATGAGTGACATGAGTGACTCCACCATACGTGACATTGAGAGCATTTCCTATGAGAGGATGAGTGTGACCACCACTAGCCCCACACATGAGAGCATGCCACACATCCTATGTGAGGTTGAGCGCCATTTGAGTGACTCCACCCACCATACGAAAGTGAGAGCATCCTTGAGGGAGTGAGTGAGCCACAACACTTAGTGAGTGAGGTAGTTGACACGGCACATGAGGCCACTATGATTTCTAACGACTTAACCTCTACTCCTAGTGTGTTTTCTTCTTTGGTGCTAGGTCTCCTACATGACGACATGCCTATCCTCGACGAGTCCATCCCTACATTGGAGATGACGATGGCCATGGTGGACGATGATACACCCCCCACATGGTTCCATCAATATGAAGATGACAACGAGACGATCTTCAACACCTCACCTACAACACATGAGCGGCGCTCTAAAGGTAACATAGGTGATGGTGCTTCTCTTGTCCCACTAGTGGACTCTCTTACCATTGATTTCTCCCATGATGTTGACCCACCTATTCATATGCTTCATGCTAGTAAAACTTCTTCATGCCTTGACTTACCTATTTATGATGAATACGATGATGAGCATGTTGAGTTGCCTAGTTGTGATGCTATGCTTCATAGGATATCATGTGAAAATTCTATTGGTCACATTATGTTTGACAATCCATTGAACTTGTCATATGCTATGAGTGAGATCTCCCATATTGCCTCATTTCAATCTCAACATAGTAACTATGCATGCCCCATTAAAATAAATCCCATTTGCACTTATGGCATAGATGACGAGATGATGGTCATTGGCTTTTGCTTCTCTTGTGATGATATTGCACTACTTCCTTTTGCATGATTAAATCTACTATTCCATGCCATGATCACATTGTTCCAAATATGCATTGTTTTGGATGTTGTCAATATTCTCCATGTGATGTTTCCATTAATGCTCATGAAGAGACCCCATAGTTTCCTCATACATATTAGGAGATCTTGATGCATTTCATACTTTGCATGATTCCCATAATTGCTTGAACCATATGCATTCCATGAATAACAATGCTCTAGATATTTCTCATGATGCATTGCACAATTTGAGTCTCCATTATGCCATACATAATAACAAACCTATCATGATGGATGACATGTTTCTATATCACGCATCTCATTTATTTGAGCATTGGCTATTTTGTGCTAACCGACACATGCACGTATGCATCATGATGGATGATGTGTACATCTACCACGCACACACAATTTTCTCTTTGTCTTTGTTTTGTGTAGGTACCCACATACACTCGTCAACATCTCAATCCCATGAGTTGTGAAACGAGCTCTTGAGAGCAATGATGCTTTGGGATCCCTTGGACTATCCTTACCACCGTTCCCTTCGCGCAAGGACTACGCGCATCTCTTCTACTTGGCTCTCACACGGCTATGGGCTATTTACCACTTGTCACCTTATGCTCATTTTCCCGTGTTCACTTTGCATGTTATGCTTGCTCCTATGCCTTTGCCATGCAATTGTGACCCTTGCTTGCATATACCCATGATTAACCATTATGCTACTTCTATGTGTATTTGCATGCTTGGTGGAGATCCTTGTTGCTTTTGCCATGATTATCATGTGCCCCATGCTATTGTTGATTGTTGTGTTGGGAGAGTCATGATGTCCCATTGCTATTTACATACGGACCTCGCCAATACATTGATGATAATTTTCTCATATCTTGCTTTCATGCTTGTGCTATGCCATGTGAATTATTCATGCCCACTATTTGCACAGATGACATGCTTGCCATGATTCCTTCTAGTACGTTGCATCTTCTCACTACTAGCTTGCTTGACTTGATCGCTATGATTGCTTGCTATGTTGCATCACCCATGTTCCACTATTACTCGCTTTCTTGGGTTGATGACATATATATTCATGCCTCTCACATGATATATCTTGTTCATTGTCGATTGCCTCCAATTGTTGCATCTATGCTTATTGATCTTGGAGACTTTGACACTTTACTTGTGATGCATGCTTGTTTGATTGAGCCTACTGTATTTGGTTGTTCTCGCATCGTATGCCTCCATACTATGAAATGCTCCCTTGTTCTTTCTTATGATGAGCATGATGCATACGCTTGTTGGGTATCTTACCACACGAATGTTAGGTTTTGCACTTCCGCTTAACCTCATTTGTTTTTCCGAGTGTTTGTCATGTTCTTTCATTTTGAAGGATTCACAAGGCGGTAACATCACGAGACAACTTGCTTATGTGAAGGCATACAAGATGCACAACTCCATCATCCTTGAGAACCTCCTAAAGGTGACTTCCTTCCCTTTGAGCCATCCTCAAATACACATATTGGATGGGTCATTCTTTCATTGTTGTTTCCTTCTTCTTTTCTACATGATACATATATTGGATGGAGGACCGACATTGGAGATGGACCCTATGGACCTTCAAGTTGAGGAGTGCCACGACATCGAGCTATGGTACAACACCACCCATGACAAATTTGCACCCCATGCATGGATTGACTCACATTATGCTTGTCTTGTTGCACCTATTCCCATGTCATCCATGATATATGAGCATGTGCATTTTCTTAGCAAATTTGTTGTGATCTTTCTTGATGGCATATTCATACATCATGATCATATTGCCTACCATCAATTGCATGATAACATAATCATATTGAGCATCCATTGCCATATCCATGCTATTGATAAACCGTCTCACTATGACATTATTTTGCACCGTGGTTGCATTGATCACATTCACGACACCTTTGTTGTCCCAATGCATGAATTTTCTCTCATGAATGCTTTACATGTCATTTTACATCATTTGGATAAGCATTTCATGCCTTGTCATCAACAATTCCTTTGGACGGACTCATTCTTACATGATGGACACTTTGTGTGCGTTAACCATTGTATTTTCGAGTGTTGCTTGTGTTTGCTCTTTTGCATGTCTATCACTCCGCGACACCTTGGACTACTTGGATTGCTCCATGTCTTCAACTTCGTCCAACTACAAGTCCGCCTCACGACAACCGCTTCCATGGTGATGAGGATCACGATCCGAGGTCGGATCTTTCCCAAGGGGGAGATGATGCGGAGCATTACACGCTCATCCCCATGTACACTCCCACTACTCTCCAAGCCCCAAGTGGACATATGACGAGACCTCGAACAAACGCCATTGGACACAAGGTGAACTTCGCTCCTCTCCGAACCTTCACTTCCCACATGTGAGACATGGTTACTACCTCAAATATATGTGCTATGCATGACCATGAACAAGGAGGAAGACCATGGACAAGACGGCGAGGACACCAAGTACAAGGACCAAGAGAGGAAGCTGGCCGGTTATAGCCTGGCCGGACGTCCGACCAGGACCGGACGTCTGACGACTCCTGTTCGGACGACCGCCCTCCGGACGTCCGTGCCAGCGACCACCGAACCAAATCTGCGGACATCCGAAGATCACCGGACGTCCGGGACCCCGTGAGCCTCCGGACGACCGACCCCCTCCGGACGTCCGACCGAAGCATGCCCGAGCCGAATCTACGGACGTCCGAAGAGCACCGGACGTCCGGACCTTTACGAGCCTCCGGACGACCGGAACCCTCCGGACGTCTGGACGCCTGTCTCACAAGACAAGTGTGTTGGGCCGCAGCCCATGTACCCCTTCACTTACTTCTTCGTGGCCCATGACTATATATACTCCTCCCCCTCCTCCTAGTTAAGGTTAGCAAAGGATTAGCTCATATTTGTGTGAGAGCTTTTGCTCATCCACTTGGTTACTTCTCCTAGGAGCTCAGGACCTCTTCGGAGAAGATCCCCCAAGCGGATTCAAGACCTCCCTTTGCGGAGAAGACCAACCTCAAGACCTCCTCACGGAGAAGAACGGCTACCGTTTGTATCGTCCTTTGTTGACCTTGAATCATGTATCTCTCTTTGTGTTCTTTGATCTAGCATTTGTGTGACCGATTCCTTGTTGGTTGAGTGTTTTCCCTCGTTCCTCCCCGTGATTTCCTCGTGTTCTTCCGCTCGTTCTTCGTGTTTCTCATAGGGATTCTCTCCAAACGTGAAAGATCGCCCACATAGGGTTCTGCCCTACATCAGGAAGGGTTGAGGAAATAGAACCAGTAGCACGGTGAATACAATGATTTGGTAGACCAGTTCCAACTGTTGTGACAGTCGTACGTCTGGTTGGAGCGGCTAGGTATTTAAACCTGAGGACACATAGTTCCAGACACACAGTCATCACCGTATCCTCCTTGATCTAAGGTCACACAGACCTCGCCCAATCACTCGTGGTAAGTCTTCAGGTGACTTCCAAACCTGCACAAACTCGATCACTCGGTGATCCACAGTTTCCTCTTGGATGCTCTAGACCATGACGCCTAACCGTCTGGAGGATGCACAGTCCTCAAAGGTAACAACCGTTAGTTCCACACAGGAACAATCTCTTCAGGATGCTCAATCACTTTGGGTTTGTAGGTGTTTGGGTTTGGGTTTTCCTCTCTTGGTGATTTTCGCTCAAACTCCTCGTAGGATGGGACGCCGTCAATGACAAGTGTCAGCTTCCCTTGGGGCAGCCAACCAGTTAGTGGTTGTAGGGGGCGGCTATTTATAGCCTAGGGAGCAGCCCGACATGATAAGACATAAATGCCCTTCAATGATATGACTGTTAGGTGAGTAGATATTTTTGACAGCTGGCGCGTAGCATAGCAACGGTCGGATATTTGATCTATCAAATTCCTCAGGGCTATCATGTTCCTCATTTGTAAGCAATCCGCACTGGCGAATTCCTAACTCCTCAGTTAGAACAAATTCCTCAGAGACCAGAAGAACTTCATCTCTGTCACTGAAGAAATTGACTGAACTGTATGAGATTTCCAATGGCTTCACTCGAAAGGATTGGTAGGTGTAGGATTTTGAGATGAGCATCACTTGGAAACTTTTCCTTAGTTTTACCTCGACCCCCTTTAATAGTACGGTGTTTCCTATGACTCAACAAGGAGAAAAAGAAACTACCAAAACAAAAGTCTTCACGCTTCATATTCCTCGTATGAATATCAAGTCTTCAGGATCACACCAATTTCTTCACTTTTAAAGTCTTCAGAAAGCAAAGGTCTTCAATTGAAGACATTAATTTTTAGGGGTCAACTTTCTCTATAAATATCAAACTCCTCATAGACTTATAGACCTGTGTACACTCACAAACACATTAGTCCCTTAACCTATAAGTCTTCAATACACCAAAATCACTAAGGGGCACTAAATGCACTTACAATCTCCCCTTTTTTGGTGATTGATGACAATATAGGTTAAGTTTTCAATGAGGATAAACATATGAAGTGTAAATATTGTTATTAAGGAATTTGATTGCAATATATAGAAGAACTCTCCCTGAAGATGTGCACCTGTGAGGAATTTTCTTTGAATAGCAATGCACATTGTAGAGTAGAATCATGGAGATCTCCCCCTATATCTTGTAATTCATACACGCATTTAACATATGATATGAAGAATTTGAAATTCATGATGAAATATGGTGACTGATGTAATTCAGCATGCGTGCATTAACGAACTGAGGAAATAGCATGCAGAGAAACAGAGCAAAAGTATCAAACCACCATAGGACTTAAGTTTACAACTCGATCCAACAAATACTTCAGAAGAACGAGAGTTGTAACTTAGCAAAAAACGCCCATATATATAGACTCGCTTGAAGACTAACTCAAATTTCTCCCCCTTTGTCATCGAATGACCAAAAGGGACAAAAAATGAGGACTAACGCCCCTGAAGAATATCATCATGAAGTCGATGGAGGAGCGCCAGCGTTGTTGGGGTCGTCTGTTGATGTAGGGCCTGCCGCAGGGTCGTCCAAGTCTTCATGTTCATCAGTCTCGCACGATGAAGAATATGAGTTGGCCACCAAGTGAGGAACTTTGACCTTCTTGAATTTCTTTGACAGTGGTTGAGACCAGTCAAAGTCCTGCTTGAAGCCCATTTTCTTGAGAGCGTCTTCACCGTAGAGGTGAGACAGTACAGCCCAGGTGTGATCAAACACTTCATGCAAGTAGTAGTGGTTCTTCTTCACAGTGTTTTGCGTGATTGTCATGTTCTAAAGAATTGAACCAAACTGTCGCTTGACCCATTTGTGGTTGCGATCGACCTTCTGATGAAGACTGAGGAGAAGCTCACGATCAGTCATCACCCTTAGAGTAGTGGCTTGAGGATTTTGCTTTGAAGCATTTGCGATAGAGTCATGAGTGGCAGAGTCATCATTTTTGGAGTAGGATGTAGCTTTGCGAAACTATCCATCCAATGGACGAGTGCCTTCATCAATTATAGCAGCCTTTCCATTCTCATCAGTTGAGGAAATAATCCATTTGAGGGCATCAATTGGGGGCAAATAGCTGAGATGATTTTGAGAATCTGCCTTGTAATGAATTGAAGACCTTGATCGGAGGAATCTCATAATCCAAGGATCGTAAGGCTTCAACTCAAAAGGTGACAAAGCAACATTGGCCAAAGTCCTCATGAAGAAATCGTGGTAGTTGATAGGAATACCATGTATGATGTTGAAAAGCAGATCCTTCATGATGCCAACAGCATCTTCATTATGAGAGTTGTGGCCCTTGATTGGACTGAGGGTTTTGGTCAATATCCTGTAGATGGTCCTTGGCACATAGAGAAGTTCCTTGACGAGGAATTTGGTTCTCGGATATTGACCTGGCTACAAAGGCTTCATCAGCACTTGCATCAGATGATTGGATAGCTCAGGTTCATCATAGATGCGCCTTGCACCTTCAACGGGAGGACTGATTGGGATGGCATGAAGCAATTTAGAGGACGGTGCTTTGTAGTGAGTATTTTCGGTCATCCAGTCCAATACCCATGAATTGGCATCTTCAACGTTGCCTGTGATGTGCAACATGGCATAGGACTGAAGAATGAGTTCTTCATTCCAGTCGCAGATGTCGGTGTAGAAGTTGAGCAGCCCAGCGTCATGAAGAACACTGAGGACTGGGGTGAAGCAGAAGCAGGGCAGCAACTCCATATCCACATGAGGAATTTGCTCATGGTCAAAGATCTCGTCCTTATTGAATAGCAGTGAAGAATAGAAGTTCATCTGGCTAGCGGTCCAAAAACGCTTGCGTCGAAGACGAGCAGAGTCATAAGGATTGTAGTCAATGAAGAAAATGTGCTCATTGAAGAAGTCTTCAGCCTTGAACTTCTGCTTCTTGGAGAGAGAGTTATGTGGCTTGGGCTGAAGATTTCAGTTGATGTCTGCACATCCTCTTGAGGTATAGCCACTGGAGCCACAGGCTGAGGAATTTTAGGAGCAATGTCATCAGTAGCATCCTAGGTCTCCATTTCTTCAGCAACATTTATATCAGCGCTAGTGGCTGGAACTTCTTCAGGAATGGTGAGAAGAGAAGCTTGACGTTCTTCAGAGCCCGTGTGAATTTCTTCAGTCTGAACCGTGGACTGAGGAATCTGTTGCAGAGGGGTGTAAGTGGTGAATTGGGGTGATGACTTTCCCAGAAGTCATCATTCAGAATTGGCGTTGTACACCCAATGTCCACATCTTCATCTTCCTCATATATTTCTTCAACGCCGGCCTCTTCAGCAGTGAACAAAGGCATAGGCGAGGATACCATTGGAGTTGAAGTGAAGTTGTCCACTTCAATTTCTTCATCAGTCTGCTCTAACATAGCAGCAGAAGGATCTTCTTCATCAGATTCACTTGGAATCACATATTCCTCGCCAAAGGGAATAATCTCCTTTGATGGCATGCTTGATACAGGAACAACATCTATGGGATTTTCATAGGAGCTTGTCAATGTCTTCACTTGCTTTGGAGCTGAAGACTCTGAGCAAGCAGATGCTTTCCTTTTCTTCACAGCTGCTCGCTCTGCAGCTTTGGTTTTGTTTGCTTTTGATGGAGAAGGAAGGATAGGATTCGTCGTCTGTGCAGGAGGAGTAGAGGAAATTGGTGCCGTTTCTACAGGCACAACTGATGCAGTTGCCCTGGCTTGTTCAGGTTTTTCAGGCGCAGCAGTAGATGCTTCAACTAGCCTGGCTTGTTCTTCAGGCACAACACTAGAGGTTGCCCTGGCAGTTTCTTCAGCGGATGGAATATCTTCATCAGCCGTGGTGCTTTCAGAATCATCAACAACCTGATTATCACCATCTGTGCTTGCATGTTCTTCAGTTGGCTGTGCAGATGCTTTAGCCTAAGGAATTTCATGTTGCATTGAGGCTGCAATATTTGAGATGAATCCCTCCGCCATGACGAATCTGACCTTGGCTCCCAGCCAGTCTGCACGGTATGCGTCACATTCATCACTGAGTGTTTTGATCTCAGTTTGCATGGCCACAAGTTCATCAGTTGTCATTTTGACAACGTTCTTCTTCAGAAATCGCTCCTTCTTGTACCGGGCTTTCTTCAGTTTCCTAGCCTTTTCAAACTTCCATTTTTCCTCGCCTATGAAGGCTATCAACATGTGACTTTGGCCAGGTATGAGATTTAAATTAGGCATAGGAGTGTTGGGGTCCTTGTGCTAGAGATCAATGAAGTCTAGGATCAACTTGGGATCCAGCAGAAGAGGCACATTGGTGCCTTTGGCTCTAGCGGCCCGTTGCTGTCTATCTCTGATGATTTCAGCTAGTTCCTCATCATCAACTTCGTCTTCACTAGACGGCACATGGAAGGCAACCTGCTTCTTGTGAGGACTTGGTCTTGTGCCTCGTCCAGCAGTGGCCTTTGTCTTCAGCAAAGTTGGGCCTGTTGAGGACTGCGGAGGAGCTGAAGAACTTGCAAATGCTCTTGAAGCAATTGAGATGCCAGTGGTCCTTTGGCAAGAGGCGAGATGTGCAGGTGCTGAGGATTTTGAAGAAGCAGCTGAAGGTCTTGGAACAGAGGGGACTGGAGATGCTTAAGGATTAATGACGTGAGGGCTTTGAGGAGCTTGGCCGGGAGGGCATTGCATAGTAACTAGGCTTGTGCGCAGGCTTCTTGGGCATAGCCTTCTTGGGCTTGCTAGCAGAGGCCTCAGTAGCGGCAGGAGCAGAATCTTCGTTGAATTTGCTCACTGCTTCCTTGGCCATTTTAGCCAACTTGGCTTACTGCTTGGCCCATTCATCTGGATAGTCCTCACCGCGCTTGAGGCTCGTGGGATCAGCTTCTTGGCCTGGTGCCAGTGGAGGTCCTGGACAAGGAGGGTGTAAAGCGAATTTCTTCATGTACTTACACTACTTGGAAAATGCTTATAGGTAGACATTTAGCAGTAGCGTTGGTTAGAGACCCCATGCTACTGCTATTTAGCAGTAGCACCGGACAACACCAGCGCTACAAGTGCACGTTAGCAGTAGCGCTGGATTTCCCGGCCAGCGTTGTTGTTGATGGGCCACTCTCGGCACCCTGTTGCAGCTTTAGCTATAGCGCTGTGACTCCTCCCCCGCGCTACCGCTAAGCCCACCTCTGCTTCCTCCCGCGCCGGCCCGCGCGCCCCTCTCCCTTCTTACTCACTCACACTCACACGCTCACACTCACAGATCGAATCCCTCAATCGTCCTCCGATCCGGCCGCCGCCCCTCCATCCTACTCCGGCCGCCCTCCCTCGTGCGGGCCCCTCTTCCCCGTCACACCGCCCTTCCCAGCAAGCCCTCCTCCCCTGCCCCAGCCCTCCTCAAGACCGAGAGGTACTCCTCCCTCCCTCCCTAGTTATAGTTATTAGAGAGTAGTTATTTTGAATCCTATGTAGTTGAAAAAATGTAGGTTCTTAGAATAATATAGGTTATGATTGAACCCTAGCTAGGACAGATTAGGTATGAACCCTAGTTAATTCATATGAACCCTAGGTTTTTAAATTTAGCTAGGTTTTAAAGTTAGGACAGAAATTTAGCTAGGTTTTTAATTAGGTGTAGTTAATAGAATTTAGGTGGTTTAAGTGTATTTAAAAGAATTTTAGGTGTTTTAGTTGTTTTAGGTGTAGTTAACAGAATTTTAGGTGTTTTAGTTGTTTTAGGTGTAGTTAATAGAATTCTAGGTATTTTTTTAAGTTAAAGCAAATTGTTGTTATTTTTATAGTTAAAGCAATTTTTCCTGTTATATGCAAATTTGCAGTGGACATGGCATATTTTGAACATCTCACATTTTGGACATGTCATATTTTTCCGAGTGGCCTATGTTTTGCCAGAAATGTCGATCCGTTTATGTTTCTGGCAAATTTCAAGCGCTCGATATGTCCTGCTTTTAGCAAAGGTCATGCCGAATTTTGCTAAGTGTTTATTAATTTTGTTTTCATAATTAAGCATTTTGTTCTCGACGTAGACGATGCCTATCCCGCATCCTCGTCGTCGACTTGGCGGAGGACTCCTGCTTGAGCCGAGGGGCCATGTCCGGACTGGCTCACGGCTGGCATCTTGGGCTGTGCTACCTTCTGGTGAGCGCAGCTTAGTGAAGAGCCAGCCCGTCGTCGACCCGGAGCTTCTTTGGTGGCGGTCACGTGGGCCTACATCGGTGCAGAGGCTTCAGTCCCCTGCGTAGGTGGTACAACACCGTGTCATGGATGAGAACGCGCATGTCCAGCGCTACATGGTTGCGTTGGCGAACGGCCGATTCTCCAATACCTGGCAGATTCTTTGGGGATCTCACCTGAGCTATGATCCGGTGATGGTTCCTTCTCTTTGGATGTCCACCGCGGCCCACTGAACCTAGAGGAGCTATTATTTGAGATGTATTAGTGATATTATATGATGATATTTGCTACAAACTACTATATCTGTATTCGATGATGGATTATTAATTACCTATTAGTTATTTGCTTATTGAATCCAAAAGATGAGCGCGGTTTCTGCTACAAACTACTATATATGTATTCGATGATGGATTATATGATGATCTTTGCTACAAACTAGGTTCGATGATGATCTTTGCTACAAACTGCTACAAACTACAAATTTTAGGTGTTCTAGTTGTTATATGATGATCTTTGCTACAAACTAGGTTCGATGATGATCTTTGCTACAAACTACTACAAACTACAAATTTTAGGTGTTTTAGTTGTTATATGATGATCTTTGCTACAAACTACTATATATGTATTCAATGATGGATTATTAATTACCTATTAGGAAATGTCTGACGACGAAAGGGAATTTGCTATGTGCGTAGTATCTTGAAGATGAGCGGGTCTCATGCAACAGGCCTCACCTGGTAGAAGGTCGGCGCTTCAGCATCAAGCTCCAAGAGACCTTCGATGTTGAAATGGTACACAACGACGACAAGTGTTTTATGTTATTTTTTGCATGACTTCTCTGCTTCTTCAACGTGTAGTTTCCATCTTTTACAATTCGACTAGCTTATCCCATGCCATGTAAGACGCTATGTCTTGGAGAAGTTGGGTTTTGAAGATCATGAAAGCATGGAGACAAAGATAATTCAACTAAGGACCCATCATGGTTATGATTTTGCTGTAAATCTATAAAATTTTGTGAACTCACCCAATTTTTGTTGCCTAAATTGGGAAGCCCTTTGCAAGGCGTATGATTTTCATGAGGGTATGCTTCTCACCTTCGATCTTGGTGATCCTGACATCGACGAAAATAATATGACCATTTGGGTCCTTGTTGGCACGCTTTCAGTTCTACCGTTGTGTGAGTTTCTCAAACATATTTATTAAGTAATTTATATTGTTTATTTCAAAATATTTGACAGCTTATTTCCATTGACAGCTTATTTTCATTCTTCAAAAAATGTACGGAAAATGGTAGACAGAACCTACTACTACAATGATGAAGCACAATTAACTTATAAGGAGAAAGATGGTCTTATCACATTTTTTACTAATCTTGAGAATTACAATAGCTATTATCAAACTCCTCCACATTATGGTCAATACGTGCCACTAGTGCACGTGTTGAGCTACGGTAACATCAATGGAGATAGCATGGTAAGATTTTCTACTATTACGACATCCGTGCATCTTTTGCATAAATTCTTCTAAAACTAAACTACATTGCTAACTACAAAGTTATTACTATGTTTTTGAACAGAAAATTCCGATGGATTGTGTGCCTCATCTGATGTTGCCGAGAGGTCGCGTTGATGTTATGAGCTTACGGCCACCACGGCCGTGTCACCGCGATATCCACATCACTCATGTCCATACCGGATTTCTAAATTCGAGGAAGCCATGATAATAAATGATTTCAAAAAATGTTTGAACCATCGTAGAGAGCTACTTGGAAGCAACATTGTGCGTAGGCCAAGACTTGGAGACGGTATGATCTCCGTTCTTTATTATGGAGAGTCAATTTTCCTTAATGGAGAGTCAATGCCTATCTTGTTTTATGATATTTTACCTAAGAGGGGGTAGAGTAGGTCCTATCAGAGGAGTAGGTCGTAGCTAGAATGTGTTATTATGTGCTACAATGTGTTAGAGTTGATGATGAGGAGGAGGAGTTGTGATTATGACTAGTGACCAACTTGTTATATGATGTCTCATTGACGAACATTGTTTGGTGGTGATGACAAGTGGTAATGAATATGCTATTTAAACAGGCTAGTCATGATGAGTTGTTATTGTATAAAAGATATATCTGTTTAAACATGTACAATACCAAAATGCTAAAAACATAAATTTTAGCAGTGGCGCGGGCCAAAATATTATCGGCAGCGCTCATTTACCAGTAGCGCTCTCCAGTGCCGCGCTACTAGTACCTGAACTTACCAGTAGTGCTGGCCTAAACAAGCGTTGCTGCTACAAAATAGTTGTAGCGTCGTAGCAGTAGCGCTGGCGCCCACGCTACTGGTAGCTCAAAAACCAGCACTACTGGTAAGGTTTTCCCTGGTAGTGTTAGGAGTTACATATCTGTACTCCCTCCATTCCCGTGCCCATCTCCTCTCTATCCTCTGTATGCGCACCTTGCACTGATTCTTGTTCTTCTTGCCATATTTGGCTTCATCAGGAGTGCAATATTCCTCATAGATGTCATCTGGAATCTCAAAGGCAATGTTTACTTCCAATTTCTTCCCTCCCTTCTAAGATCTCTTGCCATCAACCATTTTCATCAGCTGAGGATTTTGAACAATGGAATTATCTAAAGAGGTATGCAATTTGTATTCAAGGAACACTCCAAATGAGTTGAGTTGATGAGAACCTAGTGATTCAAGAATGACATGTGTACCGTGAACAGTCTGAGTAAACGAAGAATTTGGAGAGGTCATATGCGTTCTCAGAAGTTTTTCAAAAGGAACAAGTTTGAGGAATATGACCAGAGGTGTCTTGAGGAATTTCACTAAGCATTCTTTGACTTAGTTTTCGGAGTTGAATAGATTGAAAAATCTACACAATTGAGGAATCTTGAAGAAAAACGTTGCTTAGAGAAACAAATCAAGAATAGATGCATGTGAGGAGTTTATGTGTGTGGAAGTCAAAGAATAAACACCTTTTGAAGATTTTGTGGAAATCATCAGAATCAACAAGGGCAGTAAAAATTAATTTTATTTACCCTTGACGAAGAACAGGACAAACTGTGAGGTGTAGATGGGAAGTTCGTCCGTTCAGATCTTCCACGCCCTAACTTGGCGGCGGAAGACAGCTACGGCGGCGGCGGAGTGAATATTTCTGCAGTCGGCGGGAGTACGACGGCGACGAGGTCGGGGCAGTGAAACTCTTCCTTGCCAGCAACAATGGAAGTAGTGGCGGCGCTAGGTCAGAGAGCTTGAGTGAGGGGAGTGGGGTCGAGCAGGGTAAATGCGGTCTGAGGAGCGTGAGGGGTATTTATAACCAAGGTGAAAAACCGCTCGTCCGAGGAAAATGGATGACCGTGCCCCTGACCCTTCTCATCCTAGCGACATGTGTCACCCACGTACAGAGAGGTGGAGATCGTGTGAGATCGCGGGTGAATAGATAAATCTTATCGTGGGATGCGAAACAGTTTGAGCGGCAAAAGCTGAAAATTGACATATGAATATTTTAAAGTTTTGTTCGCAAATTCTTCAGCTGACAAGGACACTGAACAGGTTTCAAAAATAACACACATGAAGAATTTGTGAACAGACTGGGTTGAGTTTAGCACAGAGGGGGACGGGTCCAATCACATTCACTTAGCAGAAAAGTCAACTTGAAGAATTAGCAATAAGTGAATGATGTAGAGGACAGAAAACTCAAATATATATAGTCAATGAACAACAAGGTCGGAAAGAGTGAAGACATTGCAAAGTTGAAGAATTCGACCAACTAAGGAATTTCAAAAACAGAAAGAAACTCAAATTGAAGATTTTCAACTTTTGTTGGTGGCGTGACCCACCGTGTAAGAATGATGATTTCAGACGTCGCGTACAATTGTCGTAGGGCTCTCAGAATCAAATTCTTTGTTAATTTCTTCACACTTAGAGGGTTAGTCTTCATTGATTGAAGAAAAATGTTACTTCATGTGTTGCACATCTAAGTCATCAATTTTGCAGAAGTGTTAGGATGTGTGTCCTTTTCAAAGAACATTCGAAGATTCTAAGATATTTAGCTCACATCGCAACTTGCTAAATCTCTTTTCATCCAAGGGCTTTGTGAAGATATCGGTAACTGTTCTACAGTCTTCACGTGCTCAATAGAGATGTCGCCCTTCAACACATGATCACGAAGAAAATGATGATGAATATGGATGTGCTTTGTCTTCGAGTGCTGAAATGGCTTATGAGCAATCTTGATGGCACTCTCATTGTCACAGAAGAGTGGCACATTCTTCACATTGATGCCATAGTCCTTGAGGGTTTGCTTCATCCATAGCAATTGAGCACAGCACGAACTAGCAGCAATGTACTCAGCTTCTGCAGTTGAGAGTGATATGCAATTATGTTTCTTCGAGGACCAACATACCAAGGATCGTCCGAGGAAATGGCATGTGATTGACGTTGACTTGCGGTCCACACGATCACCAGCATAGTCATAGTCAGAATATGCAATGAGATCAAAAGCCGAGCCCTTGGGATACCATAATCCGAGTGTTGGAGTGTGAGCTAGATATCGAAGAATATGCTTCACAGCCTTATGGTGTGATTCCTTTGGTGTAGCTTGAAAACGGGCACACATGCAAACACTAAGCATAATATCTAGCCTAGATGCACATAGATACAATAAAGAGCCAATCATGGAGCAGTATACCTTTTGATCAAAGTCAATACCATTTTCATCAGTGCATAGATGGCCATTTGTGGGCATAGGGATTTTGACGCCTTTGCAATCTTGCATGCCGAATTTCCTCAACACATCCTTGAGGTATTTCTCCTGAGATATGAAGATGCCATTGTGCTGTTGACGAATTTGAAGACCTAAGAAAAAATTCAATTCTTCCACCATAGACATTTGATATTCCTCATTCATCATATAGGCAAATTCGTCACTGTAACGTTGGTCAGTACAGCCAAAAATAATATCATCAACATATATTTGGAACACGAATAATTCATCATCATAGGTTTTGGTGAAAAGAGTTGGGTCAAGTGAACCGGGTTTGAAGCCTTTCTTCTTGAGGAATTCATTCAAAGTATCATACGATGCCCGAGGGGCCTGCTTGAGGCCATAGAGGGCCTTACTGAGTCTGAAGACTTTGTCAGGATGCTTTGGATCTTCAAAACCTTATTCCTCACCACGAGGCCATTTTCATCTTGCTTGTTGCGGTAGATCGATTTGGTGTCGATGATATTGTGCTTGTGTGCGTCTGGTCGCTTGACAAGTTCCAGACATTGTTGAGCTCGAACTGATGTAGTTCCTCTTGCATCGCTTGAATCCACTCAGGCTCCAGAAATGCCTCATCTACTTTGGTGGGCTCTATGATAGAGACAAAAGCAAAGTGCCCACATAAGTTAGACAAATGTGAAGCAATTCAAATGGACGAGTGGTAGTCATGATGGTCTTCGAGGGATGGTTGTCCTTGGTCATCTTTCCAGCTTCACAAGCTCCACACAGGTGATCCTTGAGGAATTTGACATCCTCGATGCCAATTACATGCTTCTTCTTCGCAAGAGTGTGCAAGTTTCTCATGCCAGCATGACCAAGTCTTCGATGCCATAGCCAGCCTTCTGAAGCTTTTGCAAGTAGACATGTAGCAGGTTGTGGTCCTGTAGAGACATCAACAAGATACGAGTCTCCTCTCCTAAACCCTTCGAAGACTTTGGAATGGTCAGCTTCCATGATCACAACACAACGATACTTGCCAAAGACAACAACCATATCAAGATCACAAAGCATTGAGATAGACATGAGGTTGAATCCTAAGGACTCGGCAAGCATGACTTTGTCCATGTGTCGATCCTTTGAGATCGCAACCTTACCTACACTCAATACCTTGCTTTTGCCTTTGTCGGTGTAGGTGATATGCTTCAGATGTGATGGAGATAAAGTAGTGTCCATCAATAAGTTCTTGTCACCAGTCATGTGATTTGTACATCCACTATCGAGGACCCACTCAGTAGCTTTTGGTTGATCATCCTGCAGATGAATTAGTGCATCTTACGAACTCATATACTTCATCAGTGAAGAATATGACATCAAATTCATCAGATCAATTTCATCAAGGAATAGAACAGATATAACAGTATAAGGACGTGAGAAATGAAAATTCATTTCTTCATGATTAGCTTTTGTCCTTTCAAGCATATTCAGGTCTCCAGGAAATTCTTCAGATGATTAAGTTCGTCTGGAGACCTGACCCTGCATAAGAGATTAGTTCTTTTTCTTCACCACCCACATCTGGAGGGGTGGCAAAGATTTCATCATTCTGCGAGCTCCATAAGAGAAAGGTGGCATAGAAGCCAGTCCACTTCATTTGACAGAAGAGGGGTTAGAGTAAGCATATGAATAAGCAGAGAAATTCTTTGAGGACTTATGAACATAGTTATTTGAAGAATAATGCACATATTCATAGCCCTTAGGCTTTACCTGCAAAATAGAAAGGTTAGCACGATGATGTTCATATGAGGATTTTGATCCATATGAGGAATTTGATCCATATGAAGAATTTGATCTGGGGTTCCTATTCTTCACAGGTGGTGCCATGATGACATTCACCTGAAGACATTCAAGGCACCTTTTGGGAACCCAGATTTTCTTCATAGGGGGACCATTCCTGCAGTTAGTGCCAACATATCTAGCAAATACTTCACCATTCTTATTTTTGAACAGTTTATAGTTGGAGTCAAATGACTCATCAGAAGAATATGAAGATTCACATGTAAAGCCAGATAAAGTGGACGTATCTACTGGAGGTCCCTTTGCAGCAACCCATGAGGTTTTGGGATACTGCTCAGGTTTCCAGTAAGTCCCATCGGCATTGAGTTTCCTCTCAAAGGCAATACCCTTTTTCCCAGGGTTCCTATTGAGGATCTGCTTTTTAAGCACATCACAAAGAGCCTGATGCCCCTTGAGGCTTTTGTACATGCCTGTCACATACAATTCCTTCAGCCCTACATTGTCAGTGATACTAGAGGTATCCTTAGATGAGGAATTGGTGACAGCAGAGACAGTTGAAGAATTTGCAGTGATAGAAGCATTTGAACTTTCAGGTGAAGAATTAGCAGATTCACGTTCAATGCATTTCAAATATGGTGGAATGAATTCTTCCTGAGCGGCACTGATCTGTTGAGCAAGCAATGAATCATGTTCCTTCTGAAGATCTTCATAACTCTCCTTTAGCTTTTCAAGATCTTACTTTCTTTGAAGAAATTCATAAGAAAGCTTCTCATGATCAGATAAGAGTGTGTTATTGCGACTTTGAAAATTGTCAAACTTAGACTGAAGTCTCTGAAGATTATCAGTCAAGGTTTGAGTTTGATCCATTTCTTCACCCAACATATCATCGCTTTCATCAAGCATATTTTCAAATTTTTCCGAAGCTCTTTGGTGTTTAGTGGCAAGGGAAGCAAGTTTGGTATAGCTGGGTCTGAATTTATCACTAGACTCAGATAGGTAGAATTTAGTTACCTTGGCACCTTTTTGCCATAAGGCATGGTGTAGAGGATGATGATTTCGGATCAAAAGTCATCGCCTTGAGCGATTCCTTGAAATCCTCAAACCAGGGATCATGACGAGTTCGATGATGTTCATAGACCTCAGAGAGTCGGTCCCAGATAAGCTTCGCATGGCTGAGATGCATAATGTTCTTGAACTGATTTTGGGACAGACAGGAGCAGATGATGTCCTTTGCCGTGAGGTCAAGTAGGGTGTACTTGTGTATACCATCAGCCTCTGCCATCTTGCGTAGATTGGTAAGACCAATCTCAGTGATGGTCCACAGTTTGTTGTTCATCGCCATGAGGTGCTTCTTCATCATGGCCTTCCACTTGGGATAATCATGACCGTCAAAGATGGGGCATGTCACAGTCTTCATTCCCGCGGTCGACATAACTAAAACTCCAGGCGGTTAAACCAAAATCACACAGAGAAAGGGAGTACCTTGCTATGGTACCAATTGAAAGTGTGTTACATCGACTAGAGGGGGGGGGGGAATAAGCGAATTTTACAAATTCGTCACTGAGGAATTTCAGGGTGAGGAAATTTCTATGCAACGAACAACTTAGCAGCAGAATAAGCACTCGGATGCATGCATAATGTAGCGAAGCACATTCATCATGATGAAATGAAAACAAGCACATAGTACAAGTAGCGTAAACACGTGGATAAGCGGTGAAGACAAACCGATCAAGAAGTTGGATTGAGGAAATTGTGGAATTCTTCAGTCAAAGTCTTCAAACAGTAACGATCAAGTACAACAGTATATGAATGAGGAAATGGAAGGGTTGAGGAAATAGAACTAGTAGCTCGGTGAAGACAATGATTTGGTAGACCAGTTCCAACTGTTGTGACAGTCGTTCGTTCGGTTGGAGCGGCTAGGTATTTAAACCTGAGGACACACAGTCCTCACCGTATTCTTCTTGAGCTAAGGTCACAGAGACCTTGGCCAATCACTCATGGTAAGTATTCAGGTGACTTCCAAACCTTCACAAACTCGGTCACTCGGCGATCCACAATTTCCTCTTGGATGCTCTAGACCACGACGCCTAACCGTCTGGAGGATGCATAGTCCTCAAAGGTAACAAGCATTGGTTCCACACAGTAACAATCTCTTCAGTGATGCTCAATCACTTTGGGTTTGTAGGTGCTTGGGTTTGTAGGTGTTTGGGTTTGGGTTTTCCTTACTTGATGATTTTCGCTCAAAGTCCTCAGAGGATGGGATGCTCTCAATGACAAGTGTTAGTTTCTCTCGGAGCCGCCAACCAGCTAGTGGTTGTACGGGGCGGCTATTTATAGCCTAGGGAGCAGCCCAACATGATAAGACATAAATGCCCTTCAATGATATGACCGTTAGGTGGGTAGATATTTTGGGACACGGCGCGCCAGCAAAGAATGGTCGGATATTTGATCTATCAAATTCCTCAGGGCTATCATGTTCCTCACGTGTAGGCAATCCGCACTGGTGAATTCCTAACTCCTCAATCGGAACAAATTCCTCAGAGACCAGAAGAACTTCGTCTCTATCACTGAAGAAATTGATTGAATTGTATGAGATTTCCAATGGCTTCACTCGAAAGGATTGGTAGGAGTAGGATTTTGAGATGAGCATCACTTGGAAACTTTTCCTTTAATAGTATGGTGTTTCCTATGACTCAAGAAGGAGAAAAAGAAACTATGAAAACAAAAGTCTTCACGCTTCATATTCCACGTATGAATATCAAGTATTCAGGATCACACCAATTTCTTCACTTTCCAAGTCTTGAGAAAGCCAAAGTCTTCAGTTGAAGACATTCATTTGTAGGGGTTGACTTTCTCTGTAAATATCAAACTCCTCGTAGACTTATAGACATGTGTACACTCATAAACACATTAGTCCCTTAACCTATAAGTCTTCAATACACCAAAATCACTAAGGGGCACTAGATGCACTTATAGGTTGGAGTGGCCGGGAGAGTGTCATGCAATAGTTCGGTTTTGTCGGAACGCCGTTGGTCTACCCAAATGGGAGCAGGAGGTCATGGGTTATGTTGTGTGGGTACAGTCCAAGACGTCTTGGGATCGAGTCCCAGGTGCCTCAGGTTTTTCCTTTTTTCTCGGCTCAACGGTTTTTCCATTTGTCCAGGACAACTGTTTTACAGATTAGTCCCTAAAGTCATGCATCTAATAACTTTTCACCCGTGCGTCGGAATTAAACAAACTATATATGCAAAGTGCTTAGAATTTTGTCTAGTTTCATAATATACCACTTTCATCCATGTTAAAAATGTTTAAACTTGTTGTTTGTTTAATTTTGCATAAATGTCATGTTAAAATGATTTATTTCATAACTAATTAACCGTAGTTCCGAATTTAATAAACTATATATGTAAATGGGGTGGAATCATGCATAGTTTAACATGGTGAAATTACTTTGCATGTTAAACAACAATAAAATATGGTTTTAGATAGAACAGTAGCAAATCTAAAATATGCACATGAGGATTTTCCGGAATTGTTGTTTGTTGTTTAGGCCTCATTAAAACTTGACTAAATAGTTAGTTTACTTATGCTTCACCTCTTGCCATGTTAATCAACATTTAATATTGTTGGGTACATAAACAAGAGCGAACTAAATAAATTGAATGCGGTGTTTCGTCAATATGCAACTCTTTGCATATTGAGCTCCACTTAATTTGTAGTGTTGTTTGTTGTATTTTTCCATGAATCATTAAACCAGACATGCATCATGCTTGGTTGTGCATCATGCCTTGTTGATGTGATGGTTGTTTACCATGATGTTTCATTCTTTCCAGTTGCGCTTCTCCTTTATAGTTCTGGTTTTGTTGCGATTGTGAGGATCCATTCGACTACGTTGGTTCGTCTACTTCATGGATTTGTTCTTCTTCCTAGCGGGATTTCAGGTAGGATGACCATTACCCTCGATATCACTTCTATCTTTGCTTGCTAGTTGTTCGTTCTATCACTATGTCGCGCTACCTACCACTTGTTTATCATGCCTCCCATATTGCCATGTCAAGCTTCTAACCCACCTTTCTAGCAAACCGTTGTTTGGCTATGTTACCGCTTTGCTTAGCCCCTCTTATAGCGTTGTTAGTTGCATGTGAAATTGAAGATTGCTGCATGTTGGAACATGATTATGTTGGAATATCACAATATCTCTTATTTAATTAATGCATCTATATACTTGGTAAAGGGTGGAAGGCTCGGCCTTATGCCTGGTGTTTTGTTCCACTCTTGCCGCCCTAATTTTTGTCATACCGGTGTTATGTTCCTTGATTTTGCGTTCCTTACGCGGTTGAGGTTATGGGACCCCCTTGACAGTTCGCTTTGAATAAAACTCCTCCAGCAAGGCCCAACCTTGGTTTTACATTTTCCTAACAACCTATAACTTTCCCTTGGGGTCGCGACCCTGAGGGTCATCTTTATTTTAACCCCCTCGGGCCAGTGCTCCTCTGAGTGTTTGTCCGAACCGGGCAGCCTACGGGGCCACCTCGGGGAAACTTGAGGGCTGGTTTTACTTGTAGCTTGACCTATCTGGTGTGCCCTGAGAACGAGATATGTGCAGCTCCTATCGGGATTTGTCGGCACAGTCGGGCGGTCTTGCTGGTCTTGTTTTACCATTGTCGAAATGTCTTGTAACCGGGATTCCGAGTCTGATCGGGTTGTTCCGGGAGAAGGAATATCCTTCGTTGATCGTGAGAGCTTGTGATGGGCTAAGTTGGGACACCCCTGCAGGGTATAAACTTTCAAAAGCCGTGCCTGTGGTTATGTGGCAGATGGGAATTTGTTAATATCCGGTTGTAGAGAACTTGACACTTACTTAATTAAAATGCGTCCACCGCGTGTGTAGCCATGATGTTCTCTTTTCGGCGGAGTCCGGGAAGTGAACACGATTTTGGGTTATGTTTGAATGTAAGTAGTTTCAGGATCACTTCTTGATCACTTCTACCTTCTCGACCAGTGCGTTGCTTCTCTTCTCACTTTTGTTTGCGTATGTTAGCCACCATATATGCTTAGTGCTTGCTATAGCTCCACCCCATTAACCCTTTCCTACCCATAAGCTTAAATAGTCTTGATCTCACGGGTTTTGAGATTGTCGAGTCCTCGTCACTCATAGATACTACCAAAACAGTTGCAGGTGCCGATGATACCAGTGCAGGTGATGCAACCGAACTCAAGTGGGAGTTCGACGAGGACCTTGGTCGTCACTATGTTTCGTTTCCTGATGATCAGCAGTGGAGCCCAGTCGGGACGATCGGGGATCTAGCATTTGGGGTTGTCTTCTTTTCATTTGGATTTGTCCGTAGTCGGACTATGTGTGTACTCTGAATGATGTATGATTTATTTGATAATTGTGTGAAGTGGCGATTGTAAGCCAACTCTTTATCCCTTTCTCGTTCATTACATGGGATTGTGTGAAGATGACCCTTCTTGCGACAAAACCACAATGCGGTTATGCCTCTAAGTCGTGCCTCGACACGTGAGAGATATAGCAACATCGTGGGCGTTACAACAGACCAGCAACTAGTGGGCTGGTGCACCCCCATATAGGCCGAATAGGAGGAGAAGGAAGGAGGGGAAGGGATAAAGGAAAGGGGAGGATTCGGCCTCCCCCTTTCCTTCTCTCCCCCCTCTCTTTCCTTCCCCCTCCGACACTTGTGAAAAGGGGGGAGGCCGACTTGTGAGAGGCGCCCTACTTGGGGCGCCCCTTGCTACCTGTCGGTGTCAAAACCGGCGGATCTCGGGTAGGGGGTCCCGAACTGTGCGTCTAGGCGGATGGTAACAGGAGACAAGGGACACGATGTTTTTACCCAGGTTCGGGCCCTCTCGATGGAGGTAATACCCTACTCCTGCTTGATTAACATTGATGATATGGGTAGTACAAGAGTAGATCTACCACGAGATCAGAGAGGCTAAACCCTAGCAGCTAGCCTATGGTATGATTGTTGTTCGTCCTACGGACTAAAACCCTTCTGTTTATATAGACACCGAATAGGGTTAGGGTTACACAGAGTCGGTTACAATGGTAGGAGATCTACATATCTATATCGCCAAGCTTGCCTTCCACGCCAAGGAAAGTCCCATACGGACACGGGACGAGGTATTAAATGTTGTATCTTAAAAGTCTAGGAGTCCGGCCAAAGATGATAGTTCGCTATCCGGACACCCCCTAGTCCAGACTCCCTCGGTAGCCCACAGACCAGGCTTCAATGACGACGAGTCCGGTAGCATATTGTCTTCGGCATTGCAAGGCGGGTTCCTCCTCTGAATACTTCATAGAAGGTTTTGAACACAAGGATAGTGTCGGCTCGCAAAACTAGTTCCACATACCACCGTAGAGAGAATAATTTTTGCACAGATCTGCTGACGTATTCCGCGGCGTGACATCACACCATGGCCAAGCTTTTATACGAATCGTTTTTTTACTGTTCCACCTTAGCGCGTTTAGCGAGGCGGTTTCCTTGGCACGTCTTATCAAAGCGGAGATCGTGCCCCCTTATTCCGGGTTTCTCATCAATACGGACGTGGGTAACCCATCCGCGCCATTGATTACGGCGCTTGGGAGATAAGCGAGTTTTACCGGTGGCGGGGGCGCGCATAGCTTCGTCCGTCCATATAAGGGATAAGGATCCACCTTTTCACCCTCGCCTTCTTCCTCCTTTGCTCATCCATTTCCACTTTTCGAGCTCCAGCGCCCAAGTCCGCACGTCCCACCTCAACCTTCTCCAACTATGTCCGGAGCGGGAGGCAGGTGGATGGCCTCCTCCGTCACGGAGGGGCACATCAAAAAACTGCGGGAGGTCGGATACTTGTCCAGCAACATCGTGCACCGGCTACCCGACGAGGGGCAGCTCATTCCAACCCCCAGGCCCCATGAGAGGGTGGTGTTTCTCCCCCACTTCCTCCGCGGACTAGGTTTTCCACTTCACCCATTTGTCCGGGGGCTCATGTTCTACTACGGCTGGACTTCCACGATCTGGCTCCGAATTTCATCCTCAACATCTCGGCGTTCATTGTCGTGTGCGAGGCCTTCCTCTGCATCCAGCCCCACTTCGGCTTATGGCTGAAGATCTTCAATGTCAAGCCGAAGGTAGTGGGCGGCCTCCAAGCGGAGTGCGGAGACGCCATGGTTGGCAAGATGGCCAAAGTCCTATGGCTCGAGGGCTCCTTTGTGGAGACCGCGACTCTCAATGGGCGGCGGCCCCCGAATTCTGATCTGGCTTCCCCACACGGCTCTCATCATGGAAAGAGACGGGCCTCACGTGGGGGAATTCGGACGAGCTATCAACTCCAAACCTGCGTCCGAAACCTGGTGGACAAGAATCTCAGGCTTGTCAACGTAATCCAGGTGATGCTCATCTGCCGGATTCTCCCATGCCAACAACGGGCCTTCAAATTGTGGGAGTTCGATCCGGCCTGACACCCAACTCTGAAAAGGCTCTTGACACTATGTACGAAGATGCACGGAAGGTGTTGTTCAAAGGCGCCGAGGCTCCCACATCCACTACCGAAGATCGCGGATTCATTTCGCAGCGTCAAGCCAGCCGAGGTAAGTTATTTTACCCTTTATGGGACTCTTGTTTTCATAGATTGACTCTATGTGGGATCTAAAACTCCCTAACCTTTGACAGACTGGTGAAGATGTCCGGACAGATTAACCTGTCCGCCCTTGCCGTAACACCCAGTGGACGCCGATTAGCCAGAGCTGCTGGCTCCGGTACCTCACGTGGTGCCGAGAAGAACCAAGAAGGAGGCCACGGAACTCGAAGAGCTCCCGGTGCCAGTCTTTGTCGGACTCACCGCCCGACAACTCGAGGCGGAATCCTCCTCGAGGAAGAGGAGGAGGAAGAAGCCTCTCCCCGGGGGAGAGGAGAAAAGGAAGGCCGCCCCAACCGGGAGGCCGGAGGGTCCAAGAAGGAAGGACCCTTCCTCCGGACTTCTCCACCAACGCCCGACAACGACGAGGAGGAGTGGCCAACAAGGGCCAAGCCTGGCGAGATCGTAAGTGTCCGGATACCCATGGCTTTTTTTCATTGCATAGTGTTCTCTAATGCCGAACAACTATGCAGCCCGCCTAAGGCGAGCTCGCCCGTCGGCCGGGTCCCTGATTCGTCGGAAGTGGAGAGTACTTCACTTCGGCCGCCTCCTCACCTCACGCTGTGGGACGATGCCGAGGTGGGGCCCCGAGGGGGCCTGGTCAAGAGGAGGTGGCGCAGAGGCGCCGCAAGGCAGCCTCCTGGACTCCAGCCTTGAGGAGCGAGACCCCGGGGCTCTAAGCCCGACCCTTGTCCGACTCCATCGGAACCTTCGCCGGTTTCAAGTCCCAAGCGGTCCCTTCGTAGGAAGGGTAAGATGCCGGTGTCCTCCGTCCAACCGGAGGCACCGGATAGCTTACTGGAGGCGCTTAACAGCACCTCCATCAAGGAGGAGCACCGCACCGTTATGAGTGTGGTGATCCGCAGTTCATCCACCAAGAGCGGGCTGGTGAAGCATACCAGCCTTCTAACGGGCTTTGAGGTAAGTTTAGAATATGTAAAAATATTACCGCATAGACAGTAGCCCTGATGCTTAGTCGGTGTTCGGAAAGAAAATCCGGACTAAGGATCTAAAAAGATATCTGTGAGAGTCTAACATAAGTATGTCAATATGGGAATGCAGGTTGCGCTGACCTCTGCCAAGACCGACTGCAGAGGTCAATGCATTGAAGCAGAGCCTCGAGCGGTCCGAGAACAAGCTCGGCCTTGCCAAGAAGCAGCTCGAGGACAAGGAAGGTAAGTAATACCTTATTAAAGAAATACCTTGTAGAAAGGATTTGGTTGAAAAAGATAACAGGAATAACATGGGTACTGCAGGGGCCACGAGCGAGGTGGCGACCCTGAAGGAGGCGGTGTCCGCGGCCGAAAACAAAGCGGTCATGAGCGCATCGAGCGAGAGAAGGGGAGGCGCAGGTGGCGGAGGTACGGCAAGAGCTCGAGGCTCTCGTGGAAAAACACGAGGGTTTGGAGCGTGACTCAAGACCCGAGAGTCCGAGCTTGCCTCGGCTCTTGAGAGTGCCAAAGCTGCTAAGGCCGAGGCCCAAAAGCCCTCCAGAGATTGAGGCAATAAATAAGATTGCGGCGGGTAAGGCATTCTTTATGCAGAGCAAGAATGTAAAAGTGAATTGCCTATTACTTACCCGGATTCGAAGCTCTCCAGGAGCATTCGCAGATCTGCCCCGTAGTGTGTCTGATGTTGCCGCATTCTACCGCGCCAAGGATGGGAGCTCGACGGAAAAGGTGTTCTGGTCTCAGTATGCTGAGACCGGAGATCCGGTGCCCCTAAGCAACCAGCTGAAGCAGCTGGTCGAGCTCCACAAGGTCGCCGAACAGGCCATGAAGGGCCTCATAGTTCGACTATGGCCATTGGAAGCCGTGCCTGGGAGCTACTTTGGGCTAGTCTTGGCGGTGGTGGGCCTTTGTCCATGGATTGAAGTCATCAAGCGCTCAAATGCATTGAAGGTGCCCGTCGGGCCCCTTGCCCGTGCTAAAGTGCACTGGGGCAAGCTAGATGCGGAGAAGCTTGTGACGGACGGGCCACCGAAGGGCAAGGATCATCGTAAGCCCGAAATGTACTATGAGGGCGTCCTGAAGGGTGTCCGCCGTATAGCGGATGAGTGCTCCAAAGATGTAATTTTTGAATAGACTCGCATTTGTTATCCCAGACGCTGAAAACTTGTTCATATGCGCTTAAGCAACGCTTGTTAATTTAAAATATTACCTTCTGTGCGGTCGTTTATCAAATTTGAGAGATGGCAAGTCGTTGGCTTCAGCCCTCATGCCACGAGTGCTGGGGTGTTCGGGATAAAATTGAGCGCTCTTGTTCCCATTCTTGGGTCCGTCGAGGGAGGCGCTCAATGCAACGAACAAGGCAACCGGACTTATAGTGCTTGAACACTCTCACTTAGCCATAGAATTCTATAATTTTAAATTTCGGCGAAGCCCCTAGTATTCGGAAGACCAAGTTCGGGGCGCTATCCACGCCTTGGTCGGACAATGCCGGTTCCTCGCTCTAAGCGGCATAAGTCTTTAGGGACTCGAAGAAACCTCTCGAACAGCGACCGGCTCTCGCCTTATCATGACGGTCAGTTTTAGCTTTCCACCGAGGTGCTCAACCCAGCTCAACCGGCACAATCGCAGTGGTTCTCCCAGTGCTACCTTAGCCGATATAACGGAACGTAAGGTACCAAAACATGGGAGCCGCAAACCCAACTATTGACCCAAGACATGATTCGGAGCCGATGCATATAATGCTATAAGTTCAGGGTGCCGCACTTGTGGAAGTGTTCGGACTTATCACACCATAATTTTGGGGTACTTAAGCCCCTGGTGTATTGGCCGTACCAAATTGTACGGATTAGCAATGTCATAAATGAACATATATAATGGGAAAGAATGCAATAATAGGCAAGAGCTATATATTGGTTATTAAAAAGAAGCTGCAAATAAAAGCGAGCGATACAAATTGTGCGATAAGCAAGGGATGGGACTATTTAACATGTCCCCTCCGAGGTAAGCTGCGAGATGGTATGTAAAACAGGTATAATGCTCGTAGTAGAGACCACCGACACTCGGCGTAACTTCTGTTTCCTGGCTGTTGCATCGTGAGTTCGGGCCGAATGCCTGGGACAAGGCTTCTAGAACAGAGTCCTGAAAGTAAGAAAAAGAAAAAGAAAAAGAATGACACAATCGGAGCCCACAGTGCGGTTGAGCCGCATTGGCGTGCAGTGGTCGTGCCCCTCCTTATGCCCATGGTATCTCCAGAGCGTAGTTATGTACGCGTAGTAATCGGCTTCAGCGGTTTCGCGAGGGCTGGGGTTGGGGCCGGATTACTCTGGCGATGCTTGGATCGTGCCAGGCGGTCTTGTTGTAGGTTACTCCGGGCGCGCTTGACAGAGTCCGGACGTTTAGTGGCCGGACTCGAGAACTGCTGTGAGAGGCTGCTTTGCACCTCCGCCGCGAGGGCCGTCGTGTGCTCCTCCGTTCGGAGAGAGCGTTCGGTGTTTCCATTGACCATGATTACTCCTCGAGGGCCCGGCATCTTGAGCTTGAGGTATACGTAGTGCGGCACTGCATTGAACTTTACCGTCATGCGGTTCGTCCAAGCAAAGTGCATGATAGCCGCGGAACGGGACTATGTCGAAGATTAACTCTTTGCTTCGAAGTTATCCGGGATCCAAGACCACTTGAGTGTAACTGAGCATGTACAATTGGCCTCTACACCCGGTATGACGCCTTTAAAGGTCGTCTTTGTAGGTTTAATCCTTGAGGGGTCTATGCCCATTTCACTGTATCCTGATAAAGCAGGTTCAGGCTGCTACCGCCGTCCATCAGGACTCTAGTGAGGTGAAATCCGTCAATAATTGGGTCAAGAACCAATGCGGCGAATCCGCCGTGACGGATGCTAGTGGGGTGGTCCCTTGATCAAAGGTGATCGGGCAGAAGACCATGGGTTGAACTTCGGGCTGGTGGCTCCATCGCAGTATCGCCCCTTAGTGCACGCTTCCGCTCCCTTTTGGGTATGTGGGTTGCGTATATCATGTTCACCGTCCGCACTTGTGGGGAAAGCCCTTCATCCTCTATTGTTCGGCGGCCGGGCTCTTCCTCATCATCGCTATGCAGCCCCTTGTCATTGAGTTCGGCACTTAACTTGCTCGCTTGCTTGAACACCCAACAATCCCTGTTGGTGTGGTTGGCTAGTTTTCGGGTGCCATGTATCCGCAAGCGATCGAGTATTCGGTCCAAGTTGACGGGCCCTGGGTATTTCTTTTGAATGGCTTCTTCCGCCGACCGGGTTTAGAGCCTTTGAATCCGGCATTGGTATCGTATCTTCATCATTGTCGCCGTTAATGCGGCGCTTGTTCTTGTTCGACGCCGACCTGCCATTGCTGTCCTTGGTATCCGAACTACCGGGGTTTTTGGTCAAGTTGTTACTACGAGCTAGCACCGTCCTCTCCCCGCGCAAAAGCGGGTCATGAGTGTGGTGAGGGCTGCCATGGATTTCGGCTTTCCTGTCCTAGGTGCCGGGCTAGCCACTCATCGCGGATGTTATGTTTGAAGGCTGCAAGGACCTCTGCATCCGGACAGTCAACGATTTGATTTTTCTTGGTTAGGAACCGTGTCCAGAATTGTTTGGCCGATTCTCCTGGCTGCTGAATTATGTGGCTGAGGTCATCGGCGTCTGGTGGTCGCACGTATGTGCCCTGGAAGTTATCAAGGAATGCGGCTTCCAGGTCCTCCCAACAACCAATTGATTCTGCTGGCAAGCTGTTGAGCCAATGTCGAGCTGGTCCTTTAAGCTTGAGTGGGAGGTATTTGATTGGGTGTAGATCATCGCCGCGGGCCATGTGGATATGGAGGAGGTAGTCCTCGATCCAAACCGCAGGATCTGTTGTGCCATCGTATGATTCGATGTTTACGGGTTTGAAGCCCTCAGGGATTTGATGATCCATTACTTCATCTGTGAAGCATAGTGGGTGTGCGGCGCCTCTGTATAGGGCTATATCACGACGTAGCTCGTATGAGCTTTCTCTATTGTGTTCGGCCCGGCCGGAGTTGTTGTATCCGGCGTGACGGTTATCATCACGTGTCGTGGGGCGCCCACGCGATCCGTAGATCGATCTTGGATGCCTTGCCTTGTCCTCCAATATGTCTCGCAGTGCAGCGCGCTTTCCCGTGCCTTGGTACTTTTCGGCGGCCGAGTGCGGCTTGAATGGAGGGTCGAGGCCTCTCTGTCGCGACCACGGGTGGCGATCGGCCGCATCATGCGCTGGTGATGTAGGTTTGGGTGCTGCTTCCTCTAATTGGGGTAGCAGCCTGCGTTCAGGGTATCTCTTGGAGGGCGTTGAGTTCATACTCTTCGGCTGCAAGGACTTGAGGCCATTTGTCGCCTAGCAAATCTTGGTCAGCTCTAAGTTCTTTGCTGCTTTTCTTGAGGCTGCTTGCCGTGGCCATAAGCCCTGCGTTTGAAACGCTCTGATCGGCGGGTCCTCGGGAACGACAAATTAAATAAATCGTCGAGGCTTGCCTCATCTTCGAGGGGCGATAATTATAAATCCTCTACCTCTCTTTCTGCCGCCTTGTCGTGCGGTCTTGCTTCTCCCTCCTCCTCTGCTACCGAGTCCTGCTGGAGGGGGGTCTTCGCACCGTCCCGGTATTATTGTCTCCGTGCGGAATCACCGCTTTTACTATGGCGGATTTAGAACGGCGCCACCGACGTCGGGCGCTTAGGTTGTTTTTTTGGAGGGTCATCCTCCGCGTTCCATCGCCATTCCCATCTTTTGGGATGTACACCATGTATATGTCATATGACGAGGTGGCCTTCCAGTGCCATGTAGGCGCTGGGTCTCGGTCGTCTCCGGCATCGTCGTCCATACCGTTGATGTCTTCGGAGTCGAAGTCGAGCATGTCGGTTAAATCATCGCCAGTGGCTACAAAGTGGGTGGTGGGTGGGCATTGAATTTCTTTGTCGTCCGCATCCCAACCTTCCGATCAGAAGTCCGCCAGGCTCTCTGATAAAGAGAGAGACTTTAGCGAATTCAAGATGTCGCCAAAGGGCGAAAAGTCTTTGAAAGATGTCCGCGCAGTGAACTCCATGACCGGCGCCCAATCGTATTCGATTGGCAAGGGTGCGGAGGGTTCGAGTCCAAGAGGAGTCCGGCACCTTGGAGTCACGGCCTTCGCAGCGACAGGATGGAGTTCGCTCAATCGCCGTTGAGATCGTAGCCCCCGAGGCGGTGTCCAACCACTCGTCCTCGATCGGGGGAGTCGGCTCCGATCTAAGGGTCGGAGCGGACTCTGGTGCGGCCTCCGGGACACTGTTCGGCGGCAGAGCTAGATCATGCCCATCGAGACAGTGCGGCGCACTTGGTGTGGCTCGAATCCGTCGAAGATCAAGTCTCCGCGGATGTCGGACGTGTAGTTCAAACTCCCAAATCTGACCTGATGGCGGGCGTAGCTTTCGATCTGCTCCGGATGGCCAAGTGAATTGCCCGCAAAGGTAAAGCCGCCGAATCGAAGATCTGTCCAGGAGAAAAGTCTCACCCTAGACTGCGTCGTTGTTGATGATCGAAGGAGCCATCGGGCCTATAGGTGACGGCTACGTAGGAACTCTCAATGAAAGCACTAATGTCGGTGTCGAACCGGCGGATCTCGAGTAGGGGGTCCCGAACTGTGCGTCTAGGCGGATGGTAACAGGAGACAAGGGACACGATGTTTTTACCTGTGTTCGGGCCCTCTCGATGGAGGTAATACCCTACTCTGCTTGATTAATATTGATGATATGGGTGGTACAAGAGTAGATCTACCATGAGATCAGAGAGGCTAAACCCTAGAAGCTAGCCTATGGTATGATTGTTGTTCGTCCTCTGGACTAAAACCCTTCGGTTTTATAGACACCGAATAGGGTTAGGGTTACACAGTCGGTTACAATGGTAGGAGATCTACATATCCAGACGCCAAGCTTGCCTTCCACGCCAAGGAAAGTCCCATCCGGACACGGGACGAAGTCTTCAATCTTGTATCTTCATAGTCTAGGAGTCCGGCCAAAGATGATAGTTCGGCTATCCGGACACCCCCTAGTCCAGGACTCCCTCACTACCCCTCTCCCTCTCCCGCCTATATATATGGGGGGGGGCACCGCTAGAACACACAACATTGATTCCTAGCCGTGTGCAGCGCCCCCCTCCACAGTTTACGCCTCCGGTCATATTCACGTAGTGCTTAGGCGAAGCCCTGCGCGGATCACTTCACCTTCACCGTCACCACGCCGTCATGCTGACGGAACTCTCCCTCGACACTTTGCTGGATCAAGAGTTCGAGGGACATCATCGAGTTGAACGTGTGCAGAAGTCGGAGGTGTCGTACGTTCGTTGCTTGATCGGTCGGAACGAGAAGAAGTTCGACTACATCAACCGCGTTGTCAAACGCTTCCGCTTTCGGTCTACGAGGGTACGTGGACACACTCTCCCCCTCTTGTTGCTATGTATCTCCTAGATAGATCTTGCGTGAGCGTAGGATTTTTTTTGAAATTGCATGCTACGTTCCCAACAGTGGCATTTGAGCCAAGTCTATGCATAGATGATATGCACGAGTAGAACACAAAGAGTTGTGGGTGGTGATCGTCATACTGCTTACCACCAACGTCTTATTTTGATTCAGCGGTATTGTTGGATGAAGCGGCCCAGACCAACCTTACATGACCACGTTCATGAGACCGGTTCCACCGACAAACATGTAACTAGTTTTGCATAAAGGTGGCTGGCGGGTGTCTGTTTCTCCTACTTTAGTTGAATCGAATTTGACTGCGGCTGGTCTTTGTTGAAGGTTAAAACAGCAAACTTGATAAATCACCGTTGTGGTTTTGTATGCGTAAGTAAGAACGGTTCTTTCTAGAAGCCTGTAGCAGCCACGTAAAACTTGCAACAACAAAGTAGAGGACGTCTAACTTGTTTTTGCAGGGCATGTTGTGATGCGATATGGTCAAGACATGACGTGTTATACGTTGTTGTATGAGATGATCATGTTTTGTAAAAGTTATCGGCAACTGGCAGGAGCCTTATGGTTGTCGCTTTATTGTATGAAATGCAAATGCTATGTAATAGCTTTACTTTATCACTATGCGTCAGCGATAGTTGTAGAAGCAATAGTTGGCGAGACGACCACGACGCTATGATGGAGATCAAGGTGTCAAGCCGGTGACGATGAAGATCATGACAGAGCTTTGGAGATGGAGATCAAAGGCACAAGATGATTTTGGCCATATCATGTCACATATTTTGATTGCATGTGATGTGCTACCTCTTGAGCACTACGTTGGTTTTCCCTTCAAAAGGAAAGGGTGATGCAGTAAAGTAGCGTAAGTATTTCCCTTAGTTTTTGAGAACCAAGGTATCAATCCAGTAGGAGACCATGCTCGAGTCCCACGCACCTACACAAACAAATAAAAACCTCGCAACCAACGCGATAAAGGGGTTGTCAATCCCTTCACGGTCACTTACGAGAGTGAGATCTGATAGAGATGATAAGATAATATTTTTGGTATTTTTATGATAAAGAGTAAAAGTAAAGATTGCAAAGTAACTAAAGATGGAAATAGCTTGTTGACGGAAGATGAATATGATGGAAAATAGACCTAGGGACCATAGGTTTCACTAGTGGCTTCTCTCAAGATAGCATAAGTACTACGGTGGGTAGACGAATTACTGGCGAGCAATTGATAGAATTGAGCACAGTTATGAGAATATCTAGGTATGAGCATGTATATAGGCATCACGTCCGTGACAAGTAGACCGACTCCTGCCTGCATCTACTACTATTACTCCACACATCGCCCGCTATACAGCATGCATCTAGAGTATTAAGTTCATAAGAACGGAGTAACACTTTAAGCAAGATGACATGATGTAGAGGGATAAACTCATGCTATATGATATAAACCCCATCTTTTTATCCTCGATGGCAACAATACAATACGTGTCGTTTCCCCTACTCTCACTTGGATCGAGCACCGCAAGATTGAACCCAAAGCTAGGCACTTCTCCCATTGCAAGAAAGATCAATCTAGTAGGCCAAACCGAACTGATAATTCGAAGAGACTTGCAAAGATAACCAATCATACATAAAAGAATTCAGAGGAGATTCAAATATTGTTCATAGATAATCTTGGTAATAAACCCACAATTCATCGGATCTCGACAAACACACCACAAAAGAAGAGTTGCATCAAATAGATCTCCAAGAGAATCGAGGAGAACTTTGTATTGAGATCCAAAGAGAGAGAAGAAGCCATCTAGCTAATAACGATGGACCAGAAGGTCTGAGGTAAACTACTCACACATCATCGGAGAGGCTATGGTGTTGATGTAGAAGCCCTCCGTGATCAATGCCCCCTCCGGCGGAGCGCCGGAAAAAGCCCCAAGATGGGATCTCACGGGTACAGAAGGTTGCGGCGGTGGAATTAGGGTTTTGGCTCTTGTTTTGATGGTTTGGGGGTACGTAGGTATATATAGGAGGAAGAAGTAGGTCGGTGGAGCTACAAGGGGTCCACGAGGGTGGAGGGCGCGCCCAGGGGGGTAGGCGCGCCCTCCTGCCTCGTGGCCTCCTCGTTCGTTTCTTGACGTCCACTCCAAGTCTTCTGGATCATGTTTGTTCCGAAAATCACGTTCCCGAAGGTTTCATTCCGTTTGGACTCCGTTTGATATTCCTTTTCTGCGAAACACTGAAATAGGCAAAAAAATAGCAATTCGGGCTGGGCCTCCAGTTAATAGGTTAGTCCCAAAAATAATATAAAAGTGTATAATAAAGCCCATTAAACATCCAAAACAGAATATATAATAGCATGGAGCAATCAAAAATTATAGATACGTTGGAGACGTATCAAGCATCCCCAAGCTTAATTCCTGCTCGTCCTCGAGTAGGTAAATGATAAAAAATAGAATTTTTGATGTGGAATGCTACTTAGCATAATTTTCAATGTAATTCTCTTATTTGTGGTATGAATATTCAAATCCGAAAGATTCAAGATAAAAGTTTAATATTGATATAAAAGTAATAATACTTCAAGCATACTAATTAAGCAATCATGTCTTCTCAAAATAACATGGCCAAAGAAAATTATCCCTACAAAATCATATAGTCTGGCTATGCTCTATCTTCACCACATAAAGTATTTAAATCATGCACAACCCCGATGACAAGCCAAGCAATTGTTTCATACTTTTGGTGTTCTCAAACTTTTTCAATCTTCACGCAATACATGAGCGTGAGCCATGGATATAGCACTATAGGTGGAATAGAACGGTGGTTGTGGAGAAGACAAAAAGGAGAAGATAGTCTCACATCAACTAGGCGTATCAACGGGCTATGGAGATGCCCATTAATAGATATCAATGTGAGTGAGTAGGGATTGCCATGCAACGGATGCACTAGAGCTATAAGTGTATGAAAGCTCAATAATGAAAACTAAGTGGGTGTGCATCCAACTTGCTTGCTCACGAAGACCTAGGGCAATTTGAGGAAGCCCATCATTGGAATATACAAGCCAAGTTCTATAATAAAAATTTCCCACTAGTATATGAAAGTGACAAAACAAGAGACTCTCTATCATAAAGATCATTGTGCTACTTTGAAGCACAAGTGTGGAAAAAGGATAGTAGCATTGTCCCTTCTCTCTTTTCTCTCATCATTTTTTGGGCCTTTTCTCTTTTTTTATGGCCTCTTTTTTTATTTAGTGAGGAGTCTCATCCCGACTTGTGGGGGAATCATAGTCTCCATCATCCTTTCCTCACTTGGGACAATGCTCTAATAATGATGATCATCACACTTTTATTTACTTACAACTCAAGTATTACAACTCAATACTTAGAGAAAAATATGAATCTATATGAATGCCTCCGGCGGTGTACCGGGATATGCAATGAATCAAGAGTGACATGTATAAAGATAATGAACGGTGGCTTTGCCACAAATACGATGTCAACTACATGATCATGCAAAGCAATATGACAATGATGGAGTGTGTCATCGCAAACGGAACGGTGGTAAGTTGTATGGCAATATATCTCGGAATGACTATGGAAATGCCATGATAGGTAGGTATGGTGGCTGTTTTGAGGAAGGTATATGGTGGGTGTATGATACCGGCGAAAAGTGTGCGGTATTAGAGAGGCTAGCAATGGTGGAAGGATAAGAGTGCATATAATCCATGGACTCACATTAGTCATAAAGAACTCATATACTTGTTGCAAGCATCTATTAGTTATCAAAACAAAGTATTACGCGCATGCTCCTAGGGGGATAGATTGGTAGGAAAAAACCATCGCTCATCCCCGACCGCCACTCATAAGGAAGACAATCAATAAATAAATCATGCTCCGACTTCATCACATAACGGTTCACCATACGTGCATGCTACGGGAATCACAAACTTTAACACAAGTCTTTCTCTAATTCATGACCACTCAACTAGCATGACTCTAATATCACCATCTTCATATCTCAAAACGATTATCAAGTATCAAACTTCTCTTAGTATTCAACGCACTTATAAGAAAGTTTTTACTAATCTTGGATGCCTATCATATTAGGACGAATTTCAGAATTAAAGCAAATTACCAGGATGTTTTGTAGGACTCTCAAAATAATATAAGTGAAGCATGAGATAACAATAGTTTCTATAAAACAAACCACCGCCGTGCTCTAAAAGATATAAGTGAAGCACTAGAGCAAAAACTATATAGCTCAAAATATATAAGTGAAGTACATAGAGTATTCTAATAAATTCTGAATCATGTGTGTCTCTCTCAAAAGTGTATTCAGAGAGGATGATTGTGGTAAACTAAAAGCAAAGACTCAAATCATACAAGACGCTCCAAGCAAAACACTTACCATGTGGTGAATAAAAATATAGCTCCAAGTAAAGTTACCGATGGACGAAGACGAAAGAGGGGATGCCTTCCGGGGCATCCCCAAGCTTTGGATTTTTTGTGTCCTTGGATTTACCTTGGGGTGCCTTGGGCATCCCCAAGCTTAGGCTCTTGCCACTCCTAGTTCCATAATCCATCAAATCTTTACCCAAAACTTGAAAACTTCACAACACAAAACTTATCAGAAAACTCGTGAGCTCCGTTAGCGAAAGAAAACAAAACACCACTTCAAGGTACTGTAATGAACTCATTCTTTATTTATATTGGTCTTAAACTTAATGTATTACAACTTATCTATGGTTTATAAACTATTTTACTAACCATAGATTCATTAAAATAAGCGAACAACACACGAAAAACAGAATCTGTCAAAAACAGAACAGTCTGTAGTAATCTGTAACTAACGCAAACTTCTGGAACTCTAAAAATTCTACCAAAATAGGAAGACCTAAATAATTTGTTTATTGATCTGATGCAATTGTAATCAGTATTATATCATGTTCTGGTAATTTTTAACAATTATTTTCGTGAACAGAAAGTTTCTGGAATTTTCAGCAAGATCAAATAACTATTATACAAGAAGATCCTATAGGTTTCACTTGGCACAAACACTAACTAAAACACAAAAACCAATCTAACCAGAGGCTAGATAAAAGATTTATTCCTAAACAGAACCAAAACGCAAAAAAACTAAAAATAAAATTTGGTTGCCTCCCAACAAGCGCTATCGTTTAACGCCCCTAGCTAGGCATAAAAACAAGGATAGATCTAGGTATTGCCATCTTTGGTAGGCAATTCTTCAATAAGGCACCTATGACCCCTAGGAGTTTCTTTATTTTTATTAATTATCAAACTTCTAGGCACGAAATCGAGAAAATAATTTGTAGCAAATGGTTCCTTATTGATAGCAAAAAGATTGGGATGAACACTTATTGATTTGAGATCCGCAGTTTCCTTACTAGAGGGTTCACCCTTATTTTTAGGAACATACATAAGCTTGGCAATTTTGGTAGGAGGATTAGGAGTATTCTTTATGGAAGAAAAAGTGGTCCCCAAGTTGGTAATGATACCCTCAAGCTTATCGATTCTAGTGGAATCCTGATCTATTCTTTCATTAACGATGGGTTCCTTTTCTTTAAAAAAATTCAACGTGACTCCTACCTTAGATCCATATTGGGTAATTTGGTTGTGGATCTTTTTATCCAAATTCTCAATCAACTCTATGGTAGCAACTTTATTTTCAATAATTTCAAGTCTTTGCATCACATGCTCCAAAGTTAACATAGTTCCATTAACCAAAAGAGGTGGAAAGCCAAACAAATCTGTCATAGCATTGTAAGAATCAAAAGTATGGCTACCCAAGAAATTCCCTCCGGTAATGGTATCAAGAATATATCTATTCCAAGATGTGACGCCTACATTAAAGTTGCGAAGAAGAACGGAAGTAGATTGCTTTCTAGCGGATTTGTTTTGAGCGTTGCAAATTCTATACCAAGCATCTTTTAAATTTTCTCCCTCCCTTTGTTTAAAATTGATAACTTCATTCTCGGGAGACAAAGGAGTATATAAAGGACTGGCCATGATGACAAAGCGAGCGGGAAAAGAGGCGAACAAAAAAAAAGAAGGCGAATAAACCGGCAAGGGTGAAGTGGGGGAGAGGAAAACGAGAGGCAAATGGCAAATAATGTAATGCGAGGGATAAGAGTTTGTGATGGGTACTTGGTATGTCTTGACTTGTGCATAGACTCCCCAGCAACGGCACCAGAAATCCTTCTTGCTACCTCTTGAGCACTGCGTTGGTTTTCCCTTGAAGAGGAAAGGGTGATTCAGTAAAGTAGTGTAAGTATTTCCCTCATTTTTCTAGAACCAAGGTATCAATCCAGTAGGAGACCACGCTCGAGTCCCACGCACCTACACAAGCAAATAAGAACCTCGCAACCAATGCGATAAATGGGTTGTCAATCCCTTCACGGTCACTTACGAGAGTGAGATCTGATATAGATGATAAGATAATAGTTTTTGTACTTTTATGATAAAAAGTAAAAGTAAAGATTGCAAGGTAAATAAAGATGGAAATAGCTTGTTGACGGAAGATGAATATGATGGAAAATAGACCCGGGGCCATAGGTTTCACTAGTGGCTTCTCTCAAGATAGCATAAGTATTACGGTAGGTAAATGAATTACTAGCGAGCAATTGATAGAATTGAGCATAGTTATGAGAATATCTAGGTATGATCATGTATATAGGCATCACGTCCGTGGCAAGTAGACCGACTCCTGCCTGCTTCTACTACTATTACTCCACACATCAACCACTATCCAGCATGCATCTAGAGTATTAAGTTCATAAGAACGGAGTAACGCTTTAAGCAAGATGACATGATGTAGAGGGATAAACTCATGCAATATGATATAAACCCCATCTTTTATCCTCGATGGCAACAGTACAATACGTGTCGTTTCCCTGCATCCTTTGGGATCGAGCACACATAAAGATTGAGCCCAAAGCTAAGCACTTCTCCCATTGCAAGAAAGATCAATCTAGTAGGCCAAACCAAACTGATAATTCGAAGAGACTTGCAAAGATAACCAATCATACGTAAAATAATTCAGAGGAGATTCAAATATTGTTCATAGATAATCTTGATCATAAACCCACAATTCATCGGATCTCGACAAACACACCGCAAAAGAAGAGTTGCATCAAATAGATCTCCAAGAGAATCGAGGAGAACTTTGTATTGAGATCCAAAGAGAGAGAAGAAGCCATCTAGCTAATAACTATGGACCCGAAGGTTTGAGGTAAACTACTCAAACATCATCGGAGAGGCTGTGGTGTTGATGTAGAAGCCCTCCGTGATCAATGCCCACTCCGGATGAGCGCCGGAAAAGGCCCCAAGATGGGATCTCACTGGTACAGAAGGTTGCGGCGGTGGAAATAGGGTTTTGGCTCCTGTTTTGATGGTTTGGGGTACGTAGGTATATATAGGAGGAAGAAGTAGGTCAGTGGAGCTATGAGGGGCCCACGAGGGTGGAGGGCGCGCCCATGGGGGTAGGCGCGCCCCTCTGCCTCGTGGCCTCCTCGTTCGTTTCTTGACGTCCACTCCAAGTCCTTTGGATCACGTTTGTTCCAAAAATTACGTTCCCGAAGGTTTCATTCCGTTTGGACTCCGTTTGATATTCCTTTTCTGCAAAACACTGAAATAGGAAAAAGACAGCAATTCGGGCTAGGCCTCCGATTAATAGGTTAGTCCCAAAAATAATATAAAAGTGTATAATAAAGCCCATTAAACATCCAAAACAAAATATATAATAGCATGGAGCAATAAAAAAGTATAGATACGTTGGAGACGTATCATGATGTTTACCTTTATGCATCTTATTTTGCTTAGTACGGTGGTAACATTACAAGATGATCCCTTACTAAAATTTCAAGGTATAAGTGTTCTGCCTGAGTATGCACCGTTGCAATAGTTCGTCGTGCCGAGACACCACGTGATGATCGGGTGTGATAAGCTCTACGTTCACATACAACGGGTGCAAGACAGTTTTGCACATGCGGAATACTCGGGTTAAACTTGACGAGCCTAGCATGTACAGATATGGCATTGGAACACTGGAGACCGAAAGGTTGAACGTGAATCATATACTCCCTCTGTTCACTTTTATAAGACCTTGAAGACATTTCAGACAATGTGCAAAACAGCCCATTTTGAGTTGTTTGAATTGACTTACAAAAGTGAAAGGAGGGAGTAGTAGATGAAGGAAATATACCCTAGAGGCAATAATAAAGTTATTATTTATTTCCTTATATCATGATAAATGTTTATTATTCATGCTAGAATTGTATTAACCGGAAACATAATACTTGTGTGAATACATAGACAAACAGAGTGTCGCTAGTATGCCTCTACTTGACTAGCTCGTTGATCAAACATGGTTATGTTTCCTAGCCATAGACATGAGTTTTCATTTGATTAACGGGATCACATCATTAGGAGAATGATGTGATTGACTTGACCCATTCCGTTAGCTTAGCACATGATCGTTTAGTATTCTGCTATTGCTTTCTTCATGACTTATACATGTTCCTATGACTATGAGATTATGCAACTCCCGTTCTGGGAGGAACACTTTGTGTGCTACCAAACGTCACAATGTAACTGGGTGATTATAAAGGTACTCTACAGGTGTCTCCAAAGGTACTTGTTGGGTTGGCGTATTTCGAGATTAGGATTTGTCACTCCGATTGTCGGAGAGGTGTCTCTGGGCCCACTCAGTAATGCACATCACTTAAGCCTTGCAAGCATTGCAACTAATGAGTTAGTTATGGATGATGTATTACGAACGAGTAAAGAGACTTGCCGTAACGAGATTGAACTAGGTATTGAGATACCGACGATCGAATCATGCAAGTAACATACCGATGACAAAGGGAACAATGTATGTTGTTATCTTGGTTTGACCGATAAAGATCTTCATAGAATATGTGAGAGCCAATATGAGCATCCGAGTTCCGCTATTGGTTATTGGCGGAGACGTGTCTCGGTCATGTCTACATAGTTCTCGAACCCGTAGGGTCCGCACGCTTAAAGTTTCGATGATGCTTATATTATGAGTTTATATGTTTTGATGTACCGAAGATAGTTCGGAGTCCCAGATGTGATCACGGACATGACGAGGAGTCTCGAAATGGTCAAGACATGAAGATTGATATATTGGACGACTATATTCGGACACCGGAATGGTTCCGGGGGTTATCGGATATATCTTAGAATCTAGGAGGTTAAAGGAACCCCCCCGGAGGTTATTGGGCCTCATGGGCCCAATTAGTGCAAGAGCAGAGACGGCCAAGGGGCAGCCGCGCGCCCCTCCCCCCCCCCCCCAAGTCTGAATTGGACAAGGAGGGGGGCGGCGCCCCCCCCCCTTTCCTTTCCCCCTCTCTCTCCTTCCCTCTCCTCTCCTAATCCAACAAGGAAAAGGGAGGGAGTCCTACTCCCGGTGGGAGTAGGACTCCTCCTGGCGCGCCCCTCCTGGCCGGCCACCTCTCCCCCCCCTTGCTCCTTTATATACGGGGGCAAGGGGGCACCCTAGAGACACAACAATTGATCATTGATCTTTTAGCCGTGTGTGGTGCCCCCTGCTACGTCTTGAGCTTGCGTTGGTTTTCCCCGAAGAGGAGAGGATGATGCATCAGAGTAGCGTAAGTATTTCCCTCAGTTTTTGAGAACCAAGGTATCAATCCAAAGAGGAGGCCACGCGCAAGTCCCTCGTACCTACACAAAGCAAATAACTCCTCGCAACAAACGCGAATAGGGGTTGTCAATCCCTTCACGGTCACTTACAAGAGTGAGATCTGATAGAGATGATAGATAATATTTTTGGTATTTTTGGTATAAAGATGCAAAGTAAAATAAAAGGCAAAGTAAAAAAGCAAAAAAATAATAAAGCGTAGTAAGATTAATATGATGAAAATAGACCCGGGGGCCATAGATTTCACTAGTGGCTTCTCTCAAGAGCATAAGTATTCTGCGGTGGGTGAACGAATTACTGTTGAGAAATTGACATAATTGAGCATAGTTATGAGAATATCTAGGTATGATCATGTATATAGGCATCACGTCCGAGACAAGTAGGTGACTCACTTTGCATCTACTACTATTACTCCACTCATCGACCGCTATCCAAAGATGCATCTAGAGTATTAAGTTAATGAAAACAGAGTAACGCCTTAAGCAAGATGACATGATGTAGAGGAATAAATTCATGCAATATGATAAATACCCCATCTTGTTATCCTCGATGGCAACAATATAATACGTGCCTTGCAACCCTTTCTGTCACTGGGTAAGGACACCGCAAGATTGAACCCAAAGCTAAGCACTTCTCCCATTGCAAGAACTACCAATCTAGTTGGCCAAACCAAAGCGGATAATTCAAGAGACTAGCAAAGATAACTCAATCATACATAAAAGAATTCAGGAAGATTCAAATATTGCTCATAGATAATCTTGATCATAAACCCACAATTCATCGGTCTCAACAAACACACCGCAAAAGAAGATTACATCAAATAGATCTCCACGAGAGAGGGGGAGAACATTGTATTGAGATCGAAAAAGAGAGAAGAAGCCATCTAGCTACTAACTACGGACCCGAAGGTCTGAAGTAAACTACTCACACTTCATCGGAGAGGCTATGATAATGATGTAGAAGCCCTCCGTGGTGGAATCCCCTTCCGACGGAGCTCCGGAACAGGCCCCAAGATGGAATCTCGTGGATACAGAAAGTTGCGGCGGTGGAATTAGGTTTTTGGCTCCGTATCTGATCTGTTGGGGGTACGTAGGTATATATAGGAGGAAGGAGTATGTCGGTGGAGCTTCGGGGGGCCCACGAGGCAGGGGGAGCGCCCTCCACCCTCGTGGTCGCCTCCCTCCTTTCTTGACCAAGGGTCCAAGTCTCCTGGATCTTATCTGATGAGAAAATCACGTTCCCGAAGATTTCATTCCGTTTGGACTCCGTTTGATATTCCATTTCTTCGAAACACTGAAATAGGCAAAAAAACAGCAATTCTGGGCTGGGCCTCCGGTTAATAGGTTAGTCCCAAAAGTAATATAAAAGTGGAAAATAGAGCCCAATATAGTCCAAAACAATAGATAATATAGCATGGAGCAATCAAAAATTATAGATACGTTAGTCATAAAGAACTCATATACTTGTTGCAAACATCTATTAGTTATCAAAACAAAGTATTACGCGCATGCTCCTAGGGGGATAGATTGGTAGGAAAAAACCATCGCTCGTCCCCGACCGCCACTCATAAGGAAGACAATCAATAAATAAATCATGCTCCGACTTCATCACATAACGGTTCACCATACGTGCATGCTACGGGAATCACAAACTTTAACACAAGTCTTTCTCTAATTCATGACCACTCAACTAGCATCACTCTAATATCACCATCTTCATATCTCAAAACGATTATCAAGTATCAAACTTCTCTTAGTATTCAACGCACTTATAAGAAAGTTTTTACTAATCTTGGATGCCTATCATATTAGGACTAATTTCACAATTAAAGCAAATTACTAGGATGTTTTGTAGGACTCTCAAAATAATATAAGTGAAGCATGAGATAACAATAGTTTCTATAAAACAAACCACCGCCGTGCTCTAAAAGATATAAGTGAAGCACTAGAGCAAAAACTATATAGCTTAAAAGATATAAGTGAAGTACATAGAGTATTCTAATAAATTCTGAATCATGTGTGTCTCTCTCAAAAGTGTATTCAGAGAGGATGATTGTGGTAAACTAAAAGCAAAGACGCAAATCATACAAGACGCTCCAAGCAAAACACTTACCATGTGGTGAATAAAAATATAGCTCCAAGTAAAGTTACCGATGGACGAAGACGAAAGAGGGGATGCCTTCCGGGGCATCCCCAAGCTTTGGATTTTTTGTGTCCTTGGATTTACCTTGGGGTGCCTTGGGCATCCCCAAGCTTAGGCTCTTGCCACTCCTTGTTCCATAACCCATCAAATCTTTACCCAAAACTTGAAAACTTCACAACACAAAACTCAACAGAAATCTCGTGAGCTCCGTTAGCGAAAGAAAACAAAAGATTACTTCAAGGTACTGTAATGAACTCATTATTTATTTATATTGGTGTTAAACCTACTGTATTCCAACTTCTCTATGGATTATAAACTATTTTACTAGCCATAGATTCATCAAAATAAGCAAATAACACACGAAAAACAGAATCTGTCAAAAACAAAACAGTCTGTAGTAATCTGTACCTAAAGCAAACTTCCGGAACTCCAAAAATTCAGAAAAAATAGGAAGACCTAGGAACTTTGTTTATTGATCAGCATCAATTGGAATCACTATTTTATCACATTCTGGTGATTTTTAACAATTGTTTTCGTGAACCGAAAGTTTCTGAAAATTACAGCAAGATCAAATAACTATTATCCAAGAAGATCCTATAGGTTTAACTTGGCACAAACACTAATTAAAACATAAAACCACATCTAAACAGAAGGTAGATTTATTATTTAAAAACAAAAAACTAAAAATAAAATTGGGTTGCCTCCCAACAAGCGCTATCGTTTAACGCCCCAACTAGGTATAAAAGCAAGGATAGATCTAGGTATTGCCTTCTTTGGTGGGCAATCCATAGGTGGCTCTCATAATAGATTCATATGGTAATTTTATCTTCTTCCTAGGGAAGTGTTCCATGCCTTTCTTTAATGGGAATTGGAATCTAATATTCCCTTCCTTCATATCAATAATTGCACCAATCGTTCTAAGGAAAGGTCTACCAAGAATAATAGGACATGAAGGATTACAATCTATATCAAGAACGATAAAGTCTACGGGCACATAATTCCTATTTGCAACAATAAGAACATCATTAATTCTTCTCATAGGTTTCTTAATAGTGGAATCCGCAAGGTGCAAGTTTAGAGAGCATTCATCAAAATCACGGAAATCTAGCAAATCACACAAAGTTTTGGGAATAGTGGAAACACTAGCACCCAAATCACATAAAACATAAAATTCATGATCCTTAATCTTAATTTTAATAGTTGGTTCCCACTCATCATAAAGTTTTCTAGGGATGAAAACTGCAACTCAAGTTTTTCCTCATAAGATTGCATCAAGGCATCAACGATATGTTTAGTAAACGCTTTATTTTGACTATAAGCATGCGGAGAATTTTGCACGGATTGCAACAAGGAAATATAATCAATTAAAGAGCAACTTTCATAATTAAATTACTTGAAATCCAAAATAGTGGGTTTAGCAACATCTAAGGTTTTACTTTCTTCAATCCCACTTTTATCAATTTTAGCATCATACTCTAAAAGCTCCGAATTCTTAGAACGCCTTCTAGGTAAAGGTGACTCATATTCAATCTCATCATTATCAAGATTCATATTGCAAAACAAAGATTTAATGGGAGACACATCAATAACTTTTAGATATTCATCTTGATGTTCATGGAAATCAGGTTTAGCAGCCATCTTATTGACCAAGGTAGCTTGCTTATCAGATATTTCAGTAGTCAATTTCTCAAGACGAGAAATTTGAGATCTTAAACCTTCAAATTCTTTAGACATATCATCGAGCTCTTTATTCAAATAATTCATAAAACTTTTTTGTTCCTTAAGCTCGTTTCTGAAGAAATTATTATGCTCAAATTGCAAAACCATAAAACTCCTGACGTTGCTTTCGATCTCTTCCAACCTTTTAAGGTGAAGATCACCAAATCTAGGTAGAGCCATAGTGACAAGCAAGCAATCCAACACACGACTGAACAAACTAACGAGAAGAAGGCAAACAAAAAAGAGAGGGCGAATAAAACGGCAAGGGTGAAGTAGGGGAGAGGAAAAACGAGAGGCAAATGGCAAATAATGTAATGCGAGAGATAAGGGATTGTGATGGGTACTTGGTATGTTGACTTTTGCGTAGACTCCCCGGCAACGGCGCCAGAAATCCTTCTTGCTACGTCTTGAGCTTGCGTTGGTTTTCCCTGAAGAGGAGAGGATGATGCAGCAGAGTAGCGTAAGTATTTCCCTCAGTTTTTGTGTAACATCCCAAATTTTCAATTTGGCATGTTATACATAGGTCATTCTTGCATATCATATTTTATTTGCATTCTCGTTTACCATCCTCGAAAATCCTAAGCAACTCAAGGACCCTCGGAGAGAGTTGGGGATTTTTCAATTTTCATATTTGAATTTTGTCAAATAATGAAAGACGAGGATATTGGATTTTAATTATTTTCTCTCTGGGAAATTTTTTCAATTTAAAATAAATAAATGAGGGGAGATAATATGACTTCTCCAAAATAATTGAAATAACGGAGGAAAAATATTAAAATCATTTTTGGGATTTTATTTGATTTTATTTGGAATTTTATTCGCCCTAGATAAATTGGCACGTTTTAAAAATTTGCATTTTAGGGGCCAAGAAAAGTTCATCTAGTTCTAAATATTCTATTTAGGCGGAGAAAAGTTATTTTGGAATTTTTAGATTTTTATTTATTTTTCTAGGAATTTTCTTTCATGGAATGTTTAAAAAAGCGAGCGGACTCATACCTTGGGCCAAAGGCCCAAAGCCAGAGCAGCCCGCGCCCGCCGCCGCCTCCCTCCGCGCCGTCTGGCAGACGCCGAGGAGTCCGAGCGGACTCCACCCGGCGACCCTTCCCAAGTCGCCGCCGCCCCTTCTCCAAGCCACCGCCGCCCGCCCCTTTAAATACCGCCGCCACCACCACCGCCACCACCCGCCACCACCGCCCGCCCGGGAGCAGCCGCCCGAGCCCGTGCCCCTCGCCGCCTCAGCGTCGTCGCCGCCGCCTTCGCCGTCGCCCGCCGCCCCTCGCCGACCCGCCCCCTCGGACCAGCCCGCCCGCTCGCCGGACGCGCCTCGCCGGAGGTACCCGACCCCGCCGCCGCCGGTTTATTATGTTCTTTTTGAAAAAACCCTTCGGTTTTTTTTATAAAACCCTAGATCGTTTTTTTATATAGATCGGTTTATTTTCGTCGGTTTATTTATTTAACGAACATCCGTTCACCCGTTCAATTTAACGAACGCGTTCATTGTTTAAGTTACATTAACGAACGTTCGCTCGCTTAACGATTCGTCGCTTTTCTTTTATCAGATTTATTCCGCGGTTATTCTGACCGTGATTTCTAATCCAATTTTCAAACCTGTTTATCTTTTCGCTCGTTTATCGGAATCAGGCGATTCAAGCGCCTGGAGTTTTGTATCGAAACCCTCTATCCGAATAATCAACTTAAACCAGTTTTTATCTTTGTAAAATTTGACTCTAGTTCAGATTAGTAAACGGTACTTGTTTTTCTCGCCGTTTGAGTTTCGTTGTTCCGTTTGGTTTGATTCTTTTTGCAAACCGGAGTTCTTAAGTTGATCTCTCCGGTCAACCTTTTCAGTTGAAGTTTTCGTTGTGCATCTTTGCTTGTTTACTTATGTATGCGTTGTTTGCTTGCGATAGAATTCCCGGAGTGCTGGCGTGTTATTACCAGTCTCTAGGATTCACGGATCGTCAGCAAGGCAAGTAACACTTGATCATATCTTTTCCTACCCAGTTCTTATGCATTAGTTTCAACACTCAAACCTTGCATGATTAGGATGTCATTAAATTGTGGGTTGGGAAGTAGATGATGAGGTAGGAACCTATTGCCCTGTTACTTTCAAACCCTTGGGAGTTACTTCTACGTTATGCTTATATTGCCATGCTATGCTCGTAGACGTGGTTTGGGTTTGAGAGATATTCACGACAGATGTGAGATATTTAATTAATGGTTTACTTTAAGGTGGCAACTTAAATACACATCTGGGTGGATTGAGGCACCTGGGGAACCCAGTGTTATCTGCTTTTTTTGGAAATCCCGGTACCCGTGTGATCTTCCTATGGACCGCCACCAGCTCAAAGGGAACTGAGATTATTAATGCTAGAAACTTCCGTGTGCAGCCACAAGCTATTATGGGCTCTAGCATAGTTGAGTAAGTTACGTGAAGCTCTCAAGAGGTAGATCACAGGTAGTGGGTTTTATAGGTTTGGTATGATCTTGATCTATCCTGAGTAGAGAGTTAATGTTTACGAAAGATCGTGTCTCGGTCATCCGTCTCTCAAACACCATGCAAAGGCGAGAAACCAACGGAGGCGATCGAGTCTTGTGGGGAAAAGTGCATAAACCTCTGCAGAGTGTACAAACTAATCATGGTTAGCCGTGTCCCCGGTTATGGACGATTAAGTATCTAGTACCGAGTATTCACATGTATCTCAACACTCTTAACTAAATTTGTTGGGTTGTTAATTACCTTAATTGGGATCATCTCGAGTTGGGGGTACCTTCTCAATGATGTTTCAACCACCATGATAGTTAAATTAAATTTATTCCTTTGATGTAGGGAAAAATTGGCTTTTCGCAAAAACTTAACCATAGAGCTTTCCACCAGCCATATATGCATGTAGTATAGCTTATTCTTTCATTACCCTATGTGTTACATTGCCAAGATATTCCATGTCTTTGACCCACTCTCGCTGCAATGTATTATGTTGCACTTTTTTCGAGGAGTAAGGATTATAGGTCGTTGCCGTGCATTTCGCTTATGCCGTTGGAGTTGATGCACTCACTTTATCTTCCAAGCCTTCCTGTTATCACATTAGATGGCCTTCACCATATTATTGTAATAAGTTCTCTTTTGAGACATTCGATGTAATAAGTGTGTGATTGCTACTCTGTTATAAATCCTTCGAAAGTACCGTGTGTCAAAGATTACCGATCCAGGGATGACACAAAAGCACAGAGACTTGACCATCTGAGGTCGGGTCGCTACATTTTGAGAACCAAGGTATCAATCCAGTAGGAGGCCACGCGCAAGTCCCTCGTACCTACACAAAGCAAATAACTCCTCGCAACCAACGCCAATAGGGGTTGTCAATCCCTTCACGGTCACTTACGAGAGTGAGACCTGATAGAGATGATAGATAATATTTTTGGTATTTTTGGTATAAAGATGCAAAGTAAAATAAAAGGCAAAGTAAAAAAGCAAAGCAATAATAAAGGTAGGAAGATTAATATGATGAAAATAGACCCGGGGGATATAGATTTCACTAGTGGCTTCTCTCAAGAGCTTAAGTATTCTACGGTGGGTGAACGAATTACTGTTGAGCAATTGACAGAATTGAGCATAGTTATGAGAATATCTAGGTATGATCATGTATATAGGCATCATGTCCGAGACAAGTAGATCGACTCCTACCTGCATCTACTACTATTACTCCACTCATCAACCGCTATCCAAAGATGCATCTAGAGTATTAAGTTAATGAAAAGCAGAGTAACGCCTTAAGCAAGATGACATGATGTAGAGGAATAAATTCATGCAATATGATAAATACCCCATCTTGTTATCCTCGATGGCAACAATACAATACGTGCCTTGCAACCCTTTACATCCTTTGGGTAAGGACACCACAAGATTGAACCCAAAGCTAAGCACTTCTCCCATTGCAAGAACTACCAATCTAGTTGGCCAAACCAAATGGATAATTCGAAGAGACTTGCAAAGATAACTCAATCACACATAAAAGAATTCAGAGAAGATTCAAATATTGATCATAGATAATCTTGATCATAAACCCACAATTCATCGATCTCAACAAACACACCGCAAAAACAAGATTACATCAAATAGATCTCCACGAGAGAGGGGGAGAACATTGTATTGAGATCCAAAAGAGAGAAGAAGCCATCTAGCTACTAACTATGGACCCAAGGTCTCAAGTAAACTACTCACACTTCATCGGAGAGGCTATGATGATGATGTAGAAGCCCTCCATGGTGGAATCCCCTTCCCATGAGCTCCTAACAGGCCCCAAGATGGGATCTCGTGGATCTGAGAAAGTTGCGGCGGTGGAATTAGGCTTTTGGCTCAGATCTGATCTGTTGGGGTAATGCGTAGGTATATATAGGAGGAAGGAGTACGTCGGTGGAGCTTGGGGGCCCACGAGGCGGGCGCCCTCCACCCTCGTGGCCGCCTCCCTCCTTTCTTGACCGAGGGTCCAAGTCTTGTGGATCTTATCTGATGAGAAAATCACGTTCCCGAAGATTTCATTCCGTTTGGACTCCGTTTAATATTCCGTTTCTTCGAAACATTGAAATAGGCAAAAACGACAATTATTCGGGCCTCCGGTTAATAGGTTAGTCCCAAACATAATATAAAAGTGGAAAATAAAGCCCAATATAGTCCAAAACAATAGATAATATAGCATGGAGCAATAAAAAATTATAGATACGTTGGAGACGTATCACCCCCTCCACCATAGTCCACCTCGATAATATCGTAGCGGTGCTTAGGCGAAGCCCTGCGTCGGTAGAACATCATCATCGTCACCACGCCGTCGTGCTTTCTAAACTCTCCCTCAACACTCGGCTATATCGGAGTTCGAGGGACGTCATCGGGCTGAATGTGTGCTGAACTCGGAGGTGCCTTACGTTCGGTACTTGATCGGTCGGATCATGAAGACGTACGACTACATCAACCGCGTTGTGCTAATGCTTCCGCTTTCGGTCTACGAGAGTACGTGGACAACACTCTCCCCTCTCGTTGCTATGCATCCCCATGATCTTGCGTGTGCGTAGGAATTTTTTTGAAATTACTACGTTCCCCAACAGTAGATACGATCAACATAGAGATGTTCACCATTGAAAACTACTCCTTCTCACGTGATGATCGGACATGGTTTAGTTGATATGGATCACGTAATCATTTAGATGACTCGAGGGATGTCTATCTAAGTGGGAGTTCTTAAGTAATATGATTAATTAAACTTAATTTATCATGAACTTAGTCCTGATAGTATTTGCATATCTATGTTGTAGATCAATAGCTTGCGTATAGCTCCCCTGTCTTAGTTTTGATATGTTCCTAGAGAAAACTAAGTTGAAAGATGATAGTAGCAATGATGCAGACTGGGTTCATGATCTGAGGATTATCCTCATCGTTGCACAGAAGAATTATGTCCTTGATGCACCGCTAGGTGACAGACCTATTGTAGGAGCAGATGCAGATGTTATGAACATTTGACAAGCTCGGTATGATGACTACTTGATAGTTTAGTGCACCATGCTTTACGGCTTAGAACCGGGACTTCAAAAATGTTTTGAACGCCATGGAGCATATGAGATGTTCCAAGAGCTGAAAATGATATTTCAAACTCATGCCCGTGTTAAGAGGTATGAGACCTCTGACAAGTACTTTGCCTACAAGATGGAGGAGAATAGCTCAGCTAGTGAGCATGTGCTCAGAATGTCTGGGTACTACAATCGCTTGAATCAAGTGGGAGCTAATCTTCTAGATAAGATAGTGATTGACAGAGTTCTCTAGTCACTATCACCAAGTTACTAGAACTTTGTGATGAACTATAATATGCAAAGTATAACGAAAACGATTCCCAAGCTCTTCGCGGCGCTAAAATCGGCGAAGGTAAAAATCAAGAAATAGCATCAAGTGTTGATTGTTAAACAAGAACACTAGTTTCAAGAAAAAGGGCAAGCGAAAGAAAGGGAACTTCAAGAAGAATGGCAAGTAAGTTGCCATTCCCATGAAGAAGCCCAAAGCTAGACCCAAACCTGAAACTGAGTGCTTCTACTGCAAAGGAAATGGTCACTGGAAGCGGAACTGCCCCAAAACTTGGCAGATAAGAAGGATGGCAAAGTGAACAAAGGTATATTTGATATACATGTTATTGATGTGTTCTTTACTAGTGTTCATAGTAGCCCTTGGATATTTGATACCGGTTCAGTTGCAAAGATTTGTAACTCGAAAGAGGAGTTGCAAAATGAACAAATACTAGTTGAGGGCGAGGTGACGATGTGTGTTGGAAGTGATTCCAAGGTTGATAATATCACCATCGCACACTCCCTTTACCTTCGGGATTAGTGTTGAACCTAAAATAAATGTTATTTGGTGTTTGCGTTGAGCATGAATATGATTGGATCATGTTTATTGCAATGCGATTTAAGTCAAAGAATAATTGTTATCCTGTTCACATGAATAAAACCTTCTGTGGTCATACACCCAAGGTGAATGGTTTATTGAATCTCGATCATAGTGATACACATATTGATAATATTGATGCCAAAAGATGCAAAGTTGATAATGATAGTGCAACATACTAGTGGCACTGCCGTTTAGGTCATATTGGTGTAAAGCACATGAAGAAACTCCATGTGGATGGACACTTGGAATCACTTGATTATGAATCATTTGATGCTCGCGAACCATGCCTCATGGGCAAGATGACTAAGACTCCGTTCACCGGAACAATGGAGTGAGCCACTAACTTATTGGAAATAATACATACCTATGTATGCGGTCCGATGGGTGTTGAGGCTCGCGGCGGCTATCGTTATTTTCTGACCTCCACAGATGATTTGATCAGATATGGGTATATCTACTTGATGAAACACAAGTCTGAAACATTTGAAAAGTTCAAAGAATTTCAGAGTGAAGTCGAGAATCATCGTAACAAGAAAATAAAGTTTCTACGATCTGATCATGGAGGCGAATATTTGAGTTACGAGTTTGGCCTTCATTTTAAACAATGTGGAATAGTTTCACAACTCACGCCACCTGGAACACCACAGCGTAATGGTGTATCCGAACGTCGTAACCGTACTTTATTAGATATAGTGCGATCTATGATGTCTCTTACTGATTTACCACTATCGTTTTGGGGTTATGCATTAAAGATAGCTCCATTCATGTTAAATAGGGCACCATCTAAATCCGCTGAGACGACACCATATGAACTGTGATTTGGTAAGAAACCTAAGCTGTCATTTCTTAAAGTTTGGGGTTGCGATGCTTATGTGAAAAAGTTTCAGCCTGATAAGCTCGAACCCAAATTGGAGAAGTGCGTCTTCATAGGATACCCAAAAGAAACTGTTGGGTACACCTTCTATCACAGATGCAAATGCAAGATCTTTGTTGCTAGGAATGGATCCTTTCTAGAGAAAGAGTTTCTCTCGAAAGAAGTGAGTGGGAGGAAAGTAGAACTTGATGAGGTAATTGTACCTTCTCTCGAATTGGATAGTAGCTCATCACAGAAAACCGTTCCCGTTATGCCTACACCAACTAGAGAGGAAGCTAATGATAATGATCATGAAACTTCAGATCAAGTTACTACCAAACCTCGTAGGTCAACCGGAGCATGTTCCACACCAGAGTGGTACGGTAATCCTGTTTTGGAAGTCATGTTACAAGACCATGACGAACCTACGAACTATGAGGAAGCGACGATGAACCCAGATTCCGATAAATGGCTTGAGGCCATGAAATCTGAGATAGGATACATGTATGAGAACAAAGTGTGGACTTTGGTGGACTTGCCCGATGATCGGCAAGCCATTGAGAATAAATGGATCTTCAAGAGGAAGACGGATGCTGATGGTAGTGTTACTATCTACAAAGCTCAACTTGTCGCAAAAGGTTTACGACAAGTTCAAGGTATTGACTACGATGAGATTTTCTGACTCGTGGCGATGCTTAAGTCTATCTGAATCATGTTTGCTATTGTCAAATTTTATAAAATCTGGCAAATGGATGTCGAAACTTCATTCCTTAATGGATTTCTGCTACGTCTTGAGCTTGCATTGGTTTTCCCCGAAGAGGAGAGGATGATGCAACACAGTAGCGTAAGTATTTCCCTTAGTTTTTGAGAACCAAGGTATCAATCCAGTAGGAGGCCACGCACAAGTCCCTCGTACCTGCACAAAACGATAGCTACTCGCAACCAACGCAATTAGGGGTTGTCAATCCCTTCACGGTCACTTACGAGAGTGAGATATGATAGAGAAATAATATTTTTGGTATTTTTGATAGATAGATGCAAAGTAAAAAGTAAAGGCAAAGTAAAAACAAAGCAAGTAAATAAACTGATAGGGATTGATATGATGAGAATAGACCCGGGGGCCATAGGTTTCACTAGTGGCTTCTCTCAAGAGCATAAGTATTCTACAGTGGGTGAACAAATTACTGTTGAGCAATTGACAGAATTGAGCATAGTTATGAGTATATCTAGGTATGATCATGTATATAGGCATCACGTTCAAAACAAGTAGATCGAAACGATTCTGCATCTACTAATATTACTCCACTCATCGACCGCTATCCAGCATGCATCTAGAGTATTAAGTTAAAAAGCAGTAACGCCTTAAGCAAGATGACATGATGTAGAGGAATAAATTCATGCAATATGATAAATACCCCATCTTGTTATCCTCGATGGCAACAATACAATACGTGACTTGCAACCCTTTACATCCTTTGGGTAAGGACACCGCAAGATTGAACCCAAAGCTAAGCACTTCTCCCATTGCAAGAACTACCAATCTAGTTGGCCAAACCAAACGGATAATTCGAAGAGACTTGCAAAGATAACTCAATCATACATAAAAGAATTCGGATAAGAATCAAATATTTTCCATAGATAAGCTGGATCACAAACCCACAATTCATCGGTCTCAACAAACACACCACAAGAAGAAGATTACGTCGAATAGATCTCCACGAGAGAGGGGGAGAACATTGCATTGAGATCCAAAAATAGAGAAGAAGCCATCTAGCTACTAGCTATGGACCCGAAGGTCTCAAGTAAACTACTCACACTTCATCGGAGAGGCTATGGTGTTGATGTAGAAGCCCTCCGTGGTGGATGCCCCCCTCGGTAGACTCCTAACAGGCCCCAAGATGGGACCTTGTGGATCTGAGAAGGTTGCGGCGGTGGAATTAGGTTTTGGCTCTGTTACGATCGTTTGGGGGTCCGTAGGTATATATAGGAGGAAGGAGTACGTCGGTGGAGCGTCAGGGGGGCCACGAGGTAGGGGGAGCGCCCTCCACCCTCGTGACCGCCTCTGGCACTTCTTGGAGTAGGGCCCAAGTCTCCTGGATCACGTTCAGTTGGAAAATCATGTTCCCGAAGGTTTCATTCTGTTTGGACTCCGTTTGATATTCCGTTTCTTCGAAACACTGAAATAGGTAAAAAAAACAGCAATTCTAGGCTGGGCCTCCGGTTAATAGGTTAGTCCCAAAAGTAATATAAAAGTGAAAAATAAAGCCCAATATAGTCCAAAACAGTAGATAAAGTAGCATGGAGCAATCAAAAATTATAGATACGTTGGAGACGTATCAGGCATCCCCAAGCTTAATTCCTGCTTGTCCTCGAGTAGGTAAATGATAAAAAGAGAATTTTTTATGCGGAGTGATACTTTGCATAATTTCAATGTAAATCTTCTTAATCATGGTATGAATATTTAGATCCGAAAGATTCAATACAAAAGTTCATATTGACATAAAAATAATAATACTTCAAGCATACTAACAAAGCAATTATGTCTTCTCAAAATAACATGGCCAAAGAAAGTTATCCCTACAAAATCATATAGTCCGCTATGCTCCATCTTCCCCACACAAAGTATTTAAATCATGCACAACCCCGATGACAAGCCAAGCAATTGTTTCATACTTTAACATTTTCAAAACTTTTTCAATCTTCACGCAATACATGAGCGTGAGCCATGGATATAGCACTATATGTGGAATAAAATGGTGGTTGTGGAGAAGACAAAAAGAGGGAAGATAGTCTCACATCAACTAGGCGTATCAACGGGCTATGGAGAGGCCCATCCATAGATATCAATGTGAGTGAGTAGGGATTGCCATGAAACAGATGCACTAGAGCTATAAATATATGAAAGCTCAACAAAAGAAACTAAGTGGGTGTGCATCTAACTCGCTTACTCAAGAAGACCTAGGGCATTTGAGGAAGCCCATCATTGGAATATACAAGCCAAGTTCTATAATGAAAAATTCCCACTAGTATATGAAAGTGACAAAATGAGAGACTCTCTATCATGAAGATCTTGGTGCTACTTTGAAGCACAAGTGTGGTAAAAGGATAGTAACATTGTCCCTTCTCTCTTTTTCTCTCATTTTTTTATTTGGGCCTTTTCTCTTTTTTTATGGCCTCTTTTTTATTAATTTTTTTTATTTTTCGTCGGACGTCTCATCCCGACTTGTGGGGGAATCATAGTCTCCATCATCCTTTCCTCACTTTTTGGGACAATGCTCTAATAATGATGATCATCACACTTTTATTTTTCTTACAACTCAACAATTACAACTCGATACTTAGAACAAAATATGACTCTATATGATTGCCTCCGTGATGTCGATATGCAATGAAACATGAGTGACATGTATGAAAGAATTATGAACGGTGGCTTTGCCACAAATACGATGTGTAGCGACCCGACCCGACTGGATCAAGTCTCTGTGCTTAAGTGTCATCCCTGGATCGGTATGCTGACACACACAGTACTCGAAGGATTTATAACAGAGGTAAATCACCTGTATAAATAACGTAAATACTATTACCTCAATCCAAATATAGCGGAAGCAACAAGGTTGTGGATTCCCATCAACACCAACGGCAAAGTTGAGTGTAGAAATCGTAACCCTAACGTATCACTTACTTGTCGTCTGAAAAGTCTGCAACATGAAACGTTGCAGCCCGAAAACGGGTCAGCACATGGAATATGCTGGCAATGTAACACATAGAGAGTAATGAAAGAATAAGCCTATACTACATGCATATATGGCTGGTGGAAAGCTCTATGATTACAGTTTTGTGAAAAGCCAATTTTTCCCTACTGCAAAGGAATAAATTTATTTAACTATCATGGTGGTTGTTAAACATTGAGAATGGTTGACGGCATCCTCAATCCCAATTAAAAGTACTCATTAAGAGTAACATGATGAGATCAACAGGATAATCCAAGAACTAGATACTCAATATGTCCATAACCGGGGACACGGCTAACCATGATTAGTTTATACACTCTGCAGAGGTTTGCGTACTTTTCCCCACAAGACTCGATCGCCTCCATTTGGTTTCTCGCACTACATGGTGTTTGAGAGACGGATGACCGAGACACAGTCTTTCAGAAGCGCTAGCACCTTACATGTGGGTAGACCGTACCAACCTACATCCCCTACATCAGCTAGCCTACCCGTAAGAGTTCCCACAACTTAATCAACTATGCCAGAGCCCATAATGGATTGTGGCTGCACACGGAAGTTTCTAGTTTGAATAATCTCATGATCCCTTTGAGCCTGGGTGGCGGTCCGAACAAATACAGGCAAGTCCTGATAGAAACCAGGTGCCTCAATCCACCTAGATGTGTGTTTAAGTTGCCACCTTAAATAAACCATTAATTTAACAATCTCACATCTATCATGGAATTCACTCACCCAATCCACGTCTACTAGCATAGCATGGCATAATAAGCAACGTAGAAGTAACTCCCAAGGGTTTGAATATAAATCAGGTAATAGGTACTACCTCATCTACTTCCCATCCCACAATTTATTTAGATCCTAATCATGCAATGTTTGAGGATAGATCTAATGCATAAAAACTGGGTATGAAAAGTATATGATCAAAGTGTTACTTGCCTGCAATGTTGAAGAAGATGATTCGCACTCAAAACTCTTGATAGTTCTACTCGTCACTCCGGTCAATCTATCGTAATCAAGCAATAGTAGCCACACATAAGCAATCACTCAAAACATCTAAAGAACGAAGAAAAGCGATTCGTAAAAACATCAAAACCAAGCAAATAACTCTTGCAACTTTAAACAATTTCTAACAGTACCAGATTTTTGTGAATTTGGCCTTATCAGATAGTTTATGTCTAGAGCTTTAATTTGCAATAAGACTCAACTATATCGGAGTTACGAAACTCAAGTTATGATCAAACGAAGTTCAAATTCAAAGCTGATCTAATTCAAATTTTAAACTTTCAAAAACATGTTTGAGTTGGATTACTGGATAGAGGGGATCATAACGAAGACGTGAGCGTTGGTTTCGTTGAATTTGGACTAACGAGTAAAAAGATGTGGTCGTTTGAAGTATGAGGACTAATCAGAAAACTTTTAATCACGTAAGGGTCCTCGCATAAATTAAAAAGAAAAGGAAAAACCTATCGAGCTTAACGCTACGCCATGTACATATGCGAAGAAAAACCGTTTGCTACAGATCATAACTAGCGAACGTCCACTAACTAACCTAACTAAAATATAAAACCGACTTTTAAAAGAAAAACCGGAGGAAAACTAAAGAAATAAACCGGACCGGGGGAGGTTTATACCGGTTCGGTAGATTAAACCGGCGGCGGCGGTTAACTCCGGCGAGGGCGGCGCGAACTCCGGCGAGATGGGGCGGCGCTGTCCGCACAGACGGCGAAGAGCACGGGAGGCGTTAAGGCGTGGTGCATGGCGGTGTCGGGCGACGGCGACGAGAGCGGGCGGCGGCTTCCCAATGGCGGTTCCGTGAGATGCGGGAGAGGAGAGAGAGGGGCTGGCGCTTTATAGGAGAGGAGGCGAGGTGGCGTGGAGAAGGCGGTGGAGAGGCGGCGCGGAAAGTGAGTCCCGGGAGGACAAGGCGCGGCGGCGGCTGCTGTGGCGACGGCGGAGTCCCGCGGAGCCTCGGGACGGCGCGGAGGTGGGCTGGGCCTGCGGCCTGGCTCGGTGCCGGGCCGCCCACGGCGAGGGAAAGAGAGGAGAGAGAGCAGGCTTCGCCCGCAATCGCTCAAGAGTTTTTTTAAATAAACAGACAACAAAGAAAAAGAAAAGAACTAAAATGTAAATATAATATAGGCATATTATATATCAAAATTTTCAGAAAAATATTTTCTACAACATGAACATTTTTATAATGCCAAATAAAATCCACACAAAATTAGATAATTCAAAGAGTGCTACTGGTCTAATAAAATCCAATAAAAATCATTTTAAAAATACCAAAATTAATTCAAATTTATTTCTCTCCAATTTTATGATGTAGGAATCATGTTACCCTATTTTCCATATATTTTATTTTTGGAGAAAAATAATTTGAATAAAACTCAAATAACTCCAAATTGAAAATAAATTCAAAAGTACTTTGAATTTAATTCTTTGAAACTCCCAACTCATATTTCATATGTTTTGAAGAATTCATTTTATCTTCGCTCGTGAAAATCATTGAGTTGCATAAAGTTCCAGAATTGGAAATATTTTCCAAATGAAATTCAAATATTTTAAACACACATTGTCAATTAAATAAATGGAAGAAGTCATATCATCTTCACCTGTGGTTTGTGATGAAAAGTTTTTGAATTCACGGAAACAACAAAAGCAAGATGAAAGTTTGGGAAAGTCCTTTTATTCCCTCTCATTTAACTTCCAAAAGTTTCGAATTTCACTCAATCAATCAATCAAAACTATCTATTTATTATAACATTCCAAAATTTAGAATTTTGGGATGTTACAAACTACCACCCTTAAAATGAATCTCGTCCTCGAGATTCGGAGAGGCTAGAAAGAAATAGGTTAGGTTTGGGGTCTTCAAAAAAAATCCATCGATCGTCTTCGGGGGTCTCGGGTGCTACCACCCTTAGAAGCATTGTTAAGGTTCCATCAAAACTCATATACTCCATCCTTATCGTTGACAGTGCCGGTCTTCTCAGATCTTAAGGATAATTCCTTCTCTGGGCTCTTCCGGTAGTGGCATAACCTTTTCCTCAATTCTTTTGTCCTTTCCTCTTGGTAAGGTTATTCCGAGATTGGGTCTTCATAGCTGATAGGTCTGGCGCCAATACTAAACAACTATCCATATCTCATGGTGGTCATCAATTTATGGTTTGTCCTGCAGGAAATGGGTCTAGGTTGAACCTCACCGTATAACCTACGGTTGACAACAACTGTCGTGTACAAGGGAAAAAAATTACCTATACCATTCTAAGGTTTAAACAAGGTTTTGATCGTCGTCTCTCTACTATAGGTAACTCACTCAGATTTACCATCCCATATAGCAAAGCGAATAATAAGAGTAAGTCGGTATGGTGATCAATCCATCCTGCACCCAAATCATTACCTCGTACATGGTTTAGTGAATCTCGCATTCTAACACTCGGTCATCCTCACAAGCATTGCAGAATTTCTCTTGTCGACGAACCAAGTTCGGATAAATCCATTGATTCTGCAAGCCAAACAAACATCTATCATTTCTTCACAACACTCAGGTTTTGCGTAAACTCCTATAAGATCGTCTGTTGATAAAGGCAAATCCTCTTCCAGGTTTTTTTCCTTCAGCAAGGGTGTGCTTGCTTCTTGGCAGGTCCTGGGACCTGTGGGTTATGGCCCATCTCATCACTTATAATCCTTGAACTCATCATTGGGGCAGCTGATCGTTATCCCAACATCCAACTTCATAGCATACTTAATTCCATCCAATTGTATTGTCTTCCTTCCTTCTATTTGCACCAAACGGAGACATGATTACTCAGACTCATCATGGAATTTCCATTTATCCATATTTCCAACATCATACCTCCTTTATATACAATAGTAATTCATCTCTTCATCCTCGTGGGATATCCCACATACTGAGATAAAAGCTTATACTCATGAAGTCCATACTCCACTTCATGGAACAACATTATCCTTTCCAGGGTCAAGCGTCCTTACATGGGATTATTGGCCATCTCTGCATGGCACTTCTTCTTTAACTGGGAAACGTGAGACATGTCATGAACTCCTGACAGTCCTTTGGGTGACTCCAACTTGTTAGCCAATTCTCCCATACATTCCAAACTCGGTATGGTCCTACAAATCTTGGGGCTAACTTTCCCTTAACTCCAAATAGTTTAACTCCTCGCAGAGGGGACACACGAAGACATTCTCTGTCTCCAATTTCATACTTCCTCCTTGCATTTTTTTTGAGTCTGCATAGCTCTTCTGCCTGGACTGAGCTTCCTTCAGTCTATCTCGAATCCACTTAACATTATCTTCTGACTCCTTGATCACATTTGGTCCAAACAACTGACGGTCTCCAACTTCATCCCACATCAACGGTGTCTGGCTCCTTCTCCCATACAAAGCTTAAAAAGAGGCCATCTTCAAACTAGCTTGGTAACTGTTGTTGTATGAGAACTCTGCGTAAGGTAGATTATCATCACTACTAGATCCATAATCTAGCGCACACGCTCTCAACATGTCCTCCAGAATCTGATTGAATCTCTCGATTTATCCATCTGTCTGCGGATGAAAGGTTGTACTGAACTATAGCCTAGTACCCAAAGTCTGGTGCAGCTGATTCCAAAACTTTGAGGTAAACTGTGTTCCTCTATCTGATTCGATGGTCCTCGAACTCCATGCGCATATACGATCCTTGTCAAATATATCTTGGCCAACTTCGCACTTGTATAGGTGGTTTTCACTTTGGGATAAAGTGAGCCACTTTGGTCAAGCAAATCAACTACTACCCAGATAGAATCATATCCCGATCGGGTTCTGGGAAATCCGGTAATGAGATCCATGCCAAGCTTATCCCACTTCCATTCGGGTATCGACATAGGCTGTAGTAATCCCACCGCTTCGATGCTCGCTTGTACTCTCTGACATACATCACATACGGCTACATACTCGGTAATATCCTTCTTCATACCAGTCCACCAGAAACGATTCTTCAAATACAAATACATCTTGGTGTTTCCGGGGTGAATCGAGTATGGTGAGTCATGAGCCATCCTGGAGTATTAACTCCCTGATCTTTGCATTATTGGGCACATTTACACTATCCTCAAACCATAAGGTGTCGTGCTCATCCTTACGAAAACCTTTGGCCTTTCCTTTGCTCATCCTCTCTTTTACCTCGGCAATCTCTTTGTCACCCACCTGAGCTTCACGGATCTTTCTCAACAATGTAGACTGAACTTCCATTGCTGCAACAAAACCTTTGGGGACAATCTCCAATCGAAGTTCCCTGAAAATCCTCGGCTAACTCCTTTGGTAATCCCCCACTTATGAGGGTATTCATCCTTATTTTCTTTATGGTTGTGTCCCATTTCTCCACAAAGCTTGTATGCACAAGGTTTCTCCATATCACTTCCATCAGGCTTCAATTTCTGGGACACAAGCCGAGACTTTAGTAGAGTCAACTTAAATTCTTCCCAAACGGTTACTCCTTGCCATCCATTGATGGTTTGGTACATCCTCTACCAGGTAGAAGCACCTCTTTCAAAGCACTCAAGAGCATGCTGGGTCATATCCTTTCCGGCTATAGGGTTATTCTCCATGTGATCCTCCATGTTCTGAATCCATCGGTACGTCTCCAATTGACTCATCGGTCCCGAAATTACGAGCTCATCTCCATTCATCCTCTATGGGGTCCATGGGTTTTGGGGTTGGATAAGAGAGATCGAGAGGGATGCACACAATACAAACAAGAGTTTTGAAAAGACAGATTTTATTTGTGGCTGTCAAAAAAACAACAAACAAATGACAACTCACAAACGTCGCATCTAACGTAGGTATATAACTGGGGTTTGGTCTTCTAAAGGTCAATGAATCTTCAAAGTCATCAAACTCTTCGATTCTTGTTCATGTCTCCGATGGCTTCTTCCGATCATGCTTGTCATACTCAAGTTCTTTTGCCAGATCATCTCTGTTGACACGAAGTCTCTAGTGACATCCTTTAATATTTCTGGAGTTGAGTTCCAAACTTCTGGGTTTCAACATCCTTGGTATAAACCATGTCCTGCTGTCCTTCAGTTCCTGACGAATCTTTGATGTCTCAATGTTTTGCTCCTCTAGCTTGGCTACTTTCAGCTTCTGGTTCCGAGTGCTTCACGAATTTGCCTCCTTGTCAAATATAGCTTCCTGCATATCCATCTTAAACTTCTTGATGTAATACTCCGATACTGTGATACACCAGCTAAGATTTAAAACTGCATCTTTTGCTGACAAATGCTTCATCAGCCTTCTACCAACCAATCCTTTCATGCATCTGCATGCTTAACTCAGCGTGGTGACAATAGCATAAGCGGGCGATAACATCATGGATAGCGTGTTTCTGCTCTTGTCATTTCCATGAGCTATCACTCCATAGTTGATATCTCCTGCATTGGGGTTTCCTTGACAAAACTTTGAGTTTCTAACTCTCCAGGTTCCGGTCTTACTCCAATACACCTTGATCTCGGGTATTGATAACTTCCATAGTCTGTCAAATTCCATAAGCGTAACCTTCCTAGGTCATAAAAATCTGGAAATTCTTCAAAGCCTTCAAATTCTCCTAGTCTTCGGAGTCTTCAGCAGTTGTAGTTTCCGTCATTGTAATGCACGGTAAAATCTCCTTTATTCCATAGTGGTCATGGTTGTCCTGATATCTTGTACTCCTTGGAGTGGTCTCATCAGTCGAATCTTCATGTGGTCAAAAGGGGAAAGGGGTATGGTCTCACTAAAAGGAAATATTTGAATAAGCTCAGAAGAGAAGAGAGGTAAAAGATCTTTTTTGAAAATGAAGTTGTAGAGAAAAATCTTTCCTATGGGCTTGCCATTTTCTAGGGTCACGTCCTACAGTCAACATGTGCTCTGATACCATCTTGTAGCGACCCGACCCGAATGGATCAAGTCTCTGTGCTTAAGTGTCAACCCTGGATCGGTATGGTGAAACACACAGTACTCGAAGGATTTATAACAGAGGTAAATCACCTGTATAAATAACGTAAATACTATTACCTCAATCCAAATATAGCGGAAGCAACAAGGTTGTGGATTCCCATCAACACCAACGGCAAAGTTGAGTGTAGAAATCGTAACCCTAACGTATCACTTACTCAAATGCGTCTAAAAAGTCTGCAACATGAAACGCGTTGCACCAAAACGGGTCAAGACATGGAATATGCCGCAATGTCACACATAGAGAGTAATGAAAGAATAAGCCTATACTACATGCATATATGGCTGGTGGAAAGCTCTATGGTTACAGTTTTGCGAAAAGCCAATTTTTCCCTACTGCAAAGGAATAAATTTATTTAACTATCATGGTGGTTGTTAAATATTGAGAATGGTTGACGGCATCCTCAATCCCAATTAAAAGTACTCATTAAAAACCCAACTATATTTATTAGAGTAACATGATGAGATCAACAGGATAATCCAAGAACTAGATACTCAGGATGTCCATAACCGGGGACACGGCTAACCATGATTAGTTTATACACTCTGCAGAGGTTTGCGCACTTTTCCCCACAAGACTCGATCGCCTCCGTTTGGTTTCTCGCACTACATGGTGTTTGAGAGACGGATGACCGAGACACAGTCTTTCAGAAGCGCTAGCACCTCACATGTGGGTAGATCGTACCAACCTACATCCCCTACATCAGCTAGCCTACCCGTAAGAGTTCGCACAACTTAATCAACTATTCAAGAGCCCATAATGGCTTGTGGCTGCACACGGAAGTTTCTAGTTTGAATAATCTCATGATCCCTTTGAGCCTGGGTGGCGGTCCGAAGAAATATAGGCAAGTATTGACAAAAACCAGGTGCCTCAATCCACCCAGATGTGTGTTTAAGTTGCCACCTTAAATAAACCATTAATTTAACAATCTCACATCTGTCATGGAATTCACTCACCCAATCCACGTCTACTAGCATAGCATGGCATAATAAGCAATGTAGAAGTAACTCCCAAGGGTTTGAATATAAATCAGGTAATAGGTACTACCTCATCTACTTCCCATCCCACAATTTAATTAGATCCTAATCATGCAATGTTTGAGGATAGATCTAATGCATAAAAACTGGGTATGAAAAGTATATGATCAAAGTGTTACTTGCCTGCAATGTTGAAGAAGATGATTCGCACTCAAAACTCTTGATAGTTCTACTCATCACACTCCGGTCAATCTATCGTAATCAAGCAATAGTAGCCACACATAAGCAATCACTCAAAACATCAGAAAGAACGAAGAAAACGATTCAGAAAACATCAAAACCAAGCAAATAACTCTTGCAACATAAAACAATTTCTAACAGTACCAGAATTATGTGAATTTGGCCTTATCAGAAAGTTTATGTCAAGAGCTTTAATTTGCAAAAAGAATCAACTAAATCGGAGTTACGAAACTCAAGTTATGATCAAACGAAGTTCAAATTCAAATCTGATCTAATTCAAATTTTAAACTTTCAAAAACATGTTTGAGTTGGATTAATGGATAGAGGGGATCATAACGAAGACGTGAGCATTTGTTTCGTTGAACTTGGACTAACGAGTAAAAAGATGTGGTCGTTTGAAGTATAGGGACTAATCTGTAAAACTTTTAATCACAGAAGGGTCCCTGGCATAAATTAAAAAGAAAAAGGAAAAACCTATCGAGCGAACGCTCGCTACAGAAGCATATGCGAAGAAAAACCGTTTGCTACAGATCATAACTAGCGAACGTCCACTAACTAACCTAACTAAAATATAAAACCGACTTTTAAAAGAAAACCGAGGAGAAAACTAAAGAAATAAACCGGACTGGGAGGTTTATACCGATTCGATAGATTAAACCATGGCGGCGGCGGTTAACTCCCAGGCGGCGCGAACTCCGGCGAGATGGGCGGCGCTGCTCGTGGCCATGTGACATAAGAGCACGTGAGGCGGCAAGAAGGCGGCGCAAGTGGCGGTGGCGGCGACGCATTTACGACGAGAGCGGCATGGGCCGGCTTCCGGCGGTTCCCAAGAGATGCGGAGAAGGAGAGAGAGGGGACCGGGGCGACGCTCTTTATAGGCGGGGAGGGGCGAGGTGGCGTGGAGAAGGGGGCGGTGGAGAGGCGGCGCGGAGGCGGAGTCCGGGAGGGACACGACGGCGGCAAGGCATTGCTGGCGGCAAGTGAGTCCGCGGAGATCGAGGGACGGGCGCGGAGGTGGGCTGGGCCTGCGGCTGGCTCGAGTCTGGGCCGCCCGGTGAGGGGAAAGAGAGGGAGAGAGAGCAAAGGGCTTCGGCCCGCACTGCTCAAGAGTTTTTTTAAATAATAAGACAGTCAAAGAAAAAAGAAAAGAAATAAAACAGAAATATAATATAGGCATATTATATATCAAAATTTCCAGAAAAAGATTTTCTACAACATGGACATTTTTATAATGCCAAATAAAATCCACACAAAATTAGATAATTCAAAGAGTGCTACTGGTCTAATAAAATCCAATAAAAATCATTTTAAAAATACCAAAATTAATTCAAATTTATTTCTCTCCAATTTTACGATGTAGGGAATCATGTTACCCTATTTTCCATATATTTTATTTTTGCAGAAAAATATTTTGAATAAAACTCAAATAACTCCAAATTGAAAATAAATTCAAAAGTACTTTGAATTTAATTCTTTGAAACTCCCAACTTATATTTCATATGTTTTGAAGAAGTCATTTTATCTTCGCTCGTGAAAATCATTGAGTTGCATAAAGTTCCAAAATTGGAAATATTTTCCAAATGAAATTCAAATATTTTCAACACCCCTTGTCATTTAAATAAATGGAAGAAGTCATATCATCTTCACTCCAGGGTTTGTGATGAAAAGTTTTTGAATTCACGGAAACAACAAAAGCAAGATGAAAGTTTGGGAAAGTCCTTTTATTCCCTCTCATTTAACTTTCAAAAGTTTCGAATTTCACTCAATCAATCAATCAATCAAATAATCAATCAAAACTATCTATTTATTATAACATTCCAAAATTTAGAATTTTGGGATGTTACACGATGTCAACTACATGATCATGCTAGCAATATGACAATGATGGAGCGTGTCATAATAAACGGAATAGTGGAAAGTTGCATGGCAATATATCTCGGAATGGCTATGGAAATGCCATGATAGGTAGGTATGGTGGCTGTTTTGAGGAAGGTATATGGTTGGTGCATGATACCGGCGAAAGATGCGCGGTATTAGAGAGGCTAGCAATAGTGGAAGGATGGGAAAAAGTGCGTATAATCCATGAACTCAACATTAGTCATAAAGAACTCATATACTTATTGCAAAAATCTAGAAGTTATCAAACAAAGTATTACGCGCATGCTCCTAGGGGGATAGATTGGTAGGAAAAGACCATTGCTCGTCCCCGACCGCCACTCATAAGGAAGACAATCAATAAATAAATCATGCTCCGAGTTCATCACATAACGGTTCACCATAATGCATGCTACGAGAATCACAAACATCAACACAAGTATTCTTTAAATTCACAACTACTCAACTAGCATGACTCTAATATCATCATCTTCATATCTCAAAACAATTATCAAGCATCAAACTTATCTTAGTATTCAACGCACTCAAAAGAAAGTTTCACATATCTTGAACACCAAGTATATTAACATTAAGCAAATTACCATGCTATTAACGACTCTCAAAATAACCTAAGTGAAGCATGAGAGATCAAGTTTCTTTAAAACAAATCCACCACCGTGCTCTAAAAGATCTAAGTGAAGCACTAGAGCAAAAATTATCACGCTCAAAAGATATAGGTGAAGCACTATGAGCAAACTATCAAGCTCAAAAGATATAAGTGAAGCACATAGAGTATTCTATCAAATTCCAATTCATGTATGGCTCTCTCAAAAGGTGTGTACAGCATGGATGATTGTGGTAAACTAACAAGCAAAGACGCAAATAATACAAGACGCTCCAAGCAAAACACTTATCATGTGGTGAATAAAAATATAGCTCCAAGTAAATTACCGATGGAAGTGGACGAAAGAGGGGATGCCTTCCGGGGCTTCCCAAGCTTTGAATTTTTGGTGTCCTTGGATTATCTTGTGGGTGCCATGGGCATCCCCAAGCTTAGGCTCTTTCCACTCCTTGTTCCATAATCCATCAAAAGAATTCACCCAAAACTTCAAAACTTCACAACACAAAACTCAATAGAAATCTCGTGAGCTCCGTTAGAGAAAGAAAACAAAAGACTACTTTAAGGTACTGTAATGAACTCATTCTTTATTTATATTGATGTTAAACCTACTTTATTAAAACTTCTCTATGGATTATAAAATATTTTACTAGCCATAGATTCAACAAAATAAGCAAGCAACACACGAAAAACAGAATCTGTCAAAAACTGAATAGTCTGTAGTAATCTGTAACTAACGCAAACTTCTGGAACTAAATAATTTCTACCAAAATTAGACGACCTTGAAAATTTGTTTATTGATCAGCAGCAATTGGAATCAATATTTTATCACGTTCTGGTGATTTTTAACAATTCGGGCACTGAGCACAAAGTTTCTGGAAATTACAGAAAGATCAAATAACTATCATCCAAAAAGATCTAATAGGTTTAACTTGGCACAAACACTAATTAAAAGATAAAACCACATCTAAACAGAGGCTAGATGGATTATTTATTCCTAAACAGAAGCAAAAACAAAAAAAACTAAAAATAAAATTGGGTTGCCTCCCAACAAGCGCTATCGTTTAACGCCCCTAGCTAGGCATAAAAGCAAGGATAGATCTAGGTATTGCCATTAGGCAATTCTTCAATGAGGCATCTACCTCCTTTAGAATTTTCTTTCTTTCTAGTAATTATCAAACTTTTAGGCACAAGATCGAGAAATTCATTTGTAGCAAATGGTTCCTTAATGATAGTAAAAAGATCGGAATGAATACTTATAGATTTAAGATCCGCAGTTTCCTTACTAGATGATTCACCCTTATTTTTAGGAACATACATAAGCTTGGCAATTTTAGTGGGAGGACTAGGAGTATTCTTTACGGTAGAAAAAGCGGTTCCCAAGTTGGTAATGATACCCTCAAGTTTATCGATTCGAGTGGAATCTAAATTTATTTTCTCATTAACCATGGGTTCCTTCTCCTTAATATTTTTCAAAGTCATTCCTACCTTAGATCCATATTGAGTAATTTGATTATGTATCTTTGTATCTAGATTTTGAATGGATTCAATGGTAGCAACTTTGTTTTCAATAATTTCAAGCCTTTGCATAACATGCTCCAAAGTTAACATAGTTCCATTAACCAAAAGAGGAGGTGAGCCAAATAAATATATTAAAGCATTATAAGAATCAAAAGTATGGCTACCCAAGAAATTCCCTCCGGTAATGCTATCAAGAATATATCTATACCAAGGATTAGCACCTACGTAAAAATTACGAATGAGAACTGAAGTAGATTGCTTCCTGGTAGATCTATTTTGTGCATTGCGAATTCTATACCAAGCATCTTTTAGATTTTCTCCCTCCTTTTGCTTAAAATTTAGAACTTCATTCTCGGGAGATAACGGGGAAGATATGAGACTAGTCATGATGACAAGCAAGCAAACTAACACACGAGCAAACAAAAGGCAAAGGGAAAAGGAGGAGATTGGGAAAGAGAGAGCGAAAAAATGGCAAGGGTGAAGTGGGGGAGAGGAAAACGGGAGGCAAATGACAAATAATGTAATGCGAGAGATAGGGATTGTGATGGGTACTTGGTATGGTTGACTTGCTTGCGTGAGCCTCCCCGGCAACGGCGCCAGAAATCCTTCTTGCTACGTCTTGAGCTTGCGTTGGTTTTCCCCGAAGAGGAGAGGATGATGCAGCACAGTAGCGTAAGTATTTCTCTCAGTTTTTCAGAACCAAGGTATCAATCCAGTAGGAGGCTACGCACAAGTCCCTCGTACCTGCACAAAATGATAGCTACTCGCAACCAACGCGATTAGGGGTTGTCAATCCCTTCACGGTCACTTACGAGAGTGAGATCTGATAGAGATGATAAATAATATTTTTGGTATTTTTGATAGATAGATGCAAAGTAAAAAGTAAAGGCAAAGTAAAAAACAAAGCAAGTAAATAAAGTGATAGAGATTGATATGATGAGAATAGACCCGGGGGCCATAGGTTTCACTAGTGGCTTCTCTCAAGAGCATAAGTATTCTACAGTGGGTGAACAAATTACTGTTGAGCAATTGACAGAATTGAGCATACTTATGAGTATATCTAGGTATGATCATGTATATAGGCATCACGTCCAAAACAAGTAGATCGAAACGATTCTGCATCTACTACTATTACTCCACTCATCGACCACTATCCATCATGCATCTAGAGTATTAAGTTAAAAATAGAGTAACGCCTTAAGCAAGATGACATGATGTAGAGGGATAAATTCATGCAATATGATAAAGAAAACCATCTTGTTATCCTCGATGGCAACAATACAATACGTGACTTGCAACCCTTTCTGTCACTGGGTAAGGACACCGCAAGATTGAACCCAAAGCTAAGCACTTCTCCCATTGCAAGAACTACCAATCTAGTTGGCCAAACCAGACGGATAATTCGAAGAGACTTGCAAAGATAACTTAATCATACATAAAAGAATTCAGAGAAGAATCAAATATTTTCCATAGATAAGCCGGATCATAAACCCACAATTCATCGGTCTCAACAAACACACCGCAAAAAGAAGATTACATCGAATAGATCTCCACGAGAGAGGGGGAGAACATTGTATTGAGATCCAAAAGAGAGAAGAAGCCATCTAGCTACTAGCTATGGACCAAGGTGTGAAGTAAACTACTCACACTTCATCGGAGGGGCTATGGTGTTGATGTAGAAGCCCTCCGTGGTGGATGCCCCTCCGGTGAAGCTCCTAACAGGCCCCAAGATGGGATCTCGTGGATCTGAGAAGGTTGCGGCGGTGGAATTAGGTTTTTGGCTCCTGCTCGATCGTTCGGGGGTACGTAGGTATATATAGGAGGAAGGAGTACGTCGGTGGAGCTCCGAGGGGCCCACGAGGTAGGGGGGCGCGCCCTCCACCCTCGTGACCGCCTTTGGCACTTCTTGGAGTAGGGTCCAAGTCTCCTGGATCACGTTCGGTTGGAAAATCACGATTCCGAAGGTTTCATTCCGTTTGGACTCCGTTTGATATTCTGTTTCTTCGAAATACTGAAAAAGGCAAAAACAACAATTCTAGGCTGGGCCTCCGGTTAATAGGTTAGTCCCAAAAGTAATATAAAAGTGGAAAATAAAGCCCAATATAGTCCAAAACAGTAGACAAAGTAGCATGGAGCAATCAAAATTATAGATACGTTGGAGACGTATCGAGGCATCCCCAAGCTTAATTCCCGTCATTCCCTCGAGTAGGTAAATGATAAAAAGAGAATTTTTGATGCGGAGTGATACTTTGGCATAATTTCAATGTAAATCTTCTTAATCATGGTATGAATATTCAGATCCGAGAGATTCAAGACAAAAGTTCATATTGACATAAAAATAATAATACTTCAAGCATACTAACAAAGCAATTATGTCTTCTCAAAATAACATGGCCAAAGAAAGTTATCCCTACAAAATCATATAGTCTGGCTATGCTCCATCTTCCCCACACAAAGTATTTAAATCATGCACAACCCTGATGACAAGCCAAGCAATTGTTTCATACTTTAACATTTTCAAAACTTTTTCAATCTTCACGCAATACATGAGCGTGAGCCATGGATATAGCACTATATGTGGAATAAAATGGTGGTTGTGGAGAAGACAAAAATGGGGAAGATAGTCTCACATCAACTAGGCGTATCAACGGGCTATGGAGATGCCCATCAATATATATCAATGTGAGTGAGTAGGGATTGCCATGCGACGGATGCACTAGAGGTATAAATATATGAAAGCTCAACAAAAGAAACTAAGTGGGTGTGCATCTAACTCGCTTGCTCACGGAGACCTAGGGCATTTGAGGAAGCCCATCATTGGAATATACAAGCCAAGTTCTATAATGAAAAATTCCCACTAGTATATGAAAGTGACAAAATGAGAGACTCTCTATCATGAAGATCTTGGTGCTACTTTGAAGCACAAGTGTGGTAAAAGGATAGTAACATTGTCCCTTCTCTCTTTTTCTCTCATTTTTTTATTTGGGCCTTTTCTCTTTTTTTTATGGCCTCTTTTTTATTTTTTATTTTTATTTTTCGTCCGGAATCTCATCCCGAATTGTGGGAGAATCATAGTCTCCATCATCCTTTCCTCACTTGGGACAATGCTCTAATAATGATGATCATCACACTTTTATTTTTCTTACAACTCAACAATTACAAGTCGATACTTAGAACAAAATATGACTCTATATGAATGCCTCTGGCGGTGTAATGATATGCAATGAAACATGAGTGACATGTATGAAAGAATTATGAACAGTGGCTTTGCCACAAATACGATGTCAACTACATGATCATGCTAGCAATATGACAATGATGGAGCGTGTCATAATAAATGGAATAGTGGAAAGTTGCATGGCAATATATCTCGGAATGGCTATGGAAATGCCATGATAGGTAGGTATGGTGGCTGTTTTGAGGAAGGTATATGGTGGGTGTATGATACCGGCGAAAGATGCGCGGTATTAGAGAGGCTAGCAATAGTGGAAGGATGGGAAAAAGTGCGTATAATCAATGAACTCAACATTAGTCATAAAGAACTCATATACTTATTGCAAAAATCTAGAAGTTATCAAACAAAGTATTACGCGCATGCTCCTAGGGGGATAGATTGGTAGGAAAAGACCATCGCTCGTCCCCGACCGCCACTCATAAGGAAGACAATCAATAAATAAATCATGCTCCGAGTTCATCACATAACGGTTCACCATACGTGCATGCTACGGGAATCACAAACTTCAACACAAGTATTCTTTAAATTCACAACTACTCAACTAGCATGACTCTAATAGCATCATCTTCATATCTCAAAACAATTATCAAGCATCAAACTTATCTTAGTATTCAATGCACTCAAAAGAAAGTTTCACATATCTTGAACACCAAGTATATTAACATTAAGCAAATTACCATGCTATTAACGACTCTCCAAATAACCTAAGTGAAGCATGAGAGATCAAGTTTCTTTAAAACAAATCAACCACCGTGCTCTAAAAGATCTAAGTGAAGCACTAGAGCAAAAATTATCACGCCCAAAAGATATAAGTGAAGCACTATGAGCAAACTATCAAGCTCAAAAGATATAAGTGAAGCACATAGAGTATTCTATCAAATTCCAATTCATGTATGGCTCTCTCAAAAGGTGTGTACAGCAAGGATGATTGTGGTAAACTAACAAGCAAAGACGCAAATAATACAAGACGCTCCAAGCAAAACACTTATCATGTGGTGAATAAAAATATAGCTCCAAGTAAATTATCGATGGAAGTGGATTTAAAGAGGGATGCCTTCCGGCATCCCCAAGCTTTGACTTTTGGTGTCCTTGGATTATCTTGGGGGTGCCATGGGAATCCCCAAGCTTAGGCTCTTGCCACTCCTTGTTCCATAATCCATCAAAAGAATTCACCCAAAACTTGAAAGCTTCACAACACAAAACTCAATAGAAATCTCGTGAGTCTCCGTTAGAGAAAGAAAACAAAAGACTACTTTAAGGTACTGTAATGAACTCATTCTTTATTTATATTGGTGTTAAACCTACTTTATTCCAACTTCTCTATGGATTATAAACTATTTTACTAGCCATAGATTCATCAAAATAACCAAGCAACACACGAAAAACAGAATCTATCAAAAATAGAACAGTCTGTAGTAATCTGTAACTAAAGAAAACTTATGAAACTCAAACATTTCTACCAAAATTAGACGACCTGGACAATTTGTTTATTGATCAGCAGCAATTGGAATCAATATTTTATCACATTCTGGTGATTTTTAACAATTCGGGCACTGAGCGCAAAGTTTCTGGAAATTACAGCAAAATCAAATAACTATCATCCAAGAAGATCTAATAGGTTTAACTTGGCACAAACACTAATTAAAAGATAAAACCACATCTAAACAAAGGCTAGATGGATTATTTATTCCTAAACAGAAGCAAAAACAAAAAAAACTAAAAATAAACTTGGGTTGCCTCCCAACAAGCGCTATCGTTTAACGCCTAGCTAGGCATAAAAGCAAGGATAGATCTAGGTATTGCCATTAGGCAATTCTTCAATGAGGCATCTACCTCCTTTAGAATTTTCTTTCTTTCTAGTAATTATCAAACTTTTAGGCACAAGATCGAGAAATTCATTTGTAGCAAATGGTTCCTTAATGATAGTAAAAAGATCGGAATGAATACTTATAGATTTAAGATCCGCAGTTTTCTTACTAGATGATTCACCCTTATTTTTAGGAACATACATAAGCTTGGCAATTTTAGTGGGAGGACTAGGAGTATTCTTTACGGTAGAAAAAGCGGTTCCCAAGTTGGTAATGATACCCTCAAGTTAATCGATTCGAGTGGAATCTAAATTTATTTTCTCATTAACCATGGGTTCCTTCTCCTTAATATTTTTCAAAGTCATTCCTACCTTAGATCCATATTGAGTAATTTGATTATGTATCTTTTTATCTAGATTTTCAATGGATTCAATGGTAGCAACTTTGTTTTCAATAATTTCAAGCTTGCATAACATGCTCCAAAGTTAACATAGTTCCATTAACCAAAAGAGGAGGTGAGCCAAATAAATCTATTAAAGCATTATAAGAATCAAAAGTATGGCTACCCAAGAAATTCCCTCCGATAATGGTATCAAGAATTATCTATACCAAGGATTAGCACCTACGTAAAATTACGAATGAGAACTGAAATAGATTGCTTCCTGGTAGATCTATTTTGAGCATTACAAATTCTATACCAAGCATCTTTTAGATTTTCTCCCTCCTTTTGCTTAAAATTTAGAAATTCATTCTCGGGAGATAACGGGGAAGATATGAGACTAGTCATGATGACAAGCAAGCAAACTAACACACGAGCAAACAAAAGGCAAAGGGAAAAGGAGGAGATTGGGAAAGAGAGGGCGGAAAAAACGACAAGGGTGAAGTGCGGGAGAGGAAAACGAGAGGCAAATGGCAAATAATGTAATGCGAGAGATAGGGATTGTGATGGGTACTTGGTATGGTTGACTTGCTTGCGTGAGCCTCCCCGGCAACGACGCCAGAAATCCTTCCTGCTACGTCTTGAGCTTGCGTTGGTTTTCCCCGAAGAGGAGAGGATGATGCAGCACAGTAGCGTAAGTATTTCCCTCAGTTTTTGAGAACCAAGGTATCAATCCAGTAGGAGGCCACGCACAAGTCCCTCGTACCTGCACAAAACGATAGCTACTCGCAACCAAAGCGATTAGGGGTTGTCAATCCTTCACGGTCACTTACGAGAGTGAGATCTGATAGAGATGATAAATAATATTTTTGGTATTTTTGATAGATAGATGCAAAGTAAAAAGTAAAGGCAAAGTAAAAACAAAGCAAGTAAATAAAGTGATAGAGATTGATATGATGAGAATAGACCCGGGGGCCATAGGTTTCACTAGTGGCTTCTCTCAAGAGCATAAGTATTCTACGGTGGGTGAAAAAATTATCGTTGAGCAATTGACAGAATTGAGCATAGTTATGAGTATATCTAGGTATGATCATGTATATAGGCATCACGTCCAAAACAAGTAGATCGAAACGATTCTGCATCTACTACTATTACTCCACTCATCGACCACTATCCAGCATGCATCTAGAGTATTAAGTTAAAAACAAAGTAACACCTTAAGCAAGATGACATGATGTAGAGGGATAAATTCATGCAATATGATAAAAAAACCATCTTTTTATCCTCGATGGCAACAATACAATACGTGACTTGCAACCCTTTCTGTCACTGGGTAAGGACACCACAAGATTGAACCCAAAGCTAAGCACTTCTCCCATTGCAAGAACTACCAATCTAGTTTTCCAAACCAAACGGATAATTTGAAGAGACTTGCAAAGATAACTCAATCATACATAAGAGAATTCAGAGAAGAATCAAATATTTTCCATAGATAAGTTGGATCATAAACCCACAATTCATCGATCTCAACAAACACACTGCAAAAAAAGATTACATCGAATAGATCTCCATGAGAGAGGGGGAGAACATTGTATTGAGATCCAAAAAGAGAGAAGAAACCATCTAGCTACTAGCTATGGACCCGAAGGTCTGAAGTAAATTACTCACACTTCATCGGAGGGGCTATGGTGTTGATGTAGAAGCCCTCCGTGGTGGATGCCCCCTCTGGCGGAGCTTCGGAACAGGCCCCAAGATGGGATCTCGTGGATACAGAAGGTTGTGGCGGTTGAATTAGGTTTTTGGCTCATGTTTTGATCGTTTGAGGGTACGTAGGTGTATATAGGAGGAAGGGGTACGTCGGTGGAGCGTCAGGGGGCCCATGAGGTAGGGGGCACGCCCAGGGGGGGCGCCCTCCACCCTCGTGACCGCCTCTGGCACTTCTTGGAGTAGGGTCCAAGTCTCCTGGATCATGTTCGGTTGGAAAATCACGTTCCCGAAGGTTTCATTCGGCTTGGACTCCGTTTGATATTCCGTTTCTTGAAACACCGAAATAGGTAAAAACAACAGCAATTGGCTGGGCCTCCGGTTAATAGGTTAGTCCCAAAAGTAATATAAAAGTGGAAAATAAAGCCCAATATAGTCCAAAACAGTAGATAAAGTAGCATGGAGCAATCAAAAGTTATAGATACGTTGGAGACGTATCAATTTCTTAAGGAAGAGTTGTATATGATGCAACCAGAAGGTTTTGTCGATCCTAAAGGTGCTAACAAAGTGTGCAAACTCCAGCGATCCATCTATGGACTGGTGCAAGCATCTCGGAGTTGGAATATACGCTTTGATAAGTTGATCAAAACATATGGTTTTATATAGACTTATGGCGAAGCATGTATTTACAAGAAAGTGAGTGGGAGCTCCGTAGCATTTCTGATATCATATGTGGATGACAAATTGTTGATTGGAAATGATATAGAATTTCTGGATAGCATAAAAGGATACTTGAATAAGATTTCAATGTAAGACCTTGGTGAAACTACTTATATATTGGGCATCAAGATCTATAGGGATAGATCAAGACGCTTAGTAGGAATTTCACAAAGCACGTACCTTGACAAGATTTTGAAGAAGTTCAAAATGTATCAGTCAAAGAAAGGGTTCTTGCCTGTGTTGCAAGGTGTGAAGTTGAGTAAGACTCAAAGCCCGACCACGGCAGAAGATAGAGAGAGAATGAAAGTCATTCCCTATGCCTCAGCCATAGGTTCTATAAGTATGCCATGTTGTGTACCAGACCTATTGTATACCTTGCCATGAGTTTGGCAAGGGGGTACAATAGTGATCCAAGAGTAGATCACTGGACAGCGGTCAAAATTATCCGTAGTTACCTTAAAAGAGGACTAAGGAAATGTTTCTCGGTTATGGAGGTGATAAAGAGTTCGTCATAAAGAGTAACATCGATGCAAGCTCTAACACTGATCTAGATGACTCTAAGTCTCAATCTAGATACATATTGAACATGAAAGCAATTAGCTAGAGTAGCTCCATATAGAGCATTGTAGACATAGAAATTTGCAAAATACATACGGATCTGAATGTGACAGACCCGTTGACTAAAACTTCTCTCACAAGCAAAGCATGATCACACCTTAGTACTCTTTGGGTGTTAATCACATGGCGATGTGAACAAGATTATTAACTCTACTAAACCGTTTGGGTATTGGTCACATGGCGATGTGGACTATAGGGTGTTAATCACATGATGATGTGAATTATTGGTGTTAAATCACATGGCGATGTGAACTAGATTATTGACTCTAGTGCAAGTGGAAGACTGAAGGAAATATGCCCTAGAGGTAATAATAAAGTTGTTATTTTATATTTCCTTATATCATGATAAATGTTTATTATCCATGCTAGAATTGTATTAACCGGAAACTTGATACATGTGTGGATACATAGACAAAACACCGTGTCCCTAGTAAGCCTCTACTAGACTAGCTCGTTAATCAAAGATGGTTGAGTTTCCTAACCATATACATGTGTTGTCATTTGATGAACGGGATCACATCATTAGGAGAATGATGTGATGGACAAGACCCATCAGTTAGCTTAGCATGTTGATCGTTCAGTTTTATTGCTATTGCTTTCTTCATGTCAAATACATATTCCTTTGGCTATGAGATTATGCAACTGCCGGATACCGGAGGAATACCTTGTGTGCTATCAAACGCCACAACATAACCGGGTGATTATAAAGATGCTCTACAGGTATCTCCGAAGGTGTTTGTTGGATTGGCATAGATCGATATTAGGATTTGTCACTCCAAGTATCGGAGTGGTATCTCTGGGCCCACTCGGATGCACATCATAATAAGCCTTGCGAGCGATGTGACTAATGAGTTAGTTGCGGGATGATGTATTACGGAACGAGTAAAGAGACTTGCTTACAGCGAGATTGAACTAGGTATGAAGATACCTACGATCGAATCTCGGGCAAGTAGCATACCGATGACAAAGGCAATAACATATGTTGTCATTACGGTATGACCGATAAAGATCTTCGTAGAATATGTGGGAACCAATATGAGCATCCAAGTTCCGCTGTTGGTTATTGACCGGAGAAGCGTCTCGGTCATGTCTACATAGTTCTCAAACCCGTAGGATTCGCACGCTTAACGTTCGATGACAATTTTGTATTATATGAATTATGTGATTTGGTGACCGAATGTTGTTCGGAGTCCCAGATGAGATCACGGACATGGCGAGGAGTCTTGAAATGGTCAAGAGGTAAAGATTCATATATAGGTGTCATATCTTGATCAATAGAGCCTTTGAATATATGCTTTGAGTCATAGAGTTTGTGTTGTGATACATGTTGTTCCACCGCGGGGCATGCACGTGTGTGTGGGGTTCGACGAATTAGTTGTTGACCTGTTGGTTATCTTTCTTAAATAGGAATGTATCGTTGTGTTCTAGGAGCCCAGGAGTTTATCACACCCCGCCAGATGCCGACGCCTCGACTCAGAACACAATATTTGGGTGATGCATGTACTGTGATGCATTGTGTGAAGCACTGTATGATTGAGCCCGCACAAGTTATACAACTAAAAATGTCGAACTGAGATCTCCATTCGATTTTTGAGTAACAATGAGATCTCTGTTGTGTGATTGCTAGCAGCGATCGAGTATAGGCCCAAGACAATATTGTCGGGTGGAACAACCCAGATAAGATGTCATGTTGTTCCGGCATGAGTCTCGTACTCGTATATGATCCGCTACAGTTTTTTCTTTCTTTTTGAGGGGTACTCCTTTCTTAGAAGTGTTTTTTTTTGAGAAAATGTTCCGCTATAGCTAGAATTATAGTACATGATTAGACCCGGGAAGGCCGGCCCTGGGATTTCAGGGGCCCGAGGCCAAATTAAGAAATTGGGGCCCTTTAATATAAATAGGATGCTATAGCATCAATGTAGCATGCTATAGAGTTTACAAGAGGTCTTGTGTTAAGAAAAGTTGATCCAAATACATGGTCAAACATTTTAAATAGTGCGATATAACTTCGCTATGTTTAGAAGAGGTTATTCGCTAAGAGGTTTAGCGCACTATTTAAAACTATGATATATATATATATATATATATATATATATATATATATATATATATATATATATATATATATATATGAAAATTTACCAGTAAACTCTTAAATGCCTCCGAACGTAATATTTATATGAAATAATTTAGGAATGCACTACCGCGCAACGCACCGCACGCAACACACATTACCCCTGCCATCAGCAGGATTATAGCCACACATGCGACCATGAGGAGCAGACGGTATCGGATCTAAGTTGCACGCTTAGCCGTGTTGGAGCACGTTCGCTCATTACAATTGCCGAAATTTTATAAACATTAGATTTTTGCTTTTAACATTCCTCTTCCTAGCAACTATAGCCAACTGATTGTGTTCATCGAAGCACCAGTATTACTTTTGAAAAGATTGCCAATAGCTCCTCAATGTGATTCTATCAAACCATGATACACTGTTTCATTTTTATTTTCCACTATTAGTTGCACAAATTTTATATGACATGATAAGCACACTGCAAATTGTAATGCATCAGATGTTAAACAGTGCAAGGTATGCATCATGTATATGGAAATAAATAACATAATTAGCAATATACTTATAGAAATATAGCCATGTAGAGATGAATAAGTTATTAATATGGCATACCTCGGATCAATCAGACTGCTAGCCTCGATCGATGAGGAACCAATGTGGAATGACGGAGGAAGGCGCTTCCACGATGTGCGTGTCCGGCGCTTAAAAGACGGAGTTCACCGGAGTGTGTACTGCGGCGGCCTGACGGCAGTTCGTCCAACGCTTCAGACACACATCCACTGGAGCCTGGATTAGGGTTCGTCATGGCTCACGATCTGAAGGAAACTAGCGACCGTAATTTCCCGGACATGGTGGACTCGTGGGCTACCTATGTCTTAGTGATGTATGAGATGATGTTGGCCTGTTGGCTGTGGCGTGCATGGCCCATGCATGCGTGTGTGGCGGGGCCCCTTGGATGTTGGGGCCCGGGGCGGCCGCCCCTTCCCAGGGCCGACCCTGGACTCGGGACCCGACAATAGTTGAGAAAGGATTTTATTTTTGGGATTTTTTTGAGGAAATATTTTCGGGATAAATAAAAGAATTTAAAGGGCCATCCTGGATCCCTAAAAGAGACTATTCGGGCCATCATCTCCAAGCTTTTTCATCACCTCCCGTTTTCGCCCCCCAAGCCCCCCCCCCCCCCCCACCCCACCCGGGCCGCGATCGTCTTCCTCGATTCAACGAGAGGTTAACTGAATCCCCTGTAATCGATCCCTTCATCTTTACCAAATTCGTTTCCTTTCAGGCTGATCGTCCTCGTTTTCTGCAGTTGGAAGCGGGATAGTTCTTGGGCCACCGGAAGCGTCGCACGCATGTGAGTAATCCGATCCAATCGATTATATTCCCGTATTATCTCGCTGATCTGTAGGGCAGGCTTCACGGTAGGCTGAGCAGGTCGCTGCATTGTAGTGGGTGGGGATCCATGTGCTGCTGATCGTGTGATTCTGTTACCGTGCTCGAATTAAACATTAATTCTAGGGCATTTAGATTTGCGAATGTCTGCCTATGTTCAATCTGTTCTGGGGAACGATGCGTGTTACGATTTTGTTGCAATTCAACCGCTGATGGATGCTGAGGTGTCCGTGCTCAGGAGCAGCAGTTCATATGGCCTGCCTTATTGTCAGGATCTGAAAGATAAGGCATGGATCAATCAAACGAGGTGTTGAGGTCCATTGCCGCTTGTTTAGCCAGGGCCGGTTCTGACATGTTGGGGGCCTTGGGCAAGACATCGATGAGGGTACAAGATATTTTTTTAATTTCGAAATAAATGTTCTTGTCTTGTGGGGAACGATGCACAACTTTTGGAATCCGGAGAATTTCACAAAAAATAGTACAAGAGGAAATGCACATTACAGCAAAACCTGATGATACGCCAGCTCAAATGAATCATTCTTTTTCAGTGGGACTACAAAATACTCCCTCCGTCTCAAAATAAGTGTCTTGACCTTAATACAACTTTGTACTAACTAAAGTTATTTTGGGACGGAGGGAGTATCATTTAGTTGCAACAAATAGGCACATAATGTACGAAGCTATATCATCCTCTTCAATAACAGAAGTTTAGGCGTTTTTCTCACTTGATGTATCATAGACGTAGTTAAGATGCAAGTTGGTTATTGGCTGGTTCTAATGTCTGTGACCTTCCTCATTCCGCCTAAGTTATGTGAGCCACTATAAGTATATAACCCACCTTGATAGATGAATCGACGTTAAACATTTTCATTTTGTATCTTTGCTGGGGGAGGTTGACACGGCGTGCAGACCAGGTTTTTTCTGGGAGCAGAAGACAGTAGGCAGGGCCCCCACTGTGGCTCTGATTTTCATTACAAATATGAAACTGTACAAACGGAAGTAGAGAGGGTTAGAAGGAGTTATTACAGAGAAAAATAAATAAATTACAATGAATCTAACGAGGTGTTCGTGCCTTCTTTCAAGTTAGGTTTTGCTCTCTTCATAATGATCTAGAAATGCTCTTTGAAATTGGATATCCAGTGGATAAGATTCTTGGTTCTATTGTCAAATAATATGATACTTTTTCTGTGTTTCCATAAGCTCCTTGAGTGTTTCGTTGAAGCATATGATTCTCATTCTTTGCTTAGCTTCAATGATCATGCCATGAAGACTGAGTTCCATGTCCTAGGTTTAACTAGAAATTCTGGCTAAAGTCACCACTGAAGAATAACTACATCAAGTTTTCATTCTCCCCCTGTTCACATAAAAGATAAAACACAACTTTCATCCTCAATATAGAAGTTTTTCTTGGTTAGCATTTCTTTGGTGTTGAGCATGTTCTGTATGAGCAGCCAGAAGATAAACTTCTGTTTTGACAAGCAGCATGATTACCATATCCGTTTGAATGGTGTATAGGCAGGGGGAGGATTGCCAATAAGCTCAATAAATGTTCTCTTAGTTGAATATTTAGTGCCATTCCATACAAACTTCCACTCATCTATGTCCTCAGTAGCATCTAGATTAATAAGTAACTCTTGGCATTGGTGCACAGCAATACTAGACATGGGCAGGGAGGACATATCATGGAAATCTACAGAGAGATATTCCATGGCCTTCTGAACAGATATGTCTTTGTGCTTGGCAAATGAGTGGATACATGGATACAATAGATATAGTTTGGTATCCATTCATCATACCAGAAAAGAGTAGTAATACCATTCTTAACATTTATATCAGTCATCTGTTTGCAGTGATAATGCTTGTTCCTATTATGTGAACCAAAGTCCAAGACTTTTCTTGTTCATAATCTCTTTTCCAAAATCCAATTTCGACCACCATATTCCCAAAGATGGAAATGGCACGTAAATATACTGCAATGTAGAGCTTTTTCTTGACAATAAAGTATCCCACTGCCCTGGAACAAACCGAGAAACGGTAGATCCAGGGAGTGGGCAATGGAGTGGGGATCTCCATAGGGATCCATTAATGTAGATACCTAGATCAGTCTTCAATGGAGAATTCATGGGTGGAGGTGGTGCAGACCAGCTAGGAACTGTAGTTTGCGGTCCAATATATGAGAATATATTGCTGTTGAGTTTTGTTGAGATGTCTATATTTAAAGAAGTTCCTGGTAATTTCACTTTGGAATGTGTAGTGCTTTTATTGAACTGGGAGGTACTCACCTCCAGCCTCTCCCTCTATGGCACTGGCGGCTGGGTTATGGTTTGTGACTTACGCTCACGATCAGACTCGAGCAGCTCCTCCTCTCTTTTAGGTCTGCACATGGGTGGTAGATAGCTATCAACCTTCCCCCTCAAGATGGGTGGTAGATAGCTATCAACCCCATCTTGTCACATGCCAAGTTACAGTCCTTGGTTCCCAGTCCCTTTGTCAAGCAATTTTCAACCTGCTATCCAGAGCTGACATGAGTAAGGTTGATGATCCCATCATCAAGTTTCTCCTTAATGAAGAAGCAATTAATTTCCACATGTTTTGTCATGTCATGTTGAACTGGGTTATTGGCAATGCTTATGGCTGACTGATTGTCACACCATATACTTGAGGGCCCCTTCCTCAGAAGTTTCAACTCGCACTGTAGGTTCTTCACCCAGAGCATCTCACTCAACCCTTGAGATAATGCTCTATACTCAGCTTCTGCTGTTGATCTGGACACAACTATCTGTTTCTTGCTTCTCCATGACACCAAATTTCCTACCACAAACATAGAATAGCCTGAAGTTGATCTTCTATCATCTTGACAACTTGTCCAATCAGAATCACTATTGCCATCCACCTCAAGATGTCCACTCTTCACAAACACAACCTTTTTCTCGGAGTGCCATTCAACCATCTTCGGATTCTGTGCACTGATGAAGATGCCCATTCCTTGGTTCACGCATGTATCTGCTCACCACACACATGACAAAAGCAATGTCAGGCTTGGTATGACACAAGTACAATAAGCTCCCGACCTGATAATCTACCTTTTCACTAGTTCATCTTGATTGTGCTGTCACTTGATGATTTTGTTTAATCAGAGTAGGGGATGCACGACATCTCATCATGCCCATGTCACTCAAGAGATCCAAGGTGTATTTTTGTGGTACAAAGATATTCCCTCGTCTGTCCAGGCCACTTATGCCAAGGAAGTAGTTTAGGTTGACCAATTCCTTTAACTCAAACTCCTTGCTCAGACATCCCTTCAGTTTACCTATTTCCTCCTTATCATTTCCAGTGACGATAATATCATCCACATAAACTGCAGGAATGGTGATGTTCCGATCAGAGTGTCTGTAGAACACCGTGTGGTCACTGTTACATTGACCATACCCCATACCATAGACAGCACGTCTAAATCATTGTTTTTAAGGCGTCCCTAAGGTGTCGCTTAGGCGACGCTTAGGCGTCAGGGCGCCCCTGGTCACAAGGCGTCGGCCTTGCCTTATGTGCATGTCTAAGGCGTCCGCCTTAGTCCATAGGGCGTCCAAGGCGTCCACCTAGGAGCCATTCTGCCTGCCTTAAGCAAATGAAGACGCCTCAGGCAGGGCTGGGAGTTCAGGCAGGAAACAGAACTCTGGGCGGAAAGTAAAGGGCGGGAAACAAAGTCTGGGTGCCAACAGTTACTGGCAGGAGGAGAGAGGGCTCAAACCAGTTTCAGTTTCCCCCCACCCCCACCTTTGGCTGCTGGAGCTGAGCTTCTCCCCCCTCTCCGGCAGATCCTCCTCCCCCTCCTCTCCTGCAATTCCTCCTCCCCTCCTCTCCTGCAACTTCTCCCCTCTTCTCTGGCAGATCTTCCTCTCCAGGACAGCAGCAGCAGCAAGCAACCAGCAGTCCAGCAGGAATGGCAAGGTGTATATACCTACTTGACTAACAAATTCTACTCTATTCTGCTGCTTAGAACCCTCTGGCGTCGCCTTGCCTTATGCCTTAGCGCTTAGGCGGTGAGGCGCTGGGGCCTACCTCGCCTTACCGCCTTAAAAATAAAAACAATGGTCTAAATCTATCAGTCCATACCAGGATTTCTTTAGCCTGCATACATTCCCCATGGTCTCTGAAGTACCAAAACTTGGTGGCATCTACATTTACACTTCTTCCTGCAGCTCATCGTGCAAGAAGGCATTCTTGACATCTAATTGACACATCACTTCCTTGCTGCTCCCCTGCACTTGTGGATGCCATGGTGAGTACACCAGGGATTCTTCTGCCACCGATCCTAAACAGGAAGCTCGAGAGTACCAATCTGAATTGTACCCACTGTCGGCTGGCAAGACCTGAACCTGCACATCATCATCAGTGAGCGTACCAACCGGAATTATACCCACTATTGGATGGACCTTAACCTGCACATCATCATTAGTTTTAGTGCCCACAAAATCACCCTGAGTATGAGACAAAACCCTCTCCCCCTCTTCAAACAACAAACTAAGATCTGTCAGCTCACATAGAATGGCTTAGACTCCTGAAGGTGACATCCACACGGACAAATCTATGCTTCTCAGAGGGACACCGACATTTATACCCCTGCTGACTAGAAGAATAGCCTAGAAATACACGCTTCACTGTCCGCGGATCTAGCTTCCCAACGAAAGGCCGGTGATCTCAAACAAAACAGGTACCCCCAAACAACTTTGGGGGAACAACAAACTTAGTTTTTCCAAACAGGAACTCACATGGAGATTTCATGCCTAGTATCCTTGAATGTGTCCGTTGATCAGGTATGTGGCTGTCATAATTACTTTCACTCCACAAGAACTTGGACACATTCATCATATACATCAACGACCGAGCAACCTCAAGAATATGTCGATTCTTCCTTTCCGCCACTCCATTGTGAGGAGGGGAGCGGTGTCTGGACATGAAGTTTGACGAAGAATACCTTGGTCAGACAAGAAGGCCCCAAAGGTGTTGTTCACATACTCTGTGCCATTGCCAGTCCTGATGACCCGCACCCACACCTGCACCTGAAACTGATACTTCACAAAGGAATGGAAATTTTGAAAACGACTAAACACCTCATCCTTGTGACGCATCAAACAAATCCAAGTCATACGAGAATAGCAGTCGATAAAGGTAACGAAATATTTCATTCCATTCATTGACACCACCGGGGAAGTCCATATATCCGAATGAATAAGCATAAAAGGAGATATGCTCCTAAGCCCCTTACTCACATGTGATGCTCTTGTGTGCTTCGCATATTCGCAAGCATCACATGTCAACTTGCCCTTGCCTATTCGACACATAAGTGACATAACATATGGAAATGTTCTACTCATCTTATCGAAAGGTACATGCCCCATCCTACAGTGATGGATCATCGCCTGCTTCTCCTTTTCCTCCATGGTCGCAGCACACACCAAGTCTAGCTGCATCCCCTGGCCCACATACCAGAGCCCCCTGCGTTTAGTGGCAGTCCCAACTATCTGTCTCGTCTATCGCCTCCTGAATCAAGCAACAGAACTTGTCAAAAGTCCACGACAGTCTATTTGACCAATTAGATCACTCAAAGAGACCAAATTGACAGGAAACGCTGGCACATGTAAAACATCGGACAGAGAAATGGTCAAAGTGCACTTTACTGTACCAACCCCTTCGACAGTTTTGTACTATCGTCAGTTTGAATAGTGCCCTTGTGAGCAGGAGGAAGCTTATTGCAGGACTCAACACACTGCATTTACCCGCAACATGCTTAGGTGGACCTGAGTCCAGCACCCACTCCGTATCAGTTTATGAGCATCAATTGTGGCCTTCTCAGTGTCACCTTCATTTGTAAAAGGGCCGAACTGGTCCTCTCCTCCTCGATGACCTCCGCCGCTTTGACATCCCTAATGAAGGTTGTCGTGTTTACCATGCAAGCCACCTTTGCCCGTGCAACATCAATGGACGCCTCGGCGGAGGCCAGACGTGCACGCAGCACAGCTTCCTCCTTGATGGTGGCGAGCAGGGCATCCTCCGAGTCTCTGCTTGCCAAGGCAAGCAGCCCCCAACATCTGCACCCAGCTACATTTCCACCTCCTCTGAGCGCTTCATCTCCTACGTGCCTTCCTCTGCGTCACATGAGTCTGGCCACACCGAATCCATGACCCTGGTCTCCTCCGCCAAGTCGTTTGAACATATCCATGGCCTCACCACCTGCCAAACATATCCACGGCCTCACCACCTGCCATCATCCTCCCAGGCAGCCACACACAGCAGCTAACCTCCCTTTCTCCCCTCTGGCGAGCAGCCACATGCAGCAGCAATCACTCCAGCAGAAGCAGCAGCAATCCAGCTCTCAGCAGTTCCAGCTGCCTCCTCTTCCCTTTCCAATCAGCAGCAGCAGCAGCACAGCCACACAGCACCAGCAGACACAACAGCAGCACAAGCAGTAGCAGCTCCTCCCTCTCCACGCAGCAGCAGCAGCAGCAAACTCAGTAGTAGCGCACCCAGCAGCTTCCTCTTTTTCCTCCCGTGCAGCAACTCCAGCAGCCGCACCTCCTCTTCTTCCTCTCGCTCAGCAACAGCAGCAGCTTGCTTCCCTCCGAACACAGCAATCCCTCGCAGCAGTTGCCTCTCCGTCTCTTGCACACGCCCGCAGCTCACGCACGGCCAGTGCACGTATGAGCTGCCGCCGCTGCAGCAGCCTGGAATCGCCTCGCCACCTCCAGGACTCTCCGTCGCTGGCCTCTGATACCATATTGAACTGGGAAGAACTCACCTCCAGCCTCTCCCTCTACTGCACTGGCGGGTGGGTTGTGGCTTTTGACTTACGCTCACTCTCAGACTCGAGCAGCTCCTCTCTCTTCTAGGTCTCCACATGGGCTGGGCCTTATGGGCCAAGTGGAGATGGGCCAGGCTCATACCGGTTCAATAGCTTTGAATTGTTCTGTGTTTAAAGCATTGCTATTTGTGCAAGTTATGATTTACAAGTCGTTTTGTTCTTAATATATGATGCCGTATTGTATTTCAGGGCAGATGAGGAGGTATCTGACCCAAAGGCACTCCTAGAGGATCGTACGAAGGCTAAGTGTGTCTACCAGTGGTATGAATATCAGGTAATATGCTGTTCGATTTGTTGTATACGCACACAAATGTGGTTATGTCTCCTAGTGTGTTCCATTAAATAAAATTGTGTACTGTTGCAACCATGTATTAGACTAGAGTGCATATCAGTTGCTCCCAGGAGTCATGTGCTCCCGTGCGATTGAGGCACCTGTATTGAATGGCCATGGTCGGAGCCCAGTAAATTTGCAGAAAACAGCCCAGGAGTCCCGTAATTACGTGCAGATCCAGGGACCCCGACCATGACCAACGGCCCAGGTTCCTGGGGAGCACTGGAGCATGTGATTCCCGGGAGCACCTGATATTTAGCAATTGGCCAAGGTCAAGGCTGTACCTAGTGTCTACAGTTTAAATACCAAACAGTTATTCAGCAACTGTTTGGGGTGTTCCTTGTTTATAATTGAACTTCACAATCAAGAACTTCATATTGGCTATCTAATTGTCAGTTGATCTGAGTATTTATGAGAAGTTTTTCTTCACTGTTGTAGACTATTCGTTTCCTGAATACCTTTTGTTTTGTTACCACTGGAACATGATCTTATGTCACCTATGCTATGCACAGAAATGCGTTAAGAGAATTGAAGGTGATGAGACCGGGCAGAAGCACTGTACTGGCCAGTACTTCGATTACTGGAAATGCATCGACAAGCATGTGAGTGCTCTCTTCCTGGTTGTACTCAAATTTATGGGTGCCTTGCTGATCGAAGAAGCCAAACTGTTCCTGTGTTCTTTTGTTCCTTGCAGCTCTTTGACTGATCTAACTTGCTTGTGCTTGTTACTTTTATCCTACAGGTTGCTGAGAAGCTCTTTGATAGCTTAAAATGACAAGGAAATTGTTCTCTCTAGCTACTTTTCACTCAACAGTGGTAATAAATAGTATCACTTGTACGCCTTATTGACAATTCAGGTCTTTATCATCATATATGTAAAAGAAGGTTTTGCCTGTCGGGTAACACGACAGTTTTTCTGCGGCCACTTTACGTTTTGTTGTTGTCAGAGGCGTTGCTGGCTCACGATATATTTTTTGTTGTGAATTGAGATATTCCCAGGACTGACTGAGGACTAAATGCTGCCATGTTTTCCTATTGCTTTTTTGGTGCAATTTTTTTATGTGCATAAAATTATCTGGATTTGTGAATTACACCCTCTGTTCATAAATACAAGATGTTTTGGCAGTTCAATTTAAATTACCAAAACGTCTTATATTTAGGAACAGAGGTAGTAGATGGAAACTGAATGGCCAATCTCCACTGCTTCTAGCCGCGCCAGTAGTAACAGCTTGATCATCAGTAGAATAATCTGAAGATGTGATTTATTTGGAGGAAATTGCATAGACCACAACTATAGAGGTCAGTTTTGCAGACTATCTATTCTACGGGTTGAGAACACCACCTATTGGTGTAATCAGTTGCAGGTAACTGCAATCCATTGTTTAGCTCGGTTAACATGATTTCTGACAGGTGGGTCCTGCTTGTAAGAGCATATGTGGCAAAAGGAAAAACTGGCCACATTACAAATTTCTATTCATTTTCAAATGTTTGGTTTTAAATCATTTTTAAATCAAATAAATAATACGTGTACCTAGTATTGATCTATAAAATGTCAGCTCATTTGGACCATAGGTTTTGGAGTTAATGGCTTATTCAACTTTTTGGTTCAAGATTCAGGAATTTTAAAAAAGTACAAAACTTACAAGCAAGATAGGAATCATGTGAATCGAGCTAAATGACGTAGAGCTATCCGCAACGGAGCCGGCTCCTCTGACATATACTCACTCCGTCTGGAAATACTTGTCATCGAAATAAATAAAATGGGGTGTATCTAGAACTAAAATACATCTAGATACATCCCCTTTTATTCATCTTAATGACAAGTATTTTTGGACGGAGGGAGTACAAGCAAAGGCAGAGAAGCACAGTGCTCCTCTTTGTAGAAAAAAGAAGGCAAGTCAGAGAGGTGGTTGTGGCACTGTAGATAATGTGTTGTAGATGATTAGTGTGGGTAATTACTGTAGTTAACCACTGTGCCACCTTGCTTTTAGTACGCACGGTGGCTCGCTAATGACGGGAGCCAACAGCAACAACTGCTGTGGTTGCAGAGGACCGGCGGGGGTGTGTAAAATGTGCCAGGGTGCGTGTGGTAAAATGTGCCAGGGTGCGTGTGGTGGAGCAACGACGTGAGGGTGTGGGTGTGGATGTTGATGCGGAGCATCCCTCACTCATCTTCATGGACGCACCTACATTTTCCTCAACATCACGTGGACCCATGACTCGAGCCCGAGCTAAGGCTATCGAAGATAATGTGAATTCGTTCCTCTCCGAACTCCTTCTTCCTACTCACGGGACATGGTTACTACCTCATTCGGAAACTCTATGTGTAATCAGGTACATGGAGATGAGCCAAGGAACAACTACTTGCAAGAGCCAAGATGACGAGGACCCCAAGCATGTTGAAGAAGAAGAAAAGCTGCTGAAGCTATAGTCATCGGACGTCCGACCAAGTCCGGACGTCCGACCAAGTCCGGACGTCTGACGACTCCCAGTCCACGGACGACCGAGCCCTCCGGACGTCCGGCAGCTGGGCACCCGAATGGAAACTCACGGACGACCGAAGCCACCAGACGTCCGACCGATGCACGCCCGAACCAAATGTACGGACGTCCGACGATCCACGGACGCCCGGGCCTTCCCAAAGCCCCGGATGACCGGCCATCTCCGGATGACCGACGCACACCGATCAGAGCCAAATCTACGGAAGACCGAAGTTTTGACGACCGACCGACCAAAGAATGAAGCCGGATTTACGGACGTTCGACAGCCTCCGGATGTCCGGACCGTCGAAGCCCGAACGTCCGACGCCTTCCGGACGTCTGACACTGTGGTGATCACGATCATGGCCGGAGCCCTTGTACCCGCTCACTTCGCCCCTTTTGCACTAAGACTATAAATAGACCTCCTCCTCCTCCTAGTTAGGGTTAGCAAAGGATTAGCTCATATTTGTGTGAGAGCTTTGCTCATCCACTTGGTTACCTTCTCCTCGGAGATCGCGCCTCCTCGGAGAAGATCCTTCCAAGGGATTCAAGACCCCTTTAGGGTTGACCCCATCAAGGCCTCCTCACGGAGAAGAACGGCTACTCGTGTATCTTTCCTTTGTTGATTTTGAATCCTGTGCTACCTTATGTGTTCGGTGATCTAGCCCTTGTGTAATCGAAACTTGCCGGTTTATTGTTCCTCTTGTGTGTTTTTCCTTGTGTTCTTCCGCTTGTTCGTCGTGTTCTCCCTGTAGGATCCCCTCCAAACGTGAAAGATCTCCGATTAGGGTTCCGCCCTACATCATCTTGGTATCATGAGCCACGTTGATCACGTTTTGGAGCCCCTACCCCGTGTTTTCTAGCTTGATTTTGTTGTTTTTGTCCTAAATCCGAAAATTCCCCACCAAAAATAGCCCCAATTTTTTTTTGTAATTTGTTGGTGAGTTGAGATTTTGTTGGATTTGGTCCATGGATTTGAGTTGCTACGTGTGGATCTAGCTTTTCCCACCCTCCCCACCCTTTTCCATCCATCAATCCACTCAATTTTGACCTCACCGTCTTCTTCCACCTCAAATCGCCCTGTGCCCAACTCAAGGCTGACCTTTTAATTCTGGACGATCGACGCTTTACTTGACGTCCGGAGCCTCAGAACGGGCCGGACGACCGGAAAAACCGGACGTCCGTGAAACCCTGACGAAATTGAAATTCTTTAGTTTCACCACCACCACCACCCCACCTTCCCCCACATCTTCCAAAATCACATACCCCACCATCCCCCCAATACATCCTATGACGATTTTGCCACATTTTGGTCCTTGAGATTTTGAGTTGTGGTTCCCGTGTCCTATTGTGTTTGACTATCTAGGTGCAGTTCGACTTCATCATCACCTCGACTCATCTTCGCAAGGGTCACATCATCGCCAAGGACGGTAACATCATCGACATCTTTGTCATACCTTGCAATTGCATTGATACCCACATGGCCTTACTTTTGCGTAGCTTACCCATCGAGACTAGCCATTGAGTATTGCCGCAACGTGACTTGTGCACATTAGTGATCATACTCCATAGCATACATACCATACCACCGTGGTGCATATCTTGGGATCCATTTGAGTGTCACAAAGTTGTCATAGCATACACAATTGCTATCTTGGTTCGTGAAGTTTTGCATGAGAAAAGAGCTCAAAAGTGAAAGAGCCACCCAAGCTTTTAAGCAAAGAGGAAAGATAAGCAAAGAGCTTATGAGCAATAACCATAGTATCATACTACATTAAGATTGTCATACTGGATCATCTTGGATCATAGCACCGAAATACCATACATATAGCATACGTGGGATAGAGAAGTTGCATTTTGCCTAGTAGGTTGTGCGCAAGTTCCATATCCACCTATGGTGCAATCGTGCTAGCGTCTCTCTAGTATTGTGCAACAAGAGCATTTTCGTGGATTCCACATTTTGGCTCACTTTTGGTTTGCACAATCCCACTTATCTATTTGCGTGTGTGTTTCCGTGTACCATTATTTGCTTGGTCTACTTGTTGCATTTGCAAATTTGTGTACCTTTTCTAACATTATTGACGCTCACTTACAATTGCATCAAATTTTGTACCACCATCCTCACCAAGCTCCACCATAAGCTTTTATTTGTGTAGGTGTGAGAACCGACAAGGATTGGTACCAATAGTGCTATTTCATTGTCCGCATTTGAGTGAACTTGATTCATCATCAACTTCGGTCAAAGGTACATTGGTATAAGTTCTTCTCCTTCTACCACTCACATTTTTGCTTGGAATGATGGATAGGCCAAGTACTTCTACCAACCCACTCTTCCTCGAGCAAGACGACGACATGTCATCATATCGTCACCAAGAGCCACCTCTTTGGTGCACAACGAAGCGTTGCACCAAGAGCAACAAGCAATGAGCGACCGCATCGACAACCTCGCCACCGACTTGCGACTCTCCGAGCAACGTACAAGAGACTACTTCGACAACAAGTTCGACGCTCACAAGCAAGAGAATGATGCAAGAATGGACGAGATCCGCGCCTTGATGAGGGACCGACATCATTCCACTTCTTCATCCTCAAGACGGAGCCTCTCGAGTCGACACTCCGACGACACCTTCTACGACTCAAGTACACCTACTTCGAACACTCTTCGTCGTGCCGCACGTCAAGACCGTCAAGCAAACCGCAATCCTCTACACGACGCCGACTCTCAAGAGCATCGACATCGTCAAAACCAAGTTGCATTTGCGCAAGCACAAGCACGGCAACGCCAACAACAACAAGAACAAGAAGAGCGAGCGCGACAACATCAAGATGCACAAGACGCCGAAGCGCAACATCGAGAACAACAACTACGGGAAGCTCAAGCACTTGAGGCTGGCGTGCACTTCAGCGACTCAAGTAGAGCCGTTGCCGGCCGAGGACACCAAGCTCGTGAATATCAAGAAGCGCTCGCGAGGAAGTCCAAGAAAGGCTCTACCAAGCACGCGTGTGCATCGACAAGCCCCACAACAAGCTCGACAAGCTCAACCACATGCTCACCAAGAACCTCAAGTTCATCAAGCGCATGAAGATAATGGAAATCCACCAAGACAAGAGCAACATGAGGAAAAGCGACCCTCCTCGCCAAGAGCAACATGAGATTGTTAATCCTCAACGACATGGACGTCATCATCCTCGACCACAACAAAATGAAGAGCAACGATATGGAAAGCTCAAATTCACCATGCCCAAATTCAATGGAAGCAATGACCCCGAAGAATATCTTTCATGGGCATTGAAGGTCGACAAAATCTTTCGTTTGCACAACTATGAGGAAGAGAAGAAAATCGCTATGGCATCACTTGAGTTCCAAAACTATGTGCTCATATGGTGGTAACAAATCATTGAGCAACGACAAGCAAGAGGTGAACCTCCAATCACCACTTGGGCTCAAATGAAAGATGTCATGCGAGCACGTTTTGTGCCAACCTACTACAACCGCGACCTCTTCAAGAAACTCCAACTCCTCAAGCAAGGAACAAAGAGTGTTGAAGAATACTACAAGGAAATGGAGATAGCCATGATTCGAGCCAATGTGAAGGAAGATGATGAGCAAACTATGGCACGTTTCTTGAATGGACTCAATCATCCCATCAAGAAGATCGCCGACTTCCAACCATACTCCACCCTCATTGAGCTCGTGCATCAAGCTACAAAGGCGGAACGTCAAGTGCAAGATGACTTCAAGTACGCCAAGTACTCGTCCAAGACCTACGGCTTCTCCAACAACCAAGCTTCAACACCTCCTCCAAGATCTACATCAACCAAACCTTCTACAAACAACGACGACAAGTCGAGTTACAAGAAAAATTCAACAAGTTCAAGTCGTCCTCCTCCTACTACAAGCAACTTCAAGCCGCGTGCTTCATCATCTACTCCAAACAATGAGACCGCCAAGACAAGCTCCTTCAAGTGTTTCACTTGCGGCGGCCGAGGCCACAAGTCCTTTGAGTGCACAAACAAGCGCACCATGATCTTCAACGACGACGGCACCTTCGACTCCATGAGTGAAGGCGAAATGGAAGCCCTTGAGCAAGTGGCCATGCACCGACAAGTGAACAACGAAGACGAAGATGACCAAGTCTTTTGTGATGAAGATTCAAGTCCCGCTCTTGTTGTCTCCAAGGTCTTGACTCTTCAACATCAACAAGAAAACGACCAAAGATGCCACATCTTCCACACAAAGGCCGGCATCAACAGAAGGTCCGTCAAGGTCATCATCGATGGAGGAAGTTGTCACAACTTGGCAAGTGAAGAACTATGCTCCAAGCTTCAATTGGTCAAGAGGAAGCACCCGAATCCCTACAAGGTTCAATGGCTAAGTGACTCCGGCACTATACGAGTTGAGCATACGGTCCAAGTCTCCTTCAACATTGGTGCATATGAGGACACTTTGGAATGTGATGTGGTCCCAATGACGGTTTGCCACCTCCTTCTTGATCGACCATGGCAATTCGACTGCAGTGTCTTCCACAACGGGCGCACCAATCACTATAGCTTCAAAATGAAAGGGAAGGAATATGTGCTACGACCTATGTCTCCTAGTCAAGTGATAGCCAACAAGCAAGCCACCCATCATAGAGACAAGAGTGAGAAAGTGATCCACCAAAAGTGAGTGAGAGCCACAAGCCAAACCTGAGCGCCTCTTCGCCTAGAGAGAAAAACCTCATCCTATTTGCCACCAAAAGTGAGATGAGAGAAGTGTGTGAGAACCCATCTAGTGTGATGCACTTTGTCCTTGTGTGCAAGGATGGAGAGCCAACAACTAACACCTCTCATGAGCTACCTTTAGTGTTTAAATCTCTTTTGCAGGAATTCCAAGATGTTTTCCCCGATGAGCTACCTCCGGGTCTACCTCCTCTTTGAGGCATTGAGCATCAAATCGACCTCATCCCCGGAGCGCCTCTACCAAACAAAGCTCCATACCGAGTCAATCCCAAAGAAACCAAGGAGATTCAACGGCAAGTACAACAACTCATCGACAACGGTCATGTACATGAAAGCCTAAGCCCATGTGCCGTTCCCGTTATACTTGTGCCTAAACCCGATGGAAGTTTCCGCTTGTGTTCCGATTGTAGACCTATAAATGCTATTACCGTTATTATAGGCATCCCATTCCTCGCTTAGATGATATGCTTGATGAACTTAGTGGAGCCAACTTTTTCTCAAAATTGATCTTAAAAGTGGCTATTATCAAATCCGCATACAAGAGGGTGATGAATGGAAAACTGCTTTCAAAACCAAATTTGGTTTATATGAGTGGTTAGTGATGCCTATGGGTCTATCGGAGGCTCCTGGTACTTTCGTGCGTCTTATGCATCATGTGCTTCGCCCTTACATTGGAGTCTTTGTTGTGGTTTACTTCGATGATATTCTTGTGTTTAGCAAAACCATGAAAGAACATCTTGATCATGTTAGGGCTGTTTTGCAAACCCTTCGCAAGGAAAGCCTTTATGCAAACATGAAAAATGCACATTTGTTGTTGACAAAGTGGTTTTCTTGGGTTTTGTAGTATCCTCAAAGGGTGTCCATGTTGATGAATCTAAAATTTAAGCAATTAAAACTTGGCCCCAACCCACCAATTTGCAACAAGTGCGTAGCTTTCTTGGTCTTATGGGTTTTTATCGTCGCTTTGTGAAAGATTTTAGCAGTAATTGCCGCTCCTTTGCATGCTTTGAGTAAGAAGAATACTCCTTTTGTTTGGGGAACTTTGCAATCCACCGCTTTTGATGAGCTCAAGTCTTTGCTTACTCATGCTCCGATTCTTGCTTTGCCTAATTTTGACAAAACTTTTGAGGTCCATTGTGATGCAAGTGGTACCGGAATTGGCGGAGTTTTGATGCAAGAAAAACGAGCCATTGCATATTTTAGTGAAAAAATATCCGGTGCTCAACTTAACTATCCCATCTATGACAAAGAATTGTATGCTTTAGTGCGTGTGCTACATGTTTGGGAACGTTACCTTAGACCGCATGAGTTTGTCATCCATACCGATCATGAAACACTTAAGTACTTAAAAGGTCAAACTAAGTTGAACAAGCGTCATGCCAAATGGAGTGAATTTATTGAATCTTTTCCCTATGTGATCAAGTACATTAAGGGTAAAGAAAATGTAGTTGCCGATGCCCTTTCACGCATATGCACGCTTGTCACTAAACTTGAGTTGAATGTTATTGGCTTTGAGCACATAAAATACTTGTATGCTAACGACCCATCTTTTGCTATTCCTTATGCTAAGTGTTTGACGCATACTTCTTGGGAACAATATTACATCAAGGATGGTTATCTTATGAGAGCTAACAAACTATGCATTCCCGAGTCTTCTCTTCGTTTGCTCCTTTTGCAAGAGGCTCATGGAGGCGGACTCATGGGACACTTTGGACGCGACAAGACATTCGCCACGCTCTCCAAGAACTACTTTTGGCCCAAGATGTTTCGCGACGTCTCACGCTTCACCAACCGATGCTCTACATGTCGCAAAGCTAAGTCTAAAGCTCAATCTCATGGTCTTTACATGCCTCTTCCTATTCTTTATCAACCTTGGGAAGACATTAACATGGATTTTGTACTTGGTTTGCCTAGAACTCAAAATGGAAAGGATTCCGTGTTTGTTGTTGTGGATAGATTTTCTAAGATGGCACATTTCATTCCTTGCAACAAGATAGACGATGCTTCACATGTTGCAAATCTCTTTTATAGGGAAATCTTGCGACTCCATGGAGTACCAAAGACAATCGTCTCCGATCGTGACATCAAGTTCTTGAGTTACTTTTGGAAGACCCTATGCGCCAAGCTCGGAATCAAGATCTTGTTCTCATCTGCATACCATCCTCAAACCGACGGCCAAACGGAGGTGACGAACCGCACACTATCCACTCTACTTCGTGTCTTGATCAAGAAGAACATCAAGGAGTGGGAAGCATGTCTACCCATCGCCGAAAGTACGCCTACAACCGTGCAAGACATTCGACTACTGGCAAGTCCCCCTTCGAGGTCGTCTACGGCTTCAACCCGTTGTCCCCATTGGACATTTTACCTCTTCCTCTACAAGAGCGCACCAACATGGATGCGAGTGCTCGGGAAAGCTACATCAAGAAGATGCATGAGGATACAAGACAAACCATCGAGCGCCAAGTACAACGACTAGCGACTAAGCTCAACGTCAACAAGCAACCCATGGTCTTCAACATTGGTGATCTAGTGTGGCTACACCTTCGCAAGGACCGCTTCCCCAAAGAACGCAAGTCCAGGCTTCTTCCTAGAGCTGATGGACCTTTCAAGGTGCTAGCACGCTACAATGACAACGCCTACAAGATCGACCTACCTCGAGACAAGTACAATGTGAGCGACATCTTCAACGTCAAGGACCTCGCACCATACCATGGAGATGAAGCTTTTGATCCGAGGTCGGATCTCTCTCAAGGGGGGGGAGATGATGCGGAGCATCCCTCACTCATCCCCATGGATGCACCAGCACCATCCACAACACCACGTGGACCCATGACTCGAGCCCGAGCTAAGGCTATAGAAGATAAGGTGAACTCGCTCCTCTCCGAACTCCCTCTTCCTACTCACGAGACATGGCTACTACCTCATTCGGAAACTCTATGTGTAATCAGGTACATGGAGATGAGCTAAGGAACAACTACTTGCAAGAGCCAAGACGACGAGGACCCCAAGCATGTTGAAGAAGAAGAAGAAAAGCTGCTGAAGCTTACAGGCATCGGACGTCCGACCAAGTCCGGACGTCAAGCGACTCCCAGTCCACGGACGACCGACGCCCTCCGGACGTCCGGCAGCTGGGCACCCGAATGGAAACTCACGGACGACCGAAGCCACCGGACGTCCGACCGATGCATGCCCGAACCGAATCTACGGACGTCCGGGCCTTCCCGGAGCCCCGGATGACCGACCATCTCCGGACGACCGACGCACACCGATCAGAGCCAAATCTACGGAAGACCGAAGTTTCCGGACGACCGACCGACCAGCACCCGAGCCGGATTTATGGACGCCCGACAGCCTCCGGACGTCCGGACCGTCCCGAAGCCCCGGACGTCCGACGCCTTCCGGACGTCCGACACTGTGGTGATCATGACCGCGGCCGGAGCCCTTGTACCCGTTCACTTCGCCTCCATTTGCACTAAGACTATAAATAGACCTCCTCCTCCTAGTTAGGGTTAGCAAAGGATTAGCTCATATTTGTGTGAGAGCTTTGCTCATCCACTTGGTTACCTTCTCCTCGGAGATCGCGCCTCCTCGGAGAAGATCCTTCCAAGGGATTCAAGACCCCCTTTAGGGTGGACCCCATCAAGGCCTCCTCACGGAGAAGAACGGCTACTCGTGTATCTTTCCTTTGTTGATTTTGAATCCTGTGCTACCTTATGTGTTCGGTGATCTAGCCCTTGTGTAATCGAAACTTGCCAGTTTAGTGTTCCTCTTGTGTGTTTTTCCTTGTGTTCTTCCGCTTGTTCGTCGTGTTCTCCCCGTAGGATCCCCTCCAAACGTGAAAGATCTCCGATTAGGGTTCCACCCTACATCAGATGTGCAAGGCGGGGACGATAGGCTGCTGCTTGCCGGTGTCGATGGTGACGAGCAAGGCAACAACCTTGGTGGATGCAGAGATGCAGCAGGGGTGCAGAATAGGCTTGCGGTGGCCGTGGTGGGATGTGTGTGATATGCAGGAAGGGCATGGGCGCGTGGAGCTACGGTTATGTGTGCGTGCACGTGCACGCAAAGAAACCGAGGAGGCAGAGCCACCTCATCGGACTTGCCTTCCGACGTGCTCGGGAAGCAAGGGCCGGCCATGTCAATGAGCGGCACGGAGCTGCTGCTCCCTGGATGGAGCATAAGGGCGATGGTTCGTGATGCGTGTGTGTGAGCACACGTGTACACAAGCGGGGCGAGCTCCAGGAACTCGTCCATGGCGGACATGGCGTCAGCTTGCTCGGGAAGAGGACTACGACGATGAAATGAATCAGAGAGGGGATGGGAGGAGCGGCTGCTCACCGAGGGGGTGCTGCTGAAGTTGTACGAGGTCGACGGAGATCGGAGACGGAGGGAGGATGCACTGACCAGCGCTATCCCTGAGTAGTAGGAAGCAGGGGAGGAAGGGAACGACGGGGAGGTAGCCGGACTTGGCGATCCTTGGGCGTGGCTTGACGTCAGAATGGATCCGGGGCAGCGTGGCGGTGTTCGGGGACGCAGAAGGGAGGCCGGTGAAGGACTAGGCCAGTGACGAGCTCGTGCCCGCAGCTGCCATGACTCCTGGAGGCACGGAAGCAGGTGCGTGGGTGCCCCCTTACATGTGGCGGCGACGCGGAGGGGAAAGGAGGGAGGAGGAGGAAGGAGGTTGCGAGATTTATAGGAGGTGACGCGGCTCGGCTGGCTGCTTCGGTGGCCATGTGTGCTCCTCCTCTGCTTTTACTGTGAGGGGGAGGTGGCCTGAGGAGGAAGAAAAAGGATCAAAGGGAGAGGCTGGCAGGTGGGGTCGAAGGGTACCATGGTGGAGAATTACCAGAGGAGAGGGAAAGAGTCCAACGGTTGGGCTTGAACAGGAGGAGGAGGCCCAAGTACGCTGCTGGGAGGCCCCTTCCCTTTTCTTTCTTTTGTTAAAATTTGAATTCCCAGGTTCATAAAAGGAAAAGGCAATTGCTATCTTTAGTTAGAACCGCAACAACAATTTGATGTAATATGACTCTGCAACACTTTTAATATTATGCATGTTATTTTCCTGTTCGATTTTCCTTTGTATGTCCACCCTACGTTAACTGGGTAGGTTTACCGGCGCGTAAACCCAGGGCGGCGTCTTGGGGACGGATCCCCATTGGCCTGCCGGGTGTGCTTGCTGCCGGGCGAACCACCTTACCGCCCTTAGCGTGGCCGCCCGAATGTCGAGCTTGACTCGAGCCAGAATCTAGAGCGTTGCCAAGTGCGGAAGGCTACCCTGCCACTCTCGACGCGGCCGCTTGAGCTGTTGAGCGGACTCGAAACAGAACAAGGGCGTTGCCAATTGCGGGAGGGCCCCTTTGCGTGCAGGTTTTTCATACATAGGCAAGATCTCCGAGGATGATAACCTTATATATAAAAGGAACTAACTCAAGGCTCTGAATGACTTAGCTTTTCTGTTGTCGCGTTGGCGTCCTTCGCGCTTGCGGGCGGCGCCCTTTTTTCCTGGCCATCTCCTTCTTGGGAGTCATGGCGATGAAGAACTGCTAGGCCAACTACTAGACCAGATTCTCACAATTGCACCCCCTACCTGGCGTGCCAAAGATGTCGGTGTGGAACGACACCTATGGGATCACAAGAATCCCTACTATGGTTGCCGGGGCGCAGGATTGCGAGAAGAGCATGATTAGTAATCAACACAAGGATCGTTTACCCAGGTTCGGACGGCGAGGATGCGTAAAACCCTAGTCCTGCTTTGGTGGATGTATTTCAGAGAGTTATTGAGCTCTCGAACTAGCTATGGTGGGTGCGTGGTCCGGAAGAGCCGAATCCTTCTCCAGTACGCCATGGGCCTCCTTTTATAGTCGAAAGGGGCTGCCACAGTGGCACACAGGAGGTGGAAAGGTCTACAGTGCTATGAGCTTATCGCTCAGACATGTGACAAGACACATTTAATGTGCCGCCGAGGTGTCCCCTAGCTTTATCGGGACGGGAGCGAGGCCCGTCCGTCTGCCGCCGCTCCTCCTCGCTTCGACACGCGCTCGCCAGCGACGCATGCGGTGCCATGTAGGCAGGCAGGAAGCTGAGGTGGCGCGGTGGTAGGGTCTTCACGAAGATCTGCATGCCGCCACACAGGCGCCTGCTGAGTTGGCCTGGAAGCTGCATGTTGCCACGCAGGTGCCCGCCCAGCTGGTTGGGCTAGCAGCTGCATGCGAACGACGGTGGAGACTTGGTTGGTGCGGGCCTGGAGGTGGCCCTGCTGGCGCCCATGGCGAGGGCCTTGCCGGGTGGCCCAGCAAGGGCCTTGCCGTGGCGTGCTGTTGTCCCCGGCAAGGATCTTGCCGGGGGTCTTGTGGTTCCCCTCGGCAAGGATCTTGCCGAAGATCGTTGTCTTCTAATCCTCATCTGATCTTGAATATGTCTTCACAAAGATCTGCATGCCACCAAAGAGGTGCCTCCCGAGCCCTGGCCCGACGTGGTCGATAGTGTTGGAGACCGTGGGCTCGAGGGTGGCTCGCTCTGTTGGTGTTTGGCCTTCTGCAAGGGTCTTGCCGGGCTGTTGGCTGCCCCCGGCAAGGGCTTGCCGGGGGGAATTGCTCTGCCCCTTTGCTTCTTTGCGTTCTTGGTCTTGGCGTTGCTCCGGCTGTCTTGGGCTTCGGTTTTGCCTTGGTTCACCTCCCCTATTTTGCTTGGTGCGGCCGTGGGCGCGGCTCTGACTGCCCGTGCACAGGTAGAGGGGTACAAAGGTGCGCCCCTTCTTTTGTACACCGACACCTATGGGGCCATCAACCCCTTGTGGTCCAGCAAGGGGGAAGGGCACGTTGCACAAAGAGCGGAGACCATGAGGCAGCACGACAGGGGTGACACTGGTGGTTTTTACCCAGGTTCGGGCCATTGGGAAGCGTAAAACCCTACTCCTGCTTTGGTGGATTGATGGGAGGACAGTGGTGTACACGCAACGCTCAAGCCCGGCAAGGTTGCCTCGGGAGAGCAGCTACACGCGTAAGGGTGTACAAGGGTCTGAATCCTCTCTTAGGTTGCCATGGCCCTCCTTTTATAGGCTAAGGGTTACCACAGTGGAAAATCGGTCATTATGTACTGATTAGATAGCCAACGGTGCTATCATATCTAACTCCGGCAGTTAGGACAAAGTGCATTAAATGCACTTCTAGTTGTCATGCTTGGGAGGCAGCCCGGCAAGCTTGCCACGTGATACATCTCCAACGTATCTATAATTTATGAAGTATTCATGCCGTTATATTATCATTCTTGGATGTTTTACAATCATTTTATAGCAACTTTCAATCATTTTTTGGGACTAACCTATTGACCCAGTGCTGAGTGCCAGTTGTTGTTTTTTGCTTGTTTTTTACACCGCGGAACTTTTTGTGGATTTTTTATGGACCAGAAGACATCCAATGGGCTAGAGCAGCACCTGGGGGGTGCCCCGAGGGGGGCACAACCCACCAGGGCATGCTTGGGGGCCCAGACATGCCCAGGTGGGTTGTGCCCACCTCGTTGGCCTTCCGTACCCTAGATCAAAAGTTCCATCGCCGCAGGCGTCCGTAGCCACCGAAAACCAATCTAGACCCCGTTCCGGCACCCTACCGGAGGGGAATCATCACCGGTGCCCATCTTCATCATCCCGACGACCACCACAATGAGGAGGGAGTAGTCCTACCTCGGGGCTGAGGGTTTGTACCAGGAGCTATGTGTTTAATCTCTCTCTCTCTCTCTCTCTCTCTCTCTCTCGTGTTCTTGAGATGTAACGATCTTGATGTATTGCGGTCATTGTTAATATAGGTCGATCATATGGTGTTTTCCCCTCTCTATATTGTTGTGATGAATTGAGTTTTCCCTTTGATATTTTGTTTTATCAGATTGAATACTTTTACGGATTTGAGAGCACTTGATATATGTCTTGCATATGAATACTCATGGTGACAATGGGGTATCGTATTGATTCACTTGATATATGTTTTGGCACTCAACTCGCGGATTCGTGAGGTGACATTGGGGTAATCTACGCATAGGGGTTGATGCACGTTCTTGTCTTTGTTTCTCCGGTAGAAATCTTGGGGCACTCTTTGATATTCTTTGTGTTGGAATGAGTATTATGAATCTGAAATTATTTGGTGTTATCTTAGTACGAACTCTTGGATAGATCGATCAGATAGAATAGCTTCGAGGTGGTTTCGTACCCTACAAATAATTTCTTCTTATGTTCTCTGCTAGATAGGAACTTTGGAGTGATTCTTCATCGCACTATGAGGGGTGGTTATATGATCCAATTATATTAGCATTGTTGAGAGATTGCACTATCGAAAGTATGAACCCTAGGCCTCATTTTCAAGCATTGCAATACCGTTTGTGCTCCATTTTATCAATTGCTACCTTGCTATTTTTTATTGTTCCTATTATAAAAATCAATATCTACTATCATTACTACACTTGTATCACCATCTCTTTGCCAAACTAGTGCACCTGTACAAATTACCATTGTATTTGGTGTGTTGGGGACACAAGAGACTTTTTATTATTTGGTTGCAGGGTTGTTTGAGAGAGACCATCTTCATCCTACACCTCCCACGGATTGATAAACCTTAGGTCATCCACTTGAGGGAAAAACTACTGTCCTACAAAACTCCGCCCTTGGAGGCCCAACACAAGTCTACAAGAACAAGTTGCGTAGTAGACATCAAGCTCTTTTCTAGCACCATTGCCGGGGAGGTGAGTGCTTGAAGGTATATCTTTAGATCTTGCAATTAAATCCTTTTTTTCTTGTTTTATCACTAGTTTGGTTTATAAAATAAAATTACAAAAAATGGAATTGAGGTGGTCTCATATTATTCATCTTTATAATGTCTTTCGTGAAAATGATGGAAAGGAAAATTGTGCTCAATTGATAGAAGAAGAAATAATAAAATGTTTGGCATAAATGATGAGCATGATTGCAATGTTGTTAGTATGAATTATTTGAATATCCATGATACTAATGATATGCAAATCCATAAGCTTGGGGATGATATGTTTGATGAAGATGATATTTTTAGTCCCCCAAGATTTGATGTGTAAATTTGTTATAATGATTGCATGCCTCCTATTTATGATTATTATAATGATGAAAGTGGATTTGGAGAGGTCATGACATTATTTAGTGATGAATCCACTATTTTGGAAGAGGTCGCAATTGACTATGACAACAAAGTTGCTATTTATGATGATTATAGTGATGACATGTATGCTATAAAGAATAATGATAATCATGAAACTTGTCATCATGATTTCAATTTTCAATCATATGATAGTTATTTTATTGAGTTTTCTCCCACTACTATTGATGAGAATAAATTTGCTTATGTGGACAGTAACAAAATTTCTATGCTTATATTGTTGAATTCGTTCATGATTCCACTGAAAATTTCATGAGAACAATTCTGTATGTGATGGTTATATTGTTGAATTCATTCATGATTCCACTGAAAATTATTATGAGGGAGGAACATATGCTTGTAGCAATTGCAATAATATCAAGTTTCCTCTCTTCATGTTGAAGGTTTTGAAGTTGCACTTATTTTGCCTTCCTATGCTAGTTGATTCTAGCTCCCATAAATTATTTGCTCACAAAATCCCTATGCATAGGAAGTGGGTTAGACTTAAATTTTCTAGTCATATGCTTCATGATGCTCTCTTTGTGTTTCAATTCTTATCTTTTATTTGAGCATCATTGAAATCATGATGCCTAGCTAAAAAGCATTGAAGAAAAGCGCTTGTTGGGAGACAACCCAACACTTTTACCTACTATTTTTGTGTGTTCATATGATTAGGCTGCTGTAGTAATCATGTTTTATAGCTTTTGTTTCAATAAAGTGCCAAGTAAAGCCTTTGGGATAGTGTGGATAATAGTTGACTTGATTCTGTGCAAAAACAAAATTTTTGCACTCGGTCCAGGAATTTTGAAAAATCACTGGAACGTGATTTTGATCTGAATTTCTTACATGTGATAGATATACAAATTCCCTATGTTGTCCTAATTTTTCAGAATTTTTGGACAGAAGTGTGGTTGGAGTATAGATTACTACATACTATTCTGTTTTAGACAGATTCTGTTTTCAATGCATAGTTTGCTTGTTTCCTAGTTTCTATGGCTTATATTGCTCAATATAAATTGTAGAAATGATAGGGTACAGTAGGCATTGTGTCAAAACAATTATGAATCTTGTCTTTGACAGTACTAAAGTGAATGGTTTGGTCTTTATCATACTAACCTATCTCACAAAGTTTCGTTAAGTTTTGTGTGATTAAAGTTTTCTAGTTTTGGGTGAGATATCGATATGAGGAGAATAATGAGTGACAAGAACCAAAGCTTGGGGATGCCTAATGAAGGAAATATGCCCTAGAGGCAATAGTAAAGTTATTATTTATTTCCTTATATCATGATAAATGTTTATTATTCATGCTAGAATTGTATTAACCGGAACTTAGTACATGTGTGAATACATAGACAAACAAAGTGTCACTAGTATGCCTCTACTTGACTAGCTCGTTGAATCAAAGATGGTTAAGTTTCCTAGCCATAGACATGAGTTGTCATTTGATTAATGGGATCACATCATTAGAGAATGATGTGATTGACTTGATCCATTCCGTTAGCTTAGCACTTGATCGTTTAGTATAATGTTATTGCTTTCTTCATGACTTATACATGTTCCTATGACTATGAGATTATGCAACTCGAATATCGGAGGAACACTCTGTGTGCTACCAAACATCACAACGTAACTGGGTCATTATAAAGGTGCTCTACAGGTGTCTCCGATGGTACTTGTTGAGTTGGCATAGATCGAGATTAGGATTTGTCACTCCGATTGTCGAAGAGGTATCTCTGGGCCCTCTCGGTAATGCACATCATCACTATAAGCCTTGCAAGCAATGTGACTAATGAGTTAGTTGTGGGATGATGCATTACGGAACGAGTAAATAGACTTGCCAGTAACGAGATTGAACTAGGTATTGAGATACCGACGATCGAATCTCGGGCAAGTAACATACCGATGACAAAGGGAACAACGTATGTTGTTATGCAGTTTGACCGATAAAGATCTTCGTAGAATATGTAGGAACCAATATGAGCATCGAGGTTTTGCTATTGGTTATTGACCAGAGATGAGTCTCGGTCATGTCTACATGTTCTCGAACCTGTAGGGTCCGCACGCTTAACGTTCGATGACGATCGGTATTATGAGTTTATGTGTTTTTGATGTACCGAACGTTGTTCGGAGTCCCAGATATGATCACGGACATGATGAGGAGTCTCGAAATGGTCGAGACATAAAGATCGATATATTGGATGACTATTGTTGGACATTGGAATGGTTCCGGGTGAGTTCGGGCATTAACTGGAGTACCGGGGGTTATCGGAACCCCCGGGAGTATATGGGCCTCATTGGGCTTTAGGGAGAGAGAGAGGGCTGCCTAGGGCAGGTCGCGCGCCCCCCAAGGCCTAGTCCGAATAGGACTAGGGGGGAGGGGCGGTGCCCCCTCCTTCCTTCTCTTCTCTCTTCCCTTCCTTCTCTCCTACTCCTACTACTTGGAAGGGGGGAATCCAATTCCCGGTGGGAGTAGGACTCCCCAGAGCGCGCCATAGTAGAGGGCCGGCCCTCCCCCTCCTCCACTCCTTTATATACGCGGGGAGGGGGCACCCCATGGACACACAAGTTGATCATTGATCTCTTTGCCGTGTGCGGTGCCCCCTCCATCATAATCCACCTCGGTCATATCGTCGTAGTGCTTAGGCGAAGCCGTGTGCCGGTAGCTTCATCATCATCGTCATCACGCCGTCGTGCTGACTAAGCTCTCCCTCGACACTCTGCTGGATCGTGAGTTCGCGGGACATCACCGAGCTGAATGTGTGCAGATCGCGGAGGTGCCGTACCTTCGGTGCTAGGATCGGTCGATCGTGAAGACATACGACTACATCAACCGCGTTGTCATAATGCTTCCACTTACGGTCTATGAGGGTACGTAGACAACACTCTCCCTCTCGTTGCTATGCATCACCATGGTGTTGCGTGTGCATAGGATTTTTTTTGAAATTACTACGTTCCCCAACAGTGGCATCCGAGCCAGGTTTATGCGTAGATGTTATATGCACGAGTAGAACACAAGTGAGTTGTGGGCGATAATAGTCATACTGCTTACCAACATGTCATACTTTGATTCGGCGGTATTGTTGGATGAAGCGGCCCAGACCGAGATTACGTGTATGCTTACGCGAGACTGGTTCTACCGACGTGCTTCGCACACAGGTGGCTAGCAGGTGTCAGTTTCTCCAACTTTAGTTGAATCGAGTGTGGCTACGCCCGGTCCTTGTTGAAGGTCAAAACATCACATACTTGACGAAAAATCGTTGTGGTTTTGATGCGTTGGTAAGAACGGTTCTTGCTCAGCCCGTAGCAGCCACGTAAAACTTGCAACAACAAAGTAGAGGACGTTTAACTTGTTTTTGCAGGGCATGTTGTGATGTGATATGGTCAAGACATGATGCTAAATTTTATTGTATGAGATGATCATGTTTTGTAACGAAGTTATCGGCAACTGGCAGGAGCCATATGGTTGTCGTTTTATTGTATGAAATGCAATTGCCGTATAATTGCTTTACTTTATCACTAAGCAGTAGCGATAGTCGTAGAAGCAATAGTTGGCGAGATGACAACGATGCTACGATGGAGATCAAGGTGTCGCGCCGGTGACGATGGTGATCATGACGGTGCTTTCGAGATGGAGATCAAAGGCACAAGATGATGATGGCCATATCATATCACTTGTATTGATTGCATGTGATGTTTATCCTTTTATGCATCTTATTTTGCTTAATGTAGCATTATAAGATGATCTCTCACTAAATTTCAAGGTATAAGTGTTCTCCCTGAGTATGCACCGTTGCGAAAGTTTGTCGTGCCGAGACACCATAGGATGATCGGGTGTGATAAGCTCTATGTTCACATACAACGGGTGCAAGCCAGTTTTGCACACGCAGAATACTGGGGTTAAACTTGACGAGCCTAGCGTATGCAGATATGGCCTTGGAACATTGAGACCGAAAGGTCGAGCGTGAATCATATAGTAGATATGCTCAACATAGTGATGTTCACCATTGAAAACTACTCCATCTCACGTGATGATCGGACATGGTTTAGTTGATATGGATCACGTGATCACTTAGATGATTAGAGGGTTTAGTTGATATGGATCACGTGATCACTTAGATGATTAGAGGGATGTCTATCTAAGTGGGAGTTCTTAAGTAATATGATTAATTGAACTTAATTTATCATGAACTTAGTCCTGATAGTATTTGCATATCTATGTTGCAGATCAATAGCTTGCGATGTAGCTCCCCATTTAATTTTTTTATATTCCTAGAGAAAAAACTAGATTGAAAGATGATAGTAGCAATGATGCGGACTAGGTCCGTGATCTGAGGATTATCCTCATTGCTGCACAAAAGAATTATGTCCTTGATGCACCGCTAGGTGACAGACCTATTGCAGGAGCAGATGCACATGTTATGAACGTTTGACAAGCTCGGTATGATGACTACTTGATAGTTTAGTGCACCATGCTTTACGGCTTAGAACCGGGACTTCAAAAACATTTTGAACGCCATGGAGCATATAAGATGTTCCATGAGTTGAAATTGGTATTTCATAGTCATGCCCGTATCAAGAGGTATGAGACCTACGATAGTACTTTGCCTACAAGATGGAGGAGAATAGCTCAACCAGTGAGCATGTGCTCAGATTGTCTGGGTGCTACAATTGCTTGAATCAAGTGGGAGTTAATCTTCCAGATAAGATAGTAATTGACAAAATTCTCTAGTCACTATCACCAAGTTACTAGAACTTCAAGAAAAGGACAAAGGGATAGAAAAGGAACTTCAAGAAGAATGGCAAACAAGTTGTCACTCCCATGAATAAGCCCAAAGCTAGACCCAAGCCTGAAACTGAGTGCTTCTACTACAAAGGAAATGGTCACTGGAAGTGGAACTGCCCTAGATACTTGGCGGATAAGAAGGATGGCAAAGTGAACAAAGGTATATTGGATATACAGGTTATTGATGTGTACTTTACTAGTGTTTATAGCAACACCTCGGTATTTGATACTGGTTCAGTTGCTAAGAGAAGTAACTCAAAATGGGAGTTGCAAAATAAATAGAGACTAGTTAAGGGCAAGGTGATGATGTGTGTTGGAAGTGATTCCAAGGATAAGATCACCATCACACACTCCCTTTACCTTCGGGATTAGTGTTGAACCTAAAATAAAAGTTGGTGTTTTCGTTGAGCACGAATATGATTGGATCATGCTTATTGCAATACAGTTATTCGTTTAAGTCAAAGAATAATTGTTGTTCTATTTACATGAATAAAACCTTCTGTGGTCATACACTCAATATAAATGGTTTATTGAATCTCGATCGTAGTGATACACATATTCATAATATTGAAGCCAAAAGATGCAAAGTTAATAATGATAGTGCAACTTATTTTTGGCACTGCCGTTTAGGTCATATAGGTGTGAAGCGCATGAAGAAACTCCATGCTGATGGGCTTTTGGAATCACTTGATTATGAATTAGTTGATGCTTGCGAACCATGCCTCATGGGCAAGATCACTAAGACTCCGTTCTCCGGAACAATGGAGCGAGCAACTGACTTATTGGAAATAATACATACGGATGTATGCAGTCCGATGAGTGTTGAGGCTCGCAATGTGTATCATTATTTTCTGACCTTCACGGATGATTTGAGCAGATATGGGTATATCTACTTGATGAAACATAAGTCTGAAACATTTGAAAAGTTCAAAGAATTTCAGAGTGAAGTGGAAAATCATCGTAACAAGAAAATAAAGTTTCTATGATCTGATCGCGGAGACGAATATTTGAGTTACGAGTTTGGTCTTCATTTGAAATAATGTGGAATAGTTTCACAACTCATGCCACCTGGAACACCACAGCGTAATGGTGTGTCCGAACGTCATAACCATACTTTATTAGATATGGTGTGATTTATGATGTCTCTTACCGATTTTCCACTATCGTTTTGGGGTTATGCATTAGAGACAACTGCATTCACGTTAAATAGGGCACCATCTAAATCCGTTGAGATGACACCATATGAACTATGGTTTGGCAAGAAACCTAAGATGTTGTTTCTTAAAGTTTGGGGTTGCGATGCTTATGTGAAAAAGTTTCTACCTGATAAGCTTGAACCCAAATCGGAGAACTGCGTCTTCATAGGATACCCAAAAGAAAATGTTGGGTACATCTTCTATCACAGATCCGAAGGCAATATCTTTTTTGCTAAGAACGGATTCTTTCTAGAGAAGGAGTTTCTCTCGGAAGAAGTGAGTGGGAGGAAAGTAGAACTTAATGAGGTAACTGTACCCGCTCCCTTATTGGAAAGTAGTTCATCACAGAAATCTGTTCCTGTGACTCCTACACCAATTAGTGAGGAAGCTAATGATGATGATCATGTAACTTCAGATCAAGTTACTACCGAACCTCGTAGGTCAAACAGAGTAAGATCCGCTTTGAGTGGTATGGTAATCCTGTTCTGGAGGTCATGTTACTTGACCATGACGAACCTACGAACTATGAGGAAGCGATGATGAGCCCAGATTCCGCGAAGTGGCTTGAGGCCATGAAATCTGAGATGGGATCCATGTACGAAAACAAAGTATGGACTTTGGTGGAATTGCCCGATGGTTGGCAAGCCATTGAGAATAAATAGATCTTCAAGAGGAAGGCAGACGCTGATGGTAGTGTTACTATCTACAAAGCTCGACTTGTCGCGAAAGGTTTTCGACAAGTTCAAGGTGTTGACTACAATGAGTTTTTCTCACTCGTAGCGATGCTTAAGTCTGTCCGAATCATGTTAGCAATTGCCGCATTTTATGAAATCTGGTGAATGGATAAGCAAAACTGCATTCCTTATTTAATTTATTAAAGAAGAGTTGTATATGATGCGACCAGAAGGATTGTCAATCCTAAAGGTGCTAACAAAATATGCAAGCTCCAGCGATCCATCTATGGACTGGTGCAAGCATCTCGGAGTTGGAATATACGCTTTGATAAGTTGATCAAAGCATATAGTTTTATACAGACTTGTGGTGAAGCCTGTATTTACAAGAAAGTGAGTGGGAGCACTACAACCTTTCTGATAAGTATATGTTAATGTCATATTGTCGATCAGAAATAATGTAGAATTTTCTGGAAAGCATAAAGGAGTGTTTGAAAGGAGTTTTTCAAAGAAAGACCTCGGTGAAGTTGCTTACATATTGAGCATCAAGATCTATAGAGATAGATCAAGACGCTTGATAAGTTTTTTTTTCAATGAGTACATACCTAGACAAGTTTTTGAAGTAGTTCAAAATGGAACATTCAAAGAAAGAGTTCTTGTCTGTGTTGCAAGGTGTGAAGTTGAGTAAGACTCAAAGCCCGACCACGGTAGAAGATAGAGAGAGAATGAAAGTCATTCCCTATGCCTCAGCCATAGGTTCTATAAAGTATGCCATGCTGTGTACCAGACCTATTGTATACCCAGCCCTGAGTTTGGCAAGGGAGTACAATTTTTTATCTAGGAGTAAATCACTGGACAATGTTCAAAATTATCCTTAGAGGATTAAGGAAATATTTCTCGGTTATGGAGGTGATAAAGAGTTCGTCGTAAAAAGTTACGTCGATGCAAGCTTTGGCACCGATCTGGACGACTCTAAGTCACAATCCGGATACATATTGAAAGTGGGAGCAATTAGATAAATTAGCTCCGTGCAGAGCATTGTGGACATAAAAATTTGCAAAATACATACGGATCTGAATTTGGCAAACCCGTTGACTAAACTTCTCTCACAAGCAAAACATGATCACACCTTAATAGTCTTTGGGTGTTAATCACATGGCGATGTGAACTAAGTTTACTGACTCTAGTAAACCCTTTGAGTGTTGGTCACATGGCGATGTGAACTATGGGCGTTAATCACATGGTGATGTGACTATTGCTGTTCAATCACATGGCGATGTGAACTAGATTATTGGCTCTAGTGCAAGTGGGAGACTGAAGGAAATATGCCCTAGAGGCAATAATAAAGTTATTATTTATTTCCTTATATCATGATAAATGCTTATTATTCATGCTAGAATTGTATTAGCCGGAAACTTAGTACATGTGTGAATACATAACAAACAGAGTGTTACTAGTATGCCTCTACTTGACTAGCTCGTTGAATCAAAGATGGTTAAGTTTCCTAGCCATATACATGAGTTGTCATTTGATTAACAGGATCACATCATTAGAGAATGATGTGATTCACTTGACCCATTCCGTTAGCTTAGCACTTGATCGTTTAGTATATTGCTATTGCTTTCTTCATGACTTATACATGTTCCTATGACTATGAGATTATGCAACTCCCGAATGCCGGAGGAACACTTTGTGTGCTACCAAACGTCACAACGTAACTGGGTGATTATAAAGGTGCTCTATAGGTGTCTCCGATGGTACTTGTTGAGTTGGCATAGATTGAGATTAGGATTTGTCACTCCGATTGTCGGAGAGGTATCTCTGGCCCTCTCGGTAATGCACATCGTCACTATAAGCCTTGCAAGTAATGTGACTAATGAGTTAGTTGCAGGATGATGCATTACAGAATGAGTAAATAGACTTGCCAGTAACGAGATTGAACTAGGTATTGAGATACTGACGATCGAATCTCGGGCAAGTAACATACCGATGACAAAGGGAACAACGTATGTTGTTATGCAGTTTGACCGATAAAGATCTTCATAGAATATGTAGGAAGCAATATGAGCATCCAGGTTCTGCTATTGGTTATTGAGCGGAGATGAGTCTCGGTCATGTCTACATAGTTCTCGAACCCGTAGTGTCCGCACGCTTAACGTTCGGTGATGATCGGTATTATGAGTTTATGTGTTTTTGATGTACCGAAGGTTTTTAGGAGTCCCGAATATGATCATGGACATGACAAGGAGTCTCAAAATGGTCGAGACGTAAAGATCGATATATTGGATGACTATGTTTGGACATCGGAATGGTTCCGGGTGAGTTCGGGCATTAACCGGAGTACCGGGGGGTTACCAGAACCCCCCGGGGAGTATCTGGGCCTTATTGGGCTTTAGGGGGGAGAGAGAGAGAGGGGCTGCCTAGGGCAGGCCGCGCGCCCCCAAGGCCTAGTCTGAATTTGACTAGGGGGGAGGGGCGGCGCACCATAGTAGAGGGTCGACCCTCCCCCTCCTCCACTCCTTTATATACGGGGGAGGGTGGCACCCCATGGACACACAAGTTGATCATTGATATCTTAGCCGTGTGCGGTGCCCCCTCCACCATGATCCACCTTGGTCATATCGTCGTAGTGCTTAGGCGAAGCCCTGCATCGGTAGCTTCATCATCACCGTCATCACACCGTCATGCTGACGAAGCTCTCCCTCGACACTCTGCTGGATCGTGAGTTCGTGGGACGTCACCGAGCTGAACGTGTGCAGACCGCGGAGGTGCCGTACGTTCGGTGCTAGGATCGGTCGATCATGAAGACGTACGACTACATCAACCGCGTTGTCATAACACTTCTGCTTACGGTCTACGAGGGTACGTAGACAACAATCTCACCTCTTGTTGCTATGCATCACATGATCTTGCGTGTGAGTAGGATTTTTTTTGAAATTACTATGTTCCCCAACACTTAACGCATCCCCAAGGAAATATTCAAGGAAGATCCAAGCAACTAAGCTTGGGGATGCCCCGGAAGGCATCCCCTCTTTCGTCTCCAACATTATCGGTAACCTTACTTGAGGCTATATTTTTATTCATCACATGATATGTGTTTTGATTGGAGAGTCATTTTATTTTGCTAAGATTTGTTTTTCTGTTATTTAGAATAATGTTTTGCATCTTTCTTTTCAATAAAAAATGTCAAGGATAGCCTTCACCATGCTTATTTTGCAAGTCTACATGTTGCTGTTTCAAATCAGAAAGTTTATTGCTGTTGAAAAGTTTCTCTAGAAAAGTCAGAATGTGATGAAATGTTGAAACTTTTTGCAAAATAAGCTCTGATAAATTTTCTACAGTGTGATAAATTTTCAGAATTTTTGGAATTATATAAGTATGAATACTCTCTCATTCTTTACAGAGTGTCCTGTATTGGCAGATTCCTATTATGTTTGCTTGTTTAATGATTTCTGTTTGAGGATAGGACTATTAAATATGTAGAGGCATTTAGTATCAATGTTAAATAACAATTTTAGTGATTTGCTACAGTAGATAATGATAAGGTTTTTTCATTGATTTACACTAACTTATCTCACGAGTTCTTGTTGAGTTTGGTGTGGATGAAGTTTTTGAGATTTAGGGAAACCATGATATGAGAGGACTGAAGAAGACACAAGATCTCAAGCTTGGGGATGCCCAAGGTATCCCAAGATTTCCAAGAAGTCTCAAACATCTAAGCTTGGGGATGCCCCGGTAGGCATCCCACTTCTCTTCATCAACAATTATCGGTTAGCCTCGGTTGAGCCTAAGTTTTTGCTTCTTCACATGATGTGTGCCATTCTTAGAATTTCATTTTATTTTTATTTGCTTGCTGTTTTAATAAAATACTTAGATCTGAAACTTTTAAATAAGAGAGAGTCCTCAAATAGCTACCCATTTACATAACTACTCGCTTGAGCTTCACTTATATTTTTTTGGAGTAGCTTGTCATTTACTCTTGTGCTTCAATTATATCCTATGAGTAAATTGTTTAATGAATTGAATATAATGAAGTTGAAATTATATGTTCATATCATGCCTAGTGGTAGCTTCACATTGGGTTTAGAAAGTGAATTTTTTTGAAGCTTGACAATCATAATATTGGTCATATGGGCAATTCATGAATGATTACTATAAGGAAGAGAACTTTCACATGAAAATATATTATCTTGGACATCTTCTATGATTGTGAATACCCATTAATTATTTTAAAACTTGAACAAATTAGTTGAAGTTGGACATGGAAGACAACGTAATGAGTTATGGTTGTGTATATTTGCATAGAAGTTATATTGTCATGGATCCTCCAACATGTGGTGTTTGCCTAAGATCTTTTGCTAGCCAAAATAATTCATACTAGGTAGAGATACTACTTGTGCATCTAAAAACCCTTAAACCCAGTTTCTTGCCATGGGTGTCCACCATACCTACCCATGAATTAAATAAGATCCTTCAAGTAAGTTGTCATCGGTGCGTAAATCAATAAAAATTGCTCCAATATATGTTTGATCTTTTATTGTAAGGGAAAATTGAGCATTGTATGAACTTGTGATGGCAAAGTAATAAAAGCGATGGAATACATAATAAAGGTTGCTATCATGAGGGGTAATATAACGCGACGTTCCTTTGCATTAAGGGCTTGGGCGATCCAAATAAAAAGCGCATGACAACTTCTGCTTCCCTCTACATAGGGCCTATCTTTTACTTTTCAGTATTTACTTTTATGCAAAGAGTCAATAGTATAAATTCTCATTTCAACCTCAATTATTCTCTAGTTGGCAAGCATCATGTGGTGGGGAAAGATCTAGGCACATATGACCCGATCAAATATATTTGATCATGATTTATTATTGTTGACAATTATCTCTATGATAAATGAGTTGGGAGGCAAAATATTAAGCCCCTATCTTTCTCTGTGTTCGATGGACGCCATTTATTCCAAGAATATGCTTTGAGTACTAGGAATCCTGGAAGACTATATGATGATTGAGTATGTGGAGCTCTTACTTAGACTCCGTTGAATAAGTTGAATTGCCATTGCTTGGTGACTGAGAACATAGGTTACTGAGTTTCAAGAGAATTCATTGTTGAACCTTGACATGTGAATTGGTTGCTACTTTAACATGAGAAGTTTTATAATAAAGAATTGCTATTATGATGCCAGGAAAAGTGATTGAACTTGTCATTGATCAAACTTGTGAACTTTGCTAGCATTCACACTTCATAAATTATTTCTTTTATCATTTACCTACTCGAGGACGAGTAGGAATTAAGCTTAAGGGATGCGGAATCGTCTCCAACGTATCTATAATTTATGAAGTATTCATGTCGTTATATTATAATTCTTGGATGTTTTACAATCATTTTATAGCAACTTTATATCATTTTTTGGGACTAACCTATCAACCTAGTGCCCAGTTCCAGTTGTTGTTTTTGCTTGTTTTTTACATCGCAGGAAATCAATATCAAACGGAGTCCAAACACTGCGAAACTTTTTGTGGATTTCTTATGGACCAGAAGACACCCAATGGGCCAGACCAACACTTGAGGGGTGCCCTGAGGGGGGCACAACCCACCAGGGCACGCCTGGGGGCCCAGGCTCGCCCAGGTGGGTTGTGCCCACCTCGGTGGCCTCCCGTACCCCCTCTTCGCCCTATAAATAGTCAAATATTCCAAAAACCCTCGGGGTTACCCTAGATTAGAAGTTCTACCGCCGCAGGCCTCTGTAGCCATGGAAAACCAATCTAGACCTTGTTCCGGCACCCCGTCGGAGGGGTGAATCATCACCAGTGGCCATATTCATCATCCTGGCGGCCACCACGATGAGGAGGGAGTAGTCCGCCCTCGGGGCTGAGGGTTTGTACTAGTAGCTATGTGTTTAATCTCTCTCTCTTATGTTCTTGAGATGTCACGATCTTGATGTATCGCGGGCTTTGTTAATATAGTTGGATCATATGGTGTTTTCCTCTCTCTATCTTGTTGTGATGAATTGAGTTTTCCCTTTGAGATTTTGTTTTATCAGATTGAATACTTTTATGGATTTGAGAGCACTTGATATATCTCTTGCATATGAATACTGATAATCCTCAAGTGCAAGGAATCATCGTAGCACTTTCCAAAGGTGGAAATGATAAGTATGGAGTGTCGAACCCACAAGGAGCTAAAGGTAAGATCAATATTCTCTGAAGTCCTATCTGCCACTGATAGGACTCTACGTACACCGACCGCTTGCTTCCAACTAGAAACGAGAAATAAAACTACGTTGTGGGTATGAAGAGCATAACTTTGCATGGTATCGGAGAACTAAAATATAAAAGTAGGTGCTGTTATCATAAAGTTAGAATATATCACTATATATTATAAATAGCGAGTGTGGAATAATGATGGGTTGGTGTGCGGAATTATCCTAGGCAATTGTTAACGAGATCGGTAATCATTATTGCAACTTCATATGAGGGATATGCATAGCTAACATACTTTCTATTCTTGGATCATATGCACTTATGGTTGGAACTCTAGCAAGCATCCACAACTACTAAAGATCATTAAGGTAAAACCCAACCATAGCATTAAAGTATCAAGTCCCCTTTATCCCATATGCAACAACCCCTTACTCGGGTTTAAGCTTCTGTCACTCTAGCAACCCACTATAAGAGAATCATGAACGTATTGCAACACTCCACAACGGGAATTCTCCACGTGTGCGCGGCATGGAAGGCACCATAGGACAACACCAAAATAAAACATACAACTCAAACCAATCTATATCATCAATCAACCCAAAGGACAAAGGAAAACTACTCAAAACATCATAGGATGGCAACCCATCATTGGATCATAAGATGTGGCATAAAGCACCATGTTCAAGTAGGGGATTACATCGGGTTGCGGGAGAATGGACTGCATAAAAGATATGAGGATGGTGATGATGATGGTGATGTTGATGAAGGCGATCACCGCGGCGATGGTTCCTGTGATGGCGCTCCGGCGCCACCAAGAGAGAGGGGGAGCGGTTCTCCCCTTTGTGCTTCCTCCTCCATGGCCTCACCCTTAGATGGGGAAAGGTTCTCCCTCTGGTCCTTGGCCTCCATGATGACGGTGACCCCTCCGGCTTCCTCCTCCATGGCCTGCGGTGATGTTGTCCACCTCCGGCAGGGTGCCAGAGAGGGCCTAGATTGGTTTTTCGTGGCTACAGAGGCTTGCGGTGGCGGAACTTCTGATCTCTTTTCTGTTTTGTTTTTTCTGGATTTGTAGGAGGAGTTGGCATCGGTTTCACGTCAGGGGCCCCACGAGGCAATCATAAGGTCGAGGGGCACGCCCGAGGGGGGGGGGGGGCGCCCCCCACCCTTGTGGTGGCCCCGGGAATCCTCTTCCGTATCTTTTTCTTCCAGTATTTTCATATTTTCCAAAAAAATTCTCCGTTAATTTTCAGCTCATTCCGAGGACTTTCATTTTTGCAGAAAAACAACACCACAGTAGTTCTGCAGAAAACAACGTCAGTCCAAGTTAGTTCTAATCAAATCATACCAAAATCATATGGAATCGTTTTAAACATGGCATGAATACTTCATAAATTATAGATACATTGGAGACGTATCAAATGCTCGTGGTGACAATGCGGTATCGTATTGATTCACTGGATATATGTTTTGGCACTCAACTCGCGGATTCCCGAGGTGACATTGGGGTAATCTACGCATAGGGGTTGACGCACGTTCTTGTCTTTGTTTCTCTGGTAGAAATCTTGGGGCACTCTTTGAGGTTCTTTGTGTTGGATTGAGTATTGTGAAGCTGAAATTATTTGGTGTTATTTTAGTACGAACTCTTGGATAGATCGATCGAAAAGAATAGCTTCGAGGTGGTTTCGTACCCTACAAATAATTTATTCTTATGTTTTCCACCACTGGGAGTGATTCTTCATCGCACTTTGAGGGGTGGTTATATGATCCAATTATATTAGCACCGTTGAGAGATTGCATTAGCGAAAGTACGGGCCCTAGGCCTCATTTTCAAGCATTGCAATATCGTGTGTGCTCCGTTTTATCAATTGCTACCTTCCCGTTTCTTATTGTTCCTATTACAAAAAATCAATATCTACTATCACTACTACACTTGTATCACCATCTCTTCGCCGAACTAGTGCACCTATACAAATTACCATTGTATTTGGTGTGTTGGGGACACAAGAGACTTTTTTTTATTTTGTTGCAGGGTTATTTGAGAGTGACCATCTTCATCATACACCTCCCACGGATTGATAAACCTTAGGTCATCCACTTGAGGGAAATTTGCTACTGTCCTACAAAACTCTACGCTTGGAGGCCCAACACAAGTCTACAAGAACAAGTTGCATAGTAGACATCACCACACAGCTCAACTACCTTCTTATCTGTCTGCATGACACGCCTCTGGACGAGTGTCATATAGTGTGAATCTCCTTTCCAAATGGCTACCACGTGCCAAATGACAGCCACTTAATCAATTTGGGGCTCGACACTGCACTGATAAGTGACTTGCATCGCTATGCGGTGGAGCGGTGGAGTCTTGGCAGGGTGACTTGCCCTTGGTGGCCCAGGCAAGCCTGCCAGGGGAATCTTGGGACTTGTCTTTGGTAAATCCTCGACCTGACCAGGTTCTCCTGCCTGGCAAGGGAGGTTTTTCCTTAGTGATATCTTGTTCCTTTGGCTTGTCTTGGTCTTCTTGATCCACCCTTTGATTTATCAAAGAGCTATCTCTTCGGCTTGGTCTTGTCTTGTAGATGTAATCTTGCCCTTGTGCCTGTGTATAGTCCGGGCAACACACGCCAAGTTTTGTTGCACCAACAGGAGCCCCCGAGCGTGGCCCGAACATGCTTCCGAGCATCGTTGGGGTAGGCCCTATCAGGTACGCAGGCAGGGGGCTTGTGGTAGCTCATTTCTTGATATTTTCCTTGCTTCTCCATTAACCTGTGCTTGAGTCAGTTTCCGGTTTTTCCGCAAGGCCGTGAAAGACGTTATGGGGAGATTTAAGCCACGATCTGTGGTCTACCCACATCCCACGTTCATGGGGCGATAACTGCCATTCCACTAGCTTCCCTGCTCCTAGCGTTTCTGCCACGTATGCTGCATGCATTGCGCAGGGTTGGTGGTGGACGCGGAGGGCATGGAAATGAGTGTCATGGCAGAAAGCCAGGCGCCACGGATTGGCGTGGGAGTTCGGTCTTGATTCTGTGCGCCGTTGGTGACACAGGGGAGTTGGATTAGCAGAGCGGGGCGGTTGCCCCTTGGGTCAGGAGCCAACCCCCCGGCCCTGTTTCCCTATAAAAGGGGATGTGGGCAAGGTGCATGCTCACACCCACCTTCTCCTTTCTTCTGATATATTCCCCCCACCATGGCAAGGATGAGAGGTCGTGGTGGCACCCCAGCAGTGACGACGAGGGTTTCCTCACGTCAACGCCTCCCTCCTCCCGCTGAGGATGCGGAGGTGGAGCCCGGCGTGACAGGAGGTGGTAAAGGACGAGGACACGGCCGCCGTGGTGCTCGGGGACGAGGAGGGAGTGGTGGTGTCTTGATCGCTCCCCCTCCAGTTTCCTTGGGTCCAAACGAAGGCCACGTTGGGGACCAACCACTGGAGTTTGTCGTCAAGCTGCGCGGGCCCCCATGTAGTCGCCTTCGGCTTCCATCTCCATTCGCAAGGGTGATAGAGGTTGAACAGCTGCCGGGTCTGAGCCTGCAAATGAGGGGCTGCTATAATGGCAACATGCGGTCGGACATAGAGTTCCCCACACCTCATGTCATGCTTCTCCGGCGTTGCTGGAAGGCCTTCGCTCATGCCCATAGCTTGGGGGCGGGGCACATTCTTCACTTCAAGTTAATGGACGCCACCTTGCTCTCCGTCAAGGTCTTCGGGCATTCGGGTTCTTGCTTAGGGTGCTTTGCAGAGAGCTCGACCGACAATGATAGCTCCTCCTCAAGCAATAGTGATGAGGAGGACAGTGACGGCCTTGACGGCGGAGCTGGTGGGGAGGATGACGGCTCCGACTCCAGCTAAACACCAGCCACACCGTCATCGTTAGTTGGCGGCACCACCATCTGCAACTGCATCTCCTCCTCGGCAAGGCGATTTGCCGAGGTGTTGGGTGCGGGCGGTGTCCTCGGCTCCTCCAGTAGTCTTCCAGCTGGACCCCGACAGGCTTCCTCATGGACTCCGGCTTCGTCCTTCCTGTCGGTGTCCATGCTGTCGTTCCCTGCTAGCCCTGGTGGCAGTGACAAGGGCATCGCCTAGCCGCTCTCCCCATCTATCACCTTCGCCTGCGCCCTCCCGATCTTGTCAGGCTCTACCCCACGGGTCCTGACGGGGTCAGGCTGGGCTTCTTCCCAAGCACTCCTTTTGCCCTCTTCACCTCCCACTGTAGTTCCTAGGAGGAGAGGGACAAGAAGGGAATTACGGGGCACTTATGTTTTTCAGTCTAAAATATGTAGGCGTTTGCCAAATTTTAGTCTTAAGTATGTTATCTATTTTATCCATGTTTATGTTCTGTAAGATCTGTACTTGTCTATCCACATATTAATGAAAAAGACAAGCCTTGCTGGATACTTGTGCATGTATCGCATCCATGCAGAGGATGAAACGCCTCTATAGTTTTAAGTAAACAAGTTTCCTCGGCAAGCTATCTTGTCGATGCCTTCCATTGTTGTCAAGGCCTATTCGCAGGCTTTTTAAAAGTATGGAAGGAATCGGCCCCTTGTCAACCTTTCTCCATCAAATGCCACTACAAACTTCCCGAATCAAGCAACGCTCGGGTCAAAGGACAGGAGCACAAATGTTTCCATGGCGACAAGGTTTATCTATGCACAAGTTTTCTTCTTACAAAGACATGTATGGATAAAAAGAAAACTTATCTTTTTGGCTCGTAGAGGATAAATATGTAAGCTTGCTTTCCGTCTCTTCTTCCCAGGATCGAATCCGCGGAAAGAGTCATGTAGTTAGTGCAAGGGAAAACATAGGAGCATATGACCTCATCTAAATGATCATGGCATGCTTATGCTAAGCTAATCATGCATGCATGTTGTTTTTAGGGTGCCAACGCTTTGTTTTATTATCTGTGCTCAGGGTCTGCGCTTACATGCACATCACCAAGGCTTGTACAAAAGGTTGGCTGCCGGGGCAGGTCCCGACAGCCACGCCTTATGGGTAGAACTTGTGAAGATGCTCTATATTCCATGAGTTTTGCATTTTGATGCCATCGTCAGTCTCCAGACGTTCTGCACCAGGTCTAGTGACTCGTACTACCCGGTAAGGGCCTTCCCACTTGGGCGTCAACTTGTTGGAACCCTTGGTAGAATAAACACACCTAAGGACAAGGTCGCCTTCCTGAAGGCTCTGGACATGGACCCTGCGGCTTTGATAGCGAAGTAGGGCTTGCTGGTAGCGTGCAACACGTACAGCAGCCCGGAGACGGTTCTCCTCAAGGAGCTTGGCATCGTCATGTTGGTGCTGCTCTTGCTCTACTTCTGCCCCATATATGAGTTATGTGGGGAGCACTGCTTCTGCCCCATAGACTAGGGAGAAGGGAGTCTGGCCAGTAGCTTGATTTGGTGTCGTAGGGAGGGACCAAAGAACCACCAGCAGCTCGTCGATCCAGCGTCTGCCACACTTTTGCAGCCTATCAAATGTTCTTGTCTTGAGTCCTCGTAGCACTTCAGCATTCGCCCTCTTAGCTTTTCCATTGCTTCTGGGATGGACAACAGAGGCGAATGATAACTTGCTTTAGAGGGTTTGAACGTATTGCATGAAGGCACGACTTGTGAATTGGGTGCCGTTGTCAGTGATTACTCTGGCGGGTACTCCGGAACGGCACACCAATCCCTTCAAGAACTTGATAGCTAATTGTACAGTCACCTTCCTCACAGGCTCCACTTCTGGCCACTTTGTAAACTTGTTGATTGCGACGTACAAGAATTCAAAGCCCCCGGTAGAACGGGGGAAGGGGCCCAAGATGTTGAGCCCCCAGACCGAAAATGGCCACGATAAAGGGATCATCTGGAGAGCTTGAGCACGTTGATGGATGTTCTTGGAGTGGAACTGGGAGGCTTCACTTCTGATGACTAGCTCAGTTGCATCTTGGAGGGCCGTGGGCCAGTAGAAACCTTGCCGGAAAGCTTTTCCAACCAAGGCTTTTGATCCAATATGAGAGCCACACATTCCTTTGTGTATCTCTACCAACAGTTCCTTCCCCTCTTCCCGGCAAATGCACTTCAATTTCACACCATCGGGCCTCCTTCTGTATAACGTATCATCGATAAACTAATACATACTGGCCCTCCGGGCCACTCTTTCAGCCTCTTCTTGCTCTTCGGGAAGTTCTCCAGTTTGGAGGTAGCTGACGATGTGTTGTGCCCAGGTTGGAGCTTGTGGCTCGACAACTAGGGCCAATGGCATCTCCTCACTCGTGGGAGCACCTGCCTCGACCATAAAGACCCGGGGTCCTGTGGAAGAGTGTGGTTCGCCAAGCGAGGTGGAGTTGTTCCCGGCAGCTGCTCTACAGGGGACCTCTGAAGGTTCTGCCGGTAAAGGCTTGCCGGAGTCCAGCTTCCTCCTCTTCCTAGCCATCGCCAATGGAGATACTGATGGTTGGGTCAGATGGAGGAAAAAGGTCCCTGGTTCCATAGGGAGCTTTTGTGCAACACACTTTGATAAATAATCACATGGTGTGTGCTCCGTTTGCAACCCATCAAAGTGTTCCTCCAACTTTCTCACTTCTTCAACGTATGCCTCCATTAATGAGCACTGGTAGTCCTTGTTGACTTGCCTCACCACAAGTTGTGAATCCATGGATGATCATCTTCTTAATCCCCAACTCTATCGCAATCCTGAGCCCGACAAGGAGCCCGGGGGAAGTGCATTTGGACCACATACTTCAGGTGCTCTCCGGTGGGTGCGACGAAGAGCACGTCAGCCCCCGCACCCTATAGCAAGAAAGCACCATCAAAATACATGATCCACTCTTGGGGCGCTTCCTTGCCGGGGATTACTGTTTCCGGCGTCTCTTCGTTTGGAATAGGTGTCCACTCCGCAATGAACTCTGCTAGTGCTCTGCTCTAAATGGTCGAGGTGCTTTCATACTTCAGTCCAAAGCTTGATAACTCTAGTGCCCATTCAACTATCCTGCCGGTGGCCTCAGGGTTCCTCAATATGCGCTATAAAGGGAAATGGGTGACAACTGTGATCTTGTGGGCTTGAAAGTAGTGGCGCAGCTTCCTCGAGGCCATGACGAGGCCGAAGATTAATTTCTGCACCCCAGAATACCTTGACCTAGCCCCCTGCAACAGGGAGCTAACAAAGTAAACTGGTCGCTGCACCACATGCTTTCATGCCGTGGCCTTGGGATTGCCTTCACTACCCTGCCCTTCTTTCTCCTGATCTACACTCAGACCTGTCGTGATTGGTTCACTTCCTTCTCCGGGAAGGACAGTAGCTCCAGTTGCTCCTTCTTCCACTCCCCGCTGTGCCACCAGTGCCACGCTAACCACTTGATTGGTTGCCACCAGATATAGCAACAACGAATCTTCCGATTTAGGAGTGAAAAAGGTGGGAACAATGGAAAGGTAAGTTTTTAAGTCCTTCAGCGCCGCTTCCGCCTTCAGGGTCCACTTCATGGGCCCTACCTTCTTCAAAATTTTAAAAAATGGTAGGACGTGCTTGGCAGACTTGGAAATGAACCTACTCAGCGCGACAACACATCCAGTTAAACGCCTCACGTCCTTGACTGTCTTGGGTGCTTGAATCTGTTCGATTGCTCTGATCTCGTAGTGGTTGGCCTCCATCCCTTGGTGAGAGACAAAGAAGCCAAGTAGCTTGATGGAGGAACACCAAACACACACTTCTCTAGGTTCAGCTTCAAGTTGATCTTGCGCAGGTTTGCAAAGGTTTCTTCCAAGTCCTAAATGAGTGTTGATCTGTCCTTGGTCTTGAACACTATGTCATGCATGTAAGCTTCAATATTCCTATGCAGTTGAGACTCAAAACCAATTTGCACTACTCTTGCAAAAGTGGACCCAGCGCTCTTTAACCCAAAGGGCATCCACACAAAGCAGTACGTGCCACATGGGGTTATGGACACGGTCTTCTCCTCGTCTTACTTGGACATGAATATCTGGTGGTACCCGGAGTAGGCATCCAAGAAGGAAAGCAGATCACATCCAGAAATGGAATCCACGATCTGATCGGTGCGCGGCAAGGGGAACGGGTCCTTTGGGCATGCTTTATTCAGATCTGTCAAATCTATGAAAAGCCTCCACTTCCCATTCGCCTTGTGCACTACCACTGTGTTTGCCAACCACGTTGGATGCAATACTCCTCTGACCAAACCAGCTGCTTCAAGTTTCTTGATCTCCTCGGCAATGAACTGCTACCGCTCCAAAGCTTGTTTTCTGACCTTCTGCTTGACGGGCCGGGCGTGAGGGCAGACAACAAGGTGGTGGTCGATTACCTCCCTGGGAACGCCGGGGAAGTCAGATGGTTGCCAAGCAAACACATCGACATTCACCCGCAGGAAGGGAATGAGCGTGCTTTCCTATTTGTCATCTAGGGTTGAGCTCATAGTGAACGTACCATCAGTGCCAACCAGCCCTGCCGAGACCCTCTTCATAGTAGGTGCAGCAACTTATGATCTCTTGCTAGTGGAACTCTCTGGAAAGTCATCGACAGGTGCATCACACTCTGGAGAGGCGCGCTTCCCGGATTCCTTGCTGGTATCCCTACTAGCTTTTCTCCCTTGCTTGTTTTCCTTGGCAGGGATTACGGCTTCCGCGGCCTCGGCAGCGACCTCATCCCGGTTCATCTTATCCATGCATATAATTGCATCCTTCTTGTCTGACGAGCTAGAAATGACGCCCATTGTTCCTCGCATCTTCAAGGTGTTGTAGGCATAGTGGGATGCCGTGATGAACTTTGCCAGGGCAGGTCAACCAAGTATCCCATTGTATGGGAAAGGAAGCTCGACCACGTTGAATAGAATCTTCTCGGTCTGATAGTTCAATTCTCCAAATGTCACCGGCAGCGTGATGTTCTCCTTTGGACGAATCTTGCCGAGGTTGATCCTTTGGAACGTGCCAGTGACCTTGAGCTCTTCATACGATATTTGCTGCTTGCTGATTTCCTTGGGGGAAATCAGATTCAACCCTGCCCCGCTGTCAACCAACATCTTTGTGACCTTGAGGTTGCGGATTGTAGGCGAAACCAACAATGGCAAGCACCCTACCGCAGTGGTGCGGTGGGGGTGATCCTCTTTGTTAAAGATGGTGGGCGTGCGAGACCACTTGAGTGGTTTCCGGTAATCCGCCGCTGGCTCCACAACATTGACTTCACGTGCCCACTGTTTAAGCTGGCGGTGTGAGGAGTTCAAGGATGCGCCTCCGTCAATGCACAAGGCGTCAGTGGCTTTCTGAAACTCTTGCTCACTGGTTTCCTCTTCATCCCCTTCATCACTTCCGTCATCACCTTCCTTCTACTCACGATCTCTAGCAGGTTTCCCTTGATGTCGAGGGACCTTGCCGGGGCGGTGTCCTCTACCACCTCGGCCCTTCCTGCCAATGCCTTCTTGGTCTCTCTCCTTGTCATGCTTCTCATACTCAGCTTTCTGCTTCTTGACGAGTTGCTCAACTTGAAGACACTCTTGGAGATCATGGCCCTTGGTCCGATGGATCTTGCAGTACGGTCCGTCAAGCTTCCCAGCCTTCTCGGCCACCGCAACTTCCTAGCAGTCAGTGAATGCGGCAACTTCCTTGCCGGGAGGTTCGGTCTTGGCCTTCTTGCCAGTACTAGGAGTGCCACAACCTTCAACAACCAGCACTGCCTTCTCCTTGCGCTTCTCGTTGCGTTTTTTGTTCTTCTTCTTCTAGTTGGCAGTATCGTCGTCATCCTCCGAGTCAACTTCAATGTCATCCTCTTTTCTGGGAGTCGCCTCCCCTCCTCTATATAGGCACACTTATCCGCCAAGGTGTAAAGCTCATTGACAGTCTTGGGCAATCGGACGTTCATCTTGGAACATATCCTGCGGTTGTGCATGTTGGACTAGAATGCGGCAATCACAGTTGCCCAGTGGATGTCTGGAATGTTCCTGTGCACCTGGCTAAACCTCTGTATATACTTCCACAAACTCTCCCCTTCCTTTTGTGGAAGGAGCTGCAAATCACTGGGCCACGTTGGTTCTTGATGGACGCCCATGAAGGCACCAACAAACTCATTGCACAGGTCAGCCCAGGTCGAGATGGAGTTCTCTGGCAAGTGCATCAGCCACGACCTCACGTTCGGCTTGAGTGCCAAAGGGAAGTAGGTTGCGAATACCTTTTCATCTCTTCCTCCAGCAGCTTGAATAGTGATGGTGTAGATGCTCAAGAACTCTGCCGGGTTCAGTGTTCCATCATACTTTTCTGGTATCTCTAGCTTGAACACATGGGTAGATGGCCAACGGACTTGCTGCAGCTCATGAGTGAAGGCAGGGCACCCAACCTCAAAAGGCAAGTATCCGCCTTCACTAGGCGCGGGCTCGTCGATGTCGGGGAAATTGCGCCTGGCGGCCTGGCCGCGGGTTTCACGACGCCGTTTTATGGTGATGCGTGCGTCTTCCCTCTGCTTGTCTTCCAGGACCTACCGCTGATCTCGACGGGCCCTAGGATCAGATGAAGCCATCGACACCTCATCATGGTCTTGGTCGCGTGGCTCTGGCTGCAGCCTCTGTGCTGGCTGTCATGGAGGAGACTGCACCATCGGAGTGGCCCCTTCAGTATGGTCAGCAGCTCGGGCCGTTCTCGCTGCTTGCAGGTGCCGTGGCGGACCTACTCGCTGTGATCCTATCGCCTCAGCGAAACTAATCAAACCTTGAATGGTGGATCTCCACTCATCCATTTGATTGGCCGCTGCTAGGAATCTCAGCAGGAGCTAGGCTCGCGCCATGGCTTCCGAAGCAGTGCTTGCCATGGATGACGATGCAGACCGTGACATCGCCCGACTTCTCACGGTACCGGTAGTGGTGGTGCCATGCTCTCGTCACCGTGAGACAGTCGTCATGGAGGCATGACGACGAGAAGGATGTGCCTGGGGGTTGACAACCCCATTCGGTGCTTCATCTTAGTTACCATGTCCTGAGAAAGGCGCGTGCCTCGTAGCTGCACCCGTAGCAGGGACGACTAGGGGATCGCGATTCGTGCCAGAGCGGGCACCATAGCTGCGGTTGCGCCCCCTAGCAAGGTGGAGTGGCGGATACTGAATATTCTCCACACCCGCGCCTTGTGGACCTTGGCCGTCGGGGTGCTGCTGATGCTACCCTCTTCCGGCATCTTCTGCTCCTATTTCGGCCGTAGGGGGAACGATGACAGTGACGCCTGCGGCGGTCATGTTCCCCATGATGTCTGGGTCCCCCGACGCCACCGCAGCTCCCATGGTATCGGTGGCTGCATGCGAGGGGGCCTTCATGGTGGAAGGTTGACCTATTGCGTCGGAATTTTTTTGGGCGCCATGGATGATGAAGCTCTCGATGAAGAAGATGATGATGAAGATTGACGCGCAGTTCACGGCCTCGGGTTTGCGCAAGCGCTCCCCCTATCTACCGCGCAAAAGATGTCGTGGTGGAACATGATCACCTATGGGGCCATCAGCCCCTTGTGGTTCGGCAAGGGGGAAGGGCACGTTACACAAAGAGCGGAGACCATGAGGTAGCATGACAGGGGTGACATTGTTGGTTTTTAACTAGGTTCGGGCTGCTGGGAAGCGTAAAACCCTACTCCTACTTTGGTGGATTGATAGGAGGACATTGGTGTACACGCAGCACTCAAGCCCGACAAGGTTGCCTCGGGGAGAGCTGCTACACGTGTAAGGGTGTACAAGGGTCCGAATCCTCTCTTAGGTTGCCATGGCTCTCCTTTTATAGGCTAAGGGGTTACCACAGTGGCAATCAGTCATTATCTACAAAGTAGATAGCCAACAGTGCTATCATACCTAACTCTGGTAGTTAGGATAAAGTGCATTAAATGCACTGCTAGGTGTCATGCTGGGGAGGCAGCCCGGCAAGCTTGCCGTGCCACTCAACTACCTTCTTATCTGTCTGCATGTGAAAGTGCAACTATCCCTAGGTGGTTTTGGTAATTCATAACAACATATAGCTCATTGAGCTAATGCTATTCCAAGACTATTATTTCAGGAAAGCTCAATGAATGGCATGGCATGGATGATGAAAGTGGATCCCTGAAAATACTAAGGACAAAGGATTAGCTCAAGCTCAAAAGCTCAAGACTCTTCATTTTACATTTTAGTGGTCCAAGATCACATTGAGTCTATAGGAAAAGCCAATACTATCAAGAAGGGATGAGGTGTTGCTTAATGAGCCTCTTTCTTCATGTGCTTAGTGATACGCTCCAAAACCCTCAGCTACTTTCTCACAATCCAAATGACCTAAACCTAAAGCCAAAATCGGTCACACCGATTCTTCCTACCTGGCGCCACCGATTTCAAAAGTCATAGCCACTGCCACAAACCCTAGGCGAATCGGTCCTGCCGATAGGGATCTCGGTCTCACCGAGATGGGATTGTAATCTCTCTATTTCCCTTCGTAACGTTTCGGTCTAACCGAAGTGAGCGATCGGTCCCACCGAGATTGCAATGTAAACTCTCTGTTTCCCTTTCGTAACATTTCGTCTCACCGAAAAGAGCAAATCGGTCCCACCGAGTTTACCCGACCAACTCTCTGGAAAGCTTATTACCAAAATCGGTCTCACCGAGTTTGTGTAATCGGTCTTACCGAGATTACGTTATGCCCTAACCCTAACCGAATCGGTCTCACCGAGTTGCATGTCAGTCCCACCGAAAATCACTAACAGTCACTAGGTTTACTAAATCGGTCCGACCGAGTCTGTTGAATCGGTCCCACCGAGTTTGGTAAATTGTGTGTAACGGTTAGATTTTGTGTGGAGGCTATATATACCCCTCCACCTCCTCTTGATTCGTGGAGAGAGCCATCAGACTGAACCTACACTTCCAACTTACTATTTCTGAGAAAGAACTTCGTACTCATGTGTTGAGGCCAAGATATTCCATTCCTACCATATGAATCTTGATCTCTAGCCCTCCCCAAGTTGCTTTCCACTCAAACCCTCTTTCCACCAGATCCAAATCCCATGAGAGAGAGTTGAGTGTTGGGGAGACTATCATTTGAAGCACAAGAGCAAGGGGTTCATCATCAACACACCATTTGTTACTTCTTGGAGAGTGGTGTCTCCCAGATTGGCTAGGTGTCACTTGGGAGCCTCCGACAAGATTGTGGAGTTGAACCAAGGAGTTTGTAGGGGCAAGGAGATCGCCTACTTCGTGAAGATCTACCGCTAGTGAGGCAAGTCCTTCGTGGGCGACGACCATGGTGGGATAGACAAGGTTCCTTCTTCGTGGACCCTTTGTGGGTGGAGCCCTCCGTGGACTCACAAGAACTGCTACCCTTCGTGGGTTGAAGTCTCCATCAACATGGAGGTACGATAGCACCACCTATCGGAACCACGCCAAAAACATCCATGTCTCCAATTGCGTTTGAATCCTCCAAACCCTTCTCTTTACTTTCTTGCAAGTTGCATGCTTTAATTTCCGCTGCCCATATACTCTTTGCATGCTTGCTTGATTTGTGTGATGATTGCTTGACTTGTCCTAAGATAGCTAAAATCTATCAAACTCTAAAATTGGGAAAAGGTTAAGTTTTAATTGGTCAAGTAGTCTAATCACCCCCTCTAGACATACTTCAAGGTCCTACAAGTGGTATCGAGCTTTGGTCTCCATTTGCTTTGATTTCCATAGCTTTTGGTGGTCATAGCCTTGGTTTCACAACCTAGGAGAGTATGGCGTCTAGCGAGGGAAATTATCACCGTAGAGGTCCTTACTTTGATGGTACTAACTTTGCTAGTTGGAAGCATAAGATGAAAATGCATATTCTCGGACATAACCCCGCCTGCTTGGGCAATTATTTGTATTGGCTTGCAAGGTGAATTCTTTGATGGGAGAGAGCCGAACCGTGAAGCTAATGCGGAAGAGTTGAAGATGTTGCAATACAACGCTCAAGCTTGTGATATCCTCTTCAACGGATTGTGCCTCAAGAATTCAACAAAATCAGCCGTCTTGAGAATGCAAAAGAAATTTGGGATACTTTGATTGATATGCATGAAGGTACCGAATCCGTCAAGGAATCCAAGTTGGATGTGCTCCAAAGTCAGCTTGACAAGTTCAAAATGAAGGATGGTGAAGGTGTCGCTGAAATGTACTCTAGGCTTGCTCTTATTACAAATGAGATTGCGGGCTTAGGGAGTGAAGAGATGACCGATAGGTTCATCATCAAGAAGATCCTAAGAGCATTGGATGAAAAGTATGATACCGTATGGACATTGATCCAAATGATGCCAAACTACAAAGATCTCAAGCCAACGGAAGTCATTGGAAGAATTGTTGCTCATGAGATGACACTCAAGGATAAGGAGGAACTTCACAACAAGTCAAGTGGTGCTTACAAAGCCTCAAGTGAAGCCCCCACATCATCAAGTGAGAAACAAACCTTCAATGAAGAATTGAGCTTAATGGTGAAGAACTTCAACAAATTCTACAAGAGTAGAAGCAAAGAAAGAAGCTCCAAGTCAAGGACTTACCATGACAAAAGATCTTCTAGTCGAGAGCGCAATTGCTACAATTGTGGTAGGCCTGGACACTATTTCATTGAGTGTATGACACCCTACAAAAGAAGAGAAGATTCTCCAAGAAGAAGACGCAAAAGAGAAGAATCACCACCAAGAGAGAGGAGGAGTAGAGATGATCGTTATGAATGAAGACCCTCACGGAGAAGCAAGGATTCGGAAAGGAAGGACAATTCATCAAAGGGCTACACAAAACGAAGACATCGAGCTCATGTTGGTGAATGGGTATCCGGCTCCGACTCCGACAAACACTCCGAGAGAAGCTATCACTCCGACTCCGAATATACTCAAGATGAAGGTGTTGCCGGTCTAGCAGTTGTGTCAACCAACTCCTACGACACATTTGATTCACCAAATGAAGGAATTGGAAGATGCTTCATGGCCAAAGGTCCAAAGGTAACACATCCTGAGTATGTTGATTTCAATAGTGATGAAGATGACTTGCTTGTGGATGATGATTTACTTGTTGACAACTCTAGTGATGAATACTATGATGAAACGTCAATTAATCATGCTAATCAAGATAAAACGAATGACAATGATAAGGAGAAGATTGAGCTTCTAACTAAAGAAGTATGTTGATTTCAATAGTGATGAAGATGACTTGCTTGTGGATGATGATTTACTTGTTGACAACTCTAGTGATGAATACTATGATGAAACATCAATTAATCATGCTAATCAAGATAAAACGAATGACAATGATAAGGAGAAGATTGAGCTTCTAACTAAAGAACTAAACACTCTTAAGTTGGCTCATTAAACTATCTTCAAAGATCATCGAGAACTTTTGAGGGCTCATGAGAAGTTACGCTTTGAAAAGCTCAATCTTGAGCAAGAGCATGAGTTCTTAAAAGCAATCAATGATGATCTCCGTAAGAAAAGTTCTTCTTACATTGCCAAGCGTTCACTCCTATCTACTTACATGCCTCAAGTCAAGTCTAGTAACAAGTACAAGAAAGATACTTCCTCTAGTAGTAACAATAATAATGTCAAATCCAATATTGTTGCTTCTAGTAGTTCTCTTGATTCCACTAATGATTCTCTTAGCCAAGTTACACTTGAGCAAGAAAATAGCTTATTGAAGGGAATTATAGAGAAAGGTGTTTACAAGAGCCTTGCCGGGAGTAAGCAATTCGAGGAAATTGTACGCAAGCAAGGAAGACACCGGAAGAATCAAGGTGTTTGTTTTGAACGAAAGTTCAATGCCAATGGAGTTGAGTGGGAAGAAGATCAATACCCCAAGATGAAGTTTGTTCCTCAACAAGAGAAGTATGATCCTACTTCCTTCAAGGGAACACAAGCACAAGATGATCTTCCACCATAAGACCACAAGAACAAAGGCAAGGACAAGCTCCAAGAAGAGATTGATGCATTTGAAGAAGCACCTAAGGCCTCGTTCAAGTGGATTCCGAAGACTACTACAAGTTCTACTTCATCAAGTACACCTACAACTCCAAGGATTCTCATCAAGATGATGTGGATCCCGAAGAAGAAGAACTAGAGAGTTCTTGAGGGTGACTCCGCCAACATTCCTCACACATATCATTATGGCAAGGACAAGTGCAATCAACTTCCACATCTTGCACTAGTTCAAGGAGTCACAAACCCTCATGTTGGTAAGGCAAGGGACAAGGTAACCTAATGATTTCATGGACATCATTTGTGTGTGCATCACTCTATGTCTATGGATATTCTTGTTTGTTCCTTGTGGGACTAACCCATGTAGGCAAGTTGAAAGTGCAACTCACTCCAAAGGATTGCTCCAATTGATCTACATCAACATTGAGCATCCACATCTTCAACACCTACATGAAGTCATCATCGATGAAACCCAAGGTTAGTTCATCCCTCTAAGGGGGGATATCACATCTAGGGGGAGCTTAACTCTAAGAATTGAGTCAAAGCAACTCTAATGGTGTGAACACATCAATGCATTATGTAAAACTGGTAACCTCACTTGAGCTTAAACAATGAGTATGACCTATGATCAAATGTTTATCATCTGACTCCTAAGTCAATATGCTCATATATAGATGACCTAGTCATCGCCAATTGTTTGATAGATGCTAGAATTGGTTGTGCATGCTTTGCCACATATTTCATTTGCTATCTTTTTGTGTGAGCATGTTGGTGCAGATTTTACTCATTCAAGGACATCCACTTGTTGTTTTGATTGTTTGGTTCTTTCTTTTTTTGGCCAAGTGGATGGACAAGAATGCCTAAGAACTTTCTCTAGCTATCTATGCTTTTCTCGTCTCAAACTCTATTCATGCTACATCACAAAATTTGATCAAGTCAGATTCGAACCACTCTATGTGAGGAGCACTTTCGGAGTCCCCGATTCGTCATAGACTTAAACTTCCAAAACTTCTTTGTGATTCTCGGTTCGACCGATTCCTCCATTTCGGTCCTACCGAGATCACTAAGTCGATCTAGGTTTCAATCTCGGTGCAACCGATTTGAACTTTTTCGGTCACACCGAGTTGTCAGAATCGAACACGCTTATGCATCTCGGTGCCACTGAGTTGTTCCACTTTCGGTCACACCGGCTGTGGTCGGGCTATATATAGTCACGGGCAAAAATTGGAAATTTCTTGAACCCCTTCGCCTGCAATAGCTCGCTCTGCCTCCAAGGTCTCCGGATCGTCTCCTCATCGCCAGCCGCCTCCTGTCGCTGGTCTCCGCCGCCGTCAACGGAATTCAACCCCGCCGTTGCCACCGTAGCGAGTTCATCGCCGAGCTAGGGTATGGACTCGATCACAGTGCTATCCCCGTCTGATTCCTAGCACATTGTGTTCTTATTGATTCTTGCCACGGTTGAAACACTCCTATCCAGTCAATGCAATCCGTAGATTAGATGAGATTTGAAAATTTAGGGTTAGGTTTCCGCCGAAACCATCTCGGAGCCACCGAGTTGGCTTATGCCATTGCACTAGTAACTCTCGGTCTGACCGAGAATTGCTAATCGGTGCGACCGATTTTAGGACTTTGTGAAACCCTAGCAGTCTCGGTGCCACCGAACTGTGACTCGGTCCAACCGAGTTCATCAAAGATAGGTTCCAAAACTGCTTCGGTATCACCGAGTTTGAAAATCGGTTGATCCGAAATGCTTCGTGGAAAACTAAAACTGAATTTTTGAATCATTCTTTTGCAAAAATCTCTGCATTTTGTGATGCTCATCCACTCTATCTCATCTATAACTCTTCACAGGGTCAGTAGTCAGTGTTTGCAGCATGTCAGACCAGAGTGATAGTCAGAACAGGTCAGCTGGGCAGATTGACATTAGTGAGGGCACTAGTCCCTCCAGCTCTTGAGATGAAGGAAACAGGAGCACTCCTAGCAACCTGCCTAAGGCTGCTACCAGGCAAAGGAAGAAGAGAACTTCAGACTCTGAAGATGAGGATTATAGAGCAGAAGAAGATGAGGCTACCTCCAAGAAAGTAGTACTCAAAAAGGAGTATGGCTCAGCAAAGCATACAAAGCCAAGAATGAAGATTAAAAGGCCTGCAGGAAGACAACCAATGTCCAAAGCCGGAGACTCAACTAAACTGCACGAGAAGCCCGATCCCAAAGAGCCATTTCTTTGAAGGAAAGAAAAGGAAGGAAAGGGTCAAGAAGACCATGGCCAGAGTTGTTGGTCAACCTTCCATGATGGAAGAAGAGCTTGCTGCACCAGCACCAAAGGCACCAAAGCTTATGGGTGATGCTATTAGATCAAGGGCTGCAACATCTAAGCCCAAGGAAGCACCCAAAGCTGCCCCCAAGGCCAAGTTCTGACCAAAGAGGAATACCAGGAGTATTCCAGCCTTTGAGAAGAACAAGGCCCCAAAGTGCACGAGGTTGCTGAGGAGAAAGATGAAGAAGGACAAGTTCTGAGGAAGCTCAAGCCCAAGATACCAGACCACAATGATGCCCATCCTGTGGCTGAGGACATGAACATCAGAAAAGATTTAGGGTTGAGGCTACGGAGGTTGGCAGATCCATATGCCACAAGGAGAAGGACTGCTGTTGATTACATGTTCCATACAAAGGAACAATAGGACTTCTATGAGACAATCTTGTTGGACAAGAAGCCCATTGTGTGTGATATGAGGTGGGTCGACTGGACCTACATGAAGGAAAATGAAGAGCACTATCCTGGTGTGCAAGACAGTTTTGTTGCTTGTGGAGTTGTAGATTTTGTTGGGCAAAAGCTCACAAACTGGAATGATGAACTTATCATGCAATTCTACTCCACAGCACACTTCTATCCAGATGGGAGGATAGTTTGGATGTCTGAAGGTACAAGGTACCAGTCAAGTGTTGAGGAGTGGGCAAAACTGATAAAAGCCCCAAAGGAAAATGATGATGACCTGGATGTATATGCCAAGAAGAAAATGGGACACAATACCATGGCACATATGTACAAGGAGATCCCAGACAAAGCCCTAGAGACTTTCTCTTTTGGATCAGTCCACTTTCTTCCGTCTGGGCTGCCTACAATCAATTGGATCCTAAGGCACACTCTATTGCCTAAGTCAGGTGACCACAACATGATCGTGAGGGCATGCAATCAATATGTTGCATTTATTTGATGTGCCCCAGAAATTCAAGGTCATGAGCCTTATAGTTGAAACCATTAAGAGGACTGCAGCAGATCATAAGAGGAGTTGTGGATATGCCCCTCGATTCGTGGAGTTGATTAACTCAAAGATGGGCACATGCAAATATCTATTGGATAAAGAACATTTTCCACTTTATCCAGACTTTGAGGACAATCAGGTTGTCATGAATGAGAATGATCCATCATCAGTTCAAGCTCAAGAGAAGAAGGAGAAGGCAAGGAAGGAGAAGGCTGCCAAGATGCCAACTCAAGAGGAGGCATCTGAGTATTTCTTGAAGAACAAGCAGGAGCAGCTTGGTTACTTGATAGCATCATCTCTGAGGATTGAGAAGGGATTGGCCACCCTCACTCAAAATCAGGAGAGCTTGGAAAGAATCATGGAACAAAAATTCTATGATCTAGATGTCAAAGTAACTGAGATTCAGTCAGTTGTGGAGCAGCTGCAGGATGACATGCAGGAGAGGAAGGGCAAGACTACCAGCAATGTATTTGCCAGAGTGCCTAGAGCTCAGAGATCAGATGCAGTGCCAGTGCCAGACACCAGTGCAACATCATATGCACCAGCTACAGCTCCAGTGCAACCAGCTCCAGCACCATCTCCTCCAGCTCCCTCTACATCAACTGAAGTCTTTGTCCAAGGAGCCATCTCTACACCACCACCTCAAGATCAAGCCTGAGAGTCGATCTAGCACTATGCATTTTCTATGAACTTTTTGGTAACTTGTTGCCAAAGGGGGAGAAAAATGTATAGATCATAGGCTTCGAGAGAGAGTGTGTTGCTTTTGTTCTCTCTTGCTTTGGTGGTTTCAAACTTGTTTGCTTTTGATTGCTTGAGATACTATGCTATTCTTGTGAGACATTGATGATCATGTGTTTGATCATAAGCTACACTTATGCATGTTTGATGATATTATCTTATCTATCCTATGTGATCATTCACTTTGCTTGGTGATGAGTGCATGTATTCAATCTTTATCATTTTGAGCGCTCCACCAAGATGTATGTGACATGGAAGAGTAACCCATGAGCCTAATTCCTTGTGCATTTGCAGTCCAAAGCAAATCTTAAACTATGCACAAATTTAGGGGGAGCTCTTGCTTATCACATACTTCTCAAAGCGACGATGTTTTTCAATCTTATTATCATTTGTCGAAGCTTTGATCTATATATTGTCATCAATTACCAAAAGGGGAGATTGAAAGTGCAACTATCCCTAGGTGGTTTTGGTAATTCATAACAACATATAGCTCATTGAGCTAATGCTATTCCAAGACTATTATTTCAGGAAAGGTCAATGAATGGCATGGCATGGATGATGAAAGTGGATCCCTCAAAATACTAAGCACAAAGGATTGGCTCAAGCTCAAAAGCTCAAGACTCTTCATTTTACATTTTAGTGGTCCAAGATCACATTGAGTTTATAGGAAAAGCCAATACTATCAAGAAGGGATGAGGTGTTGCTTAATGAGCCTCTTGCTTCATGTGCTTAGTGATACGATCCAAAACCCTCAGCTACTTTCTCACAATCCAAATGACCTAAACCAAAAGCCAAAATCGGTCACACTGATTCTTCCTACCCGGCGCCACCGATTTCAAAAGTCATAGCCACTGCCACAAACCCTAGGCAAATCGGTCCTACTGATAGGGATCTCGATCTCACCGAGATGGGATTGTAATCTCTCTGTTTCCCTTCGTACCGCTTCGGTCTAACCGAAGTGAGCGATCGGTCCCACCGAGATTGCAATGTAAACTCTCTGTTTCCCTTTTGTAACATTTCGGTCTCACCGAAAAGAGCAAATCGGTCCCATCGAGTTTACCTGACCAACTCTCTGGAAAGCTTATTACCAAAATTGGTCTCACCGAGTTTGTGTAATCGGTCTTACCGAGATTACGTTATGCCCTAACCCTAACCGAATCGGTCTCACCGAGTTGCATGTCAGTCCCACCGAAAATCACTAACGGTTACTAGGTTTACGAAATCGGTCCGACCGAGTGTTGAATCGGTCCCACCGAGTTTGGTAAATTGTGTGTAACGGTTAGATTTTGTGTGGAGGCTATATATACCCCTCCACCTCCTCTTCATTCGTGGAGAGAGCCATCAGACTGAACCTACACTTCCAACTTACTATTTCTGAGAAAGAACTACCTACTCATGTGTTGAGGCCAAGATATTCCATTCCTACCATATGAATCTTGATCTCTAGCCTTCCCCAAGTTGCTTTCCACTCAAACCCTCTTTCCACCAGATCCAAATCCTATGAGAGAGAGTTGAGTGTTGGGGAGACTATCATTTGAAGCACAAGAGCAAGGAGTTCATCATCAACACACCATTTGTTACTTCTTGGAGAGTGGTGTCTCCTAGATTGGCTAGGTGTCACTTGGGAGCCTCAGACAAGATTGTGGAGTTGAACCAAGGAGTTTGTAAGGGCAAGGAGATCGCCTACTTACGTGAAGATCTACCGCTAGTGAGGCAAGTCCTTCGTGGGTGACGGCCATGGTGGGATAGACAAGGTTGCTTCTTCGTGGACCCTTCGTGGGTGGAGCCCTCCGTGGACTCGCGCAACCGTTACCCTTCGTGGGTTGAAGTCTCCATCAACGTGGAGGTACGATAGCACCACCTATCGGAACCACGCCAAAAACATCCGTGTCTCCAATTGCATTTGAATCCTCCAAACCCTTCTCTTTACTTTCTTGCAAGTTGCATGCTTTAATTTCTGCTGCCCATATACTCTTTGCATGCTTGCTTGATTTGTGTGATGATTGCTTGACTTGTCCTAAGATAGCTAAAATCTGTCAAACTCTAAAATTGGGAAAAGGTTAAGTTTTTAATTGGTCAAGTAGTCTAGTCACCCCCCCTCTAGACATACTTCAAGGTCCTACAACATGACATGCCTCTGGACGTGTGTCATATAGGGAAAATATCCTTTCCAAATGGCTGCCACGTGGCAAATGACAGCAACTTAATCATTTGGGGGCTCGACACTGCACTGATAAGTGACTTGCGTCGCTCTGCGGTGGAGCGGTGGAGTCTTGGTGGGGTAACTTGCCCTTGGTGGCCCGACAAGCCTGCCGGGGGAATCTTTGGACTTGTCTTTGGTGAAGCCTTGACCTGACCAGGCTCGCCTGCCCGGCAAGGGTGGTTTTTCCTTAGTGATATCTTATTCCTTTGGCTTGTCATGGTCTTCTGGATCCGCCCTTTGTTCTCTGAAAGAGCTATCTCTCCGGCTTGGTCCTTTCTTGTCACTTTAATCTTGCCCTTGTGCCTGTGTACAGTCTGGGCAACACATGCCAAGGTTTGTTGCACCGGCAGCCATGCATTAATAAAGTAGTAGTGCTTAGCAACTAGCTATACTATACACGTTGGTATTAGGTTGACTATATATGACATGGCAACTCCATATAGCCGGTTGTTGGCTATACTATTAACCATGCACAAAGTACTAGTGCCATGTCATCTAACAAGTCTTTCAACATGCGTCAAATTATCACGAGGGCTAACTCTCCTTAGAGAAATGTGTTCCAACGTGTAGCCGCGCGTGTGTGTGAGGGGGGCAGTGCATGCATGCGTGGAACTCTTCTCTTCATAACTGTCCTCAACGGCTCCACCTAGCCCTCTTTTCATACGACTCGGTGATTCTATTGCTCTATCCGGCTGCAAGATTTGATCGCGTACAACACGTGGGTGTGTTAGAGATAGAGAGGGAGATGGTGTGTCCGACATGCCTGTATGCATATGTTTCTCTCAAATGGAGGCCTGAATACATAGTATATGTATGTGGAGGGGGCGATATACGAGAAGAGTGGGGGAGGGATCTTTATGCAACCACTGGTATGCGTTGGTGCTATACAAATGGTTTTTAACCCCTTCCCGCGACGGCATTTGGAACCTTCGCCAAGTGAGTGTGGGCGATAGTGGGTCCTTCCCACATGACCCAGAAACCATCAGGGATAGGCCCTCCTGTTACACAGGCTGGGGCAAAATGAGCTCGTGTGCGATCGGGAAAGGCATCGAAACTCAATCATTTCCGTTCGTATGTACATCCCACACGGTGAATCCTAGAAAAACATTTTCGTCTGTATGTATATCATACACAGTCAATCCAAGGAATACATTTTCTTTCTTATGTAAATCCCACATAGTCAATCCAGGGAAAATGTTTCTGTTCGTATGTATATGACACACAGCCAACCCAAGGAATACGTTTCCATTCTTACGTACATCCCACACAGTCAATCGAGGGAAAACATTTCCGTTCATATGTACATCCCACATAGTTTTATGTATAGGCTCGTGTGTGAAAGGTGTAACTATCACACATGCTCTGCCTTGGTTAACCTTTTGCTTTTATCAACTACATCACACACGATTTGATGAAGAAAACTATGTGGCATTGGGCTATCCATCACAAGCGCTTTTCCCGCTAGAACCATTTGCAAAGTTCCATGACACATTTAGTAGGTTTATTAGTTTACAATTAATAATTCCAGTATTACGCAAATTCACATTTCATATTGAATAGATGTTTGCCAATTTCATATCAGGCACATAAATATATTTTAACATCACAGTACGATAGCTACCTGAAAATAACATAGTACAACATATAGCTAGTTCAACTTCATAAGAACGATATTAGAACAATATATTAATTTCCTTAATCGAGATCATCCAGGCTCGTATTATCCACCTCTGCTTTCAACTCAATAAGAACCCGTTTTGCACTGGCCAACTGGGAAAGTGCCTCCTCCTTCGCCAACACCATCTTAGCAAAGACTGATTTAAAAAATGTGAGCTCATTCTCCACCTTCCTCTTTTTATCCTGCATCTTCAAATATTCTTCAGTGTTGACAACACTTTCTCTAAGCCTACCTCTGTTCTCTTCCTCTTACATGCTCTAGAGCTTTGCTAGGCACATCTCCAAAGACCGTGGCCACTCTTGATCAACCCACTCCAAGTAAGAACACTTTTGTTCATCCTATAATATTTAAAACTAGACCAGTAACAATTGTAGGGGAAATGGGTTTATAGCAACATAGAAAATCACTAATGCTTATTTTGAAAAACTAAAGAAACATGTTAATTATGACATATCTTCTCAAAAAGATCGATGTGCAAATGAATTAATTGCTACTAAGACAACAACCAAATTCTGAAACATCAGAAGCTATAATTAACTACAAGAACGCTACAAGTTCTTACTCGTGTACAATAAATAATAAATTGAACATTTTATGAGGAAGGTAAATATAACTGCAACAGCATAGCGACTGTGTTTGGATGACAGCAAATTGATACTAATAGTTGTGTACATGCACAAATTTAGTAACATAGTACTAATAGCACTAAGGTCGTCCACTATGTATGCCAAAACTGGTGTAAAGACAACTATTGCTACATCTCGCACTTGGTGCCTGCCTTTGGCGAGCCGATCTGTGAGCAAAAAATTAGGGACCCGGACTCCGGAGCACCTAGTTGCTCCGATGCCCAGTTCCTTCATGCCATAAAGATTTAGTATTTTACTACTTGGCTGCTCGAATGTGTGGACCAAAGTTGGCTACACAAACTGCTGAAGCGGTGCCAAATAATTTTCTAATGGCACCGCTGATGAGATGGCAACAATTTTAGATACTAGGTACAAATTGTGACACTGTCTTAGGATGCGTTTGGTTGAAGGTGTGGTATGAATGGGTTGGGACCGTGACAGTGCCTGAATCACATCTAACAAATGATTTCTAACAACGAAAGAGGGTCTAACCTTCTCTGCACATGCCAAAAACTTCCTCCCACTATCCACAGATTCAAACGCAACTAGCTTCACGCATGGAGATTGATGGTGACAACGAGCAGATAGATCTTCAGCCACCCCGCTCCATTCGTTGCCACCGATGGTCCTAGGGAGCTACAAGAGGAAGAAATGACTCAAATTGACCGCCGGGTAAAATCCTTCACTCCAAGTCATAGCCCGAGAGAGAGAAGAGAGGCATACCCAGGTGGTGAAGGAGTCGTCGTCGGAGGAGGAACCGCTGGAGAGGTCTTTGAAGAATACCATGGCGACCCCGGTGGTAGGATGCGAGACGGCGAGAGAGAGGACGCAAGTGAGGAAGCGACAATAGCTTAGGAAGGAAGGAAGGAGGAAATAGGTGAAATGTGACTTGTGGTCAGGGAGAAAAGGGGGTGGGGAAGGGGGAGGGTGTGGGGGTAAATATTTTGGCGGTAGGCCAAAATTTCGGAAGTGTGGAGGGAAACTTTGCGGCAGTGCCGCGGACCATTCACTTTGAACGATTGTGTGCATCGCAAACGATTCTTCTGCTTTACGCGCATGGGATGAGTTTGATAATTCAAATTTTGGTGGAAATTTCCCCGGGTACGTCATTGCATAATTTAACATCACTTGCTAATTTGGGCACACAAAAGAGCGTACAACAGACAGACCACACTTACTGAATCGAGCAATTTTAGTAATTAAACAGAGCCAGTTGACAAAAACATTGCTGTAACAAAAGACGAGCATTAAAAACAAACCCTAAGTATGCATAATTTAAACAAATTCGCTATCAAGACCGCCTATGCATCCCTGGGCAGGAGATGAGACGTCGATGACTTGTCCTGGCAACATGCTGCCGTTGGGGGATTCCGCGCTCCCCTTGCTGAAGTCGACCGCATCCTCGTCCTCGTCCTCGGCACTGCCCTCAAGGTTGTAGTACTCGTAGTAGTGGCTGCACCAGAGCTCGCGTTGTTACTCCACCGCCGATTCCTCTACGGACAGACTCTTCTCTACCTCGACCTCGGCCACGCGCAACTCCTCCTCCTGCCGCTCCTCGATCTCCGGCACCTCCAGCATCTCCAGCTCCCGCTCGGAGACCTCATGAGGAAGCAGGTGCTCCATGGCCACCGCCGCCTTTTCGGACGTGGGTTGCATGCTGGATTCCGAGGTGGCCTGGAATATCTTGGCGTGTGCATCCTCAATCTTGGCGTGGATGGCCTCGACCCGGGCCAGGGCGACATCGGAGGCATAGACGTCAGCTCGAGCGCTCTCAGCATTTACAGCCACCGTCGTAGCAGCAGCTGCAGCCGTCTCGGCTGCTGCAGCTGCCCTGTCGGCTGCCACAGACACCCTCTCGGTGGAAGCTGCCGCGCTCAATGCGGATGCGGCGGCACTCTCGGCTTAGGCGGCTGCGCTCTCGGCGCAGGCGGCGCTGGGGGGGGGGGGACGCGACCATCGTACGGGCCTTCACGAAGCGTTTCCAAGGTGTCATCTTTGCAAGAAGGGGGTGCGGGATTGGGGATCATGATTCGGGGTTCTTTGGCCTTTGGAAGCGAACGAGCCGCGAAGCTTAAGGAGGAAGACTTAAATAGACCCATAAATTTTCGCCATAAGCAGTTCCTACAAAACAAGCTGTGTGTGATGTTGTAGATATTTTAATTAGGCATGAAAGATGAATTTGGAGTAAAGTGGCAACGGATGGTGTTTTAAATGTATGAGAAAATTTGTAGTACTAATACAACTATCATGTCAAATTTTAGAAAATTTCAGGGGTCATTTGACCTTTTAAGCCATTTAAGTGATCTTCTAGCCATTTAATGAACGTAATTGCAATTTGAACTACATTTACATGCAACAGCTAACCATAACGGTTTGAAAAGTCATATTTCGTGTACTTGTGTGTGATTTAATTCCATGTGCAGTAAATTGGAAGGAATTTTCAAACATATTGGTCTAACCGCTATGACACAATTAAGCATGGAGTGCCATGGCATTTAAATTCCAAAAAATTAAAAAATATCAGAAACACATGAAACCTGGGTTGATGTCATGTCATGCCACCAAGATGATGTGGTAAATTTTTTGGCATGTTTGACGAAAGTTTGGACACACCCCTAAAAAACCGGAGCAACTTACTAGAAGGCTCGTGGTTCCAAGAGGGAAGAATGCATGTTTGATGACGAACGGGAGATTGCTTCCTCTTACTTCCTTCAATTTTTTTATAGATGTAACATGCACTAATACAATTGTCATCTCAAATTTTGGAAACTTTCAGGGGTCATTTGACCTTTTCAAGACATTTAAGTGATTTTCTAGCCATTTAATCACCGTAATTCAAATTAGAACTAGATGTACATGCAACAGCCAACCATAACGGTTTGAAAAATCACATTTGTGTACTTGTGTGCGATTTAATTCCATGTGCAGTAAATTTGAAGGAATTTTCAAACATACTGGTCTAACGGCTATGACATGATTAAGCATGGAGGAGTACCATGGCATTTAAATTACAAAATATTAAAAAAATTAGAAACACATGAAATCTTAGTTGATGTAACGACATGCCACCAAGATGATGTGGCAAAAAATTTGGCATGTTTGACGAAAGTTTGGACACACACCCCTCACAAACCGGAGCAACTCACTAGAAGGCTCGTGGTTCCGAGAGGGAACAATGCATGTTTGATGACGAACGAGAGATAGCTTCCTCTTACCGCCTTCAAATTTTTCTACGTGTAATGTGCACTAATACAACTGTCATGTGAAAATTTGGAAAATTTCAGGGGTCATTTGACCTTTTGAAGACATTTAAGTGATTTTCTAGGCATTTAATGACTGTAATTCAAATTTGAACTACATCTACATGCAACACCTAACCATAATGGTTTGAAAAATCATATTTGTGTACTTGTGTGCGAGTTAATTCCATGTGCAGTAAATTAGAAGGATTTTCAAACATATTGGTTTCACGGCATGGACACATGCATGGAGTGCCATGGCATTTATTTCCAAAAAATTAAAAAATGATCAGAAAAACATGAAACCTTGCTTGATGCAATGTCATGCCACCAAGATGATGTGTTAAAAAAATTTGGCATGTTTGACAAAAGTTTGTACAGACCCCCCTCACAAACCGGAGCAACTCACTAGAAGGCTCGTGGTTCCGAGAGGGAACAATGCATGTTTAATGACGAACGGGAGATAGCTTCCTCTTACGGCCTTCAATTTGTTTCTACATTTAACATGCACTAATACAACTGTCATGTGAAAATTTGGAAAATTTCAGGTGTCATTTGACCTTTTAAAGACATTTAAGTGATTTTCTTGCCATTTAATGACCGTAATTCAAATTTGAACTACATCTACATGCAACGGCTAACCATAACAGTTTGAAAAATCATATTTGTGTACTTGTGTGCGAGTTAATTTCATGTGCAGTAAATTAGAAGTAATTTTCAAACATATTGGTCTCACGACATGGGCACATGCAGTGCCATGGAATTTTAATTCCAAAAAATTAAAAAAATGATCAGAAAAACATGAAACCTTTTTTGATGTAATGTCATGACACCAAGATGATGTGGTAAAAAAATTGGCCTATTTGACGAAAGTTTGGACACACACCCCTCACAAATCGGAGCAACTCACTAGAAGGCTCGTGGTTCCGAGAGGGAGCAATGCATGTTTGATGATGAACGGGAGATAGCTTCCTCGTAGGGCCTTCAATTTTTTTCTATGTTTAACATGCACTATTACAACCGTCATGTGAAAATTTGGTAAATTCTAGTGGTCATTTGACCTTTTAAAGACATTGAAGTGATTTTCTAGCCATTTAATGACCGTAATTAAAATTTGAACTACATCTACATGCAACGGCTAACCATAACGGTTTGAAAAATCAAATTTTTGTGTACTTGTGTGCGAGTTAAAAAATCATCAGTCGATGTAAATATCTGGTGTTCAAAAAAGAAAATGTAAAGATCTGGTAAGATAACCGGCCCCCACACGATTGGCACTCTATTTCGTAGGTTTGGTAGGTGAGTGGCGGGGGTCATTAATCTGACGGGTTCTATATTGGAACCGTCAGCTATTATGTTCACACATGGATTTTGCTGTGGGAATCATGTGTAATTCAAACTACAGTACTAATAAATTCCGGCGACCGGCGTGTGTACTATTACCGTCGATATAGATTCCGGCCGCCAATAAATACTACCTTGCTCACGTCGTCCTGCCTGCACTCTCATCTACATCCTCCCCTCGCTCGCCCTCTCTCTCTCTCTCTCTCTCTCTCTCTCTCTCTCTCTCTCTCTCTCTCTCTCAAATCTCTGCCATGGCACTGCCGGTTTGCCCACGCGCCGACGAGGAGTTGCCGCCCCCCGTGGACGCTCACTCGAATAGTAGTAACGAGGAACCCTACGCGCCGCCGGATGAGGTTGCACCGGACCCCCCAACTTTGGATTGGTTTTGGGGCCAGTACAATCTTTGTTTGTGGAAGTCGCTGCCGCCGGCTGAGAAAGCTAGACAAGTGGCGTTCAAGAAGGAGATGGCGGAGGAGGAAGCCAGGTACCAGGCGGCCTGTGAAGCCCATGATGCCGCCTGGAAAAAGGAGGCGGCAGAGCTTTGGGGGTGGGCGCGTCGTCATGCGGAGGAGGAGTATGAAGACGGGTACTTCGCGAGGAAGGTCAAAGGCGCTGGGTGCCTAATCGCTGCGTGGAGGTGGACCAATAAGCTCTAGCATGCCACCGACGAGGAGCTCCGGTGGGCGCCCAACGAAATGGCAAGATCGTTCGCACTCGTCCGCTAGCAGATCGGTACATCAAGCGCTATGAGGCGGAGGAGGCGGAGTACTGCCTCTGCATTGGGAAGACGCCCGCACCGAGGAGTCTTTGGCGAGGGGCTGCTTGAATCTGGCCCAGGATGGATTATTAGTTTTAGTATTGTTCGTTTTCAATTTTATGCATTGTACCTAGTAGTTAAGTATCATCACATATATGTGATGATATTATATATATATTCTGTGATTAACTAATGAACAATATATATATATATCCATATATTATGAATTCCATTTTCTATCTGTTTTTGTATACTAATTTGAATCTAGCTGTTATCATCCACATATACAGAATGGAAAGCGTGTATACACACATTGAAACAGAACATATAAAACAGAAAACAGAGTACACACATTGAAACAGAGCAATAAACAGAGCAATACTATGATTGTTGTGAATACATAGCTATCCACGTGGAAACGACTCAACAAAATAAAACGCGTCCATGATACCAGACCAGTAGCCCTTGCCTACCTTGCTCTTGGCTCTGCCTGAACTCGTGCAGGCGTTTGTCCGAGCGGTCGACACGCTCGCGGTACATCTGGAGCACGATCTCGAGCTCCAAGTTGGCTATTTCATCGGAGATCACCAGCTCGAGGATGCGACGGCCATGTTCCTCTACTTCGCCCAGGTGGACACCTGGGCCAAGGAGGCGGTCGAGCCCACCGACCAGTGTGTTGGCATCAAGCGGGCCTCGGACAAGGCGAACAGCGCGCCCCATGCGAATGGTGTGGCGGGCGTCCGATGCAAGTATGGCGCTGCCAGCCTCTGGTGCAAGTATGGCGCAGAGGGCCTCTGCCCATTCCTGGCAAGGAATGTGGGTACTGACGGGATGTGTACCCAGCTGCGACGCCGTGTCGACACCAGGCAAGCGCCGATGGATCCGCTCTTGCTGTGCGGCGCGCCGCGCCTCTCGCTCTGCAACGCTCCAACGGTCTCACCGAGAGGCCAGCCGCAGCCTATCAGCACAAATGCGCCTAGCTTGCTCTAAGGCACGCCATCAATCATGTTGTGCGGCGAGCTGCACCCTGTCGGTGCTGACATGCCTATCTTGATCCGCGGTGCTGAAGCGCCATGCTCCAAGGGTCTGCTCAACTCGGGCAATGATGCGCATCATGGCGTCGTCCATCACGTTGCCGAGGAGTGCTTCGGCCGTGACGGGCCGTGGCGCCTGCTCGTTTTCCTCGTCGACAAGGTTGATGGCAGAGGCGGCGCTTTGGTGGGTTGGCATGCTTGGAAAAGTTGGATGTGCTACAGGCTGCACTTGTTGCCTTCGTGCGTCGCGTGCCACCTAGGTTTATGCGCAATATCGCTGGGTGGCGGGAAACAGGTGAGGAAATGGCGGGAAACGGTGGCGTGTTCATAAAACACCATCAATTAATGGAAACTTAGCATATAAGGAACGTCGAACTAGCACAAGAAGTAGATGATGATCAGATGAACACGGACCACGCTAGGGAACCCGTCGGTGATGAATTCATCAATTGCAAATGGTTGTATACTAGCAAGCATTTGCCCACAACCTACGCCACTTATTCCGGCACAAAGACAAATCGGATGTATCAACTGTATGCCATGTATCCCACATTGTCAAAAAGTAATGCGGTAGACCTTCTTTAACATGTGTTAAAACAATAAAAAAATAAAAAAACAAGGACCTCGAGGTTAATTTAACTGATGGGATGGATCATAGAGGTCATTTAATTTGACCTATATGACCCATCCTATCAGTTAATTTAACATCAGGACAACTTCCCATCCAGTTACCCATCTGATGGCTGCTCCAGTCTGAGCACAATTGACTTAAGAGTTCTCTTAGACAAGCTATTGGTGGAACATCTAGTCCTTGCTGATATAGGATGCCTCTTTGCATCCTTATTGCGTGCCCGGATGATTGTCCGTCGCCCAATGGCCAATAGATGTTTTGTAGAGAAAGCATATCACATACATCTTATTACAAGCAATCGTCTGTGTTATTATCAGTCTTTGCGCACATTTCTGATTACAGACCTGTTTGCCGCGTATCACACACATCTTGTTATATTGAACCGTTTCTGTTCTCTTGTCTCAACACAAACAGTTCATCCGAGTGAACCACATGCCGTATAACGTACACACCTTGATTTGGGTGACCGTTTCTTTTGTGTTGCCTAATCACAAACAGTTCATCCGAGTGAACCGTATGTTGTATATCGCACATACCTTCATCTGGCAGCCTGTTTCTTTTGTTCCTCATCATCGCAAACAATTAATTGAACTGAACCATATGCCCTGCATCGCACACACAAGTAAAATCGGAACCGTGTTTGATGTATCCGTCATTGCAAACATTTTGCACCTTTTTGACAGGTTTTTTACACCACCGTTTGCGATTATTGCATCACACACAGGTTCGTCGAAGGGTATCTGATCGTAGTGTCGCGTTAGCAACATCCTGCAGTAGTGAACATATCGATAGACACGGATAGAGGGAAGAACTTTCTGGCGTACAAGTGCAGGAAATAGGGGGGTGCATATTGGAAGATGATGCGAGTGGCCAACTAGGCGAAGACAATGAAGGAGTAAAAGAGCGAATCGATAATTAAAGAGAGGGGATGATAACGTGTGTGGGCGCGCTTGTCTCATCGATAGACGAAGCAGAAGGCATGGATGATGAGATGGGGAGGGGCCATTAATGTGTGTATGGTAGGAGGTCCTATGTAGAGAGGTCGTTGTTTGGTCAATGTGTACGTGTGTAAACAGGGGGAGACTTGATTAGAGATATAGATCAGACATTTTGCATGGGGAAATAGCGAGAGGCCTGGCTAGACATAGAGGGAAGTTGATTGGTGCACATGCATACATGTGTCCGAGATAAAGAACACCTAGAGTGACGAAGAGAGCTAGGGAGAGGTGTGTGTGTAGTGGGGGGGGGGTGCAGCTAGCTTATGACACTGTACGAGTGCAAGATGGATAACAACAAAGGGGGTGACAGTGCCCGCATGCCTCAGAGTTAGGGCATGAGGCGTGAATGGCGAGAGGAGGGGAGAGACTATGTGTGTCGTAGGCAAGCCTAGCTAGCTAGAGGGGCATATCGATCAGTGTGTGTTGGAAAGATGGAGACGTAGGGAGATCATGAGAGACCGACCTAAAGAACAAGAATGTGTGTGCGTGATGTAGAGGATGCAGAGTGGTGGGGAGTGTGTGTGCATATATGCATGCACGATAGGAAAGTTATTGGTATCCACGAAGGGAGGCAGAGTGTGTGTGTGTGCATGTAGAAGACTCACAGAGACGATAAGAAATATAAAAGTGGATTCAAATATTTGAATAAGAGCTCATGATGTTTGTAACTCATGCATGCATGAATACAATGCAGATATGCCTGGTGTGATTTTGAATCAAACGTGTTATATACTATATTCACATCAAACTAGGACAAATCGATTTGATATGCAATACCGATGGCAGGCATCGTCTGACCACATTGTATCCGCATATGGACATAACTATTCAAATTTGAGATAATGTGTGGCTATGAAAGCTAACATCTAAATGTTGTGTGTGTGTGTGGGCGGGGGGGGGGGGGGGGATGCATTGCTGTGTGTGTTAAGCACATTATACATATGAAAACAAGGTTTAGATTATCCCGAACATCTCGCTACCTAGAGCAATGTACTGTTGTTTGAATTCAACATAAAATAGATACAAATATTTGAATTGGAGATCGTATGGTACATGTAGTTCATATTTAAATATGATTACTACTATATGCATGTTCTCTGTTATCAAGTTAATATTTAAATGATGGTATAACTTGACAACAATCATATTCAAATAGGGAAAATTGATTCAAATTTAGTCCATATGGTAGACGACAATATATATATTCGTAGGGTGGAGTAAAATGTTCTTATAAGATGGAAGATCAAAATGTAGGACTACATCAATTATAAACCGCAAGGTCACCTAACGATATATTCGAATTCAACATAACATGGATTCAAAAATTGAAATTCGAGATCCTAGCATTTGCAATCATATAAAAAGGGACATGCCTCTTTCTTGTTGTGGGAACTGATTTGTTTTTTGTTGTTGTTGAGGGAAGTGTGAATTGATTTGGTACAGTACATGCTAATCTTGTTCTCCCAATTTTTTTACATTTTCTTGTAGTTTTTCATGGCATTTATAGCAATATAGTAAAAGGGGACATGACTCTCTTGTGTCTTGTATGAATTGTCTTTTTTTACACATTAAGCTTGTTCTGCTGAACATGAAATCCACGTCTTGTTATCCCTAAATTTTCAAGCTAGAGTATCTTTTAGCTCTTCTTCTGCGAAACTCTTGCCTCTTCAACCCATGCCGTGCCTTGTTATTGGAAATTTTGACGCGCACGTAAACTCCCTCCTCATACGAAATCGGACCCGCAACCCACACAAGTGGAATCCCCTTTCTACCCCTCAGCCGGAAATGTCGCCTCGACGTCGCGTGGTCAAAACTGGTGGGTGTATATTCATAACTTACCCCACATTTCATACAAGCGCGTCCCTAAGCCATGGCTCCCCTACCTTTCCTTTCGTCCCCCCCATTCATACACCGAGGCCACGAAAACCCGCGAAACCCAACGCTTCTCTGTCGGCCTCCCAACCACCGCCCAGCCGGAGCCGCTTCCCCGATGATGTCATCCACAACAACAGCTCGACGTCCCTCATCCACCGCACAGAATAAGTATTTGTCATCGATCTCGTCGTCTCGCTAGATTAGTCGCCCCATGTTCCACCTCGAAGGAGCTGCCCCGACAATCGCCTCGTCTATCGCACCACCTTCATCCCCACAGCGCCATCTTCATCTCCCCCACCAGAACGCAGCACCCTCACCAGTTCCTCCAATGAAGCCGAGGCCTAGTAGGCGCTGCCAAGGATGTTTTGCACTCACCGCCGCATTTTATCTTTCATTCGATCTCACGGGGTTGCCGGTGCTCGATACCGAGCAGCCATGGCGGGTCTTCATCGACGGCGCCGTCGCCGGCCACTTCCCCCATGGCGTCTCTCCCCCATGTCGTTGCTTCCTCAGCGGCAACTTCCACACCCACACTAGTGTTTCTTCTTCGGCTCTCGCTTGCGCTGCTGCTGCTACTCCAACTCTCACTCCCATTGCAGCTCTACTCTTGCTGTCGGTCGCTGCTGCTCTGCTCTTGCTTTCGTTGTTGCTGCTGCTCTGCTCTGCTCTTGCTGTTGGTCGTTCTGCTGCTCCGCTCTTGCTCTCGTTTGTGCTGTTGCTCCACTCTTGCTCTCATTTGTGCTGCTTCTCTGCTCTGCTCTTGCTCTCGCTCGCGCCACCTCTGCTGCTACACGACCTGCGGCAACTACAGGAGTTGCAGCTTTAGCACTCGCTCGCGGTGCTGCTTCACGAGCTGCTCTCTGCTCGAGCGACTGCTGATTTAGGTCACTGCTTCTCTCCTACCAGTGCTCGAATGCCCTAAACTTCTATTGTAGTGCTCTACTACTAGTTCAATTAGTTTCGTCAGTAAAATTCAGTTTCTATAGAAAATTCAGTTTTGACTGTAAAGTTCAGTTATTTCAGTTAAGTTTAGAGTCAATAGTATTTACAACATCTGTCAAAGCGGCCACGGTGCAGCTGATGCATTTTACATCTAGCACTTTTTGGTGATGTATTTTACATCATTTATTGTAGATAATATTAGAGTCCCACTTCAGATTCACGTTGTCTGTCTTGTCCTGCTTCAACCTCGCCGTCCTACACCTCATCGAAGCTGCTCCAACACCGGAACCGTCCATCACAACGGAGCAGTAGCCTCGGCTTCGACTTAAGAGGCCTTAGATCTTCTTCCCCGCCTCTGACAGGCACACCAGCATCACCATTCTGCATGTCCAACCCAATGATGCTAAGGTTGACAAGGCTACGACAAAGAGGTTGTGCACTCGTCGCATCACTTTGTTACTCTGCATTCATGTCGATCCCTCAGGGATCCTTTGGTTCAAAGGAGTTGCAAATCCCTTAGGGAAGAATTCAGCATGTTGAAGACTGCCTACTAGAATCTCCACTGGTTCAAAGAAAAAGTGAAGGAAAACATAGGAATTAGAAACTTTACTATGGTACTACTATTTGTGCATTTGGTTAGAAGGAATGGAGCAAAGCAAAACTGGAGGATTTTTTTCCTTTGGTGTCTCTTTCAAAGAAAAAAAGTAGGAATTTCAATATCCGTTTGGACGTCCTTTTCAAATTAATATGCATGAAGAATAGGACTAAGTGCATTACTGGCATAATAAGATTCTTATTTTACATTTTCATGTGGTTTGACTTTAATTTGACCATGTTTCTTCATTCCTATGTTCTTCCAATTCGTGTGAACCAAACACCCAGGTTGCAAAAATCCCGTGTTTGCAAATGCTCTGTTTTGCACGTGCATTCCTATCCTATTCTTGTGTTTTTCCTGTCCCTGTGTTTTCAGAATCTTCCGATTGTAAGGAGCCCTTTCAGATTTGCTTTATTTTCAGATAGGTGTCAAACAAAACTCTGTGTGTTTTGTCCCACTCCTGCCGTGTCGTCATCCACCCCACTTGAGGTGCACCACCGGCAGAAGCGTTCACTACATCACAGATCCCTCTATAGACCTTCTTTCGCCGACTCAAATCATCTTCCCCGTTGCCGACAGCCATGCCAACTGCATTACCATCATCGACTGAGCAGATGAACCTAAGGACTACATAGTTTCGGAAGAGGGGTCACAATCTTTCATGTCTGCTGACGCTATACATCGATTGTTATTACCTGCTACTTTATCGTCCTGTTCACGTCTTAAACTCCGAGTCAGGTCCAAATTAATGTTCAAACTTGAGTTTTAAAATGCCCGTGGGGCACATATCGAGGCAGCAACGAATAGTATCTATCTACTATCTGGTTCATCTTGGGCCTTCTATGTGGTTCATGTTGGGTGGGCAACAAACAGTACATGATCCATCGTCTATCTTTTTAAACTGAAGCCATCATGTGCGTGCTATCATTAGTTTTGGATCTATCCACTCATTTGCTACCATCATTCTTGATTTCTACATGCACCCCTTAGGCCTTACATAATTTAACTATGTTTTTTTAATTATGTATGTCAGTTATTGTACACAATCATACTGAACTTCAAGAGAAAAATAGAAGACCGTTGCTTGGGAATATAATGCCATGCAAACGCCGTTCCATGGTGGGCGAAGTGGGGGCCCCTCCCCCGTTCCAGATTGTATTCTAGAGGAAGATAAATGTTTAGAGCGGGATTCAGAGGGAGCCGACGACTCCTATTTACCCCCTGAGGTTTTTGCTCTAACTTGGCATGCTAATGTTGGTCATATCATGCATCGCATTGCTTACTTTATACATCTTATATGTCATCAGCTTAGTTTAGATTTGCTTTGAGTGAATGCCACCTGTTTGGTTTCTATATCATATATGTGAATCATGCAATGCCATCCTGTTTAGCCAGTTATCGTATATGTGAATTGTATCGTGCTATACTATTTTTTTCATAATGTATTCCATTTGTCGAAAATGTTTGTACATTCATCTACTCTTCCTGTGCATCAGCCATTTAAGTTGGTCATGGGAAAATCTGGAGTGAAAACAAGGTCTTTTGAGCAGTCAGTGCTACCTGTCGATGCAGATTTCTTGTTGGTTATAGATAGCTCCTCAGAGGAGCATTTAGAGACAGATGACCAGTCGTATTCCCCAGAGGTGTATGCTCTAACTTGGTAGGGTTATATTGCTCATATAATGCATATGGTGTCTTGCATTGCCATGCCATCTGATGGAAATATGCCCTCGAGGCAACAATAAAATGGTTATTATTATATTTCCTAAGTCATGACAAAGGTTATTATTCATGCTAGAATTGTATTGATCGGAAACTTAAATGCATGTGTGAATACATAAACAAATACCATGTCCCTAGTGAGCTTCTACTAGACTAGCTCATTGATCAAAGATGGTTAAAGTTTCCTAACCATAGACATGAGTTGTCATTTGATAATGGGATCACATCATTAGGAGAATGATGTGATGGACAAGATCCAACCGTTTGCATAGCATATGATCGTTCAGTTTATTGCTACTACTTTCTTAATGTCAAATACATGTTTCTTCGACCATGAGATCATGCAACTCCCAGATACCGGAGGAATACCTTATGTGCTATCAAACGTCACAACGTAACTAGTTGATCATAAAGATGCTCTACAGGTATCTCCGAAGGTGTCTGTTGAGTTGGCGTGAATCAAGATTGTCATTTTTCACTTCGTATATCGGAGAGGTATCTCTGGGCCCTCTCGGTAATACACAACACAAGAAGCTTGCGAGCAAAGCGACTAAGGAGTTAGTTGCAAGATGATGTATTACAGAACGAGTAAAGAGACTTGCTGGTAACGAGATTGAACTAGGTATAAAGATACTGACGATCGAATCTCAGGCAAGTAACATACCGACAGACAAAGGGAATTACGTATGTTGCCATAAAGGTTCAACCGATAAAAGATCTTTGTGGAATATGTAGGAATCAATATGGGCATCCTGGTCCCGCTATAGATTATTGACCAGAGGGGTGTCTTGGTCATGACTACATAATTCCCGAACCCGCAGGGTCGCACACTTACATTCGTTGACGCTAGAGTAGTATTGGGATATTTGATGAGTGGTACCAAATGTTGTTTGGGGTCCCAGATGAGATCTCGGACGTCACAAGGAGTCTTGGAATGGTCAATAGGTAAAGATTTATATATGGGAAGTAATATTTTGGGTTCCGAAAAAAGGTGCAGTTTTTTCGGTATTGTATCGGGAAGCTTCTAGAAGGTTCCTGAGGTTTTCGGAGGGGTCCACAAGTAGATCCACCATGACCCAAGGGCTAGCATGGGCTGCGGGGAGCTTCCCTGGCCTTATTGGGCTAGGCGCACCAAGTCCTCAAAAGCCCATGTGGCTAGGGAAGGCAAAAAAGGAAGGAGTCCTAGTAGGAATAGGATTGGGCTAGGAGTCCAAGTCCTCTCTCCCTAAGCTGTGCCCTGGGGATTGGAGGGGCTGTTTCCCACGATCCTCCACCTATATATAGAGGGGAGGGGGCACCCCAAGGGGACACACCAAGCCCTTGGTGCCCCTCTCTCTCCCGTTAGTCCGTAGTTCCACCGCCTCGTCCCGACGACGCTTAGCGAAGTGTTGTCGGTGCTCCACCACCACCATCACCACCACGACATTGTGTTGGTTGTGATCCCATCTACTTATCCTCTCCTGCTTGCTGGATCAAGAAGGAGGAGACGTCATCAAGCCGCACATGTGCTAAACTCGAAGGCGCCATCCGTTCGGCACTAGATTGGTTGGATCGTTATCGGATTGCAAAGAGTACGACTACATCAACCACGTGATAAATGCTTTCGCTTAGCGAACTACAAGGGTATGTAAATGCTCTCACCCTCTCGTAGCTATGCATCACCAAGGATAGATCTTGCGCATTCGTATAAACCTTTTATTTTCCATGCAACAATCCCTACATTGGTATCAGAGCCAGGTCTATGCGTGATGATATGCACGAGTAGAACAAAAAAGAGTTGTGGGCAGGGATGTTCATACTGCTTACCACCAACGCCTTATTTTGATTCGGCGGCATTGTGGTATGAAGCGGCCCGGACCAACCTTACATGTCCACGCACATGATACTGGTTCCACAGACTGACATGCAACTTGTTTTGCATAAAGGTGGCTGGCGGGTGTGTGTTTCTCCTACTTTAGTTGAATCGAATTTGACTACGGTTGTCCTTGAAGAAGGTTCAAACAGAAAATGTGATAATCACCGTTGTGGTTTTGCGTAGGTAAGAATGGTTCTTGCTAGTTTCCCGTAGCAGCCACGCAAAACTTGCAACAAAAAGTAGAGGATGTCTAACTTGTTTTTGCAGGGCATGTTGTGATGTGATATGGTCAAGATATGATATGATATAGGTTGATGTATGAGATGATCATGTTTTGTAGTAGGTTCACGACTTGCATGTCGACGAGTATGACAATAGGCAGGAGCCTTTGGGTTGTCTTTAATTATTGTATGACCTGCGTGTTAATCACTAACTGCCATGTAATTGCTTTACTTTATCGCTATGCGTTAGCAATAGTTGTAGAAGAAATAGTTGGCGAGACCACCCCGATGCTACTATGGAGATCAAAGTGTCATGCCGGTGATGATGGAGATCATGTCATTGCTTTGGAGATGGAGGTCAAAAGCACAAGATGATGATGGCCATATTATGTCACATATTTTGATTGTATGTGATGTTTATCCTATATGCATCTTATTTTGCTTAGAATGACTGTAGCATTATAATATGATCTCTTCACTAAATTTCAAGATAAAAGTGTTCTCCCCGAGTATGCATCGTTGCTAAAGTTCGTTGTTTTAGAGCACCTTGTGATGATCGGGTGTGATAGACTCTACGTTCACATACAATGGGTGTAAGCCAGATTTACACACGCGGAATACTTGGGTTAAACTTGACGAGCCTAGTATGTACACACATGGTCTCGGAACACTGGAGACTGAAAGGTGGAACATGAGTCATATAGTAGATATGATCAACATGAAGATGTTCACCATTGATGACTACCCCATCTCACGTAATGATCAGACATGCACTGGTACAACGATGTGCTATACAAACGGTTTTTAACCCCTTTCTGCGACGGCATTTGGAACCATCGCCAAGTGAGTGACTGCAATAGGGGGGGGGGGGGTCCTTCCCACACGACCCAGAAACCATCGGGGATAGGGATCCTTGATGCATACAATTGTCCCTATAAAACCGTTTCCGATATCTCGAATATCCCAAACGCTTCATGCTTGCTACTCGTTTGTGCTCACATTTCCATCATAGTCGAAGTTCTGTGGTTTTACCTAAAACCAGGCACATTCCAGGCACGTACCAAACTGGCTCTACATTTACGATGCCTGCACATCACAAACAGTTCATGATTGTAAACCGTGTACGATAGGTCGACAATCACACACATTTAGTTTCCCCGCACTGTTTGTGATAGTGTCTGACATCACACACGCTTTGCAAAAGGCAACTGTGTGCATTCTTACACATGTTTCCTCTACGTGAACCGTGTCGGATTATGATGTATATCGCACACGCTGTGCTCTTTAGACCATGTGCACCGTAATGACCTGTAGACCGTAATTTCACCCTAATTTAATTGCTGCTATTTAAAATTGTACCTAATTTGAACTTGAAAGTAGGCTATAGCTTTATTCATATCCATCAGGTTCAAACAACCAGTGCATTATTCGATTCACAGGTACTTATGTTCAAGAATTACATAAGCACCAAATAAAGAATGATGAACCAGGGTTCTATACTTGTACTATTACAAATGGTAAAGAAAGAGGCGACAGACATTCTGGTTGTTGAACAAGGTAAAGCGGAATGGCTCTATTGTCCTCTCCTGGATGCAGAAGTCACGCACGACTCTAGTCCAACCCCTTGTGATGGCCGGCAGCCAATTATGTAGTTTGAGAGGTAAACTTGAGTAAACTGCTTCAGGATCCACTGCGAAGGAAAAAAGATTCAGACATTGTCATCTAACACAACTCATTACGGGTAGTAAAAAGAAGGCTATAGTGTTCTTACTTACCATCCTGCAGTTCACTGTTGTCTTGTATAAAGTGTAAACAAATAGTTTTATTGACATCTTTTGACCCATTTTAATAACAATCTTTATCAGTTTCCTCACTTGATGCTGGTTCACGAATATCTCATTGCCCCATACGCAAAAAGGGTCGATGTGTGGATCGTTGCACTACAAAAAAAATACACTTTCGTGATGATACGTGTTCGTCACAGTAGGTCACGTTTTCTGTCATGCATGTACATCCATGATGATTTTATGATAGAATCAAGATAGTCATACATGTGCTATCGTAGAAGTGTTCCATGACATTACCAAAATTATCATCACGGAAGTGTCCATTTCCATGACGATAAATTATGCATCACAGAAGTGCTTTCGTCAAGGGTGACCGACATGTGGCATCCACCATAACGGGTCGCCGTTAAGCTATCGGGTCCGGTTTTGGATTCGATAACCTGTTAACAGCCCGGACCAATGGGAATTTTCCACGTGTAAAATTCTGATTGGCCGGAGGAAACACGTGTCAGCTCGTCAGTGGGTTAGATAGGCGCCTATGATATGTCGACACGCGCGATGGCACACCAGTGGCCCATTTAGCTTACAAAGGCCGACCCGTTTGACTTGGTCAAAAGTTCGTGGGCTGGCCCATGAAAAGCCTGTTAAAGGTCTCTTCATAAATAGCCCATTTTACGGCCTGGTAACTCACGACCCATTAGGGCCTACCCGAAATAGGCCCAACTACATCATGTGGGCCGTTGAATATAACACCAACCAGTTTAACTTTCGGCCCAAGTATGGCCCACGACGTCTTTCAGCCCATACGAGGCCTTTCGTATCTTTAGGCCCTTTAGAGGCCCACGGTGACTCTAGCCCATAATGAATAGTAAATTGCTTTGTACCCATTAATGGCCCATGATTCACATGGGCCGTTTCCAGCCCGAGTTAGCTTTCGGCCTACTGACGGCCCATACGTTCTTGGGCTCCTTTCCGGCCCTCGATTACTTCCGGCCCGTTACTAGCTTGTTCCCCTAATGGGACAAATTCGGCCCATGGCCAGAGTCGGCCCATTTGTGGCCTGTTAACCCATTGCGCCGTTTCCAACCCATCCTATATTCTGGCCCATTAACGACCCGTTATGCCTGTGACAGAATTAAGCCATTGCTGTCCTCTGGCCTGTTAACGGCCCGTTACCATGCTGGGCCGATACCAATTACACCCGTTTATGGCCCATGTAGACCCATTTATCCGACGGCCCGAGGCCCACCGATTCTACGGCCCTGTTGGAGGCCCATTTGTCGATGGCCCGTAGGAGGCCCATTGTAACGCCCACGATGCGGCTATATCTCTCACGTGTCGAGGCACAACTTAGAGGCATAACCGCATTGTAGGTTTTGTCGCAAGAAGGGTCATCTTCACACAATCCCATGTAATGAACAAGACTGGGATAAAGAGAGTTGGCTTACAATCGCCACTTCACACAATACGTTAATAAATTCATACATCATTCAAATACACACATAGACCGACTATGGTCAAATCCAAATGAAAAGAAGATAACCCCAAATGCTAGATCCCCGACCGTCCCAACTGGGCTCCACTACTGATCAACAGGAAAAGAAACAACACAACAAACACGATCTTCATCGAGCTCCCACTTGAGCTCAGTTGCGTCATCTGCACTGGGATCATCAGCACCTGCAACTGTTTGGAAGTATCTGTAAGTCACGAGGACTCAACAATCTCACACCCGCGAGATCAAGACTATTTAAGCTTATGGGTAGGAGAAGGTAGTGAGGTGGAGCTGCAGCAAGCACTAAGCAAATATGGTGGCTAACATACACAAATAAGAGCGAGAAGAGAAGCAACGCAACGGTCGTGAAGCTAGAAGTGATCAAGAAGTGATCCTGAAACTACTTACGCGCAACCATAACACAAGAACCATGTTCACTTCCCGAACTCCGCCGGAAAGAGACCATCACGGTTACACACGCGGTTGATGCATTTTAATTAAGTCAAGTGTCAAGTTCTCTACAACCGGACATTAACAAATTTCCATCTGCCACATAACTGCGGGCACGGCTGTCGAAAGTTTATACCCTGCAGGGGTGTCCCAACTTAGCCCATCACAAGCTCTCACAGTCAACGAAGGATATTCCTTCTCCCGGGAAGACCGGACCAGTCTCGGAATCCCGGTTACAAGACATTTTGACAATGGCAAAACAAGACCAGCAAGACCGCCCGATGTGCCGACAATCCCGATAGGAGCTGCACATATCTCGTTCTCAGGGCAACACCGGATGGGCACTCCGTACAACTAAAACCAGCACTCAAGTTTCCCCGAGGTGGCGCTGCAAAGGACTCTAGTTCGGACCAACGCTTAGAGAAGCATTGGCCTGGGGGGGTTAAAATAAAGATGACCCTTGAGAGCACGACTCCCAAGGGAAAAGTAGGTGGTGGTGATGCAAATGGTAAAACCAAGGTTGGGCCTTGCTGGAGGAGTTTTATTCAAAGGAAACTGTCAAGGGGTTCCCATAACACCCAACCGCGTAAGGACCGCAAAATCAAGGAACATAACACTGGTATGACGGAAACTAAGGCGGCAAGAGTGGAACAAAACACCAGGCATAAGGCCGAGCCTTCCACCCTTTACCAAGTATATAGATGCATTAATTAAATAAGAGATATTGTGATATCCCAACATAAACATGTTCCAACATGGAACAAACTTCATCTTCACCTGCAACTAGCAACGCTATAAGAGGGGCTGAGCAAAAGTGGTAACATAGCCAAACAACGGTTTGCTAGGAAAGGTGGGTTAGAGGCTTGACATGGCAATATGGGAGGCATGATACAACAAGTGGTAGGTAGCGCGACATAGCGATAGAGCGAACAACTAGCAAGCAAAGATAGAAGTGATTTCGAGGGTATGGTCATCTTGCCTGATATCCTGCAAGGAAGAAGAACGAGTCCATGAAGAAGACAAACGGACGTGGTCGAACGAATCCTCACAACTCCGGAACGAAACCGAAGCTAACGAGAGAAGCAAACCAGAAAGAAGCAAACAACATGGTAAACACACAAGCATAAACATGGCACGATGCACAATCAAGTATGATGCATGTCCGGTTTAATGAGGCATGGCATGGCAAAGTGCAACAAACAATACTACAAATTAAGTGGAGTTCAATATGCAACGAGTTGCATATTGACAAAACACCACATGCATTTATTTAGTTCTCTCCCGATTATGAACCCAACTATATTAAATATTATTAAACATGGCAAGGGGTGAAGCATATGAAAACTACCTATCTAGGCAAGCTTAAATGAGGCCGAAACAACAAACAACAATTCCGAAAATCCCCATGTCCATTTTTCGAATTAGCTACTGTTCTGCGCTAAACACAATTTTACAGTTGTTAAACAGCAAAATAAAGTGTACCAAGTTATTCTATGCATTTTCTAGACAATTTACATATATAGTTTATTTAATTCGGAGCTACGGTTATTAAGTTATGAAATAAAGCATTTTTGCATGGCGTTTGAGCAAATTAATTCAAACAACATTTTAAAAATTTTAAACATAGATGAAAGTTGGATATTATGAAACTAGATGAAATTCTAAGCATTTTACATATATAAAACATTTTAAAATGATGCACGGTTGTGGAGTATTTATATGCATGAATAAAGAGGGTTTTTCCGCAAAACTGTAAATCCTGAGTAAAAGCTAAATTCGCAGAACTGAAAAAAACACTGGGCCGAGCCCAGGCGCGGGGGAGCTTCTCACATCGGGCCTTTGATGCCAGTCGGAGAAGCCTGGGCTTGGCGCGGCGCTGGGTGAGGAGGCGCGATGTGCCAGGTGATCTGGAGGCAGAGGCGCTTGATCGGAGGCTTCTTTGGTGCACTCGTTCACCTCGCGTGGACGGAGCAGAAGGGGGCCAAGGCAACGCAAGTGAAGCAGAGGCTCACGGCACGGTTCCATGAAGCAGAGGCAGCGGGACTTGCAGCGGCAGCACGGGACATGGCAGCAGGGCGAAGCAGAAGACGCCGGCGCACGGGCGAGGCACAGGACGGTGAGGCCGGACTTGGCGGGTCGATCCGAGGGGCTTGGCGGGGCGACGACTCCCTGGTGTCGTCGTATAGCTGCAGACGGTGCCGGGGACGGGGAAACGGGCGGAGGTGGTCGGAGGAGCAGGAAACGGCGAAGAGGAGGCCGGTTCGGGGCGATGCAGTCAGCGGCGCGGGGCGGTTGCAGCGGCTGCAGCTGCCGCTCATTGCAAAGGAGATGCGGCGCGGCGAGGGACTTGGGCGCAGGCAGGTGGGGACGACATTGGTGCGGGAACAGCGGGCGGCTGCAGAGGAAGTCGGCGGCTGGCGCGAGCTGGACGCGGGGAAGGCCGAGAACGGGCAATGAGCATGCTCCGTCGCCCGATCCAAATGACCAAGGCGGGCCGGAGGCAACGACGGCGGTGGACTTGAGCTTCAAGGTGGCGCGCTGGTTCACCGTGGAGAAAAAGGAACAAGACGAGGGGGATGGTCAGGGAGGAGCAGCGTGATGGGAAAAAGGAAGGAGAAGGCGCGAAGGAACGACGACGTGACCTCAGCATCTTGCCGGCCCGGCGTGAATGAGAAGCTGGAGATGAGGTGGAGCGGCGCGGGTCTCCGGCGAGGTCGGTCGAAGGCGGTGGCTTCAGGGAAGGTGAGCTCGAGCTCCTTCTGCTGGGCCTCGATGCAAGGGGACGGGAGGCTGGAGCTGGCACAGCTTGGTGGATCAAGCAGAGGCAGAGGCTGGTGGATTGGATCCGGGGGAATGAGGAGATCCTTAGGAAGGAAGGGAGGTGGGTGGCGGCGGCTCGGGAATGGGTGGATGGATGGGACAGGATCCCTAGTTTCTAGGGTTAGAGTAGACTGATTATATAATGAGTGGGTTAGGTTAGGGGCTATTCTAGCCCCTTCGATCGCAATCGGACGGCCGAGAAAAAAATAGGTAGGAGTCCAAATAAGAAAACAGAGATGTCTTAAGAATGTATGGGGATGATCCGGACCCGTTGGTCATGACCGTGCGGGTTGGGTTCGGGAGAGGTTTCGGACGCGCGCGAGGGGTTTGAGCATTGTGCAAAGAGATTAAGCGGCCAGACAAGAGTGACTCGAAAAACCCGGTTGGTCTCGGAACAGACAACGGAGAGACGCGGCAACTACGAACGAACTGAGAGTTTTAAGAAAACATGCGGATGCAATGCGTATGATGTCATGATGAATGCAACAAACAAAAATAAAACACACGGCGACAACAAGATAGCTGGAAGACTTCTGGAGCGTCGGTCTTGGGGCGTTACACCCATGGATCCTACGGCCTGTAGCAGGGTCAAGGTTACCACGGGCCGTATATGGCCCATGGTTGTTGCGGCCACTAGCAAACCAGGGAAAAAGAAGACTAGGAAATAAATAAGCCCGAAACTAACGCTAGACTATTAAGGCGATTGCACAGATTACATCCACTGGGCATCAAAGATCGCCACCTGTGCAAATATAGGGAACAACCTACACTATACAAAAATGGCTTGCTATTTTCTTCAGCCGGTGGCTGCCCGTTAAGAACAAATTTTGTATCGCAACAAAACAAATTACAACTATAAAACAAAAGGTTGGCATAAAAGTTAACAGTCTGGCAGATAAATGCACCACCAGAAGTTCAGAAGCTCAGTTCATTTGACCTTACTTTTAGGTTTTCATGTTGTATTGTCCGATGGAGCACCATAACCTTCGCCTTCATTTCTCCTAGGCTCTTGAACAACATAGCAAATGTCTGATAGTCTGGTTTCAAAACCATGCATATCTTGACGACATCGAACAATGTCAGTCCTTGTTTCACAAAGGGTCTCTATTAGGGAATGGACTTGTGTCTGGAGCGCAGATATAACATTGTTTTGAGCTTCCATATCTTGATCATTAGGCAGTTTGGACGAGATTGCCTTAACAACCAACCCAGTATTATGCAGGAACGTGATTTTGGCAATCAAGTTAGTGGACAGTGTATCGACCCACCGCAGCAAGAGTCGACATTATGTTATAGTTGCCTCGCCACCTTCGTAAGGTGGCGATTCCACCATTTTTTCCATACCTTGCTAAAAAGTTGAGTTTTTACATTAGTAGTACCGCAATGTAAGATATTAAGGAGGCAGCAAAACCAAACAAAATAGCTTTGGTCTATATACAGAACTTATTCTGGTGAACCCATGTAAAATATCAATTGCATTTTACTGCAAAGTACACAATAAAACCAGTTTCCAAACATATGACCATGTATCATGGCTAATTTATCTCGTAGCTATATTGCACACTACTAGGCTCTTGTAATTAGCTGCTGTTTCACTCTTTTTGTTGTACCATATTATCAGATCTATATTGACTTGTTCCAAATGTAGAGGAAAGCTCACAAGGACCAAAAAGTACCTGAACCAAATGTTGTGGAAATCTTCAAGGCCTGTCACGCCAGCAAGACGAAGGGCATGACTACACCAGTCAAAGCCGCCTATTGTAAGTCCTTAATCCTCATGCCTTTTAACTACTACTTACTCTGACCGGTGCCTTGAACTGCATAGTTTGCAGCCATTGTTTATTACTCTTTTCAAATTTATACACAATTGTCTTAGTGTATCATTGCACCTTACAAGGTTTAAAAGAGAGGAGTGATGTTCCTTTGATCTTGATTTGTAATCTAGTTCTGTGCTGGACTTGCCCACACAATGTTACAATTGCTTGTTTGTCTGTTCTCAGTTGTTTTGTGATATGACTGGTTTCATACTATGCTTACCGTATTATAAAATTTGTCTCTTTATCTTTATATGATAATATGGTACAACGAAAAGAGTGAAACAACAGCTAATTACAAGAGCCTAGTAGTGTGCAATATAGCTACGAGATCTTGTCGTTTGTTGGAATTTCACTTTCGTACGGTTGGCCTTGTTCTTTGAACAGTTCACCTACAAGAAGATAGATTTGTGAGGCACATGCATAAATAGGACTTCAACATGTGATCTGATCACATATATATAATGTACCTGATACTTCGCATCGCACTGGTGTTTAACGAGGCCTCTCCGGTCTTCATCCGATATATTTTCCATCGGAGATGTTTGGGCAAGTTCACTGTTAGCCTTGCCTTCAAAGTGAGTTTTCCTCAAGTTATACCAATACTGCCACAGAAAGCGGACTTGAAAACATGGGTCCAAGCTTGTCCGGTTGCATCATCTTGGCTATCCAACTTGAACCTCATCTGTTGAAAATTATGGGAGTCTCATTATCAGCAACCTAGAAAGTATGGGACAGAGCAAGACGATATTACTAGTTTCCATACATAACCATACTTATAGATAAATGGTCGAGGAAGGTGTTGAACTGGGTTTCGTCTTTGTCATTCCTGTACTGAATCCATGTTGGGAGGATACATACATGACACCTAACGACAACCGCTGCCTCTGATACTAACTTGGCTGACTCTGTAGCATCACGTGGCCTTTTTAGACCTGCCTCAGAATGGATCTCCATTCTTCCTCCTCTAGATTTAGTCTATCGAGCATTATCCCTGATGTTTGTTTCCTCTTGCACCTAGGTGCTAGCCCAACAACGAACATAGGAAATGTTAGTGTACATCAAACTGTGAGACTACATATAAAGAAGCATGCAACTATAACTTGACTCCAGCAACTACCTTCTTGCTGTTGAAGATCACAAAGTTCATCTGATCTTGACAACTCGTCTTGTGTCAAGAGTGCTTTAGAAGTAGTATCAGGTGGCAAGGGAGCTTGGGAATGTGCTGCTAGCTGAGTTGACCAACGAGTAACTCGTGCAGCTGGTGGTACTGTGGAAGGTGTTGCAACAACAAGAGTTGTCTCTGCTTGTTTGGTGGAAACTATTGGTTTATGTTTGGCTTGTTCTGCAGCTCGCGTAGCATGGGATACCCTGTTTGTACAATTTTCCGCTGGACTATGACCTTCTATTGCACCATTAGTACCAGCAGAATTCTTCCGCTTCCTTTTCCCTGTCATTCTGTGTTCCTTCCTCTTTCTCTGTGCCATGTTAAGTCAAGCTGACAAGAAAAATGAATAACAATTTAGTTCTTCAGAACAAATTGATGCATGATACAGACGAACTGGACTTTGATGTTAGACAACCACATGATAGGAGGATGTAATATGTACGAAAAATAGGACGGCATGAGATAAACAGAACTATGATGTGTAAACTAAGCAGAAGACATTTCACTAAATTAGAAGCAATGCAATGGAAGGTAGACACCATATGAAAGATGCTACAAATATCGCTCTGCCAAGTTAACAGTGTCTCGTCATAAATGGCGTTTAAACAAATGTGTAGAAGTACAAGAAATAAATCATATGCAAGATGCAAACAACATCACACTACCAAGTTAAAGGTCTCTCGTCATTAGTGCCATTGCATATTCACAGCATTGCATATTCATAGCTTATGATGTGTAAACTAAGGAGAAGGCATTTCAACAAATTATAAGCAATGAAAGCTAGACAACATATGAAAGATGCAATGAATATCACTCTACCAAGTTAAAACTGTCTTGTCATAAGTGCCATTTCAACAAATTAGAAGTAGTACAAGCTGGAAAAGAATGCGAGATGTAACCTATATCACACTCCCAAGTCAAACGTGTCTTATGATAAGTGATTGTTGCAGGTTACACAACAGTAGTACTTTGATTTAAGAACATGGTGTGATAGACAAATATTGTATGTTCTAGAAACATGAACACATGTCTTATTCACAAGTATAATGTGTAAGGTAAGCAGATGGTATTCAACAAAATTAGAAGCAATACAGGCTAGACATCATACATAACATGCAACCACATATAACAGTGCCAAGTTAGAGGGAGCACCTGTGATGGTGCACTAGGGGAGACATGCTCATCATCAACACAGCTACATTGAGTGTCTATGCATGTGTTGTCTTGCAAATCTTCTTGGGGGGTGGCGGAGTAGAATCTGTAGAGGCCCTCCATTTGGAAGGAGCACCTATATCCGCTGCCTCGCTACTTTCCTTCTGCTTTATTGATTTTGAATTGTCAAGCAAAACCGACAAGAAAAAGCAATAAAATTCACTCTTTAGAACTCATTCGTGCATGGTACTGACAATCACTACTTTGATGTAAGGCAAACACATGATACCAGGATGGAATATGTACGAAAAATAGGATGACATGGCATACTCATAACTGTTTGTGTAAACTAAGCAGAAGCCATTTCAACAAATAAGAAGCAATACAAGCTAGACACCACATGAAAGATGCAACCAATATGACTCTGCCAAGTTAAAAGCGTCCCATCATAAATGGCGTTTCAAAAAATTAGAAGCAACACATGCTATAAATCATATGAAAGATGCAACTAATATCACACTGCATATACTAAAGGTGTCTCGTCATATTGATTCATGTGGGATACAAAAAAAATAGTTTGATGTAATGACATGCTTAATAGACAGATGTACTATGTACAAAAAACTGGAAGGCATGTCACATTAACAGGTATAATGTATAAACTAAGCAGAATAGCACATGCAATTTAACCAGATTGGAAGAATTACAGTCTACACACCATATGCAACATGCAACCACATATCATGCTGCCAAGTTAGAGAAAGCACCTGTGATGCCGGTGTAGGGGAAATGCAGTCATCAACTACAGAGCTACATTCACTATCTTCATCTAGCCTTGCTGTTTCTTGAGAATCATGTGGGGAGGCTGACACTGGATTCTTCAAAAGAGGATCTTTTCTCAAAGTAACCCACTTGGCTGACTATCTCATCATAAGTGATTGATGAGGGATATACAAGAACATTAGTTTGATGTAAGAACATGGTTAATAGAAAAATATACTAGTATGTACAAAAAACAGGAAGGCATGTCATATTCAAAGGTATAATGTGTAAGCTAAGAAGATGCAATTTAACCAAATTGGAAGCAATACAAGCTAGACATCCGGCTGGAGTGGTGAGCATCATCATCGAGGACCTCAGAGCCTGGTGGGAGGCGGGCTGCTTCGCCACCATCGTGGCTTTTTAGTTGGCTTCAGTGTGATGCACATGCTGTCTTTGGGCTTGTTACTGGCTCGTCTAGTGCCCTGACTAGCTATTTGTCTTTTGGTGCTCCTGGGATGGTGGTTCATGTAAAAAATATCTTTCCTTATCTTAATAAAGACCGACTTCAGCCTTTCGAATATAAGCTAGACATCATATGCAACATGCAACCTGAAAGTGAAGCTATCCCTGGGTGGTTTTGGTAATTACTAACAACATATAGCTCATTGAGCTAATGCTATCTCAAGATAAATATTTCAGGAAAGCTCAATGATTAGCATGGCATGGATTAGGAATGTGGACCCCTCAAAATGCTAAGGACACATGTTGGCTCAAGCTCAAGACTCTACATTTTACTTTTAGTGATCCAAGATCACATTGAGTCCATAGGAAAAGCCAATACTATTAAAAGGGGATCAGGTGTTGCTTAATGAGCTTCTTGCTCAAAATGCTTAGTGATATGCTCCAAAATCCTCAACCACTTTCTCACATCCACATATGTCCCAAACCAAAAGTCAAACTCGACCCTACCGAAACTTTCTATCCGGCGCCACCGATTTCTGTTGACATAGCCATTGCCACAAACCCTAGTCACTTCGGTCTCACCGATAGGGATCTCGGTCTCACCGAGATTGGATTGCAAACTCTCTGTTTCCCTTTGTAACATTTCGGTCTAACCGAGATGAGTGATCGGTCCCACCGAGTTCGCAATGCAAACTCTCTGTTTCCCCTTCATAACGTTTCGGTCCAACCGAAATGAGAGAATCGGTCCCACCGAGTTTGCCTGACAAACCCTCTTTTTGCTTATTACCAAAAATTGGTCCCACCGGGTTTGTGTAATCGGTCTCACCGAGATTACGTTATGCCCTAACCCTAATGAAATCGGTCCCACCGAAAATCCTAACGTTCACATTTTGAACTGAATCGGTCTGGCCGAGTTTTCTGATTCGGTCCCACCGAGTTTGGTAAATTGTGTGTAACAGTTAGATTTTGTGTGGAGGCTATAAATACCCCTCCACCCACTCTTCATTCATGCAGAGAGCCATCAGAACATGCCTACACTTCCAACATACATTTTCTGAGAGAGAACCACCTACACTTGTGTTGAGGTCAAGATATTCCATTCCAACCACATAAATCTTGATCTCTAGCCTTCCCCACGTTGCTTTCCACTCAAATCATCTTTCCACCAAATCCAATCCTATGAGAGAGAGTTGAGTGTTGGGGAGACTATCATTTGAAGCACAAGAGCAAGGAGTTCATAATCAACACACCGTCTATTACCTTTTGGAGAGTGGTGTCTCCTAGATTGGTTAGGTGTCACTTGGGAGCCTCCGTCAAGATTGTGGAGTTGAACCAAGGAGTTTGTACGGGGAAGGAGACACCTACTTCGTGAAGATCTACCCTAGTGAGGCAAGTCCTTCGCGGGCGATGGCCATGGTGAGATAGACAAGGTTGCTTCTTCATGGACCCGTCGTGGGTGGAGCCCTACGTGGACTCGCGCAACCGTTACCCTCGTGGGTTGAAGTCTCCATCAACGTGGATGTACGATAGCACCACCTATCGGAACCACGCCAAAAATCTTTGTGTCTACATTGCGTTTGCTCCCTCAAACTCCTCCCTTTACCTTCATATGCAATTGTTTTACACTCCACTGCTATACTCTTAGAATTTCATGTGTAGGTTGATTACTTGACTTGTGCTAAGTTGTTAAAATCTGCTAAGACTTAAAATTGGGAAAAGGCTAGATTTTTATTTGGTCAAGTAGTGTAATCCCCCCTCTAGACATACTTCGGATCCTACAAGTGGTATCAGAGCTTTGGTCTCCATTTGCCTTGATTTCCATAGCTTTTGGTGATCACAGCCTTGGTTTCACAACCTAGGAGAGTATGGCGTCTAGCGAGGGAAATTACCACCGTAGAGGTCCTTACTTTGATGGTATTAATTTTGCTAGTTGGAAGCATAAGATGAAAATGCATATTCTTGGACATAACCCCGCCGTTTGGGCTATTGCATGTATTGGCTTGCAAGGTGAATTCTTTGATGGGAGAGAATCGAACCGTTAAGCTACCGCGGAAGAGTTGAAGATGCTGCAATACAATGCTCAAGCTTGTGATATTCTCTTCAATGGATTGTGCCCCGAAGAATTCAACAAAATCAGCCGTCTTGAGAATGCAAAGGAAATTTGGGATACTTTGATTGATATGCACGAAGGTACCGACTCAAAAGGAATCCAAATTGGATGTGCTTCAAAGTCAGCTTGACAAGTTCAAAATGACGGATGGTGAAGGTGTCGCTGAAATGTACTCTAGGCTTGCTCTCATAACAAATGAGATTGCCGGCTTAGGAAGTGAAGAGATGACCAAAAAATTCATCATCAAGAAGATCCTAAGAGCCTTGGATGGAAAATATGATACCGTGTGCACATTGATCCAAATGATGCCCAATTACAAAGATCTCAAGCCAACGTAAGTCATAAGAAGAATTGTTGCTCATGATAAGTCACTTAAGGATAAGGAAGAGCTCCACAACAAGTCAAGCGGTGCTTACAAAGCCTCATGTGATGCTCCCACATCATCAAGTGAGAAACAAACCTTCAATGAAGAATTGGGCCTAATGGTGAAGAACTTCAACAAGTTCTACAAGAGTAGAAGCAAGGAGAGAAGTTCCAAGTCAAGGTCCTACAATGACAAAAGATCTTCAAGTCATGAACGGTATTGCTACAATTGTGGAAAACCTGGACACTACTCCAATGAGTGTACGGCTCCCTACAAAAGAAGAGAAGATTCTCCCAAAAGAAGGAGTAGGAGAGAAGAATCACCACCAAGAGAGAGAAGGAGTAGAGATGATCGTTATGAACGAAGACCCCCTAAGAGAAGCAAGGATTCGGAAAGGAAGGACAAATCATCAAAGAGCTATAGAAAACGAAGACATCAAGATCATGTTGGTGAATGGATATACGGCTTCGACTCCGACCATCACTCCGAAAGAAGTTATCACTCCGACTCCGAATATACTCAAGATGAAGGTGTTGCCGGTCTAGCACTTGTGTCAACCAACTCCTACGACATATTTGACTCACCAAATGAAGGAATTGGAAGATGCTTCATGGCTAAAGGCCCAAAGGTATCACACCCCGAGTATGTTGATTTCATTAGTGATGAAGATGATTTGCTAGGAGATGATGATTTACTTGTTGACAGCTCTAGTTATGAAAACTATGATGAACTTGCTATTAATCATGCTAATCAAGATAAAACGAATGACGATGATAAGAAGGAGATTGAGCGTCTAACTAAAGAACTAAACACTCTTAAGTTAGCTCATGAAACTACCTTGGAAGATCATCGAGAACTTTTAAAGACTCATCAGAAGCTACGCTTTGAAAAGCTCAACCTTGAGCAAGAGCATGAGTTCTTAAAGGCAATCAATGATGATCTTCGCAAGAAAAGTTCTTCTTACATTGCCAAGCATTTACTCTTGTCTACTTACATGCCACAAGTTAAATCTAGCAACAAGAACAAGAAAGATTCTTCTTCTAGTAGTAACAATAATCATGCTAAAATCAATGTTGTTGCTTCTAGTAGTTCTCTTGATTCCACTAATGATACTCTTAGCCAAGTTACACTTGAGCAAGAAAATAGCTTATTGAAGGGAATTATAGAGAAAGGTGTTTACAAGAGCCTTGCCGGAAGTAAGCAATTTGAGGAGATTGTACGCAAGCAAGGAAGACACCGGAAGAATCAAGGTGTTGGTTTTGAATGAAAGTTCAATGCCAACGGAGTTGAGTGGGAAGAAGATCAATACCCCAAGACGAAGTTTGTTCCTCAACAAGAGAAGTATGATCCTACTTCTTTCCAAGGAACACAAGCTCAAGATGATCTTCCACGACTAGACCACAAGCAAAAGGCCAAGGACAAGCTTCAAGAGGAGATTGATGCATTTGAAGAAGCCCCTAAGGCATTGGTCAAGTGGGTTCACAAGACTACATCAAGTTCTACTTCATCAAGTATGACTACAACTCCAAGGATTCCCATCAAGATGGTGTGGATCTCGAAGAAGAAGAACTAGAGAGTTCTTGAGGGTGACTCCGCCAACACACTTCACTCATATCATTTTGGCAAGGACAAGTGCAAACAACTTCCATATCTTCACTAGTTCAAGGAGTCACAAACCCTCTTGTTGGTAAGACAAGGGACAAGGTAACCTAATGCTTTCATGGACATCATCTTATGTGAACATCACTCTATGTCTATGGATATCCTTGTTTGTTCCTTGTGGGACTAACCCGTGTAGGTATTGAAAGTGCAACTCACTCCAATGGATTGCTCCGAATGATCTACATCAACATCGAGCATCTACATCTTCAACACCTACATGAAGTCATCATCGACAAAACCCAAGGTTAGTTCATCCCTCTTAGGGGGGGATATTATATCTAGGGGGAGCTTTACTCTAATCAATTGAGCTAAAGCAACTCTAATGATGTGAACACAACAATGCTTTATGTAAAAGTGGTAACCCCACTTGTGCTCAAACGATGAGTATGACCTATGATCAAATGTTCTCATTTGACTCCTAAGTCAATATACTCATATATAGATGACCTAGTCATCACCAAATTGCTTGATAGATGCTAGAGTTATTGTGCATGCTTTGTCACATATTTCATTTGCCATCTTATTGTAAGAGCATGTTGGATGCATATTTTACTCATTCGAGGACATCCATTTGTTGCTTTGATTGTTTGGCTTTTTTCTCTTTTGCCAAATGGATGGACAATAATGCCTAAGGACTACCTCTAGCTATCTATGATCTTCTCGTCTCAAACTCTATTCATGCTACATCACAAAGTTTAATCAAGTCAGATTCGAACCACTCTGTGTGAGGAGCACTCGGAGTCCCCGATTCGTCATAGACTTAAACTTCCAAAACCTCTTTGTGCATTTCGGTATGACCGAGTCATCCACTTCGGTCACACCGAGTTCACTAAGTTGATCTAGGTTTTCAATGTCGGTGCAACCGATTTGAACTTTTCGGTCACACCGAGTTGCAGTAACAGCTTGCGATTCTGCATCTTGGTGCCACCGAGTTGTTCCACTCGGTCACACCGACAGGGCCGGATATATATACCCGCGGGTGAGATTTTGGAAATTTCTTCAAACTCCTCAGCCCACGTGTCGGTGTACTAGAGTAGGGGTACCCTAGTATCCCGTACTCGTGCACGGACAGTTGCAGCGCCCCGCGGCAGGGTTTGCCTCGTCACCACCAAGATCCTTCGTGGCTCCTTTGGAGCCATTCAAGAACAAAGTATTTGATTAAGAAGACAAGGTCCCGACAAGAGGAGCTTGTCGGGAAGGCCACTCAAGGCTCGCAGAAGACAAGGCCCCGGCAAGAGGAGCTTGCCGGGAAGGCTCGAGCGCGACAAGCCTCCGGGCGCGACAGGATTCGCCGCTGCAAGGCGCTTTGCCGCTGCATGCAACTTCTCTCCGTCCCGCTCCAGCTCATCCAGCGACGTGTCGCCATGGGACCGCTCCATGGGCGCGTGTCGAGCGGTCAGCAGCCAGCGGAGAGCAGCGATAAGCGGCGCCGACAAGCTCGCCATCGTGGCGAAGCGGAGGCGCACTGACGGTCTCATATAATCGCTTGGGCGACAATGACGGGCATTTATTGCTTTTGTCCCTTGCCGCCGAAAGTTAGGTATTTTGCATCGCATAATCGCTCGAGTAGGTGTACCAACTCCTGTTTTTACATTTGTACCCTCATCTATGTTGCCACCTGTCGGAGGCCCCTTGAGCATATAAAAGGAGGCCCATGCGCAACGTAGAAAGGGGTTCGGCGGGTTCGGTTCGGCTGGTTCGGTTCATTCGACTGGCCAGAGACGAGACACACTCACGCTAGGTTTTGTAGCTCGCATTGCTCCCTAGCAAGAACACAATAGATCAAACAAGCAGCAGAGGAGTTTTATCTCTCCAGAGCTCGGCTGGGTAAACCGCTCGTGTGCCTCGCCTCGATCCGCTTCAGGCGATCTCCGCCCTCCGAACCACAAGGGGCCTGGTCCGCCGCCCCATAGGTGTTCGCGGTACGATCAGCCTCCCCGACATCTTTGGCGCGCTGTAGGGGCGCCGAGACCGTGTGAATCTGATCCGGCGTTCACACGAGCAGCGTCATCAACATCTTCCTCAACATGCCACCGAAGAAGAAGGCTTCGGTCCGCGTCGTACCGACCCTCACCGCAGCAAACGGGTGGTGGGGCAGACGCTGGCGGAGGAACGGGCGCCGACGAAGGTATCCGCGACATTGCCAAGTCCAAGGACAAGGCCTCGCAAACCTCGGCGTCCGCGCATCCCCCGCGCCCATCTCTGGAGACGCGGGACCAACAATGTCATGGCGTTCACAACGCCATACGTTCGTTGGATCGAGACCCTCAAGACCGGCATGCGCGCCAACATGCTGGCACAAGCGAGATACGGTCGCCCGGACGGGGTGCTGCTCCTTCTAACGTGGTTAGAAGTCCGAGCGTATCCCGCTCCTCGCACCGTTCTCCAATGCCGCCCACTACTCCAGCAGAAGCTCTGGCGAGAGCTCAGCTGCTCCTCGACTACCCTCCGACGGCCGACAAGGTCGACGAGTGGAGGGCCACTATCCAGAGCCTCATCCCTTTGCCAACGGCGACGCTCCGCGGCAACCAACGCCATCATTGCCGCGGCGAGACGACAAGGCACGAGCCGGTGGCGACGAGACTGTCGGAGGTGCAACCACCGTGCACTCTCCGCCAAGAAGGCGAAGATCGCCGACTCACCGGATCCACCTCGACAATGACTCCACTGCATCGCCGGATCCGCGAGCTCGCCGCGATCAGCGCCAAGTTCTTCATGAGCGACAACAAGAGGGACGCCGAACTCGTGCATCGAAAGTGTCAAGAGAAGCGCGACGTCACCCAATAAGCATGTTGGGCCTTCGTTGACATGCGCGCTACCGGAGGAGCCAGGCGACTTGCCGTACGCGGTAGGTTGCCCTGCGTTCACTCGTGAGCTGCGGCAAGTCCAGTGGCCCAGCCAGAAAAACTTCAAACCAGACGTGCCGGAGAAGTATGATGGCAGGACGCATCCGTCGGAGTTCCTTAGCATCTACACCATCGCGGTGCAGGCTGCGGGGGGACGGGACGACAAGATCCTCGCCAACTACTTCCCGCTCGTGCTCAAGCCCAACGCCGATCTTGGCTCATGCACTTGCCGGACAGCTCCATATCCTCTTGGGCAGATCTGTGCCATCGGTTTGTTGGCGCCTTCACGGGTGGCCACAAACCTCATGGCTAAGAGAGTGACCTTCACTTGCTCGCCGTAAGGAAGGAGAGTCCCTGCGCAAGTTCATTCAGAGATTTAGCCGTGTGCACTACAACATCCCGGGCGTCCACCCCTGCCGCGGTGATCAGCGCATTTCATCGTAATGTGCGGAACCGCAGGATGAGGGAGGAGATGGCGATGTGCAAAGTCAAGGACGCTGCGAGCTGTACGCCTTGGCCGACAAGTGTGCACGCTACCGAGGAAGGGAGGAGACTCCAGGAGAGAATGCGTAAGCAGGATCTCGACAAGGATTTACACCGGCCCGCAAAGAAGAGCAAACGGCGAGGCAACAGGAAGAAGAAAGCTAAAGAAGTGCTGGCAGTTGAGCAGTCCGGCAATGGAGGCGGCGATAAGAACGCCAAGGTTGGTGGCTCCGGCAAGGAGCTTGCCGCTGACGCCAACCACCAGTCGGTGGCGGCTGCCGACAAGCAGGACAGCTCCGCAAGCGATCGCAAGATCCACCGCACCAAGGGCCACGACCTCCAGAGCTGCAAGAAGGTCGAGCAGCTTGTCGAACAGCAGAGAGCTGAGTACGAGCGGCGCGACAAGGAGAAGGCCCAGGAAGGTGCTGGGGGAGTAAGCAAGAAGCTTCCCGGCCGTGGAGGACGCCGCGGCAAGGCCAAGCAGCGGCAAGGAGATCGACCTCCCCGCGGCCGCGACAAGGATGAAGATGATGACGACGACGAAGATATGGAAGACGCAGCGGCCGACGAGCAGGAGTTTCAGAAAGCCACAGAGGTTCTTCACGTTGACGGAGGTGCTTCTCTGCATACCTCCCACCGCCAACTCAAGCAATGGATGCGGAGGTCAATGCAGCGGAACCATCCGTAGAGTCACGCAAGCCTCAAGTGGTCCAAAGACGTATCATTTTTGATATTGAGGACCACCCTGATCGCATAATCGCGGTCGGGTGCTTGCCAATGTTGGTCTCTCCAACCATCCGCAACCTCAAGGTCACAAAATGTTAGTTGACGGCGGGCCGGCTTGAATCTGATCTCCTCCGCGGTGCTCCGAAGCTTCAAATCCTCGACAATGAGCTCGAAGAGACCGGTACCTTCCAAGGAATCAATCCGGGAAGGAGCAAGCCGAAGGGGAAGATTACGTTGCTGGTCACATTTGGCAGCAAGCTGAACTTCAGGACGGAGAGGGTTACATTCGAGTTGCCGATTTCCCATTACCTTACAATGGGATACTTGGCCGTCCAGCACTCGCCAAGTTCATGGCAGCCTCTCACTACGCTTACAATCTACTCAAGATGCCAGGCCCGATAAGCGTCATCTCTGTCCACGGCGATAAGAAGGATGCCCTTATCTGTGCCGACAAGATCTACCGGGATGCAGCAGCCGCGACGGATTGCCAGACACTTGCCGCTGAAGCTCCCGGGGGGAAGAAGACCAAGTCCAAGTACGGCAAGGGCTCTGATGCTCACTCCAGCAAGCGCACCTCTTCGGAGTGTTGCGCTACCGTCGAGGACGCACCATCGAGATCCACCGGCAAGTGCAAGAAGATGGTGGCTCCGCCGAAGACCAAGAAGGTGCCCGCCAAGGAGGACAAAGACTGTGGTACCTTCACCATCAGTGCCTCTCTCGACCCTAAATAGGAAGGCGCGCTCGTTGCTTTCCAGCAGGCGAATGTCGACGAGTATGCATGGCAACCGTCTGACATCCCCGGTGTTCCCAGGGAAGTGATTGAGCACCGCCTGGCCGTTTGTCCTCATGCGCGCCCGTCAAGCAAAAAGTCGTGAAGCAAGCGGTGGAGCGCCAAGAATTCATAGCGTAAGAGATCAAGAAACCGGAAGCAGCAGGCCTTGTCGAGGAGTGCTCCATCCCACGTGGTTGGCCAATCCCAGTCGTCGCAAGAAGCAAATGGGAAATGGAGACTTTGTATTGACTTCACGGATGTTAATAAAGCTTGTCCCAAAGATCCATTTCCCTTGCCGCGCATTGACCAGATTGTTGACTCCACGGCTGGATGTGATTTGCTTTCGTTTCTTGATGCATACTCAGGATACCATCAGATCTTCATGGCTGAAGAAGATGAGGAGAAGACCGCATTCATCACACCATGTGGCACATACTGTTTCATACGGATGCCTTTCGGTTTGAAGAATGCTGGTTCAACATTTGCAAGGGTAGTCCATGACGCTTTTGAGCCGCAAATGCACAGAAATGTAGAAGCCTACATGGATGACATAGTGGTCAAAAGCAAGGACAAAACAACTTTGGTTCAAGATTTGGACGAGACCTTTGCAAATTTGCGCAAGATCAACCTCAAGCTCAACCCCGAGAAATGCGTGTTTGGAGTCCCTTCCGGCAAGCTTCTCGGGTTCTTCGTGGTCTCGTGAGGAATTGAAGCTAATCCCGACAAGATCAAGGCCATTGAGCAGATTGAAGCACCAAAGCGCCAAGGATGTACGAAGGCTTGCCGGTTGCATGGCTGCTCTCGGCAGGTTTATTTCTAGGTTCTGCTGAGCGCCGCCGCTTTTTCAAGATTTTGAAAAAGGCAGGTCCAATGAAATGGACTCCCGAAGCGGAGGCTGCGCTGCAGGACTTGAAGAGATACCCATCCTCCACTCCAACACTTGTCGCACCTAAGCCACAAGAGAAGTTGCTGCTATTATAGCGGCAACCAATCAGTTGGTTAGTGTTGCGTTAGTAGCGGAGAGGGAGGCGGATGACGAGCCAGCAACCACGGCAAGCACATCCAAATGACAAGGGGGGGCTTCACGACAAGCTCTGGTCCCGACAAGGATGAATCCGCCAGACACGTAATGCAGATACGTAAAAGGATGGTGCAATACCAGTCTACTTTGTCGGGCCCTCCCGCAGGGGCTAGATCGAGGTACTCTGGCGTGCAGAAATTGCTTTTCGCCTCCTCATGGCCTCGAGAAAGCTGCGCCATTACTTCCAAGCACATGAGATCACAGCTTGTCACCGCTTTCCGCTGAAGAGGATACTGCAGAATCCGGAAGCGGCAGGCGCAGGATTGTCGAGTGGGCATCTGGAGCTGTCAAGCTTTGTTCTCAAGTTTGAAAGCACATCAACTATCCAGCGTAGCGTTGGCAGAATTCATAGCGGAATGGACGCCAACACTAGATGAAGAGATTCCAGAGACGAGCATTCCCGTCAAGGAAGCAGGCAAAGAGTGGCTGATGTACTTTGATGGTGCCTTCTCGCTACAAGGCGCCGGTGCCGGCGTGCTGCTTATCGCACCCACCGGAGAGCACCTCAAGTACGTAGTCCAGATGCACTTTCCCAAGGAGCAAGCGACAAACAATACTGCAGAGTATGAAGGTTTGCTAGCCGGTCTCAGGATCGCAGTGGACCGTGGGATCAAAAAGCTTATTGTCAGGGGAGACTCGCAGCTTGTCATCCGCCAAGTCAACAAAGATTACCAGAGCCCGTTGATGGAAGCCTACGTCGATGAAGTGAGGAAGCTGGAAGAGCACTTTGACGGCCTGCAAATGGAACATGTTCCAAGAGCTTAGAATAATATTGCTGACGGCCTGTCAAAGTGCGCTGCGCTTAAGTTACCTGTGGAACGAGGGATTTTCATGCTCAAGCTGACTCAACCAACCGTAACACCATCAACAGGACAAAGCAAGAAGAGGAAGTTGGCCTCTGGTGACTACTTTCCGACAGAGCTTCCCGAAGCCGTCGTTGCAAAGGTCCCCAAGATCAACACCAACAAGCAGCCGAGGAGCAGTCTGCTCCGGCTGCACCCTGTGGTTTGTTTCGTTGAAGTGACGCTCCCGACAAATCTTGCTCCGGCAAGCTTGTCGGGAGCATCAAGCTCCGGCGGCCGCAGGTTCTTGCCGTGGAAGCCGATGTTCCCGCAAAGCAGATATGCCTTTAGTCCTTGTTGTCGAGCCACAAGCTCCAGCATGGGCGCAGCAAATTGTCCATTTCCTCCAGACAGGAGAACTTCCCGAAGAGCAAGAGGAAGCGGAAAAAGTAGCCCGGCAGTCAAGTATGTACCAGTTTGTCGACAGCATACTGTACAAAAGAAGACTCAACGGTGTGAAATTGAAGTGTATTCCACAGGAAGATGGATGTAAGCTATTGGCGAAGATACACGGAGGCATATGTGGTCACCACATTGGCAAGAAGAGCACTTGCCGGCAAAGCTTTCCCAAGCAAGGTTTCTTCCGCCGACAGCCCTCCAGGATGCAACTGCACAAGTAACCAAGTGTGAAGCGTGCCAGTTCCATTCCAAACAGATACACCATCTAGCTCAAGCTCTCCAGACGATCCCTTTATCCTGGCCCTTTTTGGTCTGGGGGCTCGACATCCTCGGCCCTTTCCCCCGAGCTGTCGGGGGCTTTGAGTACTTGTACGTCGCCATCGACAAGTTCACAAAGTGGCCGGAAGTGGAAGCAGTGAGGAAGGTGACGGCACAACGGTCGGTCAAGTTCTTCAAAGTCGATTGTTTGCCGCTTTGAATCCCTAACCGGATCATCACCGACAACGGCACACAATTCACGAAGTCGCACCTTCATGCGGACGCCCAAGACCTTGGCGCCAAGGTCTGCTTTTGCTTCGCTGCTCACCGAGAAGCAACGGTCAAGCGAGAGGGCAATGCTGAAGTGCTGCTGGCTCAAGACCGTAACTTTCGACAGGCTGCACAAGTGCGGAAGAAACTGGATCGAGGAGCTGCCGGTGGTTCTTTGGTCGATCAGACGACGCCAAATCGAGCCACCGCCGTACACCTTTCACTCTAGTCTATGGAGCAGAGGCAGTTCTCCCCACGGAACTCAGATACGGATCGCCTCGAGTACTCGCTTATGATGAGTTTGAGCAAGAGCAGCTGCGACAAGATGACGCGCTGCTCCTTGAGGAGGATCGCTTCAGGCATTGTGTGAGCTGCTCGCTACCAGAAGCTTTGCGTCGCTACCATAGCCGCAGGGTTAATGCCGTAAGTCTCGAGGAAGGCGACCTTGTTCTTCGCGTTCAGTCCGCCAAGAATTCAAACAAGTTGACGCTTGAAGTGGGAAGGCCCTTATCGGGTGAAACGAGTCACTAGGCTCGCATCGTCCGCCTTGAGACCGAAGAAGGCATTCCGTGAGCAACTCCTGGAACATTGAGCATCTTCGTAAGTTTTACCCATAAGGCATGGTTGTTGGAACCTGCTCCTAAGCAACCACCTTTTGTACAAGTCTTGCCGCTGTTGCATGTAATCCTTTGTACAAAGCCGGGCGCAGACCCCGTGCATCAGTAAAGCTCATGTGTTGCGCGCAACTTGTCAAGTTCATGCTTTCATCATTTTATTACATGTTTTGGCTAACACCTTGTGCAGCAACCACACCCGGTAAGCAGAATCGAGCCGCTGGGCTCCATAACGTTATTTCCTCTTCTTTTTCTTTTCTCAAAGAAAGGGAGGCTCCCTCGCGCACAAGTTAACCAGGGGGGAAGGAGGAGATAATACTATGGACCGTGCACCGCCGAGGAAGTTTCACCTCATCGGGAAGCAAGAGACAGAAAAGCTAAGTTGCCAAAGTTTGAGCAATCAAATTTTAAATTTTCAAGTTATCTTCCTCGAACGATAGTACTTTGTATGGAAAACCTGTACGCAGAGGAACCAACTCGCCGGCTAGTCGCGCCCTTACTTTGTTTCGAGTCCGCTCAACAACTTAAGTGAGCTGCGGCTGGTCGCGACAAGGTTGTTGTTGTCGAGGCGGCACTGCCAGAAGGCCGACGTTCAGCACTCAGCTTCAACAAGCAAAAGGTGCCCGCTACCGACAAGTCCCCAATTGTGTAGGGCAGAAACATGCAAAGGAAAGAATCTAGTAGAGGAAATAACATTGCATTGATCGCCTAAGATAGAGTATATTACAAAAATAACTTGTCGCTGATCTAACAAAGTGTTCTAAACATGATCAACAACGACAAGGGAAAGATAAATTTGGCGGCCTAGTCTACGCGGTCGCCCTCGATCCGCTTGATCTTGTTCACCTTGCCCACAATGGGTGCGACAAGGGCTTTGAGCTCCTCCACGTTGGCGTCTGACAGCAAGGATCCGAGGACGCCGTTAAGGTTGAGGCCCGGGTTGCGGAAGGCCACCTTCATCAACACCTTCTCGAGGGCCTCGCACAAACCTCGGGCGCGATTCCTCGGCCAGCTGCTTTGGGACCTCTTCCCGAGTCGCCGGAGACCCGCCACCACGCCTTTGAAGAATAAGCTGAGCTTGGCGCTGGGTTGGAGATGCTCGTCGGAGGAGTATGCAAGGTCCGCCATCCCAGCTCCATCAGCTCGTTGTGGATGTCGGCGGCGGTGTCCACGAGACCTTCAGTCCAGTGCTCCACGCTCTCCCTCAAGGTGTTCTGGACGGAGGCAGCATTCGCTAGCAGCTCCTCCTTTGCCTTGATCGCCTCCAACAAGCCCACCTCCCGCTCTCTGGCGCCATCCAACGTCTGCGTCAGAGTGGTCAGCTTCAGCTCAAGATCCGCCTTGGAATCCTTGGCGGCGTCGAGCTCCTTGGCCCTATCAGCGAGACGACTCTGCAGCTCGCCAAGGGTGTAGGCGTCCTTCTCGCGCTCACGCTTGAGCATGGCAAGCTCTTCGCCGCTCTTCTTGAGGGTGGCCTCCAGCTGTGCCACCTTCGCCTTCAGCTCTTCCTTGGCGGCCTCGGCGGCTGCGGCAGCGTCGCCGCTTCCTGGGCGCCCGCCAGCGACTCCTACATGGGCAAGGTCTTCTTCGTGGCTGTCCAGGTTGACCTTCCGCTGCGCCACTCGCTTTCTGTCTGGCGAGCTTCTCGGCAACCAGCTGTTCCTCCTCAAGCGGCCTTCTCAAGGATGAAGGCCGTGCGCTCTTCTGAAGTTGCCCAGCGCTTCTGCCAGCGGAGGGTTTCTTGGTTGGCGCTCCGGAGCTCTTCGGCGCGCCTCTCCATGTCCGCTCCTGCCCTCGCGACAAGTGCCTCCCGGGTCTCCAACTTGGCCTGCCGGGTGCGGTAGAGCGACAACAGCTTCTTCAGCAGCTCCTCCTCCTCAGACTCACTGCTGCTGCTGCTTGGCGCATCCACCAGCGTCAGCCCAGCGGAGGCGAGTAGATCGCCGTCGAAGGTCTCGCCCTTGACCGGCGCCCTGGAGCTCGGCTCCCAGGGGAGCTTGATGAAGACGCCCGGCCTTGGTAGGCACTGGCTGGGGCTCCTCGAACTGGCCGCTGGCAGCGGGGAGTCGGCTGTCGGTGTAGCGCTTGCAGCTCCTGCGGCCTCAGGGGGCCGTCGATGATCGCCCGACCCCTCGCCGGCCTCTGCGTCGGCAGCCTCGATGGCCTCCTCGCCAACAGGCTCGTCGGCGACGGCCTCGTCCTCCACGACGACGACCTCTTCTTCTTCGATCAAGGCCTCGCCGGTGTTGCCGCTGCTGCGTTTCCTCCTCGCCGCGGCCTCGACCTCCATCGGGTCTGCGTCGACGAAGAAAGAGCAACAAGCAGATATTCAAAAAGAGAAACAAAATAAAGCAAGCCCAGAGAGATTTTCGCATAAGGGAATTACCTGCAACGGGATCCGCGGCCATGGCCTCGACCACTGGAGGGTCACTGGCGCCGTCCCTTGCCGGGGTAGCCTCTCTTGCCGGGGTGGCCTCCCTTGCCGGGGTGGCCTCCCTTGTCGGAGGGAGCTCCCTTGCCGGGGAGTCCTCCCTTGGCGGCGTAGTGTCAGCAGACATGATCTCGGGGGCGGCTTCCGAGCCCTCCTGATGAGGCTGCTCTGCTCCTACACAAGCACACAGTCAGATATCAACGAAGAAAGGGCACCCCTGCGCACCTAATAGTAAGGAGAAAACTGCACACTTACTCTGGGGGCTGTCTTTGGGGCTGCTCGAAGGAAGGATGCCGGGTCCGGCAAGGCGGTCTCGGACGCGTCCCCTGTCAGCCAGGAGAATCGTCCTCAACGACGACCGTCGGGATCTTGGCCCTCTTCGCCGCTCTCTGGGCCAGTGTCCTGAAACGAAAAGAGTCCAGAACGACGCAAATCAGATTCAAGATGAAGCAATAGAAATTAAAGAAATACAAGCACAAGTCTCAAGAGCTTACTCTTCGCCTTCCTCCTCGGAGCTGAGCGCGGAGAAGTCAAACTCCGGCCCGCCTCCGGTGCGATGAGGCGGGGGAGTGGGCTCTCTTGGCCGCTTGGCGAGGCGTCGGCGGTGGCTCGAGAAGATTCCGCCCCAGTTGTCGCTGCAGTTTGGGGCGCTCCCGCGGTAACCTCGCTTGCCGCGGTGGAGCGCGTCGCGCGGCGTTGCTGCTGTGGGCCGGTCTGCCGCCCCGACTCATCTCCAACCCTGCGGAGACGCCTCTTCGGCGGAGCCGGGGGCACCGCTGGCGGCAAGTCGCTTGGCGGTAGGGAAGAAGCGCCCTCGGCGGGTCCACTCGACCCGGCCTCGGGCTCGACAAGCTCGCCCTCGCCGGTGACCTCCCTCGCTCAGCAAGGCTTGCCGCCTTCGCCGCGCGTCCGCCTCCTCCACGGTGAACCCGAAGGCTCCGGTAGCGGCCGGCTCGCTGCCTCCTCCACCTGGTGGCAATCCGCGCCATCTCCTGGTCGGTGGTGTCGCTGGTGAGCCACTTCGCTTTCGTCGGAGCGGATCGGCACTTCTTGCAAATCGTCAAGAATTGCTGCACGACCTCGTCGGGGGGCTCCTGCCAGGTCGGGACGATCCCGTGGGAGTCGCACAGTGGCATCATGGCGCGGATGCGGTCAAGCGCTGAGTTGTTGCACAAAGGGACGACCCCCCGCGGCAACCTAAACCACTCTGGATGGTCGGGGTCGTTCTTGAACAACTCGAGCAGCACTGAATCCAACTCCATGACGGTGAAGTTCCACCAGGCCCGGCGCAGCCTCATGATGTCCGCCAGATTCTGAACTCCCAAGCAGGCCTCCTCCTTTCCTGCAAGGGAGCGTCGGGCGGCGGCGAAGTCTGCGCCAGCTGCTCCTACGGTCAACCCGGCAAGCCTGAGGCGCAGAATTCGGGTCACAGCTATCTTCAGCTTCGCATCCTCCGGCGCCAAGTTACTCCAATCCCTACCGCGCACGATTGGGGTTTGGCGCACGGCGGTGAAGGGCTGCGGGTTCTCCTCTACGACCCAGCACCAGTTGGCCCTCCACTCCTCCCACTTGTTGCGGAACTCGCCCTCTAAGTAGGCCTCTTTCTTGCCGATCCTAGAGACCTGTGCTATCCCTCCGGCAAGTGGCTCTCCTCTCTCGACGCGGGGAACAAAGAAATGGCGGAAGAGTGCCACGTTCGGGTGGACTCCGACAAAGTTTTCGCACAAATGCGCGAAAACCGCCATGGTCAAGACAGCGTTGGGGGTGAAATCAAGGAGGAGGAGGCTAAAGGTGTTCATTATGTCGCAAAAGAACTCGGAAAAGGGCGGGCAAAGCCCGCAATAGAAGAAAAGGGCGAAGAAAGGGTACCCTGTTGGGGCCAAATCGGAGGCGGAGGCGGGAAGCACCCTCGTGCGCGGATGCGCACGAGTCTCCGTCGACCAGAAGAGGTAGAAGACGTCCCGCAGCTCCCTTGCGCCGAGCTACGGGGGGAAGATGGCTCACTCCTTGCGCAGCGCCGTGAGCCGCTGCGCCTCGGCCGACTTGACGCCCTTCTCCTTGTCGGCTTTCGGAGCCATGGCGAGGGGAGGCGGAGGAGGCCGACGGCGGTGAGTGTGCTTGTGGTGAAAGGGGGCGGGGCGCTGCTCTCTTCGCACCGGAGAAGAAGAGGGGAGCGGCGGTGGTTTTCTTGACAAGACAACAATGGCAGGGGTGGTCGGCCTGCCTCTGTTTCCTCCGCTTATAAAGGGGGGAGGGGCGGACGTTCCGCTTATACTAATAAAGAACCCCTCACGACCGCGCCCACGATCTCTCGCACGACGCCACGTCCGGCACGTGCCGTTAGTGGGGATCGTGGTGGGTCCGGGGCGAGGTGCGACGTGGTCGAGGCCGCGCGTGTCCGTGCACAGTTTTGGGCCTGGCCTGACAAGCGCTCGGCACCGTGAACGGCCCAGGCCCGGCTCTGTCGGTGTACTAGAGTAGGGGTACCCTAGTATCCCGTGCTTGCACGGACGATTGCAGCGCCTTACGGCAGGGTTTGCCTCGTCACCGCCAAGATCCTCCGTGGCTCCTTTGGAGCCATTCAAGAACAAAGTATTTGATTAAGAAGACAAGGTCCCGACAAGAGGAGCTTGTCGTGAAGGCCACTCAAGGCTCGCAGAAGACAAGGCCCCGCAAGAGGAGCTTGCCGGAAGGCTCGAGCGCGACAAGCCTCCGGGCGCGACAAGGATTCGGCCGCGGCAAGGCGCTTGCCGCGGCATGCAACTTCTCTCCGTCCCCGCTCCAGCTCATCCAGCGACGTGTCGCCATGGGACCGTTCCATGGGCGCGTGTCGAGCGGCTGTGCAGCCAGCGGAGAGCAGCGATAAGCGGCGCTGACAAGCTCGCCATCGTGGCGAGCGGAGGCGCACCTGACGGTCTCTGTTACACTGTTTGGGCGACAATGACGGGCATTTATTGCTTTTGTCCCTTGCCGTCAGAGTTAGGTATTTTGCATCGCACCTTTGCTCGGTAGGTGTACCAACTCCTATTTTTACATTTGTACCCTCATCTATGTTGCCACCTGTCGGAGACCCCTTGAGCATATAAAAGGAGGCCCATGCGCAACGTAGAAAGGGGTTCGGCGGGTTCGGTTCGGCTGGTTCGGTTCATTCGACTGGCCAAAGACGAGACACACTCACGCTAGGTTTTGTAGCTCGCATTGCTCCCTAGCAAGAACACAATAGATCAAACAAGCAGCAGTAGGAGTTTTATCTCTCCGGAGAGCTCCAAAGCTGGGTAAACTGCTCGTGTGCCTCGCCTCGATCCGCTCTTCGTGCGATCTCCGCCCCCCTCCGAACCACAAGGGGCCTGGTCCGCCGGCCCCATAGGTGTTCGTGGGTACGATCAGCCTCCCCGACACCACGCGCGTGTCCTGCTCTGCCTCCTCGGGTCTCCGGATCGTCTCCTCACCGCCAGCGACCTCCCGCCGCTGGTTTCCATCGCTGACAACGGAAATCTTCTCCGCCGTTGTCGCCGTAGCGAACTCCTGCCACTCTAGGGTATGGGTTCGACCTTTGTGCTATTCTTTTACCTCTGATTCATAGCACATTGTTTTGCCATGATCCTTACCACGTATGAAAACACTGTATCCACTGAAAACATCCTTTAGGTTAGATTTGATTTGAAAATTTAGGGTTTGGTCACTGCTACCTCTTGACCACTGCGTTGGTTTTCCCTTGAAGAGGAAAGGGTGATGCAGCAAAGTAGCGTAAGTATTTCCCTCGGTTTTTGAGAACCAAGGTATCAATCCATTGGGAGGCTACGTGCAAGTCACTCGCACCTACACAAAACAAATAAATCCTCGCAACCAACGCGATAAGGGGTTGTCAATCCCTTCACGGTCACTTACGAGAGTGAGATCTGATAGATATGATAGGATAATATTTTTGGTATTTTTGTGATAAAGATGCAAAGTAAAATAAAAGCAAAGTAAAAAGCAAAGGAAATAACTTAGTGTTGGAGAATTAATATGACGAAGATAGACCCGGGGGGCCATAGGTTTCACTAGTGACTTCTCTCAAGAGCATAAGTATTTTACGGTGGGTGAACAAATTACTGTTGAGCAATTGACAGAATTGAGCATTTTTATGAGAATATCTAGGTATGATCATGTATATATGCATCACGTCCGAGACAAGTAGACCGACTCCTGCCTGCATCTACTACTATTACTCCACTCATCGACCGCTATCCAGCATGCATCTAGAGTATTAAGTTCATAAAAATAGAGTAACACCTTAAGCAAGATGACATGTTGTAGAGGGATAAATTCATGCAATATGATAAAAACCCCATCTTGTTATCCTCGATGGCAACAATACAATACGTGCCTTGCTGCCCCTAGTGTCACTGGGAAAGGACACTTCAAGATTGAACCCAAAGCTAAGCACTTCTCCCATTGCAAGAAAGATCAATCTAGTAGGCCAAACCAAACAGATAATTCGAAGAGACTTGCAAAGATAACCAATCATACGTAAAAGAATTCAGAAGATTCAAATATTGTTCATAGATAAACTTGATCATAAACCCACAATTCATCGGTCTCAACAAACACACCGCAAAAGAAGATTACATCAAATAGATCTCCACGAGAGAGGGGGAGAACATTGTATTGAGATCCAAAATGAGAGAAGAAGCCATCTAGCTAATAACTATGGACCCGAAGGTTTGAGGTAAACTACTCACACTTCATCGGAGGGGCTATGGTGTTGATGTAGAAGCCCTCCGTGATCGATGCCCCTCCGACGGAGCTCCAAAACAGGCCCCAAGATGGGATCTCGTGGGTACAGAAGGTTGTGGCGGTGGAATTAGGTTTTTGGCTCCGTATCTGATCATTTGGGGGTACGTAGGTATATATTGGAGGAAGGAGTACCTCGGTGGAGCAACAGGGGGCCCATGAGGGTGGAGGGCGCACCCTGGGGGTGTAGGCGCGCCCCCCTACCTCGTGGCCTCCTCGTTTGTTTCTTGACCTAGGGTCCAAGTCTTCTGGATCTTGTTCGTTCCAAAAATGACGTTCCCGAAGGTTTCATTCCGTTTGGACTCCGTTTGATATTCCTTTTCTGCGAAACTCTGAAATAGGCAAAAAAACAGCAATTCTGGGCTGGGCCTCTGGTTAATAGGTTAGTCCCAAAAATAATATAAAAGTGAATAATAAAGCCCAATAATGTCCAAAACAGTAGATAATATAGCATGGAGCAATCAAAAATTATAGACACGTTGGAGACGTATCAAGCATCTCCAAGCTTAATTCCTGCTCGTCCTCGAGTAGGTAAATGATAAAAACAGAACTTTTGATGCGGAGTGCTACTTGGCATAATTTCAATGTAATTCTTCTTAATTATGGTATGAACATTTAGATCCGAAAGATTCAAGACAAAAGTTTAATATTGACATAAAAATAATAATACTTCAAGCGTACTAACAAAGCAATTATGTCTTCTCAAAAAAACATGGCCAAAGAAAGTTATCCCTACAAAATCATATAGTCTGGCTATGCTCTATCTTCACCATAAAAAGTATTTAAATCATGCACAACCCCGCTGACAAGTCAAGCAATTGTTTCATACTTTTGATGTTCTCAAACTTTTTCAATCTTCATGCAATACATGAGCGTGAGCCATGGACATAGCACTATATGTGGAATAGAATGGTGGTTGTGGAGAAGACAAAAGGAGAAGATAGTCTCACATCAACTAGGCGTATCAACGGGCTATGGAGATGCCCATCAATAGATATCAATGTGAGTGAGTAGGGATTGCCATGCAACAGATGCACTAGAGCTATAAGTATATGAAAGCTCAACAAAAGAAACTAAGTGGGTGTCCATCCAACTCGCTTGCTCATGAAGACCTAGGGCATTTTGAGGAAGCCCATCATTGGAATATACAAGCCAAGTTCTATAATGAAAAATTCCCACTAGTATATGAAAGTGACAGAATGAGAGACTCTCTATCATGAAGATCATGGTGCTACTTTGAAGCACAAGTGTGGTAAAAGGATAGTAACATTGTCCCTTCTCTCTTTTTCTCTCATATTTTTTTTGGGCCTTTTCTCTTTTTTTATGGCCTCTTTTTTTTTTGTCCGGAGTCTCATCCCGACTTGTGGGGGAATCATAGTCTCCATCATCCTTTTCCTCACTTGGGACAATGCTCTAAAAATGAAGATCATCACACTTTTATTTTCTTACAACTCAAAAATTACAACTCGATACTTAGAACAAAATATGACTCTATATGAATGCCTCCGTGATGTATCGATATGCAATGAATCAAGAGTGACATGTATGAAAGAATTATGAACGGTGGCTTTGCCACAAATACGATGTCAACTACATGATCATGCAAAGCAATATGACAATGATGGAGCATGTCATAATAAACAGAACGGTGGAAATTTGCATGGCAATATATCTCGGAATGGCTATGGAAATGCCATGATAGGTAGGTATGGTGGCTGTTTTGAGGAAGGTATATGGTGGGTGTATGATACCGGCGAAAAGTGCGCGGTATTAGAGAGGCTAGCAATGGTGGAAGAAAGAAGGGTGCATATAATTTTGGACTCAACATTAGTCATAAATAACTCATATACTTATTGCAAAAATCTACAAGTTATCAAAGAAAAGTATTACGTGCATGCTCCTAGGGGGATAGATTGGTAGGAAAAGACCATCGCTCGTCCCGACCGCCACTCATAAGGAAGACAATCAATAAATAAATTATGCTCCGACTTCATCACATAACGGTTCACCATACGTGCATGCTACGGAATCACAAACTTTAACACAAGTATTTCTCAAATTCACAACTACTCAACTAGCATGACTCTAATATCACCATCTTTATATCTCAAAACAATTATCAAGCATCAAACTTTTCTTAGTATTCAGCACACTCATAAGAAAGTTTTACTAATCTTGAATACCAAGCATATTAGGATTATTTAAGAAAATTACCATGCTATTTAAGACTCTCAAAATAATCTAAGTGAAGCATGAGAGATCAATAGTTTCTATAAAACAAATCCACCACCGTGCTCTAAAAGATATAAGTGAAGTACTAGAGCAAAACTATATAACTCAAAAGATATAAGCGAAGCACATAGAGTATTCTAACAAATTCCAAATCATGTATGGCTCTCTCAAAAGGTGTGTACAGCAAGGATGATTGTGGCAAACTAAAAATCAAAGACTCAGATCATACAAGACGCTCCAAGAAAAACACATATCATGTCGTGAATAAAAATATAGCTCCAAGTAAAGTTACCGATGGAAGTAGACGAAAGAGGGGATGCCTTCCGGGGCATACCCAAGCTTTGGCTTTATGGTGTCCTTAGATTATCTTGGGGGTGCCATGGGAATCCCCAAGCTTAGGCTCTTGCCTTTCCTTGTTCCATAATCCATCAAATCTTTCACCCAAAACTTGAAAACTTCACAACATAAAACTCAACAGAAAATCTCGTGAGCTCTGTTAGCGAAAGAAAACAAAAGACCACTTCAAGGTACTGTAATGAACTCATTCTTTATTTATATTGGTGTTAAACCTACTGTATTCCAACTTCTCTATGGTTTATAAACTATTTTACTGCACATAGATTCATCAACATAAGCAAACAACACACGAAAAACAGAATCTGTCAAAAAATGTAATCAGAGTAGTAATCAGAACTAACGCAAACTTAAGGAACTCCAAAAAATCAGCCAAAATAGGAAGACCTAGAAATTTTTTTATTGATCAGAAGCAATTCGAATCAGTATTTTATCTTGTTCTGGTGATTTTTAACAATTATTTTCGTGAACAGAAATTTTCGGGAAATTACAGCAAGATCAAATAACTATCATCCAAGAAGATCCTACAGGTTTAACTTGGCACAAACACTAATTAAAACATAAAAACACATCTAACAAGAGGCTAGAAAAAATATTTATTCCTAAACATAAGCAAAAAGCAAAAAATAAAAATAAAATTGGGTTGCCTCCCAACAAGCGCTATCGTTTAACGCCCCTAGCTAGGCATAAAAGCAAGGATAGATCTAGGAAGTGCCATAGTAATAGGATAGATCTAGGAAGTGCCATAGTAATAGGGTAGATCGGTGAAACTCATTTCATACTCTCTACGTTCGGCAGCAAGTTTTCTTTGAGGCAAGCAAAAGTAATCAAGAAGGCTAAATTTAATGGGTCAAAAGTCCCCAAGATCAATTTTAGGAGGTATAGGTTCCTCCTTCGGCCCTTCGTATTGCACAACCAATTCATCATTATAAGTATTCTTCCGACAGAACTTTGTGAGCCTATATTCGATAGAATATCCTAGCCCATTATTTCGAATAGCCAAATCATTAAGTTCAGAAATTCTATCAACTAGAACATTGGTAGGAACCTTTTTTCTAAGGTTTTCATTGAAAGCAACATAGTCTAGAGATTGAAAATGCATTATTTCTTCTTGATCAAAGAGGATAGCTTCTATGGGAGGACGGCCAGCATCCACCCTATAATGTGCAAAGATTTCTTTGGCCTCTTTTATTATAGATCTGAACTCATTAGCCAAAAAGATAGTAGCGACACACTTAACAGAAGAATGCTCTATATTAGAACATTCTAGGAAAATCCTTTGTATGCAAGGGTGCAAGTGCATAAATTGCCTTTCAAGTTCAACTATAAGCATGGCAATAGCGTCAGCAAGACTACTAGTTCTATGAAGAATGGAACTGCCCATAGAAGGCAAAGCACCATCACAAGTAAAGAAATCTTGAATAACTCCTTTCCCAATAATATTACCACTACCAATTCGAAATCTTTTTGTATGCAAGGTAGGGAGTTCTTCAGCAGGAGCATCAGAATTTTCCATGATATTATTATTGTCCATATCGGCAATAATTTCCCCAATTTCAGACATAGCGACAGAAAGAGCGAGGGGCAAAAGGAAGAAGGCGAACGGAAAAGAGAGGGCGAATAAAACGGCAAGGGTGAAGTGGGGGAGAGGAAAACGAGAGGCAAATGGCAAATAATGTAATGCGGGAGATAAGGGATTGTGATGGGTACTTGGTATGTTGACTTTATGTAGACCTCCCGACAGCGGCGCCAGAAATCCTTCTTGCTACCTCTTGAGCACTGCGTTGGTTTTCCCTTGAAGAGGAAAGGGTGATGCAGCAAAGTAGCGTAAGTATTTCCCTCAATTTTTGAGAACCAAGGTATCAATCCAGTAGGAGGCAATGCACGAGTCCCTCGCACCTACACAAAACAAATAAATCCTCGCAACCAACGCGATAAGGGGTTGTCAATCCCTTCACGGTCACTTACGAGAGTGAGATTTGATAGATATGATAGGATAATATTTTTGGTACTTTTGTGATAAAGATGCAAAGTAAAATAAAAGCAAAGTAAAAAGCAAAGGAAATAACTAAGTGTTGGAGGATTAATATGATGAAGATAGACCCCGGGGCCATAGGTTTCACTAGTGGCTTCTCTCAAGAGCATAAGTATTTTACGATTGGGTGAACAAATTCTTTGTTGAGCAATTGACAGAATTGAGCATAGTTATGAGAATATATAGGTATGATTATGTATGTAGGCATCACGTCCGAGACAAGTAGACCGACTCACTGCATCTACTACTATTACTCCACTCATCGACCGCTATCCAGCATGCATCTAGAGTATTAAGTTCATAAAAACGGAGTAACGCCTTAAGCAAGATGACATGATGTACAGGGATAAATTCATGCAATATGATAAAAAAAACCCATCTTGTTATCCTCGATGGCAACAATACAATACGTGCCTTGCCGCTCCCTCATCCTTTGGGAAAGGACACCGCAAGATTGAACCCAAAGCTAAGCACTTCTCCCATTGCAAGAAAGATCAATCTAGTAGGCCAAACTAAACTGATAATTCGAAGAGACTTGCAAAGATAACCAATCATACACAAAAGAATTCAGAAGATTCAAATATTGTTCATAGATAAACTTGATCATAAACCCACAATTCATCCGTCTCAACAAACACACCGCAAAAAGAAGATTACATCGAATAGATCTCCACGAGAGAGGGGAGAACATTGTATTGGGATCCAAAAAGAGAAGAAGCCATCTAGCTAATAACTATGGACCCGAAGGTCGAGGCAAACTACTCACACTTCATCGGAGGGCTATGGTGTTGATGTAGAAGCCCTCCGTGATCGATGCCCCTCTCTGTGATCGGAGGGCGGTGGAATTAGGTTTTTGGCTCCGTGTCGATCGTTTGAAGTGCGTAGTTATATATAGGAGGAAGGAGTACGTCGGTGGAGCAACAGGGGGCCCACGAGGGTGGAGGGCGCGCCCTGGGGGGTAGGCGCGCCCCCTACCTCGTGGCCTCCTCCTTTGTTTCTTGACGTAGGGTCCAAGTCTCCTGGATCTTGTTCGTTCCAAAAATCACGTTCCCGAAGGTTTCATTCCGTTTGGACTCCGTTTGATATTCCTTTTCTGCGAAACTCTGAAATAGGCAAAAAAACAACAATTACATTTGGGCCTCCGGTTAATAAGTTAGTCCCAAAAAAATATAAAAGTGAATAATAAAGCCCAATAATGTCCAAAACAGTAGATAATATAGCATGGAGCAATAGAAAATTATAGATACGTTGGAGACGTATCAGTCACCGCCGAACTCATCTCGGACCGACCGAGTTGTAGAAATCGGTCCCACCGATTTGGCTTAGGCCGTAGCACTTGCGATTTTCGGTCTGACCGAAAACTGCAAATCGGTGTGACTGAGTTCGATTCTCTGTGAAACCCTAGCAATCTCGGTGCCACCGAATTGTGGCTCGGTCTGACCGTGTTCACTAGTTTAGGTTCCAAACGTTGCTTCGGTATCACTGAGTTTACAAATCGGTAGCTCCAAAATGCTTTCTGTGGAGAACTAAAACTAAGTTTTTAAGTTATCTATTTTGCAAAATGTCTGCACTTTGTGATGCTCATCCACTCTACCTCATCTACATCTATTCACAGGGTCTGCTGTCAGTAAGTTTGCAAAGATTTCTGATCAGTGTGATCGAGCAGTGTCCCGAGGAACATGTGCAGCTGAGTGAGGGTTCAGATCCCTCAAGCACTTCTGATGATGGCAGCAGGAGCACTCCAAGTAACTTGCGAAAGGCAGCCACCAGATCTAGGAAGAAGAGAACCTCATATTCAGAGGATGAGGACTATGTGGCTACTGAGGAGGAAGTAAACTCCAAGAAGAAGGTGCTGAAAAAGGAGTATGGCACAGCTACTGCAATTAAGCCAGGGATGAATAAGAAGGCACCAGCAAAGATAATTCCTGTGTCTAAGGCCAGAGCCTCTACTCAAGAGATAATGGAGCTCACTCTCGAACCCAGAGAAGGTAAAGAAGGCAAGAAGAGGAAAGAGAGGGTCGGGAAGACTATTGCCAGAGTCATTGGCAAGCCCTCCAAGATGAGAGATCTATCTGATGAAGAAGAAGAAGAGGAAGAGGATGCACCAGCACCCAAAGCTCAGAAGCTTATGGGAGATGCTATAAAGTCAGGGGCTGCTCCATCAAAGCCCAAGACAGCTCCCAAAACTCAAGCTCAGAAACCTCCTAAGCCCAAGAGGAACAATAGAAGTATTCCCGCTGAAGAAAAGAACAAAGCCACAGTGCCTCAAGCTGAAGAAGAAGATGATGAATCTCTTGTTTTGAGGAAATTGAAACCCAAGATTCCAGACCACAATGATGCTCATCCAGTGGCTGAAGACATGCATATCAGAAAGGATGCTGGACTGAGATTGTGGAGACAGTCTGATCCTTAATTTTAATTATGCTATGAGGAGGAGGACTGCAGTTGACTACAGATTTCATACAAAGGAACAACAAGACTTCTATGAAACATTTTTTCTTGACAAGAAGCCAATTGTATGTGACATGAGATGGGTTGATTGGGAATACATCAAGGAAGAAAAAGATCACTTTCCAGGAGTTTATGACAGCTTCAAAGCATGTGGAGTTGATAAATTTGTTGGGCAGAAGCTCACAAAATGGAATGATGAGCTGATCATGCAGTTTTACTCCACTGCTCACTTCTATCCAGATGGGAGGATAGTTTGGATGTCAGAAGGTACTAGGTACCGATCCTTTGTTGAAGAATGGGCCAAGCTGATAAATGCCCCAGAAGAACATGAAGATGACTTGGATGTGTATACCACGAAGAAGAAGGACCACAACACTATGGAAAACATATACAAGGAGATCCCATATAAAGCTTTGGATACTCACAAGCTTGGATCAGTACATTACATGTTGTCTGGTTTGCCTACCATCAACGCAATCCTTAGGCATACTCTACTACCCAAGTCAGGAGATCACAAGATGATCACAGGGCATTATATCAACATGCTACTGTTTTTTGATGTCCCTCAGAAGTTCAAGGTCATGCGTCTGATTGTAGAGACAATCAAGAGGACTGCTGCTGACCAGAAGAGAAGCTGTGGCTATGCTCCACACATTCAGGAGCTCATCAACTCCAAGATGGGCACAGGAACACATCTGTTGGATAAGAAGCATCTACCCTTATATTCTGATTTTGAAGACAACACTGTAGTGATGAATGACGAGGAATCATCATCAGCTCAAGCACAAGAGAAAAGAGCCAAAGCAAAGGCTGAGAAAGCTGCCAAGATGCTAAGTGTTGAAGAGGCATCTCAAGTTTTCCTGAAGAGCAAGCAAGATCAACTTGCATATCTGATCCAGTCTACACTGAGGATTGAGAAGGGCTTGGCCACCCTGACTCAAAACCAGGAGAGCTTGGAGAGGATCACAGAAACCAAATTTTATGATCTTGATCGTAACTGAGATTCAAACATTAGGAGGGAGCAGAAGAGAAGAGAGGAAGGGCAACTACTGATGCATTTGAGCGAGTACCTAGAGGATGAGGTCTGCTGCAGTGCATGTACCTGATACAAGAGCAACAACATCAGCACTAGCAGCCACAGCTTCAGTGCCACACTACAAAAAAAAGACAGATCCGTGACATTTTGGGCTGAAAGAATTTTTTTTACTGTCATACTTATGACACTTCTATGATGATAATTGTGACAAAACCGGTATCATCATAGATGTGGTGGGCTCCTACTTCTATGAAAAAAATCATGACAGAAAATGGGCTTTTCGTCCTGGGCGGGCCGGAGACGCAGCTGCATGACATTCTTTGGGCCAGTCATGACGGAAAAAACCATGGTAGAAGCGAGGGCTAGGAAAATATCGAGGTGTTCCCGGTTATGGTGGGTGGTCGGGGCATAGCGATTCACGGAGGTTTGCGCGTTTCTCTCGTACACGCACGCGTGTGGAGTGCGGCGTTGGGCTCTAATCGAACCCGAGTGAGGCGTTCGCCCTCACGAACCCGGCGATTACTGCTGCAGGCTACGACATTCTTGAACTCGGCGATCGATCGATGGTTGTTAATCGAACCCGATCGAGCGATTCCGTCCATCTAGCTAATCAAGCCGATCGATGCTGCCTCTGGATGAACAGTGAGCGTTGCTGGGGGGGGGGAGGGGGTTTGGATGAACAGTTCCAGGTGGGGGTGGATGAATAGGACCCCATGGTGTCGCCTCGGGATGAACAGGACCCCAATCAATCGAGCCAGTTGGGGCTGGATGAACAGGACTCCGTGGAGGGCTGGATGAACAGGACGACCCCGTGGAGGGCTGGATTAACAATAGACGGTGGAGGGCTGGATGAACAGTAGCCCATGGAGGGGTGGTTGAACAGGAGCCCGTGGAGAGGGCTGGTTGAGCGATGGCCGGTGGAGTAAGCGCCAAGGTGGAGGCTGGATGAGCAGAGCCCGTGGATGAACAATCGCAGGTGGAGGCTGGAGGCGGTCGACGGTGGATGAGCGATGGCCGTGGAGGCTGGAGGGGGTCGACGGTGGAGATGAACAGTATCCCGTGGAGTCCCGTTTTGCGGTACGCCACACCCCTCCCGATTAACAGGACCCTCGTTTCGACCGTAGCGCTCCAACACAAGTCCGTTTCCTCCGTTTTGCAGTACGCTGATAACCCACAAGTATAGGGGATCGCAACAGTTTTCGAGGGTATAGTATTCAACCCAAATTTATTGATTCGACACAAGGGGAGCCAAAGAATATTCTCAAGTATTAGCAGTTGAGTTGTCAATTCAACCACACCTGGATAACTTAGTATCTGCAGCAAAGTATTTAGTAGCAAAGTAATATGGAAGTAACGGTAACGGTGGCAAAAGTAACAGTGATAGTTTTGTAGTGATTGTAACAGTGGCAACGGAAAAGTAAATAAGCGAAGAACAATATGTGAAAAGCTCGTAGGCATTGGATCGGTGATGGAGAATTATGCCGGATGCGATTATTCATGCAACAGTTATAACATAGGGTGACACGGAAATAGCTCCAATTCATCAATGTAATGTAGGCGTGTATTCCGAATATAGTCATACCTGCTTATGGAAAAGAACTTGCATGACATCTTTTGTCCTACCCTCCCGTGGCAGCAAGGTCCTATTGGAAACTAAGGAATATTAAGGCCTCCTTTTAATATAGTACCAGACCAAATCATTAGCACATAGTGAATACATGAACTCCTCAAACTACGGTCATCACCTGGAGTGGTCCCGATTATTGTCACTTCGGGGTTGCCGGATCATAACACATAGTAGGTGACTATAGACTTGCAAGATAGGATCAAGAACTCACATATATTCATGAAAACATAATAGGTCCAGATCTGAAATCATGGCACTCGGGCCCTAGTGACAAGCATTAAGCATAGCAAAGTCATAGCAACATCGGTCTCGTAACATAGTGGATACTAGGGATCAAACCCTAACAAAACTAACTCGATTACATGATAAATCTCAACCAACCCATCACCGTCCAGCAAGCCTACGATGGAATTACTCACGCACGGCAGTGAGCATCATGAAATTGGTGATGGAGGATGGTTGATGATGACGATGGCGACGGATTCCCCTCTCCGGAGCCCCGAATGGACTCCAGATCAGCCCTCCTGAGAGAGATTAGGGCTTGGCGGCGTCTCCGTATCGTAAAACGCGATGAATCCTTCTCTCTGATTTTTTTCTCCCCGAACACGGGTATATAGAGTTGGAGTTAAGGTCAGTGGAGCTCCAGGGGCCTGAGGCGAGGCGCGCCTAGGGGGGTAGGCGCGCCCCCACCCTCGTGGACAGGGTGTGGGCCCCCTGGCCTTGATTCTTTCGCCTGTATTTTTTATTAATTCCAAAATAATTCTACGTTGATTTTCAGGTCATTTCGAGAACTTTTATTTCTGCAAAAAAATAACACCATGGCAACTCTGCTGAAAACAGCGTCAGTCCGGGTTAGTTCCATTCAAATCATGCAAGTTAGAGTCCAAAACAAGGGCAAAAGTGTTTGGAAAAGTAGATACGATGGAGACGTATCAACTCCCCCAAGCTTAAACCTTTGCTTGTCCTCAAGCTATTCAGTTGATAAACTGAAAGTGATAAAGAAAAACTTTTATAAACTCCATTTGCTCTTGTTGTTCTGAATATGTAAAGCCAACATTCAAGTTTTCAACAAATATTATGACTAACCATATTTACAATAACACTTAGGTCTCATGTTTACTCATGTCAATGTCATAATCAACTAGCAAGCAATAATAATAAATCTCGGATGACAACACTTTCTCAAAACAATCATGATATGATATAACAAGATGGTATCTCGCTAGCCCTTTCTGAGACCGCAAAACATAACTGCAGAGCACCTTTAAAGATCAAGGACTGACTAAACATTGTAATTCATGGTAAAAGAGATCCAGTCATACCCAATATAAATTAATATTAATGGATGCAAATGACAGCGGTGCTCTCCAGCTGGTGCTTTTTAATAAGAGGGTGATGACTCAACATAAAAGTAAATAGATAGGCCCTTCACGGAGGGAAGCGAGGATTTGTAGAGGTGCGAGCTCAATTTTAAAACAGAGATAAATAATATTTTGAGCGGCATACTTTCATTGTGAACATAACAACCGAGAGATCTCGATATCTTCCATGCTACACACATTATAGGCGGTTTCCAAACGGAATGGTAAAGTTTATACTCCCCCTCCACCAACAAGCATCAATCCATGGCTGGCTCGAAACAACGAGTGCCTCGAACTAACAAGAGTCCCGGGGGAGTTTTGTTTGCAGTTATTTTGATTTGATTTGCATAAAGCATGGGACTGGGCATCCCAGTGACCAGCCATTATCTCGTGAGTGAGGAGCGGAGTCCACTCCTCTTGAGAATCACCTGCCTAGCATGGAAGATATAGATAACCCTAGTTGATAAATGAGCTATTCGAGCATGCAAAACAGAATTTCATTTGAAGGTTTAGAGTTTGGCACATACAAATTTACTTGGAACGGCAGGTAGATACCACATATATAGGAAGGTATAGTGGACTCATATGGAATAACTTTGGAGTTTATGGAAGTGGATGCACAAGCAGTATTCCCGCTTAGTACAAGTGAAGGCTAGAAAAAGACTGGGAAGCGACCAACTAGAGAGCGACAATAGTCATGAACATGCATTAAAATTAATAAACATTGAGTGCAAGCATGAGTAGGATATAATCCACCATGAACATAAATATCGTGAAGGCTATGTTGATTTTGTTTCAACAACATGCGTGAACATGTGCCAAGTCGAGTCACTCGAATCATTTAAAGGAAGATACCACCATATTATACCACATCACAACCATTTTAATAGCATGTTGGCATGCAATGTAAACCATTATAAACTCCTAGCTAATTAAGCATGGCATAAGCAACTATAATCTCTAATTGTCATTGCAAACATGTTTATTCATAATAGGCTGAATCAGGAACGATGAACTAATCATATTTACAAAAACAAGAGAGGTCGACTTCATACCAGCTTCTCTCATCTCAATCAGTCCATCATATATCGTCATAATTGCCTTTCACTTGCACGATCGAACGATGTGAATAATAATAATAGTGCACGTGCATTGGACTAAGCTGGAATCTGCAGGCATCTAACATATAGGAGAAGACAAGATAATATGGGCTCTTGGTTAAATCAACAATAATGCATATAAGAGCCACTTTAACATTTTCATTATGGTCTTCTCCTCTAACCCCAAAGAAAAGAAAAGAAATAAAACTATTTACACGGGAAAGCTCCCAACAAGCAAAAGAAGAACGAGAAATCTTTTTGGGTTTTCTTTTAATTATTACTACAAGAATGGAAAGTAAACTAGCTAAAAGCTACAACTAATTTTTTTTGTTTTTCTTAAGGTTTATCAAACACACAAGAAGAAAGCGCAAAAAAGGAAAATAAACTAGCATGGATAGTACAATGAAAAAGTATGAACACCGACAACTAGCATGATTGTGTGAACATGAATGTAATGTCAGTGAGAAATATGTACTCCCCCAAGCTTAGGCTTTTGGCCTAAGTTGGTCTATGCCCATGGATCAAAGTTGTAGTTGGGGTCATACTGAAAAGGAGCCTCGAATTGCTACTGGTTGGCAATCTCCTCTGGATACCACTGGTAAACATACTATCGTGAAGGATCAAATTGTGGTTCCGGCTCTGGCTCTGTAGCTGGTGTGGGGTTTCAGTAGGCGTGAATGGCCTCCAGCGGAATCAGGTACTTGCCTGCAGATAAGTCAAACAAGGAACGAGCAGGCAAGGTAATAGTGCCAGGGTGATTTTTATCAAATATTAGTCTATAGTTAAGCTCCTTTTTCTTGTTCTTAACAATGAAATCATGTGCAACCATACTCTTGTAGTCTAGAAAAACAGTAGGCAACAACTTTTCTTCTTTCTCATAATGCCTAATAGGTATGTTAAAGTATGTAGCGAGGCGCGAGGCGAAGATGCCTTCCAAGATGGGGCCCTTAGTACGGTTAAGATTTAACCGCTTTGCAACAATAGCGCCCATACTAAATGTGTCGTCACGAAACAGGGCATGCCACAAAAGAACAATATCAAGGGCACTTAGGTTGCCACAGTTTCCGCGACCAATCAAGCATCTACTAGCAAAAATTGCAAAGTAACATAGGACAGGAAAATGTATGCTAGTAATTCTTGCATCGGAAACCTTCCTGGTTTCCCCTACAACGATTGTATCAATAAACCCCTCCACATCGTTACGATGTGGTTCCTCTACACTGCCCAAAAAGGGCAACTTGCAAACCTCACAAAATTTAGAGAGGGGCATCTCCTTATACTGATTATATAAATAGAAATCCACCAAAGGTGGTGACCTCCTAGCATGGAAATGAAAATTTTGCACAAAGATATTAGTGAGTAGGAGATACTGTTCACGTTGGTCGTGGAGGAAGTCGGTGAGGCCTGCATTCTCAGGCAACTCATAAAAATCATCATAAATCCTGGCTGCTCTCAAGAAATCATCACAAGGCCGTTCACATGGCCGAACCTCCGCGGTGCGAGGGAGATTATATTTGGGCCTTTTGTCTTCTTCATCTTGCTTATCCTTCGAGCTTCGGCTCGAAGAGCCCCTCAAAAATCTCTTCATCATTTTCTGAAAATTTCTAAAAATTTTAGTAACTTCAAATAAAAGTGAACCAAACTCAACAAAATTGATAGCAACTACTCCTACAAGTGCCTAGAGGCCATATCATGCATTAGAACTACTTTTGACCACAAAAATTTGACATGCAAGCTCAAGAATAGGGTCACCTAAGCAGCAAAAATTTGCAATGAATAAAGCACTAGAACAAAAACTAATTGGACCATTGGAGGAGTCACATACCGAAGAGCAATCCCCCAAAGCAGTTTTGTGAGTGGAGCTTTGAGCAAGGAGATCGAAAATTGTAGCAAAATGAGCTAGAACTCGTGCTTGAGCTGGTTGGTGATTTTTTTGGGAGGAAGAAGGGGTGTGTGGTTGCTGGAATAAGTGGAGGGGAGCCACCATGGGCCCACAAGGTAGGGGGCCGCGCCCAGGGGGGTGGGCGTGCCCTGGACCCTCGTGGCCAGGTGCTTGCTCCCCCTGCTGTGTTCTCAGTGCCAAATATTCTTAAATATTCTAGAAAAAATCATATTTCATTTTCGGGGCATTTAGAGAACTTTTATTTTTGGGATATTTTTTTATTGCGCGGATAATTCAGAAAACTGACAGAAAATACTATTTTTGCTTTATTTAATCTAAATAACAGAAAGTAAAAGGAGGGTACAGAAGGTTGTGCTTTCTAACTTCATCCATCTCATGCTCATCAAAAGGAATCCACTAACAAGGTTGATCAAGTCTTGTTAACAAACTCATTCCGAATAACATGGAACCGGAGAATTTTCGAATAGCACTAGGTTACCTCAATGGGGATATGCACGTCCCCAATAATAAGAATATCATCTCTTTTTGACAGCAGGAAGAGGAAATTCAAAACCTCCGATAGTAATCGATGGATTTTTTCCAATAGAATTGATACTGTGGACTTGAGTTTGTTTCCTCAGAAAGTGTACCGTATGCTCATTACCATTAACATGAAAAGTGACATGGCCTTTATTGCAATCAATAACAGCCCCTACAGTATTCAAAAAGGGTCTTCCAAGAATAATAGACATACTATCGTCCTCGGGAATATCAAGAATAACAAAGTCCGTTAAAATAGTGACGTTTGCAATTACAACAGGTACATCGTCACAAATACCGATAGGTATAGCAGTTGATTTATCGGCGATTTGCAAAGATATTTCAGTAGGTGTCAACTTATTAAAATCAAGTCTACGATATAAAGAGAGAGGCATAACACTAACACCGGCTCCAAGATCACATAAAGCAGTTCTAACATAGTTTCTTTTAATGGAGCATGGTATAGTTGGTACTCCTGGATCTCCTAGTTTCTTAGGTATTCCACCCTTAAAAGTATAATTAGCAAGCATGGTGGAAATTTTAGCTTTTGGTATCTTTCTCTTATTAGTAACAATATTTTTCATATACTTAGCATAAGGATTCATTTTAAGCATATCAGTCAAACGCATACGCAAGAAGATAGGTCTAATCATTTCAGCAAAGCGCTCAAAATCCTCATCATCCTTTTTCTTGGATGGTTTGCGAGGAAAAGGCATGGGTTTATGAACCCATGGTTCTCTTTCTTTACCGTGTGTAGCGACCAGACCTCAAGCGATCGATCTACGTGCATCGTTGTCATCCCTGGATCGATGTCTTGACACGCACGATTACTCGAAGGATTTATAATGAGTAGCAATCACACACTTATTACATCGAATGTCTCAAAGGAGAACTTATTACAATAAATATGGCTTAAGGCCATCTAATAACGATAACAATGGAAGGCTTGGAAGATAAGCGAGTCCATCAACTCCAACGACATCACAGTATAGAACCACGACCTAAAGGCACCTTACTGTCGTTAAATGCGAAAAGTCTGCAACATGAACGTTGCAGCCCGAAAATGGGTCAGCACATGGAATACGCTGGCAATGTAACAGATAGAGAGTATGAACAGAAATAGGCTATACTACATGCATATATGGCTGGTGGAAAGCTCTATGGTTACAGTTTTGCATAAATCCAATTTTTCCCTACTGCAAAGGAATAAATTTATTTAACTATCATGGTGGTTGTTAAACATTGAGAGTGTAGACACCCTCTCAATCCCAATTAAGCATCATCATTAAAACCCAACAAAATTAATTAAAGTAACATGATGAGATTCACATGATAATCCAAGTACTAGATACTCAAGATGTCCATAACCAGGGACACGACTAACCATGATTAGTTTGTACACTCTGCAGAGGTTTGCGCACTTTTCCCCACAAGACTCGATCTCCTCCGTTGGGATTCTCGCACTACATGGTGTTTGAGAAACGGATGACCGAAACATAGTCTTTCAGAAGTGCTAGCACCTTACGATCGGGTAGACAGTTACACCTACTTTCCCCTACATCTTCTAGTCTACCACTGTAAGAGTTTTCACGACTTAATCAACTATGCTAGAGCCCATAATAGCTTGTGGCTGCACACGGAAGTTTCTAGCATGAATAATCTCATGATCCCTTTGAGCCTGGTTGGCGGTCCATAAAGAAAAACAGGCAATCGCTGGAATACCCAGGTGCCTCAATCCACCCAGATGTGTATTAAAGTTGCCACCTTAAGTTGAAGCATTAAATTACAATACTCACATCTGTTATGGATACACTCAAACCAAATCCACATCTACGAGCATAGCATGGCAATATAAGCATAACGTAGATGTAACTCCCAAGGGTTTGATAATAAAAAGGGCAATAGCTTCTACCCCATCAACTACTTCCCAATACCCACATATTAATCAGATCCTACTAATGCAATGTCTAAGGGTTGAAACTAATGCATAAAAACTGGGTATGAAAAGTATGATCAAAGTGTTACTTGCCTTGCTGATGATCCGTGAAACCTAGAGATTCGAAGTAGCAAGTGGCGCACTCCGGGTACTCTATCACAAACAAACAAGCATACAATAAGCACTCATCTAATGCACAGGTAAAGCTCAAATAAGAGATCTAACCAGAAAGTTCAGCTTAAGAACTCCGGTTTGCAAAAAGAATCAACTCAAACGAAGCAACGAAAGTCAAACGGCGAAAGAAACAAGCTTCGTTTACTAATCTGGATCTAAGTCAAATTTCACAGTAGAAAAAACTTGTTTGAGTTGGTTAAACAGAAAGAGAGTTTTGAGACGAAACTCTAGGCGCTTGAATCTCCTGATTTCGATAAACGACCGAAAAGTTATACTAAAACGAAAATCGGATTAGAAATCGCGATCAGAAACAATCGTGGAAAATCCGAGAAAAAAGAAAAACGATGAACAGGCTAACGAACGAACGTTTGCTGTGTGCGGCTAAACGAAGAAAACCGTTCGTCAAAACGAACGTACGGACGAACGTCCGCTAAATAGACTAAACCGTAAAATAAACCGAACCGGATCTAAAAAAAGGATCTAGGTTTTCGAAAAAAAACCGGTCGGTTTTCATCGCGAAAACCGAGGCAACGGTGGCTACCTTGGGCGGCTCAGGCGAGATGGCGGCGGCGGCGGTGGTTCGGGCGCGGCGGCTGGGCGGGCGGCGACGGCGTGACGGGCGGCAGCATGGTATGCGGCGCAGACGAGGGCGGCGGCTAGGGTTTCGGGGGGCTAGGGCGGCTGCGGCTTGGGCCCTCGCGGCTTTAAAGGCCAGCCGGGCCAAGTGTCCTAGTCGGATACGACCCGGTTAGGTCGGTTCGCGTTTTTTTTAAATAATACGTGCAGAAAAACAAATAAAAGAAATACTAAACGGACTCCAAAAATCGTGAAATATATTTTCCTCGACTTCTAAAATCAAGCCGGACAAGATGAACATTTATTTGGGGCCTAAATGCAATTTTGAAAAACGCGCATTTTTTCCTAAAACAAATAAAATAGCAATAAACTCCAAAATAAAATCTTATTTGATTTTATTATTAAATCCTCAATATTTCTTTATTTTGGGAAAGTCATTTTATTCCCTCTCTCATATTTTTATAATAGAAATAATTGAAGATAAAATAATTAAAATCAAATGATCCTATTTTCAAAATTTGAGAAAACTCAATTATGAAAATAACGAAATCCCCAACTCTCTCCGTGGGTCCTTGAGTTGCGTAGGATTTCTAGGATCAATCCAAAATGCAATAAAAATATGATATGCAATGATGATCTATGTATAACATTCCAAATTGAAAATTTGGGATGTTACACCGTGCTTCCTAGCAACAAAGTTTCTCTTATCATAATGTTGATTCTTTGATTGTGGGTTATCAAGATCAACAACAGGTTCAATTTCTACATCATTGTCATTTCTAGGTTGAGCATCAACATGAACATCATCATTAACATTATCACTAGGTTCATGTTCATTTCTAGATTGTGTTTCAGCATCAGATATAGAAATATCATTGGGATTCTCAGGTGTGTCTACAACAGGTTCACTAGAAGCATGCAAATTCCTATCATTTTTCTTTTTCTTCTTTTTAGAAGGACTAGGTGCATCTACATTAGTTCTCTGAGAATCCTGCTCAATTCTCTTAGGGTGACCTTCAAGATACAAAGGTTCGTGAGTCACTTTACCCCCTCTCATTGCAACTCTAACAGCAAAGTCATTATTCTTACTATTCAGTTCATTGAGCAAACCATTCTGAGCTTTAAGTACTTGTTCTACTTGAGTGGTAACCATAGAAGCATGTTTACTAATGAGTTTAAGTTCACCGACATATAATCACTCAAGTGTTCAAGCATATCAACATTGCGTTTTAGTTCCCTACCAAAATAAGCATTGAAGTTTTCCGGCTTAACCATAAAGTTATCAAAATCATCCAAACATTGACTAACAAACTTAGTAGGAGGGATTTCAGCTTTATCTTATCTATAGAGAGAATTTACCTTTACTACCTATGTCGGGTTATCAAGACCATGTGTTTCTTCAATAGGTGATGAATCAAGACCATGTATTTCTTCAACAGGAGGTAAATTCTTAACATATTTAGCTTCAATACCTTTTTCCTTCATGGATTTCTTTGCTTCTGGCATATCTTCAGGACTGAGAAATAGAATACCCCTTTTCTTCGGAGTTGGCTTAGGAGTTGGTTCGGGAAGTGTCCAATTACTTTCATTGGTCAACATATTATTCAATAGAATTTCAGCTTCATCAGTTGTTCTTTCCCTAAAAACAAAACCAGCACAACTATCCAGGTGGTCTCTGGAAGCATCGGTTAGTCCATTATAAAAGATATCAAGTATTTCATTTTTCTTGAGAGGATGATCAGGCAAAGCATTAAGTAATTGGAGAAGCCTGCTACGTCTTGAGCTTGCGTTGGTTTTCCTCGAAGAGGAGAGGATGATGCAGCAGAGTAGCGTAAGTATTTCCCTCAGTTTTTGAGAACCAAGGTATCAATCCAGTAGGAGGCCACGCGCAAGTCCCTCGTACCTACACAAAGCAAATAACTCCTCGCAATCAACGCGAATAGGGGTTGTCAATCCCTTCACTGTCACTTACGAGAGTGAGATCTGATAGAGATGATAGATAATATTTTTGGTATAAAGATGCAAAGTAAAATAAAAGGCAAAGTAAAAAAGCAAAACAATAATAAAGCATAGGAAGATTAATATGATGAGAATAGACCCGGGGGCCATAGATTTCACTAGTGTCTTCTCTCAAGAGCATAGGTATTTTACGGTGGGTGAGCAATTCTTGTTGAGCAATTGGCGAAATTGAGCATAGTTATGAGAGTATCTAGGTATGATCATGTATATAGGCATCACGTCCGAGACAAGTAGACCGACTCCTGCCTGCATCTACTACTATTACTCCACTCATCGACCGCTGTCCAGCATGCATCTAGAGTATTAAGTTAATGAAAACAGAGTAACGCCTTAAGCAAGATGACATGATGTAGATGGATAAATTCCTACAATATGATAAAAACCCCATCCTGTTATCCTCGATGGCAACAATACAATACGTGCCTCGCTGCCCCTACTGTCACTGGGAAAGGACACCGCAAGATTGAACCCAAAGCTAAGCACTTCTCCCATTGCAAGAACTACCAATCTAGTTGGCCAAACCAAATGGATAATTCGAAGATACTTGCAAAGATAACCAATCATACATAAAAGAATTCAGAGAAGATTCAAATATTGCTCATAGATAATCTTGATCATAAACCAACAATTCATCGTTCTCAACAAACACACCGCAAAAAGAAGATTACATCGAATAGATCTCCACGAGAGAGTGGGTGAACATGGTATTGAGATCCAAAAGAGAGAAGAAGCCATCTAGCTACTAACTATGGACCGAAGGTCTCAAGTAAACTACTCACACTTCATCGGAGACGCTATGGTGTTGATGTAGAAGCCCTCCGTGATGGATGCCCCCTCGTGAGCTCGTAATGAGGCCCCAAGTTGGGATCTCGTGGGTACAGAAGGTTGCGGCGGTGGACTTAGGTTTTTGGCTGCGGGTCTGATCCGCCGAGTGCGTGAGGTATATATAAGAGGAGGAAGAATGCGTCGGTGGAGCTTCGGGGGTGCCCACGAGGCAGGGGGCGTGCCCTAGGGGGGTGGGCGCCCTCCACCCTCGTGGCCACCTCCCTCCTTTCTTGACCGAGGGTCCAAGTCTCCTGGATCTTATCTGATGAGAAAATCACGTTCCCGAAGATTTCATTCCGTTTGGACTCCGTTTGATATTCCGTTTCTCCGAAACACTGAAATAGGCAAAAAACAACAATTCTGGGCTGGGCCTCCAGTTAATAGGTTAGTCCCAAAAGTAATATAAAAGTGGAAAATAAAGCCCAATATGGTCCAAAACAGTAGATAATATAGCATGAAGCAATAAAAAATTATAGATACGTTGGAGACGTATCAGGCATCCCCAAGCTTAATTCACCTTTCGTCCTCGAGGAGGTAAATGATAAAAAGAGAATTTTTGATGCGGAGTGCTACTTGGCATAATTTCAATGTAACTCTTCTTAATTGTGGTATGAATATTCAGATTCGAAAGATTCAAGACAAAGGTTTAATATTGACATAAAATAATAATACTTCAAGCATACTAACAAAGCAATTTTGTCTTCTCAAAATAACATGGCCAAAGAAAGTTATCCCTACAAAATCGTATAGTCTGGATATGCTCTATATTCACCACACAAAGTATTTAAATTATCCACAACCCCGATGACAAGCCAAGCAATTGTTTCATACTTTTGACATTCTCAAAACTTTTTCAATCTTCAGGCAATATATGAGCGTGAGCCATGGATATAGCATTATATGTGGAACAGAATGGTGGTTGTGGAGAAGACAAAAAGAGGGAAGATTGTCTCACATCAACTAGGCGTATCAACGGGCTATGGAGATGCCCATCAATAGATATCAATGTGAGTTAGTAGGGATTGCCATGCAACGGATGCACTAGAGCTATAAGCATATGAAAGCTCAACAAAAGAAACTAAGTGGGTGTGCATCCATCTCGCTTGCTCACGAAGACCTAGGGCAATTTGAGGAAGCCCATTATTGGAATATACAAGCCAAGTTCTATAATGAAAAATCCCCACTAGTATATGAAAGTGACAAAACGAGAGACTCACTATTATGAAGATCATGGTGCTACTTTGAAGCACAAGTGTGGTAAAAGGATAGTAACATTGTCCCTTCTCTCCTTTTCTCTCCTTTTTTTTATTTGGGCCTTTTTTATGGCCTCTTTTCTTTTCTCTTTTTTTAATTTTCATCCGGAGTCTCATCCCGAATTATGGGGGAATCATAGTCTCCATCATCCTTTCCTCAGTTGGGACAATGCTCTAAAAATGATGATCATCACACTTTTATTTTTCGTACAACTCATTACAACTCGATAAGAACAAAATATGACTCTATGTGAATGCCTCCGACGGTGTACCGGGATATGCAATGATTCATAAGTGACATGTATGAAAGAATTATGAAGGGTGGCTTTGCCACAAATACGGTGTCAACTAAATGATCATGCTAAGCAATATGACAATGAATGAGCGTGTCATAATAAACGGAACGGTGGAAAGTTGCATGGAAATATATCTCGGAATGGCTATGAAAATGCCATGATAGGTAGGTATGGTGGCTGTTTTGAGGAAGGTTTATGGTGGGTGTATGATACCGGCAAAAAGTGCGCAGTATTAGAGAGGCTAGCAATGGTGGAAGGGTGAGAAAAGTGCGTATAATCCATGGACTCAACATTAGTCATAAAGAACTCATATAGTTATTGCAAAAATCTACAAGTTATCAAAGCAAAGTATTACGCGCATGCTCCTAGGGGGATAGATTGGTAGGAAAAGACCATCGCTCGTCCCCGACCGCCACTCATAAGGAAGACAATCAATAAATAAATCATGCTCAATTGCATCACATAACGGTTCACCATACGTGCATGCTACGGGAATCACAAACTTTAACACGAGTATTTCTCAAATTCACAACTACTCAACTAGCATGACTCTAATATTACTACCTCCATATCTCAAAACAATTATCAAGCATCAAACTCTTCTTAGTATTCAACGCACTCAAAAGAAAGTTTTACAAATCTTGAATACCAAGCATATTTTTATTATTAAGCAAATTACCATGCTATTTAAGGGTCTCAAAATAATCTAAGTGAAGCATGAGAGATAAAAGGTTTCTATAAAACAAATCCACCACCATGCTCTAAAAGATATAAGTGAAGCACTTGAGCAAAACTATAAAGCTCAAAAGATATAAGTGAAGCACATAGAGTAAAACTATAAAGCTCAAAAGATATAAGTGAAGCACATAGAGTATTCTATCAAATTCCAATTCATGTATGGCTCTCTCAAAAGGTGTGTACAGCAAGGATGATTGTGGTAAACTAGCAAGCAAAGATGCAAATAATACAATACGCTCCAAGAAAAACACATATCATGTAGTGAATAAAAATATAGCTCTAAGTAAAGTTACCGATGGAAGTGGATTTAAAGAGGATGCCTTCCGGCATCCCCAAGCTTTGACTTTTTGGTGTCCTTAGATTATCTTGGGGGTTCCATGGGCATCCCCAAGCTTAGGCTCTTGCCACTCCTTTTTCCATAATCCATCAAAAGATTTCACCCAAAACTTGAAAACTTCACAACACAAAACTCAACAGAAATCTCGTAAGCTCCGTTAGCGAAAGAAAACAAAAGACCACTTCAAGATACTGTAATGAACTCACTCTTTATTTATATTGGTGTTAAACTTACTGTATTCCAACTTCTCTATGGATTATAAATTATTTTACTAGCCATAGATTCATCAAAATAAGCAAACAACACACGAAAAATAGAATCTGTCAAAAACAGAACAGTCTGTAGTAATCTGTAACTAACGCAAACTTCTGGAACTCAAAAAATTAAGCCAAAATAGGACGACCTAGGCAATTTTTTTATTGATCCTCAGCAATTTGAATCACTATTTATCACGTTCTGGTGATTTTTAACAATTGTTTTCGTGAACAGAAAGTTTCTGGAAATTACAGCAAGATCAAATAACTATCATCCAAGAAGATCCTATAGGTTTAACTTGGCACAAACACTAACTAAAACATAAAACCACATCTAAACAGAAGGTAGATGGATTATTTATTCCTAAACAGAAACAAAAACAAAAACTAAAAATAAAATTGGGTTGCCTCCCAACAAGCGCTATCGTTTAACGCCCCTAGCTAGGCATAAAAGCAAGGATAGATCTAGTTATTGCCATCTTTGGTAGGCAATTCTTCAATGAGGCATCTACCTTCCTTAGAAATTTCTTTATTTCTAGTAATTATCAAATTTTTAGGCAAAAGATCGAAAAATTCATTCGTAGCAAATGGTTCCTTAATGATAGCAAAAAGATTGGGATGAATACTTATAGATTTAAGATCCGCGGTTTCCTTACTAGAGGATTCACCCTTATTCTTAGGAACATACACGAGCTTAGCAATTTTAGTGGGTGGACTTGGAGTATTTTTTACGTAAGAAAAAGCGGTTCCCAAGTTGGTAATGATTCCCTCAAGTTTATCAATTCTAAAGGAATCTTGATTTATTTTCTCATTAACTATGGGTTCCTTCTCCTTAATATTTTTCAAAGTTACTCCTACCTTAGATCCATATTGCGTAATTTGATTGTGGATCTTTTTATCTAGATTTTCAATTAACTCAACGGTAGCAACTTTATTTTCAATAATTTCAAGTATTTGCATTACATGCTCCAAAGTCAACATAGTTCCATTAACCAAAAGAGGTGGTGAGCCGAATAAATCTATCATAGCATTATAAGAATCAAAAGTATGGATACCCAAGAAATTCCCTCCGGTAATGGTATCGAGGATATATCTATACCAAGGATTAGCACCTACATAAAAATTGCGGAGAAGAACTGAAGTAGATTGCTTCCTGGTAGATCTATTTTGAGCATTGCAAATTCTGTACCAAGCGTCTTTTAGATTTTCTCCCTCCCTTTGCTTAAAATTTAGAACTTCATTCTCGTGAGACAACGGAGAAGATATAAGACTAGCCATAATGACAAGCAAGCGAGAAAAAGGCAAACGGAAAAGAGAGGCGAATAAAAGCGGCAAGGGTGAAGTGGGGAGAGGAAAATGAGAGGCAAATGGCAAATAATGTAATGCGAGAGATAAGGGATTGTGATGGGTACTTGGTATGTTGACTTTTACGTAGACTCCCTCAAGAACGGGCGCTTTAAATCCTTCTTGCTACGTCTTGAGCTTGCGTTGGTTTTCCCCGAAGAGCAGAGGATGATGCAGCAGAGTAGCGTATGTATTTCCCTCAGTTTTTGATAACCAAGGTATCAATCCAGTAGGAGGCCACGCGCAAGTCCCTCGTACCTACACAAAGCAAATAACTCCTCACAACCAACGCGAATAGGGGTTGTCAATCCCTTCACGGTCATTTACGAGAGTGAGATCTGATAGAGATGATAGATAATATTTTTGGTATTTTTGGTATAAAGATGCGAAGTAAAATAAAAGGCAAAGTAAAAAAGCAAAGCAATAATAAAGCGTAGGAAGATTAATATGATGAGAATAGACCCGGGGGCCAGAGATTTCACTAGTGGCTTCTCTCTAGTGCATAAGTGTTTTACGGTGGGTGAGCGAATTCTTGTTGAGCAATTGATGTAATTGAGCATAGTTATGAGAGTATCTAGGTATGATCATGTATATAGGCATCACGTATGAAACAAGTAGACCGACTCCTGCCTGCATCTACTATTACTCCACTCATCGACCGCTATCCAGCATGCATCTAGAGTATTAAGTTAATGAAAACAGAGTAACACCTTAAGCAAGATGACATGATGTAGAGGGATAAATTCATGCAATATTATAAAAAACCCATCTTGTTATCCTCGATGGCAACAATACAATACATGCCTTGCTGCCCTTACTGTCACTGGGAAAGGACACCACAAGATTGAACCCAAAGTTAAGCACTTCTCCCATTGCAAGAACTACCAATCTAGTTGGCCAAACCAAACGGATAATTCGAAGAGACTTGCAAAGATAACCAATCATACATAAAAGAATTCAGAGAAGATTCAAATATTGCTCATAGATAATCTTGATCATAAACCCACAATTCATTGGTCTCAACAAACACACCGCAAAAAGAAGATTACATCGAATAGATCTCCACGAGAGAGGGGGGAACATTGTATTGAGATCCAAAAAGAGAGAAGAAGCCATCTAGCTACTAACTATGGACCCGAAGGTCTCAAGTAAACTACTCACACTTCATCGGAGAGGCTATGGTGTTGATGTAGAAGCCCTCCGTGATGGATGCCCCTTCGGTGAAGCTCAAACAGCCCCAAGATGGGATCTCACGGCATGTAAGGTTGAGGCGGTGGAATTAGGTTTTGGCTCCGTATCTATTCTGGCCGAGAAGTGCGTAGGTATAAATAGGAGGAAGGAGTACGTCGGTGGAGCTTCGGGGGGCCCACGAGGCAGGGGGCGCGCCCTAGGGGGGGCGCCCTCCACCCTCATGGCCGCCTCCCTCCTTTCTTGACCGAGGATCCAAGTCTCATGGATCTTATCTGATGAGAAAATCACGTTCCCGAAGATTTCATTCCGTTTGGACTCCGTTTGATATTCCGCTTTCTTGAAACACCGAAATAGGCAAAAAAAAACAGCAATTTTTGGGCCTCCGATTAATAGGTTACTCCCAAAAGTAATATAAAAGTGGAAAATAAAGCCCAATATGGTCCAAAACAGTAGATAATATAGCATGGAGCAATCAAAAATTATAGATACGTTGGAGACGTATCAAAGCCTCCCCCAAGCTTGTGGGAGGCTGTGTTCTTCAATTTGCACAAAATTATATATTTCCCTCAAAGCAGCTTGTTTCTTATGAGCGGGGAAATATTTAGAAGAGAAGTAATATATCATATCCTGGGGACTACGCACACAACCAGGATCAAGAGAATTAAACCATATCTTAGCATCACCATTTAATGAGAACGGAAATAATTTAAGGATATAATAGTAGCGAGTTTCTCATCATTAGTGAACAGGGTGGCTATATCATTTAATTTAGTAATATGTTCCAAAACACTTTCAGATTCATAGCCATAAAAAGGATCAGATTCAACCAAAGTAATTATCAGAGTATCAACAGAGAAATCATAATCCTTATCAGTAACAAACATAGGTGAAGTAGCATAAGCAGGATCATATTTCATTCTAGCATTCAGAGTTTTTTCTTTCATCTTAGCTAATAATTTCTTAAGATCACTTCTATCATTGCAAGCAAGAAAGTCTCTAGCATTTTCTTCATCCATAACATAACCCTCATGCACAACAGGCAATTCATATCTAGGGGGAGAATCTTCATCATCACTTTCATCAATATTATCAGTTTCAATAATTTCATTCTCTCTAGCCGTAGCAAGTTGTTCATCAAGAAATTCACCAAGTGGCACAGTAGTATCAAGCACAGAAGTAGTTTCATCATAAGTATGATGCATAGCAGAAGTGGCATCATCAATAACATGTGGCATATAAGAATTAATAGCAGAAGCAGGTTTAGGTGTCGCAAGCTTACTCAAAATAGAAGGTGAATCAAGTGCAGAGCAAGATGGCAGTTCCTTACCTCCCCTCGTAGTTGAGGGATAATTTTTGGTTTTTTTCATCTTTCAAGTTCTTCATAGTAACTAGCAGATATAAATCCCAAGTGACTCAAAGAGTAGAGTTATACTCCCCGGCAACGGCACCAGAAAATAGTCTTGATAACCCACAAGTATAGGGGATCACAACAGTTATCGAGGGTAGAGTATTCAACCCAAATTTATTGATTCGACACAAGGGGAGCCAAAGAATATTCTCAAGTATTAGCAGTTGAGTTGTCAATTCAACCACACCTGGATAACTTAGTATCTGCAACAAAGTATTTAGTAGCAAAGTAATATGGAAGTAACGGTAACGGTGGCAAAAGTAACAATGATAGTTTTGTAGTGATTGTAAGTGGCAACGGAAAAGTAAATAAGTGGAGAACAATATGTGAAAAGCTCGTAGGCATTGGATCGGTGATGGAAAATTATGCCGGATGCGATTATTCATGCAACAGTTATAACATAGGGTGACACAGAACTAGCTGCAATTCATCAGTGTAATGTAGGCATGTATTCCGAATATAGTCATACGTGCTTATGGAAAAGAACTTGCATGATATCTTTTGTCCAACCCTCCCGTGGCAGCGGGGTCCTATTGGAAACTAAGGGATATTAAGGCCTCCTTTTAATAGAGTACCGGACCAAAGCATTAGCACATAGTGAATACATGAACTCCTCAAACTACGGTCATCACCGGGAGTGGTCCAGATTATTGTCACTTCGGGGTTGCCGGATCATAACACATAGTAGGTGACTATAGACTTGCAAGATAGGATCAAGAACTCACATATATTCATGAAAACATAATAGGTTAAGATCTGAAATCATGGCACTCGGGCCCTAGTGACAAGCATTAAGCATAACAAAGTCATAGCAACATCAATCTCAGAACATAATGGATACTAGGGATCAAACCCTAATAAAACTAACTTGATTACATGATAAATCTCATCCAAACCATCACCGCCCAAAGAAGCCTACGATGGAATTACTCACGCCGCGGCGGTGAGCATCATGAAATTGGTGATGGAGGATGGTTGATGATGACGATGGCGACGGGTTCCCCTCTCCGGAGCCCCGAACGGACTCCAGATCAACGCTCCCGAGAGAGATTAGGGCTTGGCGGCGCCTCCGTATCCTAAAACGCGATGAATCCTTCTCTATTATTTTTTTCTCCCCGAACATGAGTATATAGAGTTGGAGTTGAGGTCGGTGGAGCTCCAGGGGGCCCACGAGGCAGTGGGGTGCGCCCAGGGGGGTAGGCACGCCCCCCACCCTCGTGGACAAGGTGTGGGCCCCCTGGCCTTGATTCTTTTGCCAGTATTTTTTATTAATTCCAAAATAATTCTCCGTTGATTTTCAGGTCATTCCGAGAACTTATATTTCTGCTAAAAAATAACACCATGGCAATTCTGCTGAAAACAACGTCAGTCCTGGTTAGTTCCATTCAAATCATGCAAGTTAGAGTCCAAAACAAGGGCAAAAGTTTTTGGAAAAGTAGATATGACGGAGACGTATCATACGCCACAGCCCTCCCGATCAACAGGACCCTGTTTCGACCGTAATAGGTCCAACACAAGTCCGTTTCCTCCGTTTTGCGGTACGCCAGACCACTCCCGATGAACAGGATCCCGCTTCGAACGTGGCCGGTCGAACACATGGCCGTTTCCTTTGTTCTGCGGTACGCCAGGCCTCATTTCCATCGGTTGTTCCGTCCAAGCCCTCCCGATGAATACGACGACGCATTCTGTTCCAACCCAGCCGGTTGGCTCCCCATGAACACGACGACGACGTTGTTTCTCCGTTCCGACCCAGCCATGTACACGAGCCCTGGCCGTACGTATGTGCGAGTAGGCATTCGAGACCCCGCCCGTATGTACGTATATGGCTGTATTTTCTTGCTTGCACCCTGGCCGCCGTACGTACGTGTACATGCAACGTGCGCGCCTCTACTACGACACGTGCGCGCCTCTACTACGACACGTGCGCGCCTCTACTACAACACGTGCGCGCGTCTACATCGACCAAGATGTATGCATACCGTTGCGACCAGAATGACAACGCCTACGTGCGCTTTGACCAAAGTGCGTCCGGTATCGAGCACTTCCTTCCGTGCGAAGATGTAGCTAGTGGGTCCCAACAATTAGGAGGTAGAATCGTTTTTTTTTTGCCCGGACGCACTTCCTTGCGTGCGAAGATGTAGCTGGTGGGTCCCAGCAGTCAGGGGGGAAACATTTTTTCATGAAATAAGGTGGCCTGTCGGTGGGTCCCTACTGTCAGGTGGACGAATAATTATTTTGCACGTAATAAGGAGGCACTTCCTTGCGGCCGCCGTGGACCCAACTATCAGCCTCTCAACGTACAATACTCTTATGATGGAAGTCGTTCCTTGACTATGTTGACCACGCCGCGTTGAGAGCACCAGGGCGGTCGACGACGGCGAGGCCTAGGAAGGGGACGACACGGAGCCAGGGAAGACGCGACAGTGGATGCCCACGCAGAGAGGAGTACGAGGGTTCACTGGTTCGGCTGCGGTGTGAGGCTGTCGTCGCCGCAGAATAACTGGGGGTGTGGGTGAGTAGAGGGATGCCCTGGCCAGCGGTGGGAGTAGTAGGGAGCGGTGAGGCTGTGGCAAGGCATAGCCGACCACCGGAGGTGGGAGCAGCGGTCCCTTGACGCTGGATTTGGCGGCTGGAGCAAGAAGATCAGAGATTGAAGAAACACGACGGTCGTTGGATTGATATCCAACGGTTACGTCTACTAGAATCATTTGTTGACGTATATAATAACTAAAAAAATCTTTCATGCGCGTCAACTTAATAGGCCCACAAGTCAGACCATTCCCTCTTTTTTAATAATTTATATATAGCTCATTGCGACTTCTTATGCAATTTATTGTAGCCCATTTTTTTTGTTGGCCAGGCCAATTTCGCATATTTCTGTGGGTTCCAAACTATTTTTAATACCGAAATGTCGAGCCAGATTTAAAGTACTTTGAAGATATATTTAAATTAGGTTAATGCCCAGTGAAATAGGAATCTGAAAATGTGAAAAAATTCAGAAATTATAAAGTAATTGCCAATTTGTCATATGTTTTTATATTTACAACCCATTTCATTTCAAGATTTGCAGGCATCTTGAAAGAGTTGCAGCCCATTAGGGCATAGAAAAATAAGTAGGCCTGGATTGGGTATTCTTCAGAAAAAATAAACTGGGCTCATTTTCACAAAGAAAAAATAGCCGGGCTGGTCACATGGTGAACATAAACTATAAGTTTGGGCTAGACGGGCCACAACCTAGTTCAAACCCTGCTCCCTCTCAACAATAACAAAAAAAATACTGCTCGAGCAGCTACGTCTGAGGTGTCAGCCGATCTTGTGTTGTTCTCTTGTCTATTGACTATATACGCTCAGAATGTCGTGGGTCCCAGATGTCAGGAAACCACTAGGAGGAAGCATTTTATTTTTCCATACGCTGACATGGTGGGCCCCTACTGTCATCCTCTCCATGTACTTCTACCGATTCCTGTTGTTTGTTGACCATGTTGACAACGTGATAGGGCGGCGCCGTAGCGAGCGCACCAAAGCGCGCGGAGGACGACGGCGAGGCCTCGGACGCTGGTGTTAACGATTTAGGAGACGGTGGGGTGGTGATGCGTGCACTAAGGCGCAGCCAGCCATGGGTGGCAGAAGCTGGCGGCCCCGCTGGCGCTGGTTTGGTTTTGGCGGCTGTAGGAAGACAGGACTGAAGAAACACGACAGACTATAAAAGCAGCAAGAGTACTTAACAACCTTAACTGAAACCAGCAGGGGCACTTAACAACCATAACTGAAAGCAGTATGAGTACTTATACAGGTTCAACCGTACAAAGCACGCCCCGAAAAGTGCTACTTTGCCTACAGTTAACCTAGGGTGAGGCCACCAAGTCCCAGGACATGGCCCAGGCGCCACCCCGCGCATCCACAACCTTCTGAAAGTGGCTTCATCTCACAATGTGGTCAATAAACAGGATATTCGCTTTAGAGCCATGGAAAAGCAGGAACATAATCTTCTGTCCTATTCTCCAAGATGGACGGGCCTTCATATTTGAGACCCCCCATGAATAAGTATATTTTCACCTCCAAGGGGAATGGAGTAGGTCGACATAAACATCATGTTGTGACCAAGCGCAAGTCTGACCCGACCATGGTCAGGCATCTGTATAGGAACAATAGAACTAGGCAGTTTCTGGTACAATAAGATCACAACTGTAAAACTGTGTATAAGCAATAGTTTATGAACAACATATATAACAGAAAACAACTCGTACCATAAGTTTCTCGACACAGTTGGACCTGTTCAATAAGTGCAGTAGTGGAACACATATCCCACGTGGCCTTCCACCATTGAAAGCCCCACAAGGACCTCAAGATGATCAATAAAGTGTAGGAACTTGTGGATGTCGTCTGATCAACTTCAAAGGTGCCGTCGATGTACCGAGTTGTTACAGAATAACAAATGAGCATCCTGCTTAACTCTGAAAAAACCTACACGTGCCACCAATTATAAGAAAATATTAGTTAGAAGTAGCATCTTCGTGAGAGATTTGTTGCTACTTCTAAAGTAAAATTGTGATTAGTTAGACAGAATAGGTGGATTAAGAAGTAATCGAGGCAACAAGCAAGAACCAGATACTAAACTAACATGGATGAACAATTGGAACAACGTCGGGGTGGAAGATCACAGTGAAGATGAGACCAGGTTCTGCTATTTCCATCAACATTCGTATGCGCCAACTTTCACCAGAACACTTGGGAAAGTTTATCCAAGTTTGGCCATAAAAAGCAGCGATCTTCTTGGTTCATGAACCCAACTCGGAACTTATATCCATGGCTTGTCTTCACTTTGTGACCATTAAACTGGTGTATTCAGTTATGGCAAGGCCGAGCATCTTGACTACATGTGTTACGGCAGAGCAAATAATGCACTGCAGGAAAAATAATATGAGAACACAATGTATTCCCTATCCAAATCTAGAAATAACTTCCTCCTTCACGTCAGTGTTGACCATCATACTGATAGTACCTTTTATCCAAATATAGAAATCCAAGTTTCCAAATTAGTCGACAGCATGTTCAAAAAAACCCCACCCTCCCGGATAGAAAAAGAGAATTCTAGGAACATACTGTGCGCGTTTTAAAATCATGTGTTAGGATGAGAAGGAACAAGTGTGGCATCTTGCTGAGGGCGCAGAAACCTGTAGGGTCCTCACACTTTGGGCACTGCAAATGAAACACACTAGATTCAGTAGGAAGAAAAATGCATCAACGGCTGCCATCGTAGGATTACCTGCGACCAAGGGACTTGGACTTATCGGGGATGGATGAAGAATTGCACTGGTTCTCCATGAGAAAACCCTATGCAATCGCCGAGAGGGGGTTTTCTCTGAACAAGCAGACGAGGGAGAAGGGGATTGAGGCCCAGTAAAATATTGCCGCTTCGTCCGTCCAGCTTACTGCTAAAGCTGGAAAGGGTGGGGTTTTGTGATTTGAGAGCTCATTGGGCATTACTGCGGCGCTACGACCGGGGTGTGTCTAACGTGCAGTTGTGCATTCTAATTTGTGCATATGGCATGTGGACCCCATTGCCGGATGCCTAACATATCAGCGAAAGGAAGTAGAAAGACAGGAGTAACTAGTTACACATATATATATTTTTGACAAAGAGATACTCCCTCTGTAAAGAAATATACAAATCTTTTATATCACAACTTTATACATAAGAAAAATCAAGGGGAATATATATAACATATATAATTATAAAAAACATAGTTGTTTTAACACAATATAGACGAGTTGGTGATGATGGTGTGCCTGCCATCCTGCAATATAGGCCGTCCGATTTATATCTGACGGATAGGAAGGAAACTATGGCAATTTTGCAAAAAGGTACCCGCACACCTCTCCACACTTGCAAATAAGGCCTTCCCTCGTTCATCCTTTTCTCTCACAAGATAAAATACTCATACAAATGCATCTTGATGTTACGTGCAATGCACGGGCATTATGGGGGTTCAGCTGAGAATATAATACTCAGACAGGCTCACGGTTCTGGACTTTGGGCCGTAGGCCCACCCTACATGTTTGGGGGCCCATGTGTTCTACCTCAGCGCTTTTCATATTGCAAGCGATCGGTACAGTGCTGGTTTTAGATGCTGTCGCAAGGCGAATACACAAAATTGAATAAAGCAGGGCAGCTATTGGAATGAAATCGAACGACAGTTCCTAACCAACAATGAGAGTTGCAATTCTATCGACGATATACCATGTGATAAATAATACTATCGTATTACTTATACACACAGGACACTTGTTTCACCATGCCATATTATTACATCAAAATCTCTCGGAGGATAGATCAGTTCGGCAGTTGCGTGCTGCTACTGAAGAATTTCAATTTTGATTTGGACCAGCTCTCCTTACCGAGAAAGTTCGATTTTGAGATCATCCCCTACTGCAAGATATGATTTAGATTTGAACCTTGACCATCCTTTAGCATCAATCATCATGCGACCATCCTTTGTACTTACGGTATATGGAGCAAGTTCATTCACACCAAGGCTACGCATGGTAAGAGAAACTTGGCCGCTATCGCCCGCATTGTTGAACGACTCCCTCGTTGCTCTAGGAATTCTCTGTTTGCAAACAAGAAGACATACCCAAATAGTTAGATCAACACAGAGAATCATGCGAAACAACATGGAAAGAAAAAAGAACGAAGCACTTGGGCGGCCAATGCTTACCAAGAAGGTGGACATGTCGGTTTTTGTAAGGACTTTGGTATATGAAGTGCGAACTGCAGCCCAGTCTGTTGCCGGTGCAATTGCTCATTCGGTTGCCGCTGCACGGGACGGAGCAGATGCAAGTGCAAGTGTTGGTGCAGGTGCCGAAGCCACTGCTGCCGCCGGAGATGGTGCTCCCTGTAGAGCAGGTGTCGGTGTCGATGCCCGATCCTCCGGTAGATCAGCTTGATCCGCTGAAGCGGTCGGTGCCCAATCCTCAGCTGGATCAGACTGAGCTGCTGCTGCTGTCAGTGCTAGAGAAACTACCGGTGCTCGATCCCTTGCTGAAGGTGGTACCGATGTGCGAGACAGCGGCGATCGTGCCTGGTCTGCTATGACCAGCTTTCTAACTTGATCAGGCTCCATGACTGTGATCCAGTTTTTTTCTTCATTTCTTTTAAACGTGAGAAGGACTAATTGTGGCGTTTTTGTTAAACCAAACTACAGTTCATCATAGGGATTCAGCTTGTACTCAGACAATAGACAGATCCAATTTTTTCCAGTAATATAAGTGATGGACAGTGTCTTCATTACTGACATGACATAAGAAGTGAAACCTGCAAAAAAAGCCATCGTAGAGCAAACCAAATGGTTTATTCTATGATGAATGTCACATGGCAAAACCTGCATCATAAAATTGCAGGAAAAGAAAGAAAACATGACATTAATAAGATTTAGACAGTAAACCAATAAGATTTACTTGATGTGACACGAGTGAGTCCTTACCAGGAAATCACTATGTTGAAGTACTAAACAGAAGATTGATCGTCCAACTACGGGTGGCATGCAGGGGCCCCGCCTACTCCCACAAGCAGGACAGTTCAAAGGTCGTGACAAATCGTATGGACAGAACATCCATGGGACTAGTAATCCTGGTGGGTGCGATAAACCCTGCAATGCATACAGATATTGGAGTGTAACCATAATTGATAAACCATCCTCACAAAAAAGATGATCTGGATACTTCAAAATATACAGACTGAATTGAGTGGACAGACATTAACATAGACCGTTCTCAGAACTGACCACACACTAAAAGCGGCAGTACAAATAAAAAATACAGGGTTCACAAACACAAATCAAGTACTGAACAATAGTAATTACTACGTGACAAGCAAAGTTGCACTAATTAAACTCTGCAGACTATTTCTTGCCACCGACCTACAGGATGAACCCCGCATAACTGACTAGGCCATGGACTTCGTGAGAGATGTCTACATGCACCATCACCATCTCGTCAACCTTGGAGAACCTAACAGAGTGGTCTTTCCACTCATAAACGATGATGAAGACAGGTCGTATCAGATTTGTTGGGAAGCTTTACAAGAACCACACCCTTCGTAATCGAAGGCACAACCAGGAAATTGTTGTGGTCATGTATAGCCTCGAGAACACGCCTGACAACAATGCTACAGGAAAACACTAGTTCATGACACGTGGCGACAAGGACACATCAGCTGGATAGTTTAGCAGTAGAACTCATCCTCAGGTCTTCCAGTTCACAAGGCATGACTTTGAGAACTTCATCTCCACCGCAGACCTGGTTCTAATTCAAACAGAAACCATATTTTATTACTACCTGCATTCAGAAATATAATACGATTTTCGATATTATACTCCATATATGACTACATATACGCACATAAATGAGTGAATAAAGACACTAGAACATGTCTTCAAAGGCATGAGAGCAGAGGGATTACTTGCAATATCCATAACACAAGTTACTGACGCAAATATACCCTCTTCAAAGGTAGCATTGATGTTCATAAAGTACTCCCTCCATCCCAAAATTATTGTCTTAGCGGATGTATCAAGTCACATTTTAGTATTAGATACATCCGTATCTATACAAATCTAAGACAATAAATTTGGGACAGAGGGAGTAGTTGAAAGTAATCTATAAGAAATCAGTGTCTTCCTCTCGCATGTTTTGGTCAAAAGAGGAATTTAGAACCGTCATTTGGCACACAAAAATCACATGCAAGATCACCCAGAAAGTTGTACTACTAGTACTAGTACTGCGTGTTAGATGAAAAAACATGATCAAGATCGAGAAAAAGATCGTCAAGAAGAGATATTACCTGGACTTGCTTAATGAGGGATCCCGGAGAGGGGGGCTTGGACAGGGCGATGGCTTTGAGCTTGTCTGCGGTAGTCTCGGCGGGGTGCTTGCGCTTCTTCATACCATGAGCCTCGACGGTTTTGGCCAGAGCCATAGACATCACTTCGGCCGGTGCTCCAGCGTCCATCAAGAAACTGTCAAATAGAAATAAAAGAAAAGAAACCATAATCACAAACCCAAAATAAGAACAGAGAGGGAGTTATAGGATCAGTCTCGGGGTTGCAAGACCGGGCCTTGGTCAAAATCAACACAATTGATACGCTCACCTTTCCTTCTTTGGGAGAGAAGAACAATGGCGTAAGGTGTCGGGGTTTTCTTGAAGAAATGAGGAACAAGATAAGGGAGAAGCGAGTTGGGTAGAGAGGAAGCCGAGAGAGAAGAGTGAAATGATGGTTGCTTCGTCCATTCAACTTATCACCGGAAAGGAGGGGTTTTGTGATTTGACGGCTCATTGGGCATTACTGCAGCGCTTCGATCAGGGTAGTCTACCTTCACTTTATTACGGAGTAATTTAGTGCATGGCTGGTGGACCCCAATGCTGGTTGTCCCACACGTCAGCGAAAGTGAGTAATTTAGTGCATGGCTGGAGGAGGATCCGCACGGTAGAGCGTGCCCACTGTTTTTTTGAATAAAAAAATTACTACAGCAAGCGTTTCCACTCTTACAACGGAGGAGTGCGAAACACGACAGCCACTAGAACATACACAGTGCTCCTACCACTAGGCATGTGAAGTGGTTCATACGTTAATACTACATAATCTTGTCGCTAGTGTAGTAAGATATGACGACAACAAATGATGTTGTGCGCATGTCAACTATATGAACAGTAATGTAGTAACATAGTACCGCTTTTTTGACTGTCCGATCGAGAATGAACGGTGAGATCAATGTTAACAGAACTAGGCCTACAACGCATGGAGAGTACGGTGCTACAGTACTCCACGAAACATGAACCATATGAAGAAAGAATAGTGTTAGGCAGGGTGTATGAAGGGTGCACGGGATGGGAGAAAAAGTTCCCTTCTCAACCCACTTTTGGGTGTTTGGTAGAGTGCATGAAGGGGGCATGAGTCCACACTAGTAGGTTAACACAAATACACGAAGAGGAAACAACTATATTGAGATGAGAATGCAACCAAACACACCCACACGCTTTGTGCTACAAAGGATCGATCTGCACCGTCTGAGTTTGATCCAACGGTCATGTTGCGCTAATACATGGACATGCCCATGTAGAGGGCGCCTAAACACCAGCGAAGTCCCTCTGCTTCTCGAGGCGCACAACATTGGTGATGCAGGGGGCAAAACGGCTGAAAGGCAATGCAATCTACGGGAAGGCGGAGGGAGCCAGCCGAGGACCGGGGAATCTTTTGGTTTTCACCATGGTAAAACAACAGCCGACGACTTCTCACATCAGGGACCAGTGGGTTTTACAGGCGGAGTCATCGTGACTAATTGTTGCCGCTACCGCTCCGTCAATCAAAAAATTAAAAATCCTGCCGCACTCAAACACCAGAGCAACTCCGCGGTGGATATTTAAATTTACCTGCCGGCAAGTAGATAAAAAGGGGTGAAAAAACAAATGTGGCGGCGGCCTAGCTAATCGGTCAAACTAGCCCAACTAGCTCGCCACCGTGCTTCACCGATGTACTCGGCGAGAAAGGTGGTCTTCGTGATTTGACGACTCATTTACTTGCTTCGCTAAACGCGGTAGGGCGCGTCCCACGCCAGAAGAATATATGCGTGCACCACCCGGGAGGACCTCAAATCACATGGGTAGGGTGTGCCATATCTCGCACGGAGGAAAAATGTGCGTGTAAAATATATCATGTCGGATGTAGTACCTATGGTTCGACCTCGGGACCCAGCCAGTTGGTCGAAAACACCCCACTAGCCACACAGCTTCATCATGCTAACGTGGCACGAAGGATAGGTGTGGTTAGCTCCATCTCAACCAGCCACAACGTCTCTTGTTCTAGGCGATTCTTCTATTTTCCAAGATTTTTTTAGTTGTAATAACACCACGGCAAGCTAGCGCCGCTCTTCGTGTGTGCCCGTGCAAAGGTTAGACGATGGAGAGAAGAGACAGATCGAGGACCTGGGACCCACCCGTAAGTGAGTCAACGGTCGTGCACGTGTTGACGAGGCACTCCCTCTACTCTACTCAACGTAATACTGTATAAAATCAAGTTATGGGACAAAGCCAACAACCGTTGTTGTTTCGTGCTATCGACTTACGCTTTGTAGTCCAGGTTGCCGATTCGAATCTCGCCTTTCAGATTTGTTAGTTTTAGGTCCAAATTTGATTAATGACAAGTGGGACCCCGTGTGTTGTTCCGATATTTCGGTGTAGGATGGTTTTTTGAACAAACACTTTGCATGTTAGACAAGTAACGGCACGAGTTACACGTATTTTGCAAGTTTACGAACAAAAATGATAGCGGCATAGAATATCACATCCACCCCGCAGCTTAGATGCTATGGTGATACGAATTTTTACACCGTTGGAAGTGAGATCCAATGGCTTGGGTGTAGTCTTTGTAATTATGCGTAATTTCCGAACTCTCCAAAGGTTTTTTGCAAATAAAACATTCAGGCCTCGTGTGTGCCGCTACATCTTGGATCCAACGGCTCCCCGTTGCTCATATTAGGTGCTCCCCGTAGCTTAATTACCCACTACGGTGATATGAGCATCTAGGTCGTATGATCGCGATCGATGGCACATGCGTAGTATTTGTACTTTCTGCAATTCCCAAACTCTCTCACCAGATATTGCAAAACATTCAAACCTCCTCATGGGCCATTAGATCTCAGTGAACTCGTATCACCATAGGATCTACGGTCGGGGAGCACCTCATATTCTCCCGTGCGAGAAAACATAAGGTGCTCTCGCAGCTTCGATGCTACGGTGATACGAGCTTCGAGGTCGTTTGATCTGAGATCCAATGGCATCTGAGCAGTCTTTGTGCTTGTAAGCAGTGGCCGAACTCTTTGGGGGCTTTTCTACAAAAAACCATTCAAACCATCGAGGAGGTGTTGGGTCACAAATCCAACGGCTCGGAAGAGCTTGTATCACCAAAGCATCTAAGGTGTGGTAGCACATGATATTCTTACATACAGGAGAATATGATGTCCTCCTTCATCTTAGATGCTACGGTGATACGAGCTTCGAGGTCGTTGGATATGGGATCCAAGGGCATCTGAGTAGTTTTGTACAAATTGTGTGCAATTCTCAAACTAATCATGGTTTCCTGTAAAATATTAAGACATCATGTGAGCTGCTATATCTCATATCTACAAGCTCCAAGCAACTCAGATGTCGGCATATAGCATCTAAGGTATGGGGGCACATGATATTCTCCCGGGGAGGAGGGTGGGGTGCACAACCAATCGGTGGTTGGGACGGTGGGGACAAATATAATCTAAACAACCGTAAATAGAGCTTCACAATTTTATCTAAGGTCGAGGGGTTGACCCCCAACAATCATAGCTCCGCCTAATTAAACACAACATTTGCATGTACTATAGTACTAGACTTAATATTCATGTTTCAGTTTCATGTTCATTTTAAATATTGAATTGAGGACCATGCATGTCTTACATTTTACTCCCTTCATTCCTAAATATGAGTCTTTTTAGAGATTTCAAATGGACTAGCACATACGGATGTATATGGACATATTTTAGAGTGTAGATTCACTCATTTTGCTCGGTATGTAGTCACTTGTTGAAATCTCTAGAAGACTAATATTTAGTAATAGAAGGAGTATTTTTGAATTCGTGGCATACATGCATGGTTTGGAAAAATAGATGCACTATACTTATTGGATTGTTGTTGTGTTCGTGTGTGTGTGTCTCTCTCTCTTTGTGTGTGTATGTGTGGTCATATGCTTGATACATACAAAGTTTTATCACCTCCATATTGTTCATCTTTTAAATTAGAATTTGCATTGAAAAACTTACTAGGGATACCATGAAATGTGAAATCCAGGTTGAGATCACTATATCACAAACTCACTCTAATTCAACAACTCGTCATAAATCAATTACCACATTGAGATTAGTATTTGCAAGGAAAATACGGGCATTGTAATACACATAGACTCGTTCGGCAATTTAAAAGGTTCCTTTCATATTCTCGAATTGTAGGACCCAATGGCGTACCAGCCAGACCTTGGCCCGTGTTGATCCTAAAAAAAACCGGGCTCGTGTCCTTCTGGTGGCTTGCATGGTAGGCACATTAGGCAACCCCAACCAGTCGAGCCTCCGCGTTTTGATTCAAAATATCTGGTGGACAACATTCCAGCCCTAGGAAATTCCCCTCATATCCCCAGTCCATAATGACTACCGATGAACAATGGAGGGATGCTTTAGTAACTAGACAACTTTACCTACCATGCCGAGCACGGTTCAATTCCCTCGGTCGCCGCTCGCCAAGGTCACCCATCAACTGCATTGCCTAGTACTACTACTACTACTACTACTACTACTACTACTACTACTACTACTGCTGCTGCTCCTGCTGCTGCTCCTGCTGCTACTACTACTACTACTACTACTACTACTACTACTACTACTACTACTACTACTACACCACCAGGATGAGCACATAATTGAGTCCGTTTGTCCGTGCCTAGTACTTGAGTTAATATATCGTGCAATGCAACCTTTGATACGAAGGATTATCCTTTTACTGCATATATAACTTGTCTGAAGTCTAACTAAGAAAAATGTTTGACCAAATCCTTTCTTAAGAAATACAACAGGACAGATGTATGGCTTGAAAATTTATTGCATGATGCAAGTTATGATATTGTTTTGAATCCCGGATCTTAAATTTCAGAAAATCCAAAAGTGACCATAAATTCTTGAAATTGAGCATGGTCACGTGATATGGCACAAATATTACTTCGTAATTTTTTTCTTCAATTTGAGACAAGTTGCACAAATGAAGAGCCAAGGTATTTTGGAACAAAGACCTGTCACGTTAAGGTGAACGCTTTCACTATTGAAACCGTGGGTGTTTACGTGCCGCCACGAGTCCCGCTTCTCATCGGTAGGTGCCGTGCAAGCAAGTGTGCGAGTCGACAGGAGGCGTGCGAGCAAACCGCTGCACCGGCTGACAGGGAGGCGTGCGAGCAGACTGCTATGCAGGCTCACTGGGAGGCGAGCCCTTTGACCAGGCACCGCCGCCCACCTTCGTCCCAACTGCTCCCACTTTTAATGTCACCGGCGCCGAAGTTTAAAATCAACCCCGCACTACCCGGTATCGCTACAATCTTCTCTCTTCCTCTCCGATTCTCCTGTCGTCTACCTCCAACCAGCCTAACCTAAAACGTACGCCATGCCGCATCACGATGGTCTGCCCTTAGTCTTCCAGTTTCCTGAGGAAGACACCCAGCCGGAGTCTGAAGAACATAAGGAGCTTTGGGACGAGCTTGAACTGGCCTTGCAGGAAGACACCGCGCCTGTCCCCGCTCCCGTTCCGGCTCCCGTCGCCCCGACTACGCCAGCGCCCATCCCCGTGGCATTGATGGGCTGGGAGCCGCACATTGTCGCTGAGCTTGATGCCACGGGGTTCCACGAGGTCCCCGCCGACTTTCACGTGCCCGTGCACCTGCCAGTGCATGCGCTGCGGCGTGCCGCGCCGTCTTGGCGCCAGATGCACCTACCGGCGCATGCGCTGCGCGTGCTGGCGACGTGTCGCCCGTGGCGGTGCCCGTGCACCACGAATGTCTCCGCCCAGCGCCGTTGACGGCCTTTGTCCCAGCAGCTGGTGCTAATCTCCCCCTCAGCGGCATGGATGGCCGCCGTCGACCGCTTCCTTGCTCCAACGCCAGTCGCCTCCTCCCACCAGTTGACTCGCTCCAAAGTCCAGAACATTTTAGCCTTCCTTGAAGCTAGGCTAACGTCCAGGAGTACGCCAACAACGGTGCAAGGCGCCACTGTCGCCGTCGGTCAGTGGCCCGATGACACACAGAGCACGGCAGAGGAGCCGCTTCCCACCACAAGACACCCCTACCACCACCGTATAATCTAAATTTGGCATGAAAAACGTTCGGATTGCCATGCTTAAAATCCGAAAGTTTATCATTTCCGTTTATTTTAGATCGATCGTCGTATAATTTAAAGTCGAAGTCAGACTGAACGAAATCTATGGTTTCATCGATTGAATTTCTGCTAGAGCCGTATCAAATTAAATATAAAACGTCATCAAGCCACATGTATTCCTTGTCATCCAACGACCTAGATTGCTTCAATGTCGAGCACTCAACACGTTTAACGTGCAGTTAATTTCATGCCAAAAATAGTGCTAATCACATAATAACACGCAAATAATATCCTAACTAATATCCGCATGCACTTAATATACTTCCAAATTAACGTGCTTTGCACGTACACACTGACTAGTGCTGCTAGTAAGTGAAACTGGTGCCGTAACTTATGAATGCGTCCAGATATGGTCAACGGCAACATCGCCCGCGAGTTCTTCGTGTTTGCCCGTGCATCTAAACGCAGAAGGGGAGGAGAGAGAGAGAGAGAGAGAGAGAGAGAGCACACATGGAACCCACCAGTAAGTGATGGCGAATAGTACTAAAAAAATATTACATGTTATCCATTAAATAGGCTGTGGTAATATAAAAACATTATGTGAACAAAGGGAGGTACAACAAACATTGTTGTTCTACGTATGTTGCCTATTGACGTGCGGCTTGAAGGCCCTGGTTGCATGTTCGATCCTCGTCCTTTATTTTTTAATTTGTATATGGGTCCAAATTTGTTTCATGACATGTGGGCCCCGGGTTCCGGGAGTGTATGACGAGTGGCATGAGTGTCAGGCGCAAGTGCAGGGGGTCTCGGGCGCCAGCCATAAAGGCTTCAAAAGCAGACAAGAAGCACAAGCTAGTTACTTGAGGTTCAAAGTAGCGAGAGAGGACTCATGACCGACGCCTCATGTATCAAGATAGTTCCACTATCACTCATAGTGATAGCACTTCTCGCGATATATCATTGTTTAGTTGGATGACGTTGTAGTTGCAAGTATTCGAGACTTGCATGTATCGCTATTTTTGAGATGATGACGAGATACCACTTTGTGTTGGATGATGATTATGATGAGACTATTTGTATGTATATTCTATTATTACATTTGTGGTCTCGCAGCCATTTGTACGTGTATGATGATGACATTTGTATGTGCTAAAGATTCTTGTATAAAGCTTGTTCAAATACAAAACAAATATGCAGAGAAAAATTAAAAACTACTAAAATTAGCAGTAGCGAGTGGAGGAAAGTTTGCAGCAGCGTGACTGTAGCAGTAGCGCGTACAACCAAAGCGCGCTAGAGCTATTAGCGATGTGAGCTTCCACGCCAGACGCTGCTACACTTGTATAGCAGTAGATAACAGCAGCTGCTGCTATGGGTTAGCTGTAGCGCCTTATTAGTAGCGCGGGTCCCCGCGCTACTGATATACCTCGAACCCGCGCTGCTACTAGGCTTTTCCCTAGTAGTGCCCTCGGTGTGTAGTTTGTAGCACTTTAATTTGTGGGTCTAAATTTGTTCCATTCCAAGTGGACTATCGGTGTGTAGTTCTGTAGCTTATTTATAATAATTAAAGAGAACAACAGAGTTTTTTGCAATAATGCCATGGTGCGACGTTGAAGGCGAGAAAGGACGTGCAAGAGAGCGATGACCGAGCCAGAGGGAAATCAGCTAGGGGAGTTGCGGGGGTTGCAATGTTGTTTGGAGTAGTTGTGGGCTGAGTGCTACGAACCGACCGGAATAAATGCCTACACAAATTAATCCAAGGTTGGAGTGCCCCTCGCAATGTAAATAGCTCCGGCTTTGCGAGGGATTGAGAGGTAGCTTCAATGTGTGGAAGATATGGCGGGAGAAAGCGAGGTCAATCGAGAGACATACAGATAAAGAGACAAAGTGAGTGTGGTCCAACATTCATTGAACAGATATATATGCTCTGGAGAGATATTGTCCTATTGAGCTTTTGGCAAGGGTGAGGGCTGTAAGATAGAGCTTGAGAGATGATCCAGTCACAGACGTGTAGATATATTTTGTGCGTGGGAGGAAGCAAGGTCAATGGATCACATAGGGTCGTCGTGCGATCGAAAGAGTGAGACGGGTTGGAGAGAGTGATCTAGATAGACAATGTGCGTGAGAGAGTATACAATGTGAATAGGTCGAATTGGGCTCAAACATGGTGATATATCGTTTTTGTCCGAGAAAGAGCAAGGTCAATCGAGACATACAAAGAGAGAGAGAGAGAGAGAGAGAGAGAGAGAGGGAGAGAGAGAGAGATTGAGCGAGCGTGGCCCGCCATGAGGTTGAAAGAGTGGGGGCGGCTTGGATGGACTGACCCAGATAGCCAATCTGCATGAGAGAGTATAGAGTGTGTCGATCGAGGCCCGAACAGGGAGATATATCATTTATGTTTGAAAGAAAATGAGGTTAAACGAGACTCAGATAAAGAGAGTGAGATTGAGCGAGTGTGGCCCACCGTGCGGAAGAAAGAGTGAGACAGTCTCGAGGGAGTGGCCTTGATAGATAAACATGCGCAAGGCAAGCATCGAGAGGTTAGGGGCTAGATAGGCAATGCATGTATTTAGCGTGAGAGGGTGAGAGGGAGAGGGAGAGGGAGAGAGAGAGAGAGAGAGCTCGGCATGGTGTGCAATGGCGGGTGTGTGAGGTAAATACATTTGGTAACAGAGTGGAAAAAGGGGGTTGTGTAGTTGAGAGAGTTAGAGAGCGAAACAAGGTGAGAAAGAATGGATGTGTGTTGGAAACCGATAGCTTCCTAAGGTGGTGAGGAGAGGAAGATTGACCGATACAGGAAGTATGTAGCGTGTGTGCGGGGCGGGGGGCTAAAAACAACATTTGAATGTAGATAGTACGAGACTTAATATCGATGTTTCAATTCGGTGTACATTGTAAGATTTGAACTGAGGACCATGCATATGGGTAATTATTTTGAATTCGTGCCATACTAGGTTTCGAAAAGTTGACACTGACTCGATTTGTTGTGCTATTTTGTAGGTCATATGTTTGAATCCATCCAAAAATGTTCTCACTACCATGGTGTTCATCATATACATATGAATTTGTATTAAAAAAAGTAGTGTGGATATAGTGAAATGCGAAATCCACGTTAGAATTGGAGATCGCTATGTGAAACACACTCTAATTCAAATAACTAATTATGTGACACACACTCTAATCCACGTTAGCGTGGATTCCGTGGATACCATTTTTGTTTTTTTCAAATAACTCCTCATTCATTAATTTATAGTATCTCGTTTCGAATGACTAATTATTTCCAAGGAATACACGGGCATGGTAATACATACATATTCATTTGCAAATGAAAGAAGATTCGTTTGCATTCTCAAATCTCCTCTCAAATGTAGGCGCACCAGGCAGACCAGGGTCGTGTCGTGGTGGTCGCGTGTGTCGTACGGTGGCTTAGCACCCAGCCACCCACCCAGACGATGCTTCGGTGCCTTAAGGCACCTACCTTTGTGTCTATGACATATGGGCCCAACAGTGGCTGGCCCACATGTCAGTGACCCAAAGGCAGGTGCCTTTAAGGCATCGAAGATGCGTCCCACCCATCCCCCTCCCTCCCTCCTCCCTCCCCCCCAGAAAAGGACGACGACAAAATAAGTTCACGCTTCCACGTTTCGGATTGAAATATATGGCGGCCCCAATTCCAGCCCTGCAAAATCTCCCTTCACCACCATCCCCTTCCGCGCCCAGATTGGTCAAATCCTTAATTCGCCGCCAACCCAAGCAAAGTTCGAATCGCCCCTCGCCTCGTCTCTTTCCCCACCTCTGTGTCGGATGACGATGACGAAGACGACAGTCGCGCTTCACCATCGCACCGGAGCTACCTCATCTACACCCTCGTCCATCGCACCGGGTGGTCCACCGACAACGTCGGCCGCCGCAACCGACGTGCCTCACAGACACCGACTTCCACCACATCAGGTGCGCTTCACTGACGCCATCTCCCAGCTCACCGGGGCTACTTCACCGAGCACATCGTCGCACCTCCGCCCACCGAGGCCGCTGGGGCTTCACCAACGGTCTCGTCCACCGCATCATAGCGCTCCGCTGCCACTCAAGTGTTGGGGAACGTAGTAATTTCAAAATTTCCCTGCGCACACGCAAGATCATGGTGATGCATAGCAACGAGAGGGGAGAGTGTTGTCCACGTACCCTCGTAGACCGAAAGCGGAAGCGTAATGACAACGCAGTTGATGTAGTCGTACGTCTTCACGATCCGACCGATCCAAGTACCGAACGCATGGCACCTCCGAGTTCAGCACACGTTCAACTCGATGACGTCCCACGAACTCCGATCCAGCAGAGCTTCGAGGGAGAGTTTTGTCTGCACGATGGCGTGATGACGGTGATGATGATGCTACTGATGCAGGGCTTCGCCTAAGCACCGCTACAATATGACCGAGGTGAAATATGGTGGAGTGGGGCACCGCACACGGCTGGGAGAGATCAACAAATCAACTTGTGTGTCTAGAGGTGCCCCCCTGCCCTCGTATATAAAGGAGCAAGGGGGAGGCCAGCCAGCCCTTGTTGGCGCGCCAGAAGGAGGAGTCCTCCTCCTAGTGGGAGTAGGACTCCCCTTTCCTACTCCTACTAGGAGGAGGAAAGGAAGGAGGAGAAGGAGAAGGAAGGAGAGGGAGGAAAAGGAGGAAAGGGGGGCTGGCCCCCTAGTCCAATTCGGTTTGGGCTAGGGGGGCCGCGCGCCCTGCCTCCTCTCTTCCACCACATGCCCATGAGGCCCATTATTTCTTCCCCGTATTCCCGTAACTCCCCGGTATCCCCGAAAATAACCGAATCACTCGGAACCTTTCCGATGTCCGATTATAGTCGTCCAATATATCGATCTTTACGTCTCGACCATTTCGAGACTCCTCGTCATGTCCCTGATCTCATCAGAGAATCCGAACTACCTTCAATACATCAAATCACATAAACTCATAATACAATCGTCACCGAAACTTCAAGCGTGCGGACCCTACGGGTTTGAGAACTATGTAGACATGAACGAGACATGTCTCCGGTCAATAACCAATAGCGGAACCTGAATGTTCATATTTGCTCCTACATATTCTACGAAGATCTTTATCGGTCAAACCGCACAACAACATACGTTGTTCCCTTTGTCATCAGTATGTTACTTGCCCGACATTCGATCGTCAGTATCTCAATACCTAGTTCAATCTCGCTACCGGCAAGTCTCTTTACTCATTCCGTAATAAATCATCCCGTAACTAACTCATTTGTTGCAATTCTTGCAAGGCTTATAGTGATGTGTATTACTGAGTGGGCCGAGAGATACCTCTCCGACAATCGGAGTGACAAATCCTAATCACGAAATACGCCAACTCAACAAGTACCTTCGGAGACACCTGTAGAGCACCTTTATAATCACCCAGTTACGTTGTGATGTTTGGTAGCACACAAAGTGTTTCTTCGGTAAACAGGAGTTGCATAATCTCATATTCATAGGAACACGTATAAGTCATGAAGAAAGCAATAGCAACATACTAAACGATCAAGTGCTAAGCTAACGGAATGGGTCAAGTCAATTACATAATTCTCCTAATGATGTGATCCCGCTAATCAAATGACAACTCATGTCTATGGCTAGGAATCTCAACCATCTTTGATCAACGAGCTAGTCAAGTAGAGGCATACTAGTGACACTATGTTTGTCTATGTATTCACACATGTATCAAGTTTCCTGTTAATAAAATTCTAGCATGAATAATAAACATTTATCATGAAATAAGGAAATAAATAATAACTTTATTATTGCCTCTGGGGCATATTTCCTTTATCAAGATTTGCATCCTTGCGCGGCCAGCCAACGCCAGCGCATCACCATCAATGGCTCTGAAGTGACCCGCACTCTAGCTAGGCGAGCATGCCCAAACGCCGGCCCGAACTAGGTATCCACACATCACTCCCATGTGCACTGTTCCGACGATGTTTGGATATCCTTTCCCTGCTCTCTTAGCTTACACGCCTATGCAAATCTGACTTTAACTCTTATTTCTTCTGGAGATATCATCTGAAACAAGCAAATCCATTTTTTAGCGAAGCATGACGACGCTACGGGATCTGGTACACATCCTGCACACCCGTATAACCTTGTAAGTATCTGTCATCCCAGATAACAACAGCAAGATCGATTCCTCTTATTTGATCAACCATTCACCGTGTCAAAAATGCAGAGGGGGATGCAAGGAGCACAAGGCTTGCACATCCAAGCAAGTGGTAACATGGAATTGTACATGGAACATCCCAAGCGCAAGCAGAGCTGCAGTGAGCCAGTACAATGAGCTAGCGTAAGGCCCTGCATTTCATTTAATTTGTACTGGCACTCATGTATGATTTGTGTGCAGTGACGGATCCACGAATTCAAGTTACCAGGGGCGAACATTTAACTTAAAAAATACGAAGGCACTTGCACTCCGGAAATCAACATAACTTGAGAAATGTGAAGCTACATGCACTTTGAAAACCAGCTAATGATCCAAAGTAGTCAGATTATAAACACTAAATGATGCAAGCACCAAAAAACACAAAATGCAACATGTTGTACAAGGACTACAAACAGGTCTGTACCTGCTTGAATTATTCGTTCTCTGGCTGAAAATATCGAAGTGTAATTGCACCTATAACCAGTGCGCAAACTACATATCAATATATCTATCCTACACAAGTATGCCAATAGTTTCAAACAACAGATAAGAAAAGTATTTATGCTACATTGTCATGATACAGGGACTTTCTGGTAGATGGCCTCGACATTTCCTCAAGCCATGAAAATGCACTATAATTTGCTTGTCATCAATGCCTACAAATCTCTATGTCTCTGTCAACATAGCAGATCATCATTAGACACTAAATCCTTCAATGGGAGCTTGCAAAATGCTTGCATTAGATCCCTCATTAGACACTATATGTTCATCACCAAGAGCATGTAAAATGTTTGCATCAAATCCTTCATTAGCAAATTGCTCATTAGACACTTCAGCTCAAGAACAACATGAGCTTGGATGTTTGCACCGGAAACTTGATTAGATACATCAGATTCGGCCATTTCAAGATTGATTGGGGAGTTATAAAATAAGTAGAAATTGGTTTCATTTTCTCATAGATTCCCTACATACAAGCAGTTTTACAACACCGTCGGGTTTAACTATTGGCCAGAAATTGAAGAGTTGAATTAGATATAATCAGGGATGTGATGTACCTGCTCGTTGCACATGCTACTCTTGCAAGCTGCTACTGTCCGTTTGCGCAAGCTCGATGCCATGCCCGTGCTGCCGCTGCCTCCCAGCAGGCTACACCCAGGGTTGGATCTTCATCTTCTTGTCCTTCCGTTCGCTTGAAGCCCGGCGACCGCCCCCTCACGAGGGCGCGAGGAAGTGCTGTGTCGGTCTGTCCAGTGGCGGCTAGGTTAGGAGTGAACCAGACTGGAGGCTGGAGCGAATGAATTGGTATTTTTCCTGCTGTCGATCGATATGGGAGGCGCTCGTTTGGGCCGCGAGCCTGCTATAGGGCCTGCCTTGCACTTATGTTATTGTCCCATCCAAATTGAAACATTTTTCTTCAGTTTTTACATTGCCTGCTTGTGCGTTGGGACGAACAAAACTAGCCTGGGCCAACCTGGACGACTCAAACTAGGTGCACACTTTCCAGCCACCCGAGGCGACCGCCCATACCAGCCCATATGGTGGCTTCGCCTTTTATGCGTGTATGATTGGGGTAGTGAAAAATATTCCAGGGGCGCTTTTGATTTACCCACAGAATGGTTGAATTGCTTGTTTCTATGAACTGAGTTCGCCAATAATGTGAAGGATGCCAGTCTTTTCATCCTATTGTAGATTGCTTAGATCTCGATATGCCAAAAGTAATCGCATGAAATATACAAGAAAAGCCAATGTGATGTGTGTGGCTACAACTAGTCCGACTACACGTCCTCATATAACATATCAAGGACGCACCATCTTACCAGATTAACCATTTGACTTACCAATGCAGTGTGGGAAGAAAGAAATATTGGGACTGCGTATCCAAGCAATTGATGCCATGGACTCCTTCTGTCGGTGTACTAGAGTAGGGGTACCCTAGTATCCCGAACTTGTGCACGGGCAGTTGCAGCCCTCCGCGGCGAGGCTTACCGGGTGACCGCCAAGGTCCTCCGTGGTTCCTTTGGAGCCATTCAAGAACAAAGTATTCAAGCCAAGGAGACAAGGCCCCAAGAAGAGGAGCTTGCCGGAAGGCCACCCAAGGCACCTAGGAGACAAGGCCCCGGCAAGAGGAGCTTGGCAGGAAGGCCACCCATGGCTCCTAGGAGACAAGGCCCCAAGAAGAGGAGCTTGCAGGAAGGCCCGATGAGCGACAAGCTTCCGGACACGACAAGACAACAACCGCAAAAGGCGCTTTGCCGCAGCAGACCACCACTCAGACCACTCCAGCACATCCACTAACGTGTCGCCTGGGACCTTTCCAGGTGGCAGCGTGGCAAGAAACGTCTTGACGGAGCGCCGGTGGCAAGCGGCAGCGACAAGATTGCCCTCGTGGCAAGCGGTGGCGCCCCAGCGGTCCCTTTCTGCCTTTGTTAGGGCGGCGTGAGACGGGCATTTAATGCCTTTGTCCCCGCCGCCGTGGTTAGGGTCTCGATACATCGCATAAGTAGCTGTACCAACTACTCCTTTTCCATTTTTACCCTTGTCTATGTTGCCACCTGTCGGAGACCCCTTTAGCATATAAAAGGAGGCCCATGCGCAACGTAGAGAGGGGTTCGAGGGGTTCCCCACGCTCGGTCTCGTTAGCAGCTCGTGTGTACTGTAGCACTCAGCGCTCCTAAACAAGAACTCAATACATTCAGACATGCAGCAGTAGGAGTGTTATCTCTCCTGAGAGCTCCGAAGCTGGGTAAACCGCTCGTGTGCTTCGCCTCGATTTGCTCTTCGTGCGACCTCCGCCCCCGCCGAACCGAAAGGGGCTCGGTCTGCCGGTCCCATAGGTGTTCGTGGGTCAGATCAGCCTCCCCAACATCTTTGGCGCGCCAGGTAGGGGGCGTTGAGATTGTGTGCACCTGATCCGGCGTCCACACGAGCTAGATCTTCATCATCTTCATCGACATGCCACCGAAGAAGAAGGCTTCGCGGCGGATGTTCCGTCTGCTGTCGAACCCACCACCACCGAGCAAACGGGTGGTGGGGTAAGCGCCGCGGAAGAATGGACGTCGACGGGGAGCCCACGGAGCTGCCAAGTCCAAGGACAAGGCTGCGCAGACCTCGGCGTCCGTACATGCACCGCGCCCGTCTCAGGAGGCGCGGGACCGACAGCGTCATGGTATTCACAATGCCATACGCTCGTTGGACCAAGACCGAGCTGGCGGATCTCGGGATGCTCAAGACCAGCATGCACGCCAACATGCTGGCGCGAGCGAGGCACGGTCGCCTGGACGGGATACTGCTCCTTCTAACATAGTTAGAAGTCCGAGCATATCCCGCTCCTCGCGCCGTTCGCCATTGCCACCCACCACTCCAGCAGACGCTTTGGCGAGAGCTCAATCGCTCTGGATTACCCTCCAACGGCCGACAAGGTCGATGAATGGAGGGCCACCATTCAGAGTCTCATCGGCTTTGCCAACGGCGACGCTCCGCGGCAGCCGAGTGCATTGCTGCCACGGCAGGACCACCAAGCACGAGCTGGTGGCGACGAAACCGGTGGGGGTGCAACCACCATGCACTCTCCGCCCCGAAGGCAAAGATCGCCGACTCGCCGGATCCACCTCGACAGCGACTCCACCGCATCATCGGATCCACGAGCCTGCCGCGATCAGCGCCAAGTTCTTCATGAATGACAAGAAGAAGACGCTCGAACTCGCATCGAAGCGCCGAGAGAAGCGCCGGCGTCAATCCGACCAGCGCTACCGGGCCCTCTGTCGACATGCATGCGCCAGGGGAACCAGCGACTTGCCGTCGGCGCTGTAGGTTGCCCTGCGTTCACTCGTGAGCTGCGGCAAGTCCAAAGTGGCCCAAAGAAGAAGAATTTCAAGCCGTACGCATTCGAGAAGAAATGCGGCGGCAAGACGCATCCGTCGGAGTTCCTCAGCATCTACACCATCGCGGTGCAAGCTGCCGGGGGGCGAGACGACAAGATCCTGGCCAACTACTTCCTGCTGGTGCTCAATCCTAATGCCAGATCCTGGCTCATGCACTTGCCGGACAACTCCATATCCTCTTGGGCAGATCTATGCCATCAGTTTGTCGGCGCCTTTACAGGCGGCCACAAGCCCCATGGCCAAGAAAGCGACCTTCATCTGCTTGCCCAGAAGGAAGGAGAGCCCCTGCGCAAGTACATTCAGAGATTCAGCCGCGTACAGCACAACATCCCAGATGTCCACCCTGCCGTGGTAATCAGCGCGTTCCATCAGAACGTGCGAAACCGCAGGATGCGGGAGGAGATGGCGATGTGCAAGATCGTAGACGTCGATGAGCTATATGCCCCGCCGACAAGTGTGCACGCGTCTTTGAGGAAGGAGGAGACTCCGGAGAGAATATCAAGCAGGAGGATCGATAGTGAGGAGACCGCCCGCAAAGAAAAACCGCGGCGGAATAACAAGAAGAAGAAAGGCAAAGATGTGCTAGTTGTTGAGCAGTCCCAAGAACCGGAGGTGGCACCAAGAAAGCCAAAACTGGTAGCTCGCAAGGAGGTTGCACCGCACCAACCGCCAGCTGCGGCGGTCGCCGACAAGCGTGACGGCTCCAACAAACAAGATCTTGCCAAGATCCACCGCACCAAGGGCCATGACCTCCAGAGCTGCAAAAGGTCGAGCAGCTTGTCGAGCAGCGAAGGCTGAATATGAACGACGCGACAAGGAGAAGGCCCAGAAGGTGCGGGAGGAGCTAGCAAGAAACGCCTGCCGAGGAGGACGCCGCGGCAAGGCCAAGCAGCGGCAAGGAGACAGACCTCCCAGCGGCGCGACAAGGATGAAGACGACGACGATGGTGAAGACATGGATGATGACGAGACCGATGAGCAGGAGTTCCAGAAGCCACAGAGGTCCTGTGTGTTGACGGCGGTGCTTCTTCGCATACTTCACACCGCCAGCTCAAGCGGTGGATGCGGAAGTCAATGCGGCGTAACCATCCGCCGAGTCACGCAGCCTCGAAATGGTCCATCACGCCTATCATCTTTGATATTGAGGACCACCACGATCGCAGAATCTGCGGTCGGGTGCTTGCCGATGTTGGTTTCACCAACTATCCGCAACCTCAAGGTCACTAAGATGCTAGTTGACGGTGGGGCCGGCTTGAACCTGATCTCCTCCGCGGTGCTCCAGAAACTCCAGATCCCTGATGGCGAGCTCGAAGAGACCGGCACATTCCAAGGAATCAATCCGGGAAGGAGCAAGCCGAAGGGAAAGATCACGTTGCCGGTGACATTTGGCGCCGAAGTTGAACTTCAGGATCGAGAGGGTCACTTTTGACGTTGTCGACTTTCCATTGCCTTACAATGGGATACTTGGCCGTCCCAAAGACTCGCCAAATTCATGGCAGCCTCTCACTATGCATACAACATGTCAAGATGCCAGCCCGATAAGTGTCATCTCATCCTGGCGACAAGAAGGATGCTCTTATCTGCGCCGACAAGATCTACCGGGAAGCAGCAACTACAGCAGATTGCAAGCCACTTGCCGCTGAAGCTCCCGGGGGGAAGAAGAAGACCAAGTCCGGCAAGAGCTCTGGTGCCCACTCCGGCAAGCGCACCTCTTCGGAGTGCTGCGCCACCGTCGAGGACGCACCATCGAGCTCCACCGGCAAGTGTAAGAAGACGATGGCAGCTCCACCAGAGACCAAGAAGGTGTCCGCCAAGGAGGACGGCACTGGTGGTACCTTCACCATCAGTGCCACTCTCGACCCTAAATAGGAAGGCGCGCTCATTGCTTTCCTGCGGGCGAATGTCGACGTGTTTGCTTGGCAACCGTCTGACATCCCCGGTGTTCCCAGGAAAGTAATTGAGCACCATCTTGCCGTTTGTCCTCATGCGCGGCCCGTCAAGCAGAAAGTCAGGAAGCAGGCAGTGGAGCGCCAAGAATTCATCGTAGAAGAAATCAAGAAATTGGAAGCAGCAGGCCTTGTCAGAGGAGTGCTCCATCCTACGTGGTTGGCCAATCCTGTAGTTGTACGCAAGGCAAACGGGAAATGGAGGCTTTGTATCGACTTTACCGATGTCAATAAAGCTTGTCCCAAAGACCCATTTCTCTTGCCGCGCATCGACCAGATTGTTGACTCCATGGCCGGATGTGATTTGCTTTCATTTCTGGATGCATACTCGTGGATATCATCGATCTTCATGGCAGAAGAGGATGAGGAGAAGACCGCATTCATCACCCCATGTGGCACATACTGTTTCATATGGATGCCTTTCGGATTAAAGAATGCTGGTTCAACATTTGCAAGAGCAGTCCATGACGCTTTTGAGCCGCAAATGCACAGAAATGTGGAAGCCTACAAAGATGACATAGTGGTCAAAAGCAAGGACAAGGCGACTCTGATTCAAGATTTAGGCGAAACCTTTGCAAATCTGCGCAAGATCAACCTCAAGCTCAACCCTGAGAAGTGTGTGTTTGGAGTCCCTTCCGGCAAGCTTCTCGGGTTCTTCGTGTCTCGGGGAATTGAAGCCAATCCCGACAAGATCAAGGCCATTGAGCAGATTGAAGCACCAAAGCGCGTCAAGGATGTACGAAGACTTGCCGGTTGCGTAGCTGCTCTCAAAGAGGTTTATCTCTAGGTTCTGCTGAAGGCCCGCCATTTTTCAAAATTTTGAAAAAGGCAGGTCCGATGAAATGGACTCGAAGCGGAGGCTGCTACCGCAGGACTTGAAGAGATACCTGTCCTCCACTCCAACACTTGTCGCACCTAAGCCACAAGAGAAGTTGTTGCTATATATAGCGGCAACCAATCAAGTGGTTAGTGCTGGCGTTAGTAGCGGAGAGGGAGGCGGATGATGAGCTAGCAACCATGGCAGATGCGTCCAAATGACGAAAGGTGGGGCTTCACCGGCAAGCTCTGGTCCCGACAAGGATGGATCTACGCAGACACATGAGAAGATGCAGAAAAGAATGGTGCAGCGCCCAGTTTACTTTGTCAGTTCCCTTCTGCAGGGGGCTAGGTCAAGGTACTGCGGTGTGCGTAAATTGCTTCGGCCTCCTCATGGCCTCGAGAAAGCTGCGCCATTACTTCCAGGCACATGAGATCACAGTCGTCACTCGTTTTCCGCTGAAGAGGATACTGCAAAATCCAGAGGCAATAGGCAGGATTGTCGAGTGGGCACTGGAACTGTCAAGCTTTGGCCTCAAGTTTGAGAGCACTTCAACTATCCAAAGCAGAGCATTGGCGGAGTTCATAGCAGAATGGACGCCAACACAAGATGAAGAAATTCCAGAAACAAGCATCCCCGTCAAGGAGGCAAGCAAAGAGTGGTTGATGTACTTTGATGGTGCCTTCGCTGCAAGGCGCCGGTCTTGAGCGTGCTACTTGTTGCACCCACCGGAGAGCACCTCAAGTACGTAGTCCAGATGCACTTTCCCAAGGAGCAAGCAACAAACAATACTGCATAGTATGAAGGTTTGCTTGCCGGTCTCAGGATCGCAGTAGACCTTGGGATCAAGAAGCTCATTGTCAGGGGTGACTCACAGCTTGTCATCCGCCAAGTGGACAAGAGTTATCAGAGTCCGTTGATGGAAGCTTATGTTGATGAAGTGAGAAAGCTAGAAGAGCACTTTAACGGCCTACAAATGGAACATGTTCCAAGAGCTCGAATCGACATTGCCGATGGCACAGTCGAAGTGTGCTGCACTTTAAGTTACACAATGGAACCAGGGATTTTTGTGCTCAAGCTGACTCAACCGTCTGTAATGCCATCAACCGGACGGAGCAAGAAGAGGAAGTTGATCTCTGGTGACTATTTTCTGGCAGAGCTTCCCGAAGTCGCCGTCAAGAAGGTCCTCAAGATCAACACCAAGGGTGCTGAGGAGCAGTTTGCTCCGGCAAGCCCTAGGGTTTGTTCCGTTGAAGCAGACGCTCCCGACAAGTTTTGCTCCGGCAAGCTTGCCGGGGAACGTCAAGCTCCGGCTGAGCCGTAGGTTCTCGCCAGGAAGCAGATGTTCCGCAGCAGCAGATGTGCCTTTAGTCCTTGTTGTCGAGCCGCAAGCTCCAAAGATGGGCACAGATTGTCCGCTTCCTTCAGACAGAGAACTTCCCAAGAGCAAGAAGAAGCGGAAAGAGTAGCCCGGCAGTCAAGTATGTACCAGTTTGTCGACAACACTGCATGTAAGAAGACTCAACAGGTGAAATTGAAGTGTATTCACCGGGAAGACGGACAAAAGCTGTTGGCGAGAGATACATGGAGGCATATGTGGTCACCACATTGGCGCCAGAGCACTTGCTTGCAAAGCGTTCCGACAAGGTTTCTTTTGGCCGACAGCCCTCCGTGATGCAATCGCACAAGTAACCAAGTGTGAAGCGTGCAGTTCCATTCCAAGCAGATACACCAGCCAGCCTCAAGCTCTCCGGGCGATCCCTTTATCCTGGCCATTTTCGGTCTGGGGCTCGACATCCTCGGCCCCTTTCCCCGAAGCTGTCGGGGCTTTGAGTACTTGTGCGTTGCAATCGACAAGTTCACAAAGTGGCCGGAAGTGGAAGCGATGAGGAAGGTGACAAAGACAACAAGATCAAGTTCTTTAGGTTGATTGTTTGCCGTTTGAATCCCTAACAGGATCATCACCGACAACGGCACGCAATTCACGAGCCGCACCTTCATGCAAGACGTCCAAGATCTTGGCGCCAAGGTTCCGCCGCTTCGCTGCTCATCCGAGAAGCAACGGTCAAGCGGAGAGGGCGAATCGCTGAAGTCGTCGCGCGGGCTCAGGACCAGAACTTTCGACAGGCTGCACAAGTGCGGAAAGAACCGGATTGAGGAGCTGCCGGTGGTTCTTTGGTCGATCAGGACGACGCCAAATCGAGCCACTGGCCAGACACCTTTCGCTCTAGTCTATGGAGCAGAGGCAGTTCTCCCCACGGAACTTGTATACGGATCACCTCGAGTGCTTGCTTATGATGAGCTTGAGCAAGAGCAGCTGCGACAAGATGACGCTACCGCTCCTTGAGGAGGATCGCCTTCGTGCTGTCAGACGAGCTGCCGATACCAAAGCTTTTGCGCCGCTACCATAGCCGCAGTTAATGCCGAAGTCTCGAGGAAGGCGACCTTGTTCTTCGCCGCTGCTCACCGCCAAGAATTCCAACAAGTTGACGCCTTGAAGTGGGAAGGCCCTTACCGGTGAAACGAGTCACTAGGCACAGCATCGTCGCCTTGAGACCGAAGATGGCATTCCGTGAGCAACTCCTGGAACATTGAGCATCTTCGTAAGTTTTACTCAGAAGCGCGGTTGCCGGAACCTGCTCCGCAACCAACTTTTGTACAAGTCTTGCCGATGTTGCATGTAATCCTTTATACAAAGCCAAGCAGACCCGTGCATAAGTAAAGCTAATGTGCTTCGCACATCCTGTCAATTTCATGCTTTCTACTTCTATTTTTGCATGCATTATCTGACACTTTGTGCAGCACCTACCCCGGTAAGCAATAACGAGCCATAAGGCTCCATATCTTTATTTTCTCTTCTTTCTCTTTCTCAAAGAAAGGAAGGTTCCCTCGCCCACAAGTTTGCCGCGGGGAAAGGAGAAGATAATGGTGTGGACCAAGCATCGCTCAAGGAAGTCTAGCCTTACCGGGAAGCAAACGACAGAAAAGCTAAGTTGCCAAAGTTTGAGCAATCAGCTTTAAAAATTTTAAGTTATCTTCCTCGAACGACCGTACTTTGTATGGAAAACCTGTACGCGGAGGAACCAACTCGTAGCTAGTTGCGCCCTTACTTTGTTTCGAGTCCGCTCAACAACTTAAGTGAGCTGCGACTTGCTGCGACAAGGTTTCTTGTCGGTAGCAGCACCGCCAGGCCGACGTCCCTTTTCGGCCTTCATGACCAGTGCCCTGTGCCGACAAGTTCCCTAAAAGCGTAGGGCAAAAACATACAAAGGAGGGGACCAAGTAAAGGAAATAACATAGCAATTGCTACCCGAAATAGAGTTATATTACAAGATAGCTTGTCGCAGCTCTAATAGATTGTTCTCGTAACATGACCAGCAGCGGCAAGAAAAAGAGAAAGCGGGCGGCCTAATCTACGCGATCGCCCTCAACCCTCTTGATCCCGCTCACTCATCCCACGATGGAGTGCGACAAGGGCCTTGAGCGCTTCCACATCAAAGCATCCGGCGGCAAGGACTTGAGGGCGTTGGTGAGGTTGAGGCCTGGATTGCGGAAGGCCACCTTCATCGACACCTTTGAAGGGCTCCCAGCGCGAATCTGGCGCGACTCCTCGGCCCGGCCCGCTTTGGGATTTCTTCCGGAGTTGAGGGAGGGCCGTCCACGCCCTTGAAGAACAAGCTGAGCTTGGCTGGGTCGGAGGTGCTCATCGGAGGAATATCCAAGATCCACCATCCCCAGTGCGCCGGCTCCCCGCTGCTGGTCAGAACATCCACGAGACCCTCGGTCCAAAGTGCTCCACATTCTCCCTAAAGGTATTCTGGCGGCAAGAAGATTTCGCCAAGCGCCTCGTCGGCCTTGATGTTCTCCTTCAAGGCCACCTCCTGCTCATTGGTGCCGCCCGTCTTTGAGTCAAGGTGGTCGGCTTCAACTCAAGATCTGCGTTGGAGTCCTTGGCGTGGCCAGGCTCCTTGCTCCTCTCGGCGAGACGGCCTGCAGCTCGCCAAGAGTGTAGGCGTCCTTCTCGCGCTCATGCTTGAGTGCAGCAAGCTTCTCGCCGCTCTCCTTGAGATTGGCCTCCAGTGCATCACCTTCGTCTCCAACTCCTTCTTGGCGGCCTCGGCGTGCCGGCAGCATCCTTTGCTTCCTGGAGAGCCCGCCAAATGTTTGCTCGCGTGGCTAGATCCTCCTCGTGGCTGTCAAGATTAACCTTCCTCTGCGCCAACTCGCCTTCCTCAAGCGAGATAGCTTCTCCGCGACAAGTCATTGTTGCTCCTCGGCTTCAGCCTTCTCCAGAGGAAGGCTTTGCGCTCCTCGGCGAAGTCGCTCCCGCTCCTGCCAAGGACCGAGAGCTTCTGGTTGAGGCCCGGAGCTCCTCCGCGCTTCTCGATGTCTGCTCTCGCCTTCGCGACAAAGCGCTTCGAATTCTAGCTTGGCTTGTCGGGCGCGGTAGAGCGACAGCTGACTTCGCCATTGCTCCTCCTCGGACTTCGCCATTGCTGTTTGGTGCGTCGACCAGCGTCGATCCAGTGAGGCGAGCAACTCTTCATCAAAAGTTTCTCCTTCGGCCGACGCCCTGGAGCTCGACGCCCATGGGAGCTTGATGAAGACACCATGGCCGGCCTTCAAATAGGCGCCGGGCTGGGGCTCTTCGAAGCCCGACGATGCCGCAGCGGCGGAGGGATCGGCGGTCGGCGTAGCGCCTGGCGCTCCTGCGGCCTCAGGGCCGTCGGTCTGATCACGGACCCTCGCCCGGCCTGCGGCGGCAGCTTTGGCGGCCTCTTCGCCGGCGGGCTCGTCGGCGCCAGCTTCTTCTCCGATGGCAGCGGCGTCATCAGTATTGCCGCGCGCGTCCTCCTCGCCGGCGGCCTCGGTCTCCATTGGCTCTGTGGCGAATGGATCTGACGACCGGAAAATGAAGAAAAGTCAAGCAAATATTCAAAAAGAAAATCAGAAGAAGAAGAACACAAGGAAAGTTTTCAAGCAAGAGTATTACATGCTAGGGTCTGCAGTCATGGTCTCCGCCGCCAGATCGCTGGTGCTGTCCCTTGCCGGAGAGTTGTCCCTTGCCGGAGAACTGCCCCTTGCCGGAGAAGTCTCCCTTGCCGGAGAACGCTCCCTTGCCGGGGAATCCTCCCTTGGCGGTGTAGTCGAAGCAGAAGGCACGTCAGGAGCGGCTTCAGGGCACTCCTGGTATGGCTGCTCTGCTCCTACACAAACCAGCAGTCAGATATCAGCAAAGAAAGGGCACCCATGTGCGCCTAACAGCAGGAAGTAGACCATATACTTACGTTGGGGGCTGCTTTGAGGAAGAGTTGCCGCGTCCGGCAAGGTGGTCTCGGACACGCCTCCTGCTGTCGCGGTGGGTTCGTCCTCGATGACAATCACCGGGGCCTTGGCTCTCTTCGACGCTCTCTGGGCCAGCGTCCTGAAAAGGAATGGGTTCAAAGTGAAGCAAATCAGATACAAGACAAAGCAACAAGCCGAAGAACTACAAATGCCGCAAAGAATCTTACTCTTCTTCTTCCTCGTCGGAGCTGAGCACGGAGAGATCAAATTCTGGCTTGCCTCGACGACGGCGGAGGAGTAGGTTCCCTTGGCCGCTTGGCGGGGCGAAGCGGTGGTCTGCGAGGCCCGCTCCAGCTTGCCGCAGCCGGCGTCAGTGCTCCCGCAACAAGTGCTTGCCATTGGAGCTGGGCGCTGCGCGCGCGCGGGCGGCCGTCTGACCCGCTGCCGCCACGCCTCCGGCCTTGCGGAGACGCCTTCTTGGTGGAGCTGGGGCTCCGCTCGCGAAAGCTGTCTCAAGGAGGGAGGAGGCGCCCTCGGCGGTTCGCTCGACTCAGCTTCGAGCTCGGCAAGCTCCTCCTCGCCGGCAAACTCCCTTCGCTCGACAAGGCTTGCCGCCTCTGCTGCATCTGCCTCCTCCACGGTGAATCCGAACTGCGCCCATGGCGGCAGCGGCTGCCGCTTCTTCCGGCCCCTGGTGGCGATGTCGCATCTCATCATCGGTGGTGTCGCGGGTGAGGCTCTTACATTCATCGGGCGGATCGGCACTTCTACCAGTCTGTCAAAGAACACTCGCATGACGTCATCTGCAGTGCTCTTGCCAAGTTGGAATGATTCCATGCTAGTCGCTGGCGGCATCATTACGCGGATGCGGTCGGCGAGGAATTGTTGCACATGAACGACACCTTCGGCAACCTGAACGCGTTTCAGGATGATCGAGATCGGGCTTGAACAGCTCCAAGAGCATCGCGTCCGGGGCCCAAGACAAAGTGAAGTTGAAATTTAGGCCCGGGCGCAGCCTCGTGATATCCGCCGCATTCTGGAACTCCCAGGCGGGTCTCCTCCTCTCCTGCAAGGGGGCGATGCGGCGGCAAAGAAAGTCTGCACCAACGGTGCCTACAGTGAGCCCGGCAAGCCTGAGGCGCAGGATCCGGGTGACGGCAATCTTCAGTCTAGCGTCTTCCGGTGCCACGTTGCTCCAATCGTTGTCGTGCACTATTGGGGTTTGGTATTTGAAGCGGTAAATGGCTGCGGGTTCTCCTCGACAATCCAGCACCAATCTGCCCTCCACTCCTCCCACTTGCTGCGGAGCTCTCCCTCCAGATAAGCTTCCTTCTTGCCAATCCTTGAGATCCAAGCAATTCCGCCAGCAAGAGGCTCCCCTCTCTCAACTCGGGTCATAAAGAAATGGCGGAAAAGGGCTACGTTTGGATGGACTCCGACAAAGTTTTCGCAGAGATGTGCGAAAACTGCCATGGTCAAAACAGCATTGGGGGTGAAGTCAAGGAGGCGGAACCCGTAGGTGTTCATGATATCGTAGAAAAATTCAGAGAAAGGCGGGCAAAGCCCGCGAGAAGAACAATGCGAAGAAAGGGTACCCATTCGAGCCAGCCCGGCAGCAGATGGGAGTACCTTTGTGGGCGGATGCGCTGCGTCTCCGTCGACGGAAGAGGTAGTAGTACTCCCTCGGCTCCCTCATGGTGAGCTGGGGGAAAGATTGCCGCTCCTTCATGGCGCCGCAAGCGCTTGCGCCTCGGCCGACTTCACGGCCTTCCCTTGTCGGCTTTGAGCCATGGCGGAGGTGGTGAGGGAGATCGGCGGCGTTGGTGATCTTTGGTGGTGATGGGGGCGAACGCTGCTCTCTCTTTAGCCTTGGGAAGAAGGGGAAGCAATGGGGTTTTTCGAGATTGGACAGCAATCTGGCGATATGGGTGAACTGCCCTGTTTCCCACCTTATAAAGAGGGAGGCGGACATTCCGTTTTCCAAATAAAGAAACCACCCACGATCTCGCCCGATCTCTCTACGACGCCGCATTCGACGCGTGCCGTTTGTGGAGGGCGTGGTGGGTCTGGGTGAGTTACGGCGTAACCCAAGCCGCGCGTGCCCGTGCCCTGTTTTGGGCCTGGCCTAACAGCGCTCGGCACCGTGTGTGGCCTAGGCCCGGGGGCTCCTGTCGGTGTACTAGAGTAGGGGTACCCTAGTATCCCGAACTTGTGCACGGGAAGTTGCAGCCCTCATGGCGAGGCTTACCGGGTGACCGCCAAGGTCCTCCATGGTTCCTTTGGAGCCATTCAAGAACAAAGTATTCAAGCCAAGGAGACAAGGCCCGGCAAGAGGAGCTTGCCGGGAAGGCCACCCAAGGCACCTAGGAGACAAGGCCCCGCAAGAGGAGCTTGCCGGGAAGGCCACCCAAGGCACCTAGGAGACAAGGCCCCGCAAGAGGAGCTTGCCGGGAAGGCCCGGTGAGCGACAAGCTTCCGGACGCGACAAGACAACAGCCGCGGCAAGGCGCTTGCCGTGGCAGACCACCACTGCACTGCGCTCCAAAGCACATCCACTAACGTGTCGCCTGGACCTTTCCGGTAGCGCGTGGCAAGAGGCCGTGCCGCCAGCGGAGCGCGGTGGCAAGCGGCGCTGACAAGATTGCCCTCGTGGCAAGCGGTGGCGCCCCTGACGGTCCCTTTCTGCACTGTTAGGGCGACATAGACGTTCATTTAATGCCTTTGTCCCCCGCCATCAGGGTTAGGTCTGATACACTGTACAAGTAGCTGTACCAACTACTCCTTTTCCATTTTTACCCTTGTCTATGTTGGCACCTGTCGGAGACCCCTTTAGCATATAAAAGGAGGCCCATGCGCAACATAGAGAGGGGTTCGAGGGGTTCCCCACGCTCGGTCTCGTTAGCAGCTCGTGTGTACTGTAGCACTCAGCGCTCCTGAACAAGAACTCAATACATTCAGACATGCAGAAGTAGGAGTGTTATCTCTCCGGAGAGCTCCGAAGCTGGGTAAACCGCTCGTGTGCTTCGCCTCGATCTGCTCTTCGTGCGACCTCCGCCCCCCGCCGAACCGAAAGGGGCTCGGTCCGCCGGTCCCATAGGTGTTCGTGGGCCAGATCAGCCTGCCCCGACACCTTCGTACAACCTTGTAAGCGAAAAAGAAGTTGCAGTGTGCCTGTACAAAGAACTAGTGTAAGTTCAGTTACCTGCTTCTCGGAATTTTAGTTATCCACTTATTGCAAATTGTTCTATTATGTTGCTTGGCTTAACTTAGTTTGCTACTGATTACATAATGCCACAGCATGTTAATCCTATTATAGACTGCGCTTATCTATGTGTTCTGTACTTACTGTTAAGAATTACCTGTTTGCCTGAACCTAAATAGCTGCTTGTTTGTTTAACTGCTTTGCTGCTGCAACAACGGGTTACAATGATGTTAATAACTACTTTTCAGCATCCAATTGAAACTCTTTAATTCCTTGTTTGTTTAACTGGTTTGCTGTTATAATTCCCAATTGAGATGTTTTGCTAAGTTCAACTTTTCTGAATCCAATTAGAACTTTAATGGCAAAACAGGTTAGCCCAAGATCAAAGAGCGAGGTCCCCATGGACATTGTATCATCCCACAGCAGTGGCACTAGCCCAATCGTGCATTATGAATTGCCAACTGCTGATGCTCTAGAGACTAAACTAGTGGTAGAAAGAGATTCTGCTTCTGCACTTAGAGATGAAGTAGACATGTTGGGGAAGCAAACAGCAAGATCACAAGTAGTACTCAAGACAACCATTAAATATTTGGTGGATTTCAAAACAAAGCAAGCTGAGACTGACCACATTGTTAAGGTCCTGAAGGAAAAAAGAAATTAAATTCCCACTTGGTAAATCATAGGTGAAATGTTCTTTCCATCGTTGAATAACCTTTGTGTTGTTTGCTAATGTAATCAATCAAACCATTTGTTTTATAGATCATGTAATAATTGTTTTTTGTTTTTTGGTTTGTTATTTTATTTGAGCACACGTCTGTATTAATTGATAAGACTCGGAGACATTTCATTTTGATTGCTGTGCCAGACCTACAAATATGCCAATCGGGCTGAATGTGCATTCAACAATAATAGTAGTACAGATGGACCATAAGTGGCACGCATCGGAAAGGGCCAAGATGTTGTAGTAGCTTGGCTAAAAAAAGGATGATGTTGTAGCACAAAAAAGTACAGCGGCCTAGCTTATCTATGTTAGTTGATATTATTGATCCATATACTCTATAAGTGTTTATATGTCTGTTAGTTCTATACATTCTTGGTTGATTGACTCGGTATTTGAATCTTGATACATCGCTTGTGTACATATCTAAATGTGAGTACACATTATGATGCGTGTGACATTTGAGTTGGACATGAAGTGTTCCAAATATTCGAATCACCTTAAACTGGATTCTAGCTTCTGAATTTGAGTATCGGCATTTGTAAACCATATTCATATATGACAGTGGAATACATCTTTTTCGTCCTTTTGAAGATATATAAAAACACATAGAATGATTTATAAAGTTTCGTATAGGAATACAAAATTGATTCAAAGTTAGGTGCCAGGGTAAACGTGGATGCTTATTGTCCCAAAATTCGAAAGAAGCAGCAAAAGGTCCACTCCCACATCGGCTGCCCGAAGACAAGTGTTTGGGAGATGGAAATTACTTCCTACCCATTACATGGACAATCCATCGGCCCGATTTCCACTGCTCTAAATAGGGGTAGGTTAGTAACTTCAATTAGACGTGACACGACCGCCTCCGAGCCCATTCCGACATGTTGGGCGCCAAACATGGGCGGCAAAACACATTTTATTCAAGCTCGTACAAAAGACCTCTATTTCTCCCTCCATTTCCCCATTCATACACATTGGGCGGCAAAACAAACTCGACTCGGCCGAAATTGATGTAGGCAAATATTTTCAATAGGGGCAGGTTTGTAACTTCACTCAGACGTGACACAACCGCCCTACCTGTCAGCCCCGTTCATACACCGTGGGTGCCAACCATGGGCGCCAACCACCCTCTCCTCGCCCGAAATCGCTCTGGGCAAATATTGGCGAGATGCGAGATTATCTCGTATCCCCAACCAACGAGACGTCCAAATTTTAAGTGGGGGCTAAGTTCGTAACTTTCCCATATTTCAGACAGGCGCGTCCCAAAAACATGGTTTCCCATACCTCTCCCTCCATTTTCCCATTCATACACCGTCCGCGCTGGAACACCATCCCCACACCAGCCTCCGTCCGCCACCCCTTCCATCACCGCCGTCCTCCACCCCATCCATCGCCGCCATCCTCCACCACATCCATCGCCACCATCCTCCATGATGCCAGAGCGCCTACCAAGACCGCGTCGTCCACTGCTAGAGATGGACGTTTCTCATCCACGGTGACGGATCAAGAGCCTTGCATCACGTCCTCTCGCTTCATCGGCGCCATCGTCCTCTTTGCCGGGGCTGCTCACACGACCTTCTCTTCCACCGCAACGGGACTTATCCCCTGATGCACCCGTCTACCGTCGCAGTTCAGCTTCAATGCCACAAATAGCCATCGCACCCCGATGCCTACACGGCGCCGCAAGAGAGGTGGTACAACATATCTCCTCAACTTTTTGATCTCAACCAGAAAATAGATCTTAACTTGGTTACTCTACTTTCTCTTCAGCTCTTAGAATTTAGTTCTTAGTTCGAAGCAAACTATGGCTGCTAAATATCATTTCTCCAGTTTGCAGCTTCAAATCTGCCATGGCACAGTCATAATATGTTTTAACTGATCATGTTGGTTCGGTGGTGGTTTCTTTAATAGAAATCGGAGGGGAAACCCTCTTTTGCTAAAAAAATATGCTTAGAGTTTCCCCCTTTTATGATCACTATCTGATCGTAATCGTGCTTCGTGTCATAATAGCACTACTCCACCCATCAAGCTAAACAAGCTTAGTTGTTCAAATACTGAATCTGATATTATTAAAAGCAGTCGTTTAATTGGTCAGCTAAATGTTCCTAAATTAGTTTCGAAATGCATGTTCACCGCTTGGGTGTGTATCTCTACAGGGTGCCCACGGTGGGCTGGCCCACCCTGGGATTTTGGGTCGTCCCAGGCCCGGATTCCCCTCTGTTCTGCTGTGCGCTTCCGATCTCTACTCTCCCCCAGCCGCCTGCCTTGCCGGCGTCTTGCCGTCCCCGGATGACATGACTCTAGGAGGAGACGCCAGACTAACAGGAGGTCAGGAGCCGCTCGCCCAACAGCGTCACCGCTGCCCGGGCGCGCCGCCATGCCTACCTTCCCAGTCTGTTCAGGGCTCAGGCGTGCAGCATGCACTAAGCCAACCCAATTTATCCTGAGATACGTCCTCAACACTCAGCAGCCACTCCTCATCACCCATTTTCTAATTGATTCACTACTCATTAGGCAGGACTGTCATTAGGGTTTGTTGTGTGCTCAGTGCTACCTACACTTAATGGTTCAGATGTATTTCGGTAATCTTTAGTACCTGTAAAGTTCACAGGGTTTTCAAAATTCTGGCCCTAGGAACAGACACTAGTCATTTTGGATTGTTGGTCATAGTGACATTGACCCAGATTACTACTGCAAGCCAGGTTTGTTGACAATTTTACTTGTCTTTCTTACTCATTCGATATAATATCCAAATATTCATGTCGATTAGTTGCAAACAATAAGTGCTAGACAAACTTCTTGATTCAGATTTTGGACGGTCTCTTACTGCAGTTACAATTCTGCATACTTGTCCTAGTAAGCTCACAATTAAATGATTGATTCACTTCCATCATGAGTGAATAGTATTTCTATATGTGATCTCTTCCATCATGTGTGGGCAACGAATACTGCATTGTATAGAAAGAAAGTGTCATTTCCAGCTTTTACATAGGTTTCGATCTTTTACATGGAATACAATCTGCCTACTTGCTTTGTGTCGCACTACCAACACTCCACCCTTGAAGCTAAACATTATTCCACTCATAATTCCTTGGTTTATTTGTTCAAATACGAATTTCATATGATTCTAATGTTCCTAGTTCAGTTTTGAAATGTGTGTCTGCCTGTTATAGAGACATAAGGGGTTTGTATTTCTGTGTGTGGTCTGGTCAGCACGGTTGGGGGGTGAACTTTGCATATGCAGGGGTTTATAGGGAGACACTCTTTGAGTTGAATCCACAATGCATTCCATAGATAATCTGACTAATTTTTATGTTTTCATGAATCTCAGATTCTAAACAGCATCATAATGATTATGAGCTTGCGCGCATGAAAAGAATAAAGCAGAACAATGCCATGGCTGTCAAACTTGGCATTAAGGGACTGAAATCATGTCTTGATGCAATGCAATGCAAACACTCTCCACCTACAGATTCATGTTCAGAATATGATCCTAACAGTGATTCTGAGCTAGAGGGAGACCTAAGTCAAGGAGACCTAAGTCAATGTAGCTCCCTAGTAGAGGAGTCAGAGGAAGGTGCCCTATCTTATTCACCCATCAAGGTGCTTGCTCTAACTTTCCAAGGTTATATTGGTCGCACATATCTTGCAACTGATGCTTTGCATTTCTTCTACTTTGTTGAACTGCCTTTAGCTTAGTTTACACATCGTGTATGCGAATACGCCCTGCCTATCCATTTCAGTACATATTCCATCTGTCATCATACCATATTTATCCATTCAAATGTTGTTCTTGTGTATTAGACGTTCAAAAGGAAGAGGGCGATTGTTGATCATGGAGGAGCACAAGCAAAGTATTTGGAAAAGGTAGTAGCACCTGATAAATCAAATAGCCCATTAGGTGTAGTTGCAATATCACCTGACCCACAAAACACCCCAACTCTAGCAGACTCTAGCCCTACTACACTGGTCATTTCTGATGCCCCAACTCAGCGGACCCCAACTGCAGCAGACAGTATGATTATGCCAGTTGACATAGCACCAGCTCTACGATGCAAAACCCCCATTCCAGCAATGAGTACACCAAATCCAGTTGCCAAATCCCTTTTCGAACCAGAGAGAGCCCCAATTGCAGCAAATAGGACCCCTGCTCCATTTCTTCCCAGTTTAGAAGACGAAGGTTATATTATTGTCAGGAACATTGTGCGCATCTTTCCTTCATGGAAAGATTATACCGCAGATACATAACAATTTCTAGTCTTCCTCCGCAACTTACGCGTAAGTAACGTACTAATGTTATTCATGGTCATTACTGCATATGTTTCTGGCCGATAAGACACAAGATTTCATTCTTTTAAATAGGCGAGGACCAAACTGGATTGTGAAGACGAGCAAGGGTTGGTTGCACTTTTCAAGCACTCATTGATGACTTATCGTTCCTACCTGAGGCAAGCGCATTTCGATGGCAAGCCTCTAAACGAAATTTCTGTAAAGTCTCCGGTGCTACATTTATCCGACGGTGACTGGAATAATCTTGTTACACATTGGTCTCAGCTGTAGCGTAAGGTACTGCCTATGATATCACATCACAATTTGAACTACATTTCTGCATTTGCCTTAACGTCTCACTTATACGAAAACTATTAGCAGAAGAACATTCATTCTCAAGGGACCACAGAATCTCGCAACTATACTGCACACTGCATTGCTCTTGTGAGTACATCTTGCCCTCTATGACCATACTTACTTTCATAGTTGTTTGATTATGTAGCATCACTGCACATGTTAGCCTCGTTATCGTCCATTTGGTGGACATTATAAGATCTGTATGGACTCTTACATAAATTTAGAATCAACTCAATGCTTTTGAAGAGGTTTAGCTCTGCAGCTCTTGTGTAAGGACTGGACGTCGTCCATTACTGTACATACATTAACAGCTACTCCCTCCGTCCCATAATATAAGAACGTTTTGTACAATACACCAGTGTTCAAAACACTCTTGTATTATGGGAAGAGGGATTGGTTCATTGTGTAGCATTATGCATCTTATCTCCCTTGCCCACCATTTACTAAAAAAGATCGGATCTATATTTAATCTTACCAAAAAGTAGAATACAAAGACAATGCCAGTGCAGAAGTGTAGCCCATTGCTCTTGTCAGTACATTTTGTCTTGTAACGCTTGTACTTCCAGGGATTGGTAGATTATGTAGCATCAATCTGCATCTTATCTTCATTATCCTCAATCCCTTCTAGTATTATCATATCTATAATTACTCTCTACAAAATGTAGAGTACAGGAAATGCTTATGAAGAAGATTATGTGATGAAATTCTTGAGTTATCCTTCCCTTGACATGGAGAAGGGCATTATAAAGCCGGTGTTAACTGTTAATGTAAGTCAGTCCTTCCAAAGCCTTTATCCTCAACTGTTGTTTAATTTGCTCATACTCCCTATCGTTTACTGATGTTTGCTTTGATGTTTCTACCAAAATGCATGTTCGCAAGAACCGTAAGTTCTAAGTTTTACTTGTAAAACAAAATTCCTTATTCATACCATGCACATTACTCAATACTCCCTATATATATGCTTGTTTTTGTGGATCTATAATCCAGTGTGTGCTGAAGCAGCCCACGTTTGCACCTTGTTATCTCCTGTTTTATCTTACTGATGTGGCTGATGATATGAACAACATGCCATGCACATTAACCAAAATAGATACAATGATTTTCTTTGCCCTTCATCTATGCTTGTTATGTTGACATGGTAATCCAGTCGTGTGGTGAAGCTCCCCGCATTATGAACAATGGCAAATTATGTTATTGATATTTTGAACTTACTCTTTATTTTCTAATTTGAAATTGGATGGAATTGACAACACAGTTATCATCTTTGTTTATACACGTGCAAAACCTGTCATCTCTCTCGCTTTGTTTCAGGTGATATGCTTGATGGCATGCACAAGTCTCATCAAGGCTGTGAGACAAACCCAACATATATTGCAGCAAAGAAGGCAAAACATCTTGAAGATAGTGAGACAACCCCAAAGTCTTGTCTTGATGCAGTGTTCAAGTTACTTGAGACTAGCAGTCAGACAAGCTCACATAATTCGTTGTCTGAATCATTTCGAGTTCTTCAGTCCTAAGTTCTAGCAGAAAGGCATTCTGCAACTCAAATTCGACTTGAAGTGCTATCTCTAAGAAAGATTGCGGAGAACACCAATGAGAACCTCATCGCTAAACAGCTACACTGAAGCTATGACCGACATGCTAGGCAGTCTCACAGCCTTGCTTTCGGCAGCTTACTGACAATTCCGTGCAAGGCTAACCTTTCTTGAACTGTCTTGGAAGTGGTCCCGGTTCAATATTATTTTGTTACGCTGCAATGGTGCCCAGTTTTTGTAATCTGCTTCTTCGTTGTGCTTTATGATCACTGGTGGCGAACTTCGATGCCCAGTGGATGTAATATACCATAAATCCTTTATTGTATAGTGTAGGTTTATTCTTAGTTACTATGCCGTAATTTCTTTATTGTATAGAGTAGGTTTGTTCTTAATTCCTACTAGTTACTGCCATCATTCGCTATCTGAAAAAAATCAGATGTAGTCGACCGGGCCGAAACATTCGCCTCTAACGGGCCTGGTTTTTAGCGGGCCACAATTGGGCCGGCCTGCATCTTTCTTGGGCCCGAATGATTGGGGCCTTCACACATTGCGCGAGGCCCATGCTACCTCTTGAGCACTGCGTTGGTTTTCCCTTGAAGAGTAAAGGGTGATGCAGCAAAGTAGCGTAAGTATTTCCCTCAGTTTTTGAGAACCAAGGTATCAATCCAGTAGGAGGCTACGCGCAAGTCCCTCGCACCTAAACAAAACAAATAAATCCTCGCAACCAACACGACAAGGGGTTGTCAATCCCTTCACGGTCACTTACGAGAGTGAGATCTGATAGATATGGTAGGATAATATTTTTGGTATTTTTATGATAAAGATACAAAGTAAAATAAAAGCAAAGTAAAAAGCAAAGGAAATAACTAAGTGTTGGAAGATTAATATGATGAAGATAGACCCAGGGGCCATAGGTTTCACTAGTGGCTTCTCTTAAGAGCATAAGTATTTTACGGTGGGTGAGCGAATTCATTGTTGAGCAATTGATGTAATTGAGCATAGTTATGAGAATATCTAGGTATGATCATGTATATAGGCATCACGTCCGAGACAAGTAGACCGACTCACCGCATCTACTATCATTACTCCACTCATCAAAAGCTATCCAGATGCATCTAGAGTATTAAGTTCATGAAAACAGAGTAACGCCTAAGCAAGATGACATGATGTAGAGGGATAAATTCATGCAATATGATAAAAACCCCATCTTGTTATTCTCGATGGCAACAATACAATACGTGCCTTGCTGCCCCTACTATCACAGAAAGGACACCGCAAGATTGAACCCAAAGCTAAGCACTTCTCCCATTGCAAGAAAGATCAATCTAGTAGGCCAAACCAAACTGATAATTCGAAGAGACTTGCAAAGATAACCAATCATACATAAAAGAATTCAGAGAAGATTCAAATATTGTTCATAGATAAACTTGATCATAAACCCACAATTCATCGGTCTCAACAAACACACCGCAAAAAGAAGAGTACATTGAATAGATCTCCACGAGAGAGGGGGAGAACATTGTATTGAGATCGAAAAAGAGAGAAGAAGCCATCTAGCTAATAACTATGGACCCGAAGGTCTGAGGTAAACTACTCACACTTGATCGGAGAGGCTATGGTGTTGATGTAGAAGCCCTCCGTGATGGATGCCCCCTCCGGCGGAGCTCCAGAACAAGCCCCAAGATGGGATCTCGTGGGTACAGAAGGTTGCGGCGGTGGAATTAGGCTTTTGGCTCTGTATCTGGTCGTTTGGGGGTACATAGGTATATATAGGAGGAAGAAGTACGTCGGTGGAGCAACAGGGGGCCCACGAGGGTGGAGGGCACGCCCTAGGGGGGGTAGGCGCGCCCCCTACCTCGTGGCCTCCTGTAAGCTTCTCTTACGTAGGGTCCAAGTCTCCTGGATCATGTTTGTTCCAAAAATCACGCTCCCGAAGGTTTCATTCCGTTTGGACTCCGTTTGATATTCTTTTTAGCAAAACTACAAATAGGCAAAAAACAGCAATTCTGGGCTGGGCCTCCTGTTAATAGGTTAGTTCCAAAAATAATATAAAAGTGGATAATAAAGCCCAATATTGTCCAAAACAGTAGATAATATAGCACGGAGCAATCAAAAATTATAGATACGTTGGAGACGTATCAAGCATCCCCAAGCTTAATTCCTGCTTGTCCTCGAGTAGGTAAATGATAAAAACAGAATTTTTGATGCGGGGTGCTACTTGGCATAATTTCAATGTAATTCTTCTTAATTGTGGTATGAATATTCAGATCCGAAAGATTCAAGATAAAAGTTCATATTGACATAAAAATAATAATACTTCAAGCATACTAACTAAGCAATTCATCCTCTCAAAATAACATGACCAAAGAAAGTTCATCCCTACAAAATCATATAGTTTAGTCATGCTCCATTTTCGTCACACAAGAATGCTCTCATCATGCACAACCCCGATGACAAGCCAAGCAATTGTTTCATACTTTAGTAATCTCAAACTTATAAACTTTCACGCAATACGTGAGCATGAGCCATGGATATAGCACTATGGGTGGAATAGAATATGATGATGGGGGTTATGTGCAGAAGACAAAAAAGGAGAAAGTCTCACATCAACGAGTCTAATCAATGAGCTATGGAGATGCCCATCAATTGATGTTAATGCAAGGAGTAGGGATTTCCATGCAACGGATGCACTAGAGATATAAATGTATGAAAGCTCAACAAAAGAAACTAAGTGGGTGTGCATCCAACTTGCTTGCTCACGAAGACCTAGGGCACTGGAGAAGGCCCATTGTTGGAATATACAAGACAAGTTCTATAATGAAAAATTCCCACTAGTATATGAAAGTGACAAAACAAGAGACTCTCTATCATGAAGATTATGGTGCTACTTTGAAGCACAAGTGTGGCAAAGGATAGTAGCATTGTCCCTTCTCTCTTTTCTCTCATTTTTTGGGCCTTCTCTTTTTACGGCCTTTCTTTTTTTTTTTTTCTTTTTTATTCCTCACTTGGGACAATGCTCTAGAAAATGATGATCATCACACTTCTATTTATTTACAACTCAATGATTACAACTCGATACTAGAACAAAGTATGACTCTATATGAATGCCTCCGTGATGTCTGGGATATGCAATGAATCAAGAGTGACATGTATGAAAGAATTATGAACGGTGGCTTTGCTACAAATACTATGTCAACTATATGATCATGCTAAGAAATATGACAATGATGAACGTGTCATGATAAACGGAATGGTGGAAAGTTGCATGGCAATATATCTCGGAATGGCTATGGAAATGCCATAATAGGTAGGTATGGTGGCTGTTTTGAGGAAGATATAAGGAGGTTTATGTATGAAAGAGCGTATCATATCACGGGGTTTGGATGCACCGACGAAGTTTGCACCAACTCTCAATGTGAGAAAGGGCAATGCACGGCATCAAGAGGCTAGCAATGATGGAAGGGTGAGAGTGCGATAATCCATGGACTCAACATTAGTCATAAAGAACTCACATACTTATTGCAAAAATCTACAAGTCATCAAAAACCAAGCAATACGCGCATGCTCCTAGGGGGATAGATTGGTAGGAAAAGACCATCGCTCGTTCCCGACTGCCACTCATAAGGAGGACAATCATAGAACACATCATGTTTCTAATTTGTTACATAACGTTTATCATACGTGCATGCTACGGGACTTGCAAACTTCAACACAAGCATTTCTCAAATTCACAACTACTCAACTAGAACGACTTTGATATTATTACCTCCATATCTCAAAACAATCATCAAGCATCAAACTTCTCTTAGTATTCAACACACTCATAAGAAAGTTTTTACTAATCTTGAATACCTAGCATATTAGGATTATTTAAGCAAATTACCATGCTATTTATGACTCTCAAAATAATCTAAGTGAAGCATGAGAGATAAATAGTTTCTATAAAACAAATCCACCACCGTGCTCTAAAAGATATAAGTGAAGTACTAGAGCAAAACTATATAACTCAAAAGATATAAGTGAAGCACATAGAGTATTCTAATAATTTACAAATCATGTATGGCTCTCCCAAAAGGTGTGTACAGCAAGGATGATTGTCGTAAACTAAAAAGCAAAGACTCAAATCATACAAGACGCTCCAAGCAAAACACATATCATGTGGTGAATAAAAATATAGCTCCAAGTAAAGTTACCGATGGAAGTAGATTTAAAGAGGGGATGCCTTCCGGGGCATCCCGAAGATTTGGCTTTTTGGTGTCCTTAGATTATCTTGGGGGTGCCATGGGCATCCCCAAGCTTAGGCTATTGCCACTCCTTGTTCCATAATCCATCAAAATCTTTCACCCAAAACTTGAAAACTTAACAACACAAAACTCAACAGAAAATCTCGTGAGCTCCGTTAGCGAAAGAAAACAAAAGACCACTTCAAGGTACTGTAATGAACTCATTCTTTATTTATATTGGTGTTAAACCTACTTTATTCCAATTTCTCTATGGTTTATAAACTATTTTACTAGCCATAGGTTCATCAAAATAAGCGAACGACACACGAAAAACAGAATCTGTCAAAAACAGAACAGTCTGTAGTAATCTGTAACTAACGCAAACTTATGGAACTCCAAAACATCAGCAAAAATAGGACGACCTAGGAAATTTGTTTATTGATCAGCAGCAATTGGAATCAGTATTTTATCACGTTCTGGTGATTTTTAACAATTGTTTTCGTGAACAGAAAGTTTCTGGAAATTTCTGCAAGATCAAATAACTATCATCCAGTAAGATCCTATAGGTTTAACTTGGCACAAACACTAATTAAAACATAGAAACACATCTAATCAGAGGCTAGAACAAATATTTATTGCTAAACAGCAAGGATAAATATTGGGTTGTCCCAACAAGTGCTTTTCTTTAAAGCCTTTTTAGCTAGGCATTGAGATTTCAATGATGCTCACAAGAAAGACAAGAATTGAAGTACAAAGAGAGCATCATAAAACACATGACAAACACATCTAAGTCTAACATACTTACTATGCATAGGCATCTTATAGGCAAACAAATTATCAAGGCATGCAAAAACTAGCATATGCAAGGAAGCGGAAAGAAACAATAGCAATCTCAACATAAAGAGGTAATTTAGTAACATGAAAATTTCTACAACCATATTTTCCTCTCCCTTAATAATTACTTGTAGGATCATAAGCAAATTCAACAATATAGCTATCACAAAACATATTCTCAACACGATCCACATGCATGCAAAGTTGACACTCTTCCAAGATAGTGGGATTAACACTAACTAAAGTCATGACCTCTCCAAACCCACTTTTATCAAAAATTTCATAAGATTGAACGTTCTCCAAATATGTGGGATCTAAAGTTGACACTCTTCCAAACCCACTTTCAATATTGTTGCAAAAACTATTATTAATCTCATATTCATCATGGGGCTTAAATAAATTTTCAAGATCAAAAGAAGAATCACCCCAATCATGATCATTGCAACAAGTAGTAGACGTAGCAAAACTAGCATCCCCAAGCTTAGGGTTTTGCATATTATTAGCACAATTTACACCAAGAGAATTTATAGTAGCATCATTGCAATCATGCTTTTTATTCAAAGATCTATCGTGAATCACTTCATAAAGAACTTCATCACAATTGTCAGATTCACGGATTTCAAGCAAAACCTTATAAAGATAATCTAGTGCACCCAAATCACTAGGAATTGGTTCATAATAATTGGATCCTTAAAAAGATTGGCAAGCGGATGAGGATCCATAGATCTTAGCTTCTCTGTTTAGGAATAAATACTCAACTATTTTAACCAAGTGAGCAAACGAGCCAAGTAAGACATCAAGGCAAACGAAAAGACGAACGGAAAAAGGGCGAATAAAACGGCAAGGGTGAAGTGGGGGAGAGGAAAACGAGAGGCAAATGGCAAATAATGTAATGCGGGAGATAAGGGATTGTGATGGGTACTTGGTATGTTGACTTTTGCATAGACCTCCCCGGCAACGGCGCCAGAAATCCTTCTTGCTACCTCTTGAGCACTGCGTTGGTTTTCCCTTGAAGAGGAAAGGGTGATGCAGCAAAGTAACGTAAGTATTTCCCTCAGTTTTTGAGAACCAAGGTATCAATCCAAGAGGAGGCTACGCGAATCCCTCGCACCTACACAAAACAAATAAATCCTCGCAACCAACGTGATAAGGGGTTGTCAATCCCTTCACGGTCACTTACGAGAGTGAGATCTGATAGATATGATAGGATAATATTTTTGGTATTTTTATGATAAAGATACAAAGTAAATAAAAGCAAAGTAAAAAGCAAAGGAAATAACTAAGTGTTGGAAGATTAATATGATGAAGATAGACCCAGGGGCCATAGGTTTCACTAGTGGCTTCTCTCAAGAGCATAAGTATTTTACGGTGGGTGAGCAATTCATCGTTGAGCAATTTACAGAATTGAGCATAGTTATGAGAATATCTAGGTATGATCATGTATATAGGCATCACGTCCGAGACAAGTAGACCGACTCCTTCCTGCATCTACTACTATTACTCCACTCATCGACCGCTATCCAGCATGCACCTAGAGTATTAAGTTCATGAAAACAGAGTAACGCCTTAAGCAAGATGGCATGATGTAGAGGGATAAATTCATGCAATATGAAAAAAACCCATCCAGCTATCCTCGATGGCAACAATACAATACGTGCCTTGCTGCTCCTACTGTCACTGGGAAAGGACACCGCAAGATTGAACCCAAAGCTAAGCACTTCTCCCATTGCAAGAAAGATCAATCTAGTAGGCCAAACCAAACTGACAATTCGAAGAGACTTGCAAAGATAACCAATCATACATAAAAGAATTCAGAGAAGATTTAAATATTGTTCATAGATAAACTTGATCATAAACCCACAATTCATCGATCTCAACAGACACACCGCAAAAAGAAGATTACATCGAATAGATCTCCATGAGAGAGGGGGAGAACATTGTATTGAGATCGAAAAAGAGAGAAGAAGCCATCTAGCTAATAACTATGGACCCGAAGGTCTGAGGTAAACTACTCACACTTGATCGGAGAGGCTTAGGTGTTGTTGTAGAAGCCCTCCGTGATGGATGCCTTCCCGTGAGCTCCTAACAGGCCCCAAGATGGGATCTCGTGGGTGCAGAAGGTTGCGGCGGTGGAATTAGGTTTTGGCTCCGTGTCGATCGTTTGGGGGCAATGAGGTATATATAGGAGGAAGAAGTACATCGGTGGAGCAACAGGGGGCCCACGAGGGTGGAGGGCGCGCCCTGGGGGGGTAGGTGCGCCCCCCTACCTCGTGGCCTCCTGGAAGCTTCTCTTACATAGGGTCCAAGTCTCCTAGATCATGTTCGTTCCAAAAATCACGCTCACGAAGGTTTCATTCCGTTTGGACTCCGTTTGACATTCTTTTTCTGTGAAACTCTGAAATAGGCAAAAAACCGCAATTCTGGGCTGGGCTTCCGGTTAATAGGTTAATCCCAAAAATAATATAAAAGTGGATAATAAAGCCCAATATTGTCCAAAATAGTAGATAATATAGAATGGAGCAATAAAAAATTATAGATACGTTGGAGACGTATCAGCCCACAACTTACACCGGCCTATATTTTAGTTGGGCCTTTTGTGGACCCAAATATTAGTTTGGCCCATCGCACTGCTGGGCCATTAACAGGCTGAATATTGTTCTGGCCTGTTACGGCCCAGATGAAACCATGGGCCTTTAGCAGGCCGAGATGCGTGTTAGGCCTCAATTTTCACTAGTCGTCGACGGGCCTTCAGCAGGCTGAAATGTAGACTGGGCCTTTTTGGGCCCAGTTATATCACGGCGCTACCGGGCGAAACATATCTCGGGCCTTAGTTGGCCCACTGATATCATGGGCCTTTAAGAGGCCGAAAGCTTAGTATAGACATCAACGGGCTGAATTATGCGACCGGCCTTTAACAGGCCCAAAGTCACGTTGGGCTTAACTGTTGCCACCTTTATGACGGGCCGTTAGTGGGCCCGATGTCCCATCGAAGCATATATGGCCCATGGGCAGCATGGGCCATTCCCAGGCCGAAAGTCACACCGAGCTGAAATGGGCCCATGTCTACATCGGGCCTCTAACAGGCCGAAAGTCACTGGGCTATTATTGGGCCCAAATATTCGGCGAACAATTAACAGGATAGATCTGGCTTCGGGCCGTAAATGGCCCAAATATTCGGCGAACAATTAACGGGCCAGATCTGGCTTCGGGCCGTAAATGGGCCTTTATTAAGCAGGCCGTTATTGGGCTGGCCCAGTAGTACCTGAGTAAGTACTATGGGCCTTTGACTGGGCCGGCCTTTTAAACCTATATGGGCCTCTGTTGGTCCCAGCCACGTGTCGGCATATCGTAGGCATGTATCCTCCAATGGATGGGCGACATCTGGCCCACTGATGAGCTGACAGGTGTTCCCTCCTGCCAATCAGAATTTTACACGTGGAAATTTCCCATTGGTCCTGGCTGTTAACGGGTTATCGGGTCCAAAACCGGACCCGATAGCTTAACGGCGTTCCGTTACGGTGGATGCCACGTGTTGGTCACCCTTGACGAAAGCACTTCTGTGACGCGCGATTTATCGTCATGGAAGTGGACACTTCCGTGATGATAATTTTGGTAATGTCATGGAACACTTCTATGACAAAGACATGTATGACTATCTTGATTACATCATAAAATCGTCATGGATGTACATGCATGACAAAAAACGCGACCTACTGTGACAAACACGTACCATGACGGAAGTGTATTTTTTTGTAGTGCCACCTCCAGCAGCCACTCCACAAGCTCCAACTACATCAACTGATGCTTTCGTCCTTGGAGTTCTCTCTACACCACCTCCCAAAGACCAAGCCTGAGAGACGCATAGCACTATGCATATTTGAACTTTTTGGTAACTTGTTGCCAAAGGGGGAGAAATATGCATAGATCATAGGCTTCGAGAGAGTGTTTCGCTTCTTTTGCTTTTGGTTGAACTTTTTATTGTGTGCCTGTGTGAGATACTTTATGTCCTTGTGTGAGATACTTGTGTGATTGATCATATGCTACTTTAATGCTTGCTTGGATGACACTATCTTTTATATCTCTATATGATCATTCACTTTATTTGATGATGAGTGCATGTTTTTTAATGTTTATCATTTTGAGCGCTCCACCAAGATGTATGTGACATGGAAGAGTGATCCATGATCCTAATCAATTGTGCATTTGCATTCAAAAGAAAATTTTAAATAATGCACAAATTTAGGGGGACCTCTTGCTTATCACATACTTCTCAAAGCGACAATGTATTTCAATCTTATTATCATTTGTCGAAGCTTTGATCTATATGTTGTCATCAATTACCAAAAAGGGGGAGATTGAAAGTGCAACTATCCTTGGGTGGTTTTGGTAATTACTAACAACATATAGCTCATTGAGCTAATGCTATCTCAAGATAAATATTTCAGGAAATCTCAATGATTGGCATGGCATGACTTAGGAATGTAGACCCCTCAAAATGCTAAGGATACATGTTGGCTCAAGCTCAAGACTCTACATTTTACTTTTAGTGATCCAAGATCACATTGAGTCCATAGGAAAAGCCAATACTATTAAAAGGGGATGAGGTGTTGCTTAATGAGGTTCTTGCTCAAAATGCTTAGTGATATGCTCCAAAATCCTCAACCACTTTCTCACATCCACATATGTCCCAAACCAAAAGTCAAACTCGGCCCTGCCGAAACTTTCTATCCGGCGCCACCGAGTTCTGTTGACATAGCCATTGCCACAAACCCTAGTCACTTCGGTCTCACCGATAGGGATCTCGGTCTCACCAATATGGGATTGCAAACTCTCTGTTTCCCTTCGTAACAATTCGGTCTAACCGAGATGAGTGATCGATCCCACCGAGTTCAATGCAAACTCTCTGTTTCCCCTTCGTAACGTTTCGGTCCAACCAAAATGAGCGAATTGGTCCCACCGAGTTTGCCTAACCAACTCTCTGTTTGCTTATTAACAAAATCGGTCCCACCGAGTTTGTGTAATCGGTCTCACTGAGATTACGTTATGCCCTAACCCTTATGAAATTGGTCCCACCGAGTTGACATGTCGTTCCCACCGAAAATCCTAACGTTCACATTTTGAACTGAATCGGTCTGACCGAGTTTTCTGATTCGGTCCCACCGAGTTTGGTAAATTGTGTGTAACGGTTAGATTTTGTGTGGAGGCTATAAATACCCTCCACCCACTCTTAAATCATGGAGAGAGCCATCAGAACATGCCTACACTTCCAACATACATTTTCTAAGAGAGAACTACCTACACTTGTGTTGAGGTCAAGATATTCCATTCCAACCACATAAATCTTGATCTCTAGCCTTCCCCAAGTTGCTTTCCGCTCAAATCATCTTTCCAGCAAATCCAATCCTATGAGAGAGAGTTGAGTGTTGGGGAGACTATCAGTTGAAGCACAAGAGCAAGGAGTTCATCATCAACACGCCGTCTATTACCTTTTGGAGAGTGGTGTCTCCTATATTGGTTAGGTGTCACTTGGGAGCCTCCGTCAAGATTGTGGAGTTGAACCAAGGAGTTTGTACGGGCAAGGAGATCGCCTACTTCGTGAAGATCCACCCTAGTGAGGCCAGTCCTTCGTGGGTGATGGCCATGGTGGGATAGACAAGGTTGCTTCTTCATGGACCCTTTGTGGGTGGAGCCCTCCGTGGACTCGCACAATTGTTACCCTTCGTGGGTTGAAGTCTCCATCAACGTGGATGTACGATAGCACCACCTATTGGAACCACGCCAAAAATCTCCGTGTCTAAATTGCGTTTGCTCCCTCAAACTCCTCCCTTTACCTTCACATGCAATTGTTTTACATTCCGTTGCTATACTCTTAGAATTGCATGTGTAGGTTGATTACTTGACTTGTGCTAAGTTGTTAAAATCTGCCAAGACTTAAAATTGGGAAAGGCTAGATTTTTATTTGGTCAAGTAGTCTAATCCCCCCTCTAGACATACTTTCGATCCTACATAACCACATATGACACCGTGAAGTTAAAGCAAGCACCTGGGATGGTGGTTCATCGCGAGCGAGGTCATCAACTCAAGAGCTACGTTTACCGTCTCCATCTGCTGACACTTCACCCTTTATAAGGCTGAAACGTGTATGGCCTAGCCGCGTACCACGCTGGAGCGACTTCTCTCTTTTCTTTTCTGCTTCTGTCAAGGCAGAGAGTCTGAAATACCCTTGCATAATAACACAATAGTGAGAGTATGGGTGAAGTGTGTGCAGAACTAATGCACTGTAAAAGTAGCAGACAACAGATGGCTGAAAAATAAATGACATGATACATATGATAGCTCTACAACATTGCATGACAAACAAAATTAGATTCTACTCCGTATGATTTTGTAATATATGAGCACATGAATGGCTGGGAAATGCAGGTACTCCTCTAGCACACCACCACATGTGGTCTTATCAAAATAATAGTCGACTGAAAATAAGTAGGTCAGTCGATTTTTTTATGAACCGTCCGATTTATAAGGAACGGGCAGATGGCCTTCGTCTACCTCCCGCCAGTCATTGTTGACGATCTTTCTTGAACCGCCAGCGACCACCGGCCCAGATCCCTGCCTCCGCCGCCCCGACCTCCCCTCGACCTCACACCACCGCCGTGCTTGGCATGTCCCCAGGCCATCCCTTTAATCCCAGCCGACCTCCAGATTGGGTGCCAGTAGCTCTAGGCCCCACACGCCCCTAAGATAAACACCGAGGCGCTGCTTCCCCAGTGTAATAGGCGGACTAGCGCCTGTTATGCCGGGGAATGCTTCCGTTAATTGGGAATTAACTGACCAGGAATTGAAATCCAGGGGGGCGACAGACCTCTAGCTAAGGTGAAATAGTATATGAGGAGAAACCTTGTGCATCGTGAGTTACTAGGAACATCTAGTATCAAGAAGAAGCGGTCAACTAGTGTCTTATGTGGGATGAATACCGTGCAAGAAGACACATAAGATTTGCAGGAATAAGGGAAGAGGAGTACCATTTCTGGTCGCCAGTGTTGTGTCCTTCATATGTCGCAGCGATTTTCTTATTTTTGCTGGGGGAACCGATGTTTTGGAGGATGGTGCAGCCTTGGATGAACCCATGGCCAAATCGTTGACTGTGTTGCCATGGCCGTATGTCAGCGAAGGGGAAGCAGATCCGCGGCGGCGAAGGACAGCGTAGAAGGAACAACTCCGGTGCGGTGGACGGTGGCAAAGTTGGAGCGGCAGCGGTGAGGCGCAAGACGGCTTGGTTGAACTGGCTCGGGTACGGACAGCTCAGCCTCGGCTTCAACTACTAGCCGTGGAGGTCGTTGCGGTTGAGGTTGCGGTGGACGACAACGTCGGGGTATCGGCTCCGGCGGGATGGAGGAGGGCGGCAGTTGATGGGTGGGATGGGGTGGCGGACAGAGGACACCGGGGTTTCGCGGCTGGTGGAGAGGTAGTTTTGGCGCCCACAGAGTATGAATGGGGAATCAGACGGGGGGGGGGGGAGCTATGGGAGAACCATGTTTTGGTCTGGGACGTGCTTGTTTTTGGCTTTTTTGAACAGATGGGACGCGCTTGTTTGAAATTCGGGGAAAGTACAAACTTTGCCCCCCTTTTAAATTTGGACCTACTGCGGGTTGGGGGTAGGATGGTAATCCCAGGTGTCCCAAATAGTGGGCGAGAGCGATTTCCGTTGCGCACATGTGTGCTTAGGCGACCATTGTGTATGAATGTTTTTCGGAGGCGGTTGCGTGGCGTCTAGATGAAGCTACAAACCTACCCCGGTTTAGACCTTTGGACGTCGGGCCGGTAGGTTTCACGGGTCGAAGTTAGAAAAGTAATTTCCTTATACTACCAAACATTGGTCTCACGCGGTTTCGGGCGAGTAGATGCCCTTTTGGCGCTTCGTTCTAAATTTTGAAACATAACCATTCACGTTTAGAGTACTCTTGAACTTTGAGGATTGACCTAAATAGACAACATTAAATTTTACCTTGTATGTTTTAAAACCTCATTAAATTATCTGCCTCTTTTTGAAATTTTGACACTTGAAAATCCTATAACTACGATTATTTTGGAATGGAGGAGCTAAATTTGAATATGTTTTGTACACTACTATATATGCTATTATGTACAAAAGCAGAGCAAAGATGGTGCCCCCATAATTTAGGTATGATTTACAAATGCCATGATATCGAATTCAAATAATTGAATGGAATTCATGTTGAATTCGAAATTTTGAAACCACCTTAAGTTGAATTAAAATGTATGCTAGTTCATAGCTAGCTATTTATAATGTTCATTGTGTAACTTCCGTATGTATAATGTGCTTTACACACACAACATGAACTATACTCACGTTTATATTCGATTGCTAAAGCGATGCATTGTCTAGAGTTCAAAATACTAACTATGTGGATCAATTATGTCAAATAATAACATAGACATGCTCAAATTTGATAGAATCTAGATGTGTGATGGATCAATGACCATTCCTTACGCGAATTGAAAATATCATGATCCCATCCTAATATTTGGATACAATTTATATCTTTAATCAATGTGTACATCAGTATTTTACATGTAGTTTCACTCTCCATCGGTGGTCTCTCACACATGCTCACACACTCTCTCCCGAGGTGTCTTTCTCGCAAACATGCTCTCGATATAACCCTATCTCCCTCTCGTAACCATACGACTGCTTTCACTAACCTTTATCACAAGCACTCTTCCTCTCACAAGCATACACACGCACAATCCCCATCAACCCATTTCTATATACATAGACCTGCCTACGTGTCTCCTATACGCACATTATCTTTAGGCCTGTCTCTCACGTATTGTCTCACACCTCTCTTCCTAATCGACGAGTTTGATTCTGGCAGAGCATTATGTAGGATGCCCCTTAAAGTTAGGTTGGATGAATAGTAATATCAGAGATAAGGGGGTACCTTAGTCCGAGGACCTAGGGTTACAAATTCTAGCCGGCTTTGTTAGTGGAACAGAGTCCTTCACGATTCTGCTATCTTTGTCTTGTACGACTAGTCATCCATGGGTCTCCCTAAATGCATCACGGGCAGACCAATGTGGCGCAGGATGGAACTGAACCAAGGGCCTCACCTCGGCCCACGGGACCTCACGCGGTGACACACCCTCTGCCCCCAGGTCTCGTTATCTTCTCACACCCACACATACCAACACAGACACCACACAAAAAATTCTCCTCGTGCCTTTATCCCCTCCCCCCTTGCATATACACACTCAAGGGAATCTCTCTCCGTGACATCATATTCGTCTCTCTCTCTCTAGACCTCTCTCATTTGTCGTGCTATCTCTCTCCCCCCCGCCGGCCCCTCTATCTATGCCTCTCTCGAATACGTAATACAAACACATACCTCTCTAGGACCTGCCAAATACATCAACTACACATTCACACATGTTACATCACGTACCCCATTGATCTAAAAAGCCTTCTCTTCATGTTTATTTCGCATACAACATTCCTTTTGAATAAAGTGTGGCCAAAAAAATATTTTATAGTTTCTACATATATACAACATTACAAAGTTATATGGAGGAGTATGAATGTTAATTTGCATTGCATGGTGCCCACAATGATATTTATTCCGCACTGTGAATTTTTATATTTTTATACTATATATAAAGTTAGTCATAATAAAGAAAAACGAAGAGCAACTCTCTCTCCATCGCATACACCCCCTATACGCCCCTTTCACGTACGCACACAAACTATCTCCAGTTCCTCTAAAAGTATGCCCCCAGCACATTCATGCATGTTTCATCTTTCTCTCGCGATATATACAATGACGATCATTGTATTTGCAGCGAAAGCACGATGTGTACATTGGACTTCAGAGTCCACTCATTATGGTCACCATTTACGTTTTGTAGTTATTATACAGTCACGGGCTCACCGTACAGCTCTGTATCTGCTCAAGACACGACTAGTTGACCAGTTAAACGCTCCACGTGGAACCTCTAGTGTTGCATCACATCATCTCACTACCATTGGTCCCACCCGTCGGCCTGTAACTACTCTACACTCTTATGAAAAACGGAGTTGGTGATGATGGTGTGCCTGCCATCCTGTAATATAGGTCGTCCAATTTATATCTGACGAATAGGAAGGAAACTATGGCAATTTTGCAAAAGGGTACCCACACACCTCTCCACATTTGCAAATAAGGCCTTCCCTCGTTCATCCTTTTCTCTCACAAGATAAACTAGTCATACAAATGCATCTTGATGTTACGTGCAACGCACGGGCATCTTGCTAGTAAGAATGAACAAACGACAAAAAATATTGGACGGTGGTTCGAAGTCATGACCGCGGGCACAGCGGACAAGGTGGCCTTGTATTGGTATGCTGAGCCGTCTGTTTTAACACACAGGAGCTGGTGTGGTGATTGTACACACACGCACACATGCACACGAACTACATGCACGCAACACTCACATGAACACATGCAGCCACGCACGCACGCAACACTCACACGTACACACACAGCCAGCCACGCACGCAAAACTCACATGCACACACGACACGACCAACACACACTCTCACGCTCAAGTGTTCAACCTACACGTGCATGCGCACACATTAGGCCCCAACAGACACATACACAACCAGGTGGTTCCCGCGCACGAGTTGGAGTCTTGTCGCGCCTGCGTAAACTTGTGTTTATTTGATCTTTTTCCTATGCGAACTGACAGGTGGGACCCACAAGGAACGTGGTCAATTTAACCAGTCAACATGGTGCCACGCAGACTATTTGGCCGGTCAACAGAGTGCAATCCGATGCTGAATGGTGAGCAAGTGACCGTATAATCACCGCAAAACGTATATAGTGGCCGTAATGAGCGTATTCTGAAGTCCGGTGACCGTATTGCGCTTTTCTCTCTGTAGGCCTTCCAAAACTACATCTCTACATGTTCTTGCATGTTACATCTAACAACTATGCAATACAGCACTACTACTACACTCTAACACAATAAATCATATGTGTTTTTAGTTTTACTAGATATCGTATTGTTACTTAATTATTCAATTTGCATACATTAAAATTGCCTCTGCAATGTATGGCCAGTATCATCTAACTCGCGGGAAAAATCCCGCCCTTACCTGTTTAATCCGGTTTGTATCGATGGATCGTGAGAAATAGAAAACTATAGTACTATAGTACTATACAGTAAAAGTAACAGTTCACTGGGCCACCGTTTCGTGTACTCCTCCATCTTAAGAGTGGAGCGCTCACTTTCATAAATCTTCTAGTCCCTTTCACCGACATGTGGGACATCAAGCTACCGGGTCCACGTGCCATACCAAAATACAGTGCAGAGCAGCAGGGGTGAAGCACCCCAGTCATGGCGCCGGCGTAGTAATGAGCAATGAGGCGTCAAATCACAAAGCTACACCTTTCCCGCAGTTAAGTTGGAGGGATGAAGTAATAATGCTAAAAAAAGAAGTTGGAGGGATGAAGCAACCATCATTTCACTCGTTGCTGAATTCACTTCTCCCTCATCTTCTTCAAGTTAACCACGTGTTGCTTTTGTCGTTGTTCTGCCTCATGTGGGATGTGGATCGTCTTGGTAAAGCACTGACACGTGGGACTGCATGTTAGCAAACCGCCAGGCCAACGTACTTTAAAAATTAAGAAACCTCCCCTGCCATCCGCGCGGCAAAATCATCTCGGTTTTAGTAATCTTGATTCTATAATTTTTTAGATCAATATAATTGAGATCTGTATAGATAGCACACAGGAGCAAAACCAAGTGGTACGGTTAAGGACATCCACAATGTGTAGCCAAATGGGAAAATAGCTTTTGGCATCGATGGGAACCATTGTGGACGGCGCTGCCAAAGCCAAAAAGATGGAACCAAAGCTCCCTGATTGATTGATTGAAGGAATAGAAAATGCAACGTCTCTCCTCTTTCTCCCGTGCTTGGACGCATGTATAGTATAGAGCACAGAGTCTACTCCCATGTCCCTTCTATCACAAATCACAAAGCAGTGAGGCGTCAAATCACAAAGCACGGACGAAGCAACCTTCATTTCACTCTTCACTGACTCTGCTTCTTCATCGTCTTCCTCGAGAAACCACCTCACCGCACTAAGCTGGACGAATGACACTATTGTTTACTAGTATTACTAGTACATTTACGCGTCCTTTGGTTCAACGGACTTCCTGGATGTAAATAAGGCAGTTGTCTCGGCTAGCAGGCGGAACTTGCGAACGACTTACCATGGTCTCCCTCAATGGTGTTCTCCGTCGAACGCACTTCGCCAAACCACAACGTTCGAGATATCATCAACGTCACCGCAATGGGGAAGGAAGTCAAATAGTTACTATCTCCATTTTTTTGTACACAAGGCTAGTATATCAAAATTACAATTTGCAAAAGGCCACTAACACTAATCGAGGCAAAATTGATGGTGTGTGCCTCATAGTAGCAACCAAGGACATTAATATACCCTTGCATGCATGCGGAAGTGAGAAGGTTGGTTTGCATGGCGCTGCATTAATCTATGTGATGAGGAGTTAGATGGTTAGCTCTTTGGGCTTTGGAGAAAAATACGCATTAATTGACATGTCAAACGAGGATTTGTATCGATTAATCCCGCGAAGGAAAACCCCGCCTTTCTTTTTTAACACTAGTACTCCTAGTACGTACGTACACTACAAAAAAATACACTTCCGTGATGATACGTGTTTGTCACAGTAGGTCGCGTTTTTTGTCATGCATGTACATCCATGACAAATTTATGATGGAATCAAGATAGTCATACCTGTGCTGTCGTAGAAGTGTTCCATGACATTACCAAAATTATCATCACGGAAGTGTCCACTTCCATGACGATAAATCCCGCGTCACAGAAGTGCTTTCGTTAAGGGTGACCGACACGTGGCATCCACCGTAATCTTAACGCCGTTAAGCTATCGTGTCGGATTTTGGATCCGATAACCTCGTTAATGTACCACGACCAATGTCGATTTTCCACGTGTAAAATTCTCATTGGTCGACGGATCCACGTGTCAGCTCCGCTGGCTGTGTGTCACTCATCCAACGGTCGAGATGGGCCTATGATATGTTGACACGTGGACCGGCCCAAAAGTGGCCCACAAAGTTTAAATGGGCCGGCCCAACCAAAGGCCCATAAGATTTAGCGGACCATAATGGGCCGGCCCAGCTAAAGGCCCACAAAATTTAGCGGACCATAATGGGCCTACCCAGCTAAAGGCCCACAAGATTTTGCGGACCACAATGGGCCGGCCCAGCTAAAGGCCCACAAGATTCTGCAGACCATAATGGGCTGACCCAGCTAAAGGCCCAACATTCTCTGTCAAATCGGCCCATCAATGGCCTGGTCTAAACTTGTCATCAATGCGCCCATGGTCACTTCTGGCCTGTTAACAGTCCGCTAAGTAATTGGGCCGAATTACGACCCGGTGTATTTCCGGCCTGTTAAAGGTCCGGCTTCATTTGGGCCCATTTACAGGCCATCAAAACTTTCGGCCCATAAACGACCGTGAAGGATTTGGGTCATATTCGTCCATGTCTGCTATTCACTGTTAGAGGCCCACTATAGATTTGGCCCACTTTCTACTGTTGTCATTTTCAGCCCGTTAACGCCGGACGTAAACCATGGGCCATATGTGGCCCAACGTCATATCGGGCCCATTAACGGCCCATATAAAAATGACGATAATCTAGCCCGACCGAAGTTTCGGCCTGTTAAAGGGCCGTGTATTAGGTCGGTGCATTTACGGCCCGTCCGAATTTCGGCCTGTCAAATATCCGCATGGTAAATGGGCCACCATTTCAGCCTGCTAAGTCCAGTGGATTATTTGGCACAATCAGGGCCCAATCTCACTTTCGGTCTATTAAAGGCCCATGTTTTTTATGGGCTCGACATATTTACACCGTGTAACGGCCTATTTTTACTGAGGGCCCAAATTATGTTTAGGCCTGTTAAAGGCCCACTATGGGCACATGCCTACCAGAAAAATTTGAAATCTTATGCTAATTTAAGCCCAGATATTTTTAGTGGGCTACATGCCAATTTCGGCCCGTAATCGTTTTTAGCCCAATCGGAATGGGCCCGATGAATGTTGGCATGTTGGGCTCCTACGAAGCTTTCGTCCGAATACATTACTAAGATAAACCTACACTATACAAAAATAGCGTCATAATTACTGCAGCCTGAGGAAACATCATAAATGTTGTATCACAACAAAATAAAGTCCAATCATACAACAAAAGGCCTGTTGGCATAAAGTTTACAGTCCTTCCAGATAAAAGCACCATCAGATGTATAGAAGCACAGATCATTTGACCTGAGTGCTAATGTTTCATGTTGTAGAATCTGATGGAGCAGCACGATCTCCACCTTTTTTCTGCCATTGCTCTTCAACAACGAAGTGAATGTCTGATAGTATGGTTTCAAAACCATTCATATCTTGACGGCATTTCTCAACCACTATTCTTGTTTCCGAAAAAACGTCCATTAGGGATTGGACTTGTGTCTAGAGCACAGATATATCACTCTGTCTAGCAGGAAGATTTTTTTAGTAGGCGATTTGGACGAGGTTACCTTGACAACCAACCCAGAATTACACAGGAAGGTGCTTTTTGCAATGTTAGTGGAGAGATCTTGACGCATCGCGGCAAGAGGTGACATTGCGCTGTAGTAGCCTCGTCACCTTCGTGTGGTTGTGGCTGTTCAATCATTTGTTCCATAGCTTCCTCGAAAGTTTGAACTTGTAGATTAGTGCACCAAGTGAGTTACTAATGAGACAAAACAAACAAAGTAGGTTAAACGTTTATACATAACTTATTTTGGTGAACTACTTGTAATACATTAGCATGTATTGTAGTGCCAACTACATAATAAAATCACTTTCGGAATATATGTCCATGTAGCATGCCTAATGTATTGTCTATTTCCTCACATTCGTTTACATCTAAGGCTAAAGAGACATGGTTTAAAGTAGGATGAACATAGTATGACATCATTCATATCATGCATAACAGATATAAAACAAACAAAGCTATTTTATGATTGTTTGCGCACGTGAACATAACAACTAGATTACAGATCAAGACCAAAAGAATATCCTTCATCTCTTTTAAACCATGTAAGGTGAAATGATACGTTAAGACAACTGTATAAAAGTGAACAAAGTAACTGACATTGGCTGCAAACCAAGTAGTTAAATGAACACATCACAGTACCAATCAGTTCAAGGCAGGAGGAGTAAGGACTTACAATAGCGGCTTGAACTGGTGTGCTCATGCCCTTCATCTTGCGTGTGGCAATCCTTGAAGATTTGCGCATCCGGTTCAGGTTCTTTTGGTCCGCACGGGCTTTCCGCTGTATTTGGAACAAGTCAATATAGATACGATAATATGGCACAAAAAAGAAGGAAGTAGCAGCTATTTACAAGAGCCTCGCGCAGTGCAATATAGCTACGAGATCCTGTTGTCATTGGAATTTCACTTTAGAACGGTTGGTTTTGTTCTTCAAATAGTTAGCCTAGAAGAAGATACACTTGTAAGGCACATACATAAATACAAGTTCAATATGTGGTCTGATCAAATACATATATCCTACCTGATACTTTGGATCAGACCAGTCTTTAACGAGGGCTGTCCAGTCTTCATCTGTAATATATTCCACTGGAGATGTTTGGGCGATTTCATTGTTAGCCTTGCCTTCAAAGTGAGATTTTCTAAGGTGGTACCGATACTGTCGCAGAGCAGACTGAAAAACATGAGTGCATGCTTGTTTAGTTGCATCATATTTTGGATCCAACTTGAACCTCATCTGTTGAAAAAAGAATGTGAGTCTTATTAGGAGGAAGCTAGAAAGTATGGGACAGAGCAAGACAATATTACTAATTGTGATGAATAAAAATACTTACAGATAAATGGTCAAGGAAGGTGTTAAACTGGGTATTGTCTTTCTCATTCCTGTACTGGATCCACGTTGGGAGGATACGCGCATGACACCTAACGGCAACGGCTGGCTCTGATACTAACTTGGCTGACTGTAGCATCACGTGGCCTTTTTAAACCTGCCTCAAAATGGATCTACATTCTTCCTCCTTTAGATTTTGTTAATCTGTCAAGCATTATCCCTGATGTCTGTTTCCGCTTGCGCCGTGGTGCTAGTTCAACAACGAATATGGAAAGTGTTAGTGTACATCAAACTGTGAGAGTACATATAAAGGAGCATGCAACTGCAACTTGACTCGGTCAGGTACCGTCTTGGTGTTGATGCTCACGAGGTTCATCTGATCTTGCCAAGTCCTGTTGTGTCAATAGTGCTTCGGAAGTAGTGTTAGGTGTGAAGGCAGCTTAGGAACTGGCCAGTTTTGGAGCAAACGAACGAGTAACTGGTTGAGATGCTGGTACAGTTGAAGCGGATGCTGCAGCTGGTGGAGCAGGTGATACTGTGTTTGTAGATTTAGCCGGTGGACTTGGACCTTCTACTGCACTATAAGTACTAGCAGAATCTCGACGGCAGAGCCTTTTCCGTTTCACCCGACGAGTAACAGCACTCCCTACTATATTATTTTCCTTGCTCTTTTTTGACTTTGCCATGTCAAGCTGTACCCACAACACAAAAGAATAAAATTACTCTTCATAACTCATTGATGCATGATACGCATAATTAATACTTTGATGTAAGACAACCGTATGAGGATGGAATATGTAAGAAAAACAGACAAGATGACATATTCACAGCCATTTATGTGCAAACTAAGCGTAGGATTTTCAAGAAAATAGAATTAATGCAAGCTAGACACCATATGAAAGATGCAACCAATATTACTCTGCCAAGTTAAAAGTGTCTTGTCATAAGTGGCAATTCGAAAAATTAGAAGCAGTACAATGTAGAAATCAATGCATGATGCAACCACTATCAAACTGCCATGTTAAAAGCATCCAATCATGAGTTACTGATGCGGGATACACAACATCAGTACTTTGATGTAAGAACATGGTATGATAGATAGATGCAAAGGTATTCTAGACACGTAAAGCCATGTCATATGCACATGTATAACGATAAACTCAGCAGGTGCAATTTAATAAAAATAGAAGAAATACAGGCTAGAAAACATATGCAACATGAAACCAATTATCACATCACAACTTAGAGCAAGCACCTGCAATGGTGGAGTGCGGGAGATGAACTCATCATGTAGACTTGGGACTTCAACTTCATTAGCAGTAGCAGTGGCAAATCTAGAGAGTCTCTGTTTGCGTCGGTGCGGAGTACCACCAACATCCCCTAACTCCTTATGAAGTCAAAACCAAAAGAAGATGAATAAAATTAGCTCTGCATAACTGGTTGATGCATGATACAGACGAACCTACTTTGATGTAAGGCAAGCGCAGGAGGATGGAATATATACAAAAAAAGACCGTGTTTCATATTCACACGCATTTATAGGAGGATGGAATATGTATGAAAAACAAGAAGCGGAAGGCATTTCAACAAAATTAGAAGAAAAGAAAGCTAGGCACCATATGAACATGCAACCAATATCACTCTATCGTTAAAAAGTGTCTCGTCGTAAGTGCCATTTCAAGAAATTAGAAGCAAGACAAGCTAGAAGACAATGCAAGACGCAACATACATCTCAGTCCCAAGTTATATGTGTCTTATGGTTAAGTGATCGTTGTAGGTATAAGTTGTAAGCTACGCAGATGCAATACAAGCTAGACATCATACGCAACATGTAACCACATATAATAGTGCCAAGTTAGAGCAAGCACTGTGATGGTGGAGTAGGGAGATGTGCTCATCATCTACACAACTACGTTGGACTGCCTAGCCTTATGCGTTGTCTTGTGAATCTTGTTGGGAGGATGGCGGAGTAGAATCAGTAGAGAACCTCCGTTTCAGCTTGCTCGTAAGGACCACCATCATCCAATGCCTTGCCAATTTCCTTCAGCTTTATTGATTTTGCATTGTGAGGTCATACCGACAAGAAAAAGGAATATCATTCGCTTCTTCGTAACTCATTCATGCATGATAATCGATTTAACACTACTCTGATGAAAGGCAAAGTCATGATACGAGGATGGAATATGTACGAAAAAATGGACGGCTTGACATATTCACACTTATGATGTGGTAACTAAGCAGAAGGCACTTCAACAAATTAGCAACACTGCAAGACACCATATGGAAGGTTCAATCAATATCACTCTGCCAAGTTAAAATTGTCTCGTCATAGGTGGCGTTCATCAAACTAGAAGCAATACATGCTAGAAATCATATTCAAGACGTAAACCAATATCACACTGCCAACTTAAAGGTGTCCCATCATAAGTGGTGATGCAGATACACAAGAAGAGTAGTTTCATGTAAGAACATGGTGTGATAGATGATATAGTATGTACCAAAAACAGGAAAGCGTGTCATATTCACATGTATCATGTGTAAGCTAAGCAGATGCGATTTACACTAATTAGGAGCAATCTGAAGCTAGACACCATATGCAACATGCAACCAGATATCACACCGCCAAGTTAGAGCAAGCACCTTGGATGGTGGAGTAGGGGAGCGGAGACTTGGACCATGTAATGCACTATCAAGACAAGGAGAATCGGCACAGATGCTGTTTACGTTGTTGCAGAGGACCACCATCATCGCCTTTCCTTACTCTTTTCCTTCCTCTTTCTTGTTTTTGCCTTGTCAAGTCAAACCCACAAGAAAAAGGAATAAAATTTGCTCTTCGTAACTTATTGATGCATGATCTTGTGAACACTACTTTCATGTAAGGCAACCGCATGATAGGTGGATGGAATATGTATGAAAAACAGGACGGCGTGACATATTGATATGTATGATGTATAAAGTGTAAACTAAGAACAAGGTGCTTGAACTTGTTAGAATCGATGCAAGCTAGAAACCATATGAAAGATGAAACCAATATCACTCTGCCAAATTAAAAGGGTGCCCTAACAAATGTATTTGACCAAATTAGAAGCAATACATGGCAACAGCTAGAAACAATATGCAATATGCAGCGAATAAAGGTGACTCATCGTAAGTAATTGATGCAGGATACGTAAGAGAGGTAGTTTCATGTAAGAACAAGGTTAACACATAGATGTAGTGTGTACCAAAAATAGGAAGGCATGTCATATTCACAGGTATAGTGTGTAAACTATGCGGATGCAATTTACCCTAATTAGAAGCATTACAAGCTAGACACCATATGCAACATGCAACCACATATCACATCATGAAGTTGGAGCAAGCACACCTGTGATGGTGGTGTAGGGAAGTGCTATCTTCAGTGCACAGAGCAACGCTCCATATCTTCATTTAGGCTTGCTGTTTCTTGAGAATCATGTGGAGAGGATGAAATTGCATTCTTTATAAGAGTATTAAGGCCTCATATTAACCCATGCGTATTTGTCTCATCATAAGCGATAGACGCAGGATACACAAGAACAGAGTTTGATGTAAGAACATGGTGTGATAGGCGATGTAGTATGTACCAAAAACAGAAGGTGTGTCATATTCACATGTATAATGTGTAAGCTAAGGAGATGCAATTTAACAAATTAGGAGCATTGATGAGGGATACACAAGAGAAGTAGTTTGATGTAAGAACATGGTTAATAGAAAGACGTAGTATGTACCAAAAACAGGAAGGCATGCCATATTCACAGGTATAATGTGTTAACTAAGCAGATGCGATTTACCCTAATTAGAAGCATTACAAGGTAGACACCATATGCAACATGCAACCACATATCACACCGCCAAGTAAGAGAAAGCACCCGAGATGGTGGTGTGGGAATTGGTGATCAACTAGAGAGCTATGTTGACTATGTTCATTTAGCCTTGCTGTTTCTTGAGAATCATGTGGGAGGATGACACCGCATTCTTTAAACGAGTAGGGCGTCTCACAAGAACTCCACCCGGTGACCTGTCTCATCATAAGTGATTGACGAGGGATACAAAAGAGCATTAGTTTGATGTATGAACATGGTTAATAGACATATGTAGTATGTATCAAAACAGGAAGGCATGTCATTATCAAAGGTATAATGTGTAAAGTAAGAAGATGCAATTTAACCAAATTGGAAGCAATACAAGCTAGACACCATATGCAACATGCAACCACATTTGACAACGCCGAAGTTAAAGCAAGCACACAGGATGGTTGTGTGTGGCAATTGAGATCATCAATCGCAGAGCTACTTTTATCGCCTCCAATCACGACATCGCACCCATTAGAGCGTTGAAACGCTTATCGCTTATCTTCGAATTACACCGAGCGACTTGTCTTTTCTTTTCCGCATTCATCAACACCTGCGTAGTCTGAAATACCCATGCATAAAAAACAATAGTGTGAGTATGGGTCAAGTGTGTGCACAATTAGTACAAAGGTAAAGGTAGCAGATAGCAGGTCGGTGAGAAATAAATGACGGGAGACATATGATAGCTCTACAACATGCATGGCACACTCAATTACTACAGGATTCTATGAAAATAAAAGTCGACTGAAAGCAAATAGGTCAGTCCATTTTTTCTGCACCGTCTGATGTACAAAGAACGGGGAGAACTCCAGCCAGTCAGTGTTGATGATCTTCCTCGAAATGCCAGCGACCACCGGCCCAGTATTCCTCCCCTGCCTGCGCCCTCCCCTCGACCTCACCGCATCGCCGTGCTTGGCACCGCCCCCCGGCCATCCATTCAAGCCCCGACGACCTCCAGATCAGGCGCAAGCAGCTCCTGCACCCCACACGCCTATGATAGACACCGATGCGCCGCTTCCCCGGGAAATAGTCGGACTAGGTGCTCCGCGCGCCTAAGCGGGTGCTGCTTCTTTTAATTGCGGTTCGACTGACCCTGAATTGAAATCCAGGCGGGCTACCGACCTCTAGCAAAGGTGAAATAGTAAAAGGGAGGAAACCTTGTGCATTTAGTATCACGAACAAGATGCAGTAAGAAGCGCTCAACTAGTTTGTTTCGTGGGATGAATACGGTGTGAGCGGAGACGTAAGATTTGCACGAATAAGGGAAGAGGAGTACCTCTTTCTTCTGGCAGTGCTGTGTCCTCCTTCTGTTTTTCCAACGATCTTGTTGTTCGCCGGAAACCAGAAGTTGTGGAGGACGGTGCAGCCTTGGACGGACCCATGGCCAAGTTGTTGAGTGTGGTGCGGTGGCCGTCTGTCGGCGGCGGTGAAGCAGATCCGAGGCGGCGATCGATGGCGTAGCGGGAATAGCTCTGGTGCGGTGGACGGTTGCGACAGTGGAGCCGCAGCTGTGAGGCGCAGGACGGCGTGGTCGGAGTGGTTCTGGTACGGCGCACGTCGGCGTCGGCGTCGTGGAGGCAGCTCTGCCTCGGCTTCAGCTGCTAAGTCCTTGAGGGCGTTGCGGTTGCGGTTGTGTTGGACGATGACGTCGGGGTACCGACTCCGGCGTGATGGAGGAGGGCGGTGGTGGATTGGCCGCTATGGGGTGGAGGACAGAGGAGGTTGGGGTTTCGCGGCTGGTGGAGAGGGCGTTTTCGTGCCCACGGAGTATGAATGGGGAAACGGAGGGAGGCGGGGAACTAAGGGGGAACAATGTTTTGGTTTGAGACGCGCTTGTTTGAAATTTGGGGAAAGTTACAAACTTTGCCCCCATCTAAAATTTCGGACATATTGCGGGTTGGGGGTAGGACAGTCATGTCAGTTGTCCCAAATGTGGGCGGGATAGATTTCGGCCGAGCGCATGGGTGTTCAGGCGCCGACGGCGTATGAATGCTTCGGAGGCAGTTGAGACTGGCGTCTTGGTGAAGTTACAAACCTACCCCGGTTTAGACCTTTGGACATCGGGCCGATAGGCTACACGGGCCAGAGTCAGGACAGTAATTTCCTACCACCAAAACATTAGTCTCAAGGCGGTTTCGGGTGACCAGAGGCCTATTTGGCGCTTCGTTCAATATTTGGGAGCGTAGCATTAACGCTTTTGGTTCTCTTGAATTGAACTTTCAGGATTTGTCAAACTTCACAAATCTTTACTCTTGAAAATCCTAAAGCTACGATTATTTTGGAATGGAGGGTACATTTTAATATACATTGTACACGAGTATATATTAAAAATATGCAACTTACCTCGGTTCATGCATGGTTCGGATATAATCTCCTTGGTTGCAAAAAAAGTTAGATATGCGTATGAATATATATACCATGTTCAAACTCACAACAAAGATTGATGCCCCTTTACATCTGATTTACAAATGCCATTATCTCGGTTCAAATAGATGAATGCACTTCCTATGAATTGAATCTTCAAACCCCCTTTATGTTGAATTCGACATGTATTTTATTTCGTAGCTAGCAATTTGGAATGTATCCATGCAAGTGACAAATGTGTAAAGTGCTTCACACTAACAACATGGAGTGCACTAATTAATGTTTATATATGAATTGCAAAAGCATCCATTGCCTGTATTTCAAACCGCTCTCACTCTATGGATCGATAATATGAAATAAACACATGCACATGCTAGAATTCAATAGAGTGTGGGTGTCTGATAGACCGATTTTCGTCCATACACAATTTTGCAGAATTCATGATCTCGTCCAAAAATAACAATGCCATTTATATTTTAATTTAATGCGTAGAACCACCTTTTACACGTAGATATCTCTCTATCTAACGCATAAGTGCACACACTTTATATGCATCGGCATTTCTCTTTCACACATGCTCACAATCTCTCTCAGGGTGTCGGGGTGTCTCACGCACATGCTCTCTCTCTGCTTTCTATCTCTCTTCTCGACTACTATGTACCACTCTTTTCACTATTCTCAGCTTGAAAACACTATTTCTCTCACATGCATATATACACATGCACGGTCTCTACTAGCCCTCTATACGCACATATATGTGCCTACGTGTCTCCCCATGACGCACATTATCTTTTATGCCTCTCTCGCACACATTGCCCCCGACACACCTCTCTAATAGTAGTTGGCAGATATGATTTCATCATATCATTCGGTAGGATATCCTCGGCTGTTAGGCTGGATGGTAAAATGAGGCAAAGTTCCACCCCAGTTCGGATCGGACCGTGGCAGTTGAAGAAAGAGCCTACTCCGTATGCAGTATATTAGTGCTAGGGGTGTGTACAAAGTACACGTGAATACCAGTCATTGTGCGTCTGTGTATACTATCGATTTAACTAGCCCCCAAGCTTGTATAACATACTAAGGGCCTAGGGTTACAAATCATATATAGTCGGCTTATCACCAGTGGGGATAGAGTCCTCCGCGACTCTGGTAGCTACGTGTTGTACGCCGAGTCCTCCACATGGGTCTCCGTATAACACGTCTTGGTCCAACCTACATGTGGCGCAGGATGGAACCGACCCATGAGTCTTCATGTTGACCCACCACAACTAGAAATGATGTGCCCACCACACCACACACGCAATCGGCCACTATGAAAATAAGCATATACAATAGTACAACGGTATCTAGCTCACGATACGTCTCCATATTTTGTTGATGACACCGACGGACTTTGCATTTGATGCGTTTCTGTATTTTGTTGATGACAATTCACGGTCATTGTATTTGGAGCGAAAAGCACGATATGGTCCAATGGACTTGAATAAGCTCATCACAGTCACCACATACATTTTGTCGTGCTAACCAACATGTGGTTGGATGGTTAGAGGACAGTGGTTTCTCGAGCCCACCAAGGTTAAAGTCCCGGTGCTCGCATTTATCTTGTGTTAATTTCAGTATTTTCGGCGATGTATGCTCGATTGGGAGGAGACGTTCCACTCGACTACGAGGCACCTATGGTGACTTCGTAAAATCTCAAGATCATATATGCTGGCCCACTCTCTCGAAGGTGCGGCGGCAGCCCGGCGATGGGGAGTGGTTTCGGGGAGGGCGGTTCGGCCAGTGGTGGTTGGCGGCTCAGGGGGGTGGAGTTTGATGATAAACTACAGGCCCTTGATTTCGTATCCAACGGCTGGAAAATCTAATGACCAGAGATGAAAAAGTCAGTCGACTGACGTGTAGCCTCACCCCGCACGTACACATGCACGCACACAAGACACGCACGCATGTAGGCGTGCAACACTGACACGTACACATAACGTACACACGCACGCATGCTGGCGTGCAACACTGACACGTACACATGCACTCACGAACACATGCACGTACCACCCATGCATGCAACACTGAAACGCACCCTTGCACGTACGCACCCATGCATGCAACACTGAAACACACCCTTGCACGCACGCAACACTCGCACGCCTGCATGCACACAACACACGACGCAATACACACGCTTAATTACATGAAAAAGATGACGTCACACTCAATGAACAATCATCGGTTTATGAAATGTTCGCTTCTGACCGCCCTGGCCCACCAAAGGTTCCTCTGCTGTGCGCTGCTTGCGTTGGGTCAGCGACATGCGTGCCATGCACCCAAAGAGCCCACAAGTCGCTGGAAGAACGGGCGCGGTGTCCTAGGTCAGAGTCGAGGGCGCCACTCGTGGCACGCCCGGCTGAACACGCCTCCGTGCCGCATTCAAACGCCTCCATGAAACCCGCCCGTGTGGAAGCCGAGAAACCCACTCCGGACACACATCCGTTCATGACCGGGCCGACGTTAAACGCAACGCCGGCCGAGCTCCTCCCATTCGCCGTCTATTTAATCTCCTATTTAAACGAGGCCAAACGCCGGCCAAGAATCGCACACCTCCGCCGCTCCCCTATCTCCTCCACCATTTTTTCCACTCTTACAATGGCTTACGAAGAGTAGTTATTCCGCATCCAAGCCGGCTGGGTAGCCCACCGGATACGAGCTATGCAGCTTGCTGATCCACCTCCCTCCCCTCGCCCGACGGAGCCAGTTGCCGCCCCAAGTTGGCGCGCGGTTCAGCAACTCGCCGCTCCAGGCCAGCACGACGAGGAGCGGCGCACGGGCGTCGTTGCTGCCGTCCACGCCGCCGCCTCGTACTTCGCCTCCCGTTTCTGTGGCCAAGACTCCCATGCCGGCGGTCGCGCCATGCAAGCATCGACAGAAGCCGGGTGCGCGGAGAGCGACGAGTCGGTGGCCAGCGCCTCCGCGTCTGCCGCCATCATCGAGGAGAAGTAGAACACGGGAGGCTGCCGCCGCTTGGGTCCCATGAAGGCCACCGCAGAGGCGACGTCGGCGTACACAACAGGTGTCTTGCCGGATACTTTTGTTGCGAGGACCTTCAGCGACCCCGCATGGGCTCCACAGAAGAGGTCAATGTTAGGATGAACTCGAGCCGGTGCCGGCCATGGCGAAGTAGTGGCCGGTGATGAACTCGAACCGGTGCCGGCCACCATCATCTTCGGTACCAGCCAATGATATCAGTTGGGTAGTGGGGAAGCGAGCTGTCCTTTGCATTGAAGCATATACCTCCGGGGCTCCCGACAGTCCGATGATCGTGCTGCCGGACATGAGGAACACAAATCGATCGGCGGGCGACCATTTAGGCCATGTATTATATACATGTGCTGTCCAGAACTAGCACCACGTAGTTCATTTGAATGTAATGAAATCTGTCATGTTTGTGTGAAAATCCGGTATTTTATATGATTTCCGTCGTTGTTTATATGAAATACTCTTGTGGTTGTGTGAATGAGTATCAGTTTGTCTACGTGTTTGCGTGAATTTCGTCCGGTTGGTTGAGTTGCTGTCATAATGTGTGCGGCTACGGTTGGATGGCGTAATTTGCGGGTCGCCGATCGGTCTGCGGGCGGCTCGGGCGGCGTCGTGGGACAAAAAAACACAGCTCGTGCGAGCTCGTCTCCACCTTGCGAGCTAGATGATGCATGACAGCATGAGCACCCGAGCCGTTCCTCGTTCATCGGTGGCAAAGGCACCGGTGGACAAAAGAGTCGCCAATATTTTGGCTACCCCAGGCAAGATCCAAACAGCCCCTCCCAACAGATTCAAATCCCTTGTTCGCCGTGGAATTTTGCCATGTGTCATTTTCATGGACTAGCAAGATGCCCGTGCATTGCACGGAACATCAAGATGCATTTTTTTTACAAACTCCCGCATGCATGCAAGGGATAATTAATGTCCTCCTTTGCTAGTACCACGAGGCAAACACCATTAATATTGCATCGATTTGTGTTAGTGGCCTTGTATATCTGCAAATTGTAATTTTGATAGTGGCCCCTTGTATATAAAAATGGAGGGAGAAATATGAGAGATAAGGTGAGGAGGAGGGCGTGGTGCCGTGGTGGTGACTGGTGGTCGGATCAAGTGAGGCATGGGGATGGACGGCGCATTATGTCTAGGTTTGTATCTCTCACACACACCCACATAGGTGGGGGACGTGCACGAAGAGAACAGGTGCACGCACGGCGCACGCATTCTGCCTCTTTCCCAACCACACCCGCGCGGGTACACGGTGGAGCTCATTTCTGTACGAAAAAGGCAGCCCACGTGGTAATTTGGCACGTGTACTGGTTGTCCACTTGGTGGAGGGAGGATCGTCTACCACGGGTGAACAAACAAATTGTGACTTGACGCGTTATGTTAAATTAAAAAAAGAGGCAAACCATGTGGGGCCTACCTTAGAGGCAAGGCTCTATACACTGGAGTACTTTTGATGTGTCTCGTCAACTTGCAGAACGAGGAGAAACTTGCTTAGTACGCCGTCTCCTTCGCCCACGAGCGCGGTGGCTCGCAGGATGAGGTGAAGCTGGAGTACTACTGTACGCCTTTACGCCCGCTCCCTCGCCCACGCGCACGGTGGCTCGCAACACGAGGAGAAGATTTTACTACACCCTCCTTTTACTCCTCGTCCCTACTACGTACTTTGGTTAGTACTCCCTCTATTTACTTATAAAAGGCCACTATAAAAAACTACATTTTGCATCTATACAAGGCCACAAATAGTAATCGAGACAAAAGTTACTACTCCCTCCTTTCCAGTTTATGGCTCAATTTCAAAATCTCTCCAACCAAGGTAGACGGTGCATAGTCGAATTAATTTCGTAGTTTGCACAAGACGCCTGCTTTTTCTCAAGAAGTTATGTTTACCGAGGCATTAATTAGAATGAATGCATGAATGACCACTAAATTTCCATGAACTTGTACATGCATTGGTTAGTTTCCTCTTGACACTGCTTGCGTTGGGTGATCTAACGCACCTCGAAATCCAACATGTAATGGTACTACTACTAGTATAGTAATAGAATTGAGACTTATCAAACAGAAAAACGAATGTTGTTTAGATGAGCCCTATAAACCCTAGTGGGTACGTACTCCGTAAACACAGATTTTTCCAAAACTAAGTCGCTCCCTTTCATGAATTCTGTAGTATACTCCTCCGTCGATGCTCCCTTTCATGAATTCTATACTTCCTGTCACCGACATGTGGGACATATAGCAACCGGGTCGACGTGTCAAGCACCAAATAACAAAGGCAGAACAGCGGGGGACGCAGCCCACCTGCATCGCCCAGTGTTAGTAATGAGCAATGAGACGTCAAATCACAATGCCGCACCTTCCTGCAGACGAAGCAACCATTATTTCACACTTCGTTCAAATCATCTCAAACCACGTACTAGTATTGCTTCGCCTCAAGAGGGACACGCATCGCCTTTGGTACATCATGACACGTGGGACCACATGACAGGCCATGCTCCCCTGCCGATCGCTGGATAAAATCACATCATTTTTACTATACTTCCTCCGGATCGGTTTACTACATGGCATGCACGTCGTTCTAGATTGAGAATTTAACTGGCTATATATATATATATATATATATGTGATGAACAGTACGTTAGCCTTTTAAAAAATGTATACTTTTGTACAGTATTACTCCACTATCGACGGATTGCGCCATGGAGCAAAAATTGAAATTTAAAAAAAAGGTGGTACATATAGAGAGCGCTCGTCGCCAAATTATGCATATAGTACTATTAAAAAAGCTAGTACGTGCTTAATTGGGGTGCTAAATTCTGTTAAAGAAATACTAGTACTAGTATGTACATATTGAAGAGTTAAAGTAACGAGAAGAAACATAACATAGTTCTGTTGGGGGCTTAGCACAACACACCCCTCAAATTAAACTAAGCACACCTGAAATTAAACTATGCAACTAATCCGGTGACACCGCATTAGAAGTTTAGAACCGCCATGGGCAACAACATCGCCACCTTACTCGGAGTCCTCGCCCACGCCATCGACTTCGCCCTTGTCCCTCTTCCTCTTGGTCGATACTTCTTTGCTTGAACCGCCAACTTGGCTGTTGCTCTTCATCCAACCCTTGTAGATATTGAAACAAAGGTAGCCATCCATTGCAGCGTAGTGGATGTGGTCTATATCTAGTACATTCCGCTGCCATGCATGACGATGAAACGTGTAATGAGGTTTCTCCAGCTTGCGGTACGAAGGATGAACCATGGCTCCTGCCAGGGTCAGCATTGAGGGTCGACGAGAGGGCACCACCGATTCTTCCGGAGGTCGAAGGGGTTGCCTACAACGAGGCCTATCCGACGCAGGACTTCTTTGCCGTTCTTAAAGTCTACAAGAACGAATTTGACTGCTTTTGTCCTCGAGGAAGTTCTTAAAATCCTGGCACTCAACGTCGGCATGGCATATGTGGTAGACCAAGCAAACGTTATGTACGTAAACCTGGATCACGTTGGGCTTCTTCCTCTCTCCGTCCTTTAGATCCTTCTCTTGTCCCACGACTGTGGTGTACTCAACATCTAGCCCAGCGACCCACTCATCATGTGAGTTTTCGAACATGCGTCTGAAGCGAGAAAGGCATCCTTTCACTGTCGCGGAAGTACGGGTGTAGATGACGTCGAACTCATCGCCGGTGATGGTTCTAACCTTGTACTCACCGCCGATCGGGGAGATTTGGGATGCCATGGATTTGGGAGGAGGGTTATGATTAGTGGAACTGCCGTAATGTGAATGGACGGGACGACTAGGAGTGAACCGCCGTAGTATTAAAGGACGTGTGGGAAAGAGTAGGAGCGAACTGCCAGCGTGCGAACGGCAGTAGTAGTGGCTTTCCAGTCTCCCATGATACGGGCTTCCGAGAGCCCTTGGATCTGAGATCGAATGGTTGCATGGCATGATTCTAGACCTATGGGTGAATATCCTATCCTGGAGGGTTATTCTTAAAATTTTCAGCAACTTAGCATGCAACCGTTTGATCTCAGATCCAAAGGCTGCCAAAGAGTCTATCATGAAGTCGCGCCTACCACCACGACCGTCGGCGTCGCTCGGCGTGGTCGTGCCCTTGGAGATTTAACACGGTGTGTTAGGCTATCCGATGTTGGCATGTCATACATAGTCATCACCTAGTCACTCATACCGCAACAAGGTTGGCTATAAGGTTGGCTATAAGTGTATTTTTTACTCCTCTCTATCTCTTTCTTTCAAGATTTCCTCCGTCCCATAATATAAGAACGTTTTTGACACTAGCTAGTGTAGTGTCAAAAACATTCTTATATAATGGGACACATGGAGTACTAGTATTTATTGCATTTGCCAAGGAGTGACCTCTTCCAATGAAATGGTGTTGCTAAGTTTGCTTCATTTAGTTAGCTATAGACTCAAAATTGTCTCTTCACCTAGGTACACGCGCTTAGCACCGTTTCTTCCTTGGGTCACCAAACTAGTCTCTCTCTTCTTGATTAACTTTCCACATCAGACTTTATGCCTATGTGGCAAGCTTAAGCACCAGAGGAGCAAGTAAGTACAATAGTGCGCTTTACATGGCATTTTGCATATGTGGAGGAAAGAGAGGCAAGGAAAAAGTGGAGAAGTGGGCTCTCATGCAAGAGCCAGCCTCTACTACTACATGGTGGAGCATTGGGAGAGGCACCTGTATGGAGGTGGTCAGAATCGAGACTCACGCCGGTCGAAAGCACCGCAGCTTAAAATGATAATGGCAAGTCAAATCACGGGCCCCACCTGTCTAGCAAGACCTCATCACAAATCACACAGCCCCACGTTTGCAGCAGCCTACTCCCTCGCCTTCTCGCGTCTCTGTCGAACCGACTAGGCGGAACTGCCCGCCTACCGTGCGGTGAAAAGCCCCGCCTCGACTTTTAAATACAACTACTCCCTCCGCCGGATGCGTTTGGTTGAAGGTATCGTATGAATGGATTGGGACCATTCAATTTTTTGGGATTGAACCATTCAATTCATGTGTTTGGCTGAATATAAGAGATGAGCTAATTATTTAAGACGGGACCACCAGTCATGCTCACACAGTCATGCATGCAAAGGGTGGCCATTTGATTCGACCGATTTGGTTGGGTGGAATGGTTCAGCATCTTCAAGGCATATTCTCTTTTTTTGACTCGAACCATTCATGTGCTTTATAACCAAACATGTCTATTTTCCGAACGATCCCAACCCATTCATGACCACCCTTGCAACCAAACGCACGTCATCTTACGAAAACCAAATAATCCCACAATACTAAGGCGCGGTGCATTAGCTTCTACCTCGTTTCTTGTTTCTTCACATATCAACCAATAAGAATCCAATGATATACTTTTTGTGACATAGTAACTCATGTTTAGTTAGTCAAATGGATGACCTAGAACTACGTGCATGCCCTATAAACTGAGACACCTACAAATAAAAAACCGAGATGGAGAGGGTACTTCAGCACGTATCTTTTTAGATCAATATAGTCGTGATTCACCAAGGAGCAAAACCAAGTGGCAGGCTGCTCCTGTCGTGTTGGCGTAGCAACTCAAGCAGGGTCAGTCCGCACACGAAATGGCGACACACTTAACAGGACCCCTTTGGCAGACATGTGGCTCATCCACCGTTGAGGGAGTCCTGGATTAGGGGGTGTCCGGATAGCCGGACTATAACCTTTGGCCGGACTCCTGGACTATGAAGATACAAGATTGAAGACTTCGTCCCGTGTCCGGATGAGACTTTCCTTGGAGTGGAAGGCAAGCTTGGCGATACGGATGTGTAGATCTCCTCCCATTGTAACCAACTCTGTGTAACCCTAGCCCTCTCCGGTGTCTATATAAACTGGAGGGTTTTAGTCCGTAGGACGAACAACAATCATACCATAGGCTAGCTTCTAGGGTTTAGCCTCTCTGATCTCGTGGTAGATCTACTCTTTTACTACCCATATCATCAATATTAATCAAGCAGGAGTAGGGTTTTACCTCCATCGAGAGGGCCCGAACACAGGTAAAACATCGTGTCCCTTGTCTCCTGTTACCATCCGCCTAGACGCACAGTTCGGGACCCCCTACCCGAGATCCGCCGGTTTTGACATCGACATTGGTGCTTTCATTGAGAGTTCCCCTGTGTCATCATCTTTAGGCCCGATGGCTCCTTCGATCATCAACAACGATGCGGTCCAGGGTGAGACTTTTCTCCCGGATGATCTTCAGATTCGGCGGCTTTGCCTTTGCGGGCAATTAAGCTGGCCATCCGAGCAGATCGAAGCTACGCCCCCGCCATCGTGTCAGATTTGAAGTTTGAACTACACGGCCGACGTCCGTGGAGACTTGATCTTCGACGGGTTCTAGCCACACCGAAGCGCCACAAGACCGCCACGATGGGCATGATCTAGCTCGCCGCTTAACAAAGGCCTCGAGGTCAAGACACCGCTCCGACCCCTAGCTCGAGTCGATCAAGGCTTAATCGAGGACGGGTGGCTAGACACCACCTCGGGGGGCTGCAATCTCTACGGCGATCGAGCCGAACACCAGCCTTGTCCTCTGCGAAGCTCGTGACTCCAAGGTGCCGGACTCCTCTCCGGACTCCGAACCTTCCGCCCCCCTGCCGATCGAATCCGATTGGGCACCGATCATGAAGTTCACCGCCGCGGACATCTTTGATCACTCGCCCTTCGGCGACATTCTGAATTCACTAAAGTCTCTCTCTTTATCAGGAGAGCCCTGGCCGGACTATGGTCAACAAGGTTGGGATGCGGATGACGAAGAAATTCAAAGCCCACCCACCACCCACTTTGTAGCCACGGTCGAGGATTTAATCGACATGCTCGACTTCGACTCCAAAGACGTCGACGGTATGGACGACGATGTAGAAGACGAACAGGAACCAGCGCCTATAGGGCACTGGACAACCACCTCATCTCACGATGTATACATGGTGGACACACCTAAAAGAAACAACGACGAGGAACAAAGGGACGCAATGAGGGATCGTTCCCTCGAAAAGCAGTCAAAGCGGCGGCGTAAGCGCCGCTCTAAACCCCACCTCGACAGAGACAACAGCCATACAGACCCAGCCATAGAGCAGGGCGAACCGGCGGATGACGAACATGCCATCGAGCAACCGTCCAAACAGAGCAACTTGGATAAACAAACCGAACAACCCGTCCCCGGCGAAGGTAACAGTCCGGACGACCTCATGCCGGACAAGTTGCTGGAGCAGAAGAACCTCCACAAAAGGCTGCTCGCCGCCTTTGCGTAGCCTGAAAAAGCGTAAGCGGAAGCTCAAAACAGCGGAAGATGCACTCAGAATTAGATGGAGCAAAGTACTCAACACCGCAGACAAATACGGTGACGATGCATACACACAAAGAGCTATCCGTAGCGAAAATTACTGCCGGAATTTGATGAGGAGGCCTTAGAGCCCCCGCAATCAAAAAATAAGGAAGCCACACGGTCGGATAAACAACCCCATGGCCAACATAGAGCGGCAAATGGCGCCGCACACAAGCCGGCACGCGATCCGCACAAGGATTCGCATCAAAAAGATGGCCCAGCCAGATCTATCTACGGGCCAAGAAAGCAAGCTATGCAACGCAACAAGTATCCGAACATCACGGCACACCCAAATATAGGGGTGCCGCACACCCCCTATGTTTCACCGATGAGGTGCTGGACCATGAATTTCCAGCGGGATTCAAGCCCGTAAATATAGAGGCATACGACGAACAACAGATCACGGAGTCCGGATTGAGGATTATATCCTCCACATACACATGGCTAGAGGAGATGACCTCCACGCCATAAAATACTTCCCCTCGAGCTCAAAGGGCCAGCCCGGCATTGGCTTAAAAGCCTTCCCGAAAACACCATTGGAAGTTGGGAAGAGCTCGAGGATGCTTTTCGGGCAAATTTTCAAGGGACCTATGTCCGACCTCCGGATGCGTATTTATTTAAGTCATATAACTCAACAACCCGGAGAGTCAGCCGGAAATTCTGGAACACATTTCTTACTAAAAGAACCAGATAGTCGATCGTCCGGACGCCGAAGCCTTAGCAGCTTTCAAACACACGGCGTTCGAGACAATGGCTCGCCAGCACCTCGGCCAAGAAAAGCCAAGAACAATGGCCGCATTAACAAGCCTCATGACCCGCTTTTTGCGGGGAGAGGATAGCTGGTTGGCAAGATGCGCATCAATGACCCAAGTACATCCGGGTTAGGGATGGAACGTGAAACCGCGACACTAAAGAAGGACCAAAGGTTTACCAAGGGAAACAGCCCGAAGAGCACAGCAGTCAATGCCGGATTCAAAAGCTCTCGGCAGAATTAGAAAAAGCTGCCCCTCAAGGAAAACAGGGACGAGCTACCTAACCTAAATAAAATCTTGGACAAGATATGCCAAATCCACAGTACTCCCGGGAAGCCTGCAAACCATACCCACAGAGATTGTTGGGTCTTCAAGCAATCCGGCAAACTTAACGCCGAACACAAGGGGCTCGACACACCAAGCGAGGATGATGACGAACCCCACAAGCAGAGCACCGGAAAACAAAAGAATTTCCCACAAGAAGTCAAAACAGTAAACTCACTTCACGTGACAAAAGGGAAAACAGAGTGGCGCCTATAGAGATACGCGCCATACGGCCTATCCTGCAGTAGTCCCGCCATCGGGTTGTCAAAACCAATCACCTTCGACCATCAGATTACTCTAGAAGTATCTGGAACACAGTGGACTGCCTTGATATTAGATCCGATAATTGACGGACTCCACTTTACACAAGTCCTAATGGACGGCGGTGATCTAAACCTGCTATATCCGGACACAATCCGCAAAATGGGGATAGACCCCACAAAATTCGCCATAGCAACACTTCCTTTCAAGGGGTAACGCCAGCCCGTATGCCCATTGTACGGGTTCTCTCCTCGCTAGAAGTTATGTTCAGCTCCCCGACAACTTCCGCCGCAAAGCTAACCTTCCACATCGCCCCATTTACAAGTAGCTATCAAGCACTCTTTGACGCCAAGCTTTTGCCCGCTTTAACGCAATACCGCATTACGCATCTCTTACGCTTAAAATGCCCGGTCCATGAGGCATCATCTCATTAAAGGAAATATCGAGTGTTCCTTGAGCGCTGAAGATCATGCGGCTGCCTTGACAAACACACTAAACCGGCTTCACTAATCAAAGCACCTAAACAGGTCGTTCGGACCCGGACATGGCTAGACGAGTCCGCGTAAACATACAAGGGCTTACTAGCGGCATACCCCAAGACAAGGGCTCCAAGCATGTACAACAAGAGACAATAAAGCTCAATTTTACCCATTTTTGAATTATACTTTGTTTATTTAATATAACATACATTTTCGCATGATCTTTTCAACTAAGTTCCTCTCTTTTAAAGATGAACACCGTGCTACACCCGGCCCGTGATACGGCACAACGGAGACACAGCGCCGGACGCGATGAGGACCCGTTCAAGGATTCTTTTTAGATTAAGACCCCGCGTAAACCTTTTTACTTTCTCTTGTTGATACACATCCCCGGTTTTTGGTATAACCGAGGAGGAGGTCAACGTCTTGGCATGTGGCCACGTCGAATTTTGCACGCACTGGACACCAGGCTTATTACCAAGGGCGCTGCTCAGCCCGTTTTCATAAAGACCGAATACACTAGGGAGTGTTCGGCGTCGCGAGTTTGGCCTTATATGCATCAGCTCCGAATCATGTCTTTGGTCAAATGTTGGGTTTGCCCGGCTCCTGTGTTTTGCTGCCTTACGTTCCGCTCTATCGGCTAAGGCGGCACCAGGAGAACTACTACGATTGTGCCCCGGTTCGGCCAGGCGAGCACCTCAGTAGAGAAAGCCAAAAACTGACTGTCATGATATATCGTGAGACAGGTCAACCACTCGATGACCTACCGGAATCTTTAGGATTCCTCTGCATTAACGAAGGGCCGTTTCGGCCAGTACACACGCCGCCCGAATTGCAGTGTGGCGCGGTGCCCCTAGGGGCTATATAGTAGCCCCACTGTCAAACTCCTATGGCTAAGTGAAAGTGATAAAGCATTATAGTCCGGTTGCCTAGTTCGCTGCGCTATCACCTCCTTAATAGGACCAAGACGTTGGATCAAGTGTGAAAATGCGCCTTCTGCGAACACCCCCGCATTATATGCGTGGGGGTTGAAGCCGAAGACTGCCATCTTTCAGGTTATATATACATATATATTAACGGCCGCACATGAGGTATTTTAATTCTTGAAGGCACAAGTATAAAAAGCTTTTATATTCCCTTGAAACATTGTTTTACAATAATACATGTTATTCGAACATAAGATCCTTCGAGCACTGCGTCTCTATTAAATGAGCGCCTGCGTAACTTCACGAAAATAGTGCTCGGCGGTACTCGGCTCCGCCCAAATCTTGGGATGCAACAATGATGGCATTCATCTCGCCCAAGATATGTTTTGACATCGGCAAGAGCCATCCGTGCACCCTCTATGCACGCCGACCTCTTCATTGCATTGATATGCAGCACCGCACCAAGGAACCGCTGCACCAAGCTAAAATAACTCTTCGGCTCGGGCCTTTCCGCCACAGATGACTCACGACATACTTCATGGCGAGTCCGGATAACCTATTCAGCTCCGCCCATGCGCCAAACGATCGATTAATGGAAGTGGGCGCTTTGGATTGCGGAACTGCGACCAAAAAAGCTTTTCCACTTCGTGATCCTTTTGATCTCGGAAGTGTTCGGCCGCGTCCGCGGCACTCACCGCCAAGTCCAGGTAAGTGTCTGCCGCACTCCACAACCGGTCTAACAGAGCATATTTAGGATCCCCGAACTTCATTCGCAGCATAAAGGGCTTTCCAGCCGCGATATCTCCGGCCTGACGTAGCTCCTCCTTCATAGCTCTCATCGCAGAGCGAGTATCCTTGGCCTCGATAGTGGCCTTCTCCAGGTCCTTCCTCCGTTCACCGATCTTCTTTTTCAAGAAGCCTGCAGCGGTCGGCAGCATTCTTCAACTTCACAGCCATCTCGGCCATTTCTTCTTTGCTTCGGCAGTGAGCAGCCTGTTCGGCTTTCATCTCTTCAGCCGCCTTTAAGGCAGCCGCATCGCTTTTCCTGGCCTGCTCCTTGGCTCGGGCAAGTTCCGCCCGAAGGTTCTCCATGGCAGCGGCACCATCTGCATCAAGCATACATGTTCTAAGATGCGGGCATCAAGCTCCTCTTACCAGGTGTCTTCGGAGAAATTAAATACCTTGTGCCTCGTCAAGCCGCTTGTTGACAGGCGCGATGTCGGCATCTGCCACGTCAAGTTGCTGCTTTAGCTCGGCAAATCCATCAGTCCGGCTAGCCACCGAACACTTCGCCACCTACATAGGAAGGGCGGCATATTATACCTGGGATTATGATCCTCGGCGCGCCGTCATTTTTGACAACGTGAAGAGTCTCAGGGGCTACTATCTACACAGGGCACATCTTATATATGCGGAACTGTCAAAAGGTACACCATTTCGCGTACCTCAAAACCTGTCAGTAAACTCCTGACGGCCTCGTACAACCCGCTCTCCGTGGATGAAATCCTTTCAATCACCGTACCCATCAACGCACGGTGTTCTTCTGAGATAGATGCTCGCCCGAGCAGATCCTTCAGCTCCTCCGACCGTGCACCGGACGGTGCTGGACTCGTCCGATGGCCTTTTTCGAAGCCCGGACACGGAGGGCTTTGGGGGGCCATACGGCTGCCTTCCGGCCCTGCCGGATTCAGAGAAATCCTCCGCGACAACACCTCAGGGTCGCCCGCCTTGCAAGGCAATACGGCAGGGGGAGGCCTTCCGCTCTCCATCATCTCCGGACGAAGATCCCTGAAGATGAGCTCTGCTGAGAAGGGCTGAGATCCGAACTACAAGGTAAAATTTCGGTTATCTTCTCAGAAATAGAACAGGGATGTCCCTCATTTTAAAACTCCCCTCTCTACTTACGGCTCGTTGGAGGGCTGATCCCCTTGGGGGCACAGTGCGGCCGAGGCATCCCCCGGCGCAGGACCCTCTGACGAAGATTTCTTCCCCCGCTTTGAGACCATGGTCTCCGGGTCTTCAGAGGCGGTCCTCTTCTTCCCCTGGATAGAGGAATTCTCGATTCCTCCTTTCCTGACAGCCTCCTTCGGGGAGGCGGTAGCTTCCTTGTTCCCCCCTTTGCCTTCTTCCAAAGGCACAACCTCCAGCATCCTGGTTAACATGGGATCCGGTGTGGTCTCAGGGAGGGGGGCCGGACACCTGATTAGCTTTGCTTTCTCTATCCACTCCTGTTTAAGGGACATCTCTTTTAAGGGAAATTTTATGATAAGTATACGGATAGCGTGTCCGGGTACAGGGCTACTTACTTGAGTATCAGGGCGATTGCAGCTCAGACCTGGGTCCTCGGTCGAGTCCGAACACATTGCTTGTGATCCGAAGAACAATTTGTACATCTCCATGGGCGTCGTGCCCGTAAAATGTTGGAGGGCTCGTGGTCCCTACGGATTAAACTCCCACAGGCGGAGGGGGCGACGTTTGCAGGGCTGGGTGCGGCGAATCAACATGACCTGCGTCACTATGACCAGATTGATGTCTCTTTCTAGGAGATCTCGGATGCGGCCCTGCAACAAGGGCACATCCTTGGACGGCCCCCAGTTAATCCCTTTGTTGACCCACGATGCTAGTTGTGGTGGGGGACCCGAGCGAAAGGCAGGTGGCGCCACCCACTTGGTGCCCCTGGGAGCTGTGATATAAAACCACTCTCGTTGCCATAAGCCGAACTCCTCTTGAAAAGAGCCCGTGGGCCATGGAGCGTCAACATTCTTGCTTATAACAGCACCTCAAGACTCAAGGTTGCCCCTCGATCCTCTTCGGCTCTACCTTGAAGGTCTTAAGCCACAATCCAAAGTGAGGAGTAATACGGAGGAAGGCTTCACACACGACAATGAACGAGGAGATGTGGAGGATGGACTCCAGAGCCAAGTCGTGAAATTCCAGCCCATAATAAAACAGAGCCCCTCACGAAGGGGTCCGCTGGAAGCCTAGCCCCGAAGGAAATGAGACATGAACACCACGCTCTTGCCGTGCTTGGGAGTGGGAATAACCTGCCCTTGAGCAGCAGCCTATCTTGAGGATTTCGCCGGTTAGATACCTGGCATCTCTGCTTTAGCACATCTTCTTCCGTAACGGAGGAAGGCATCCACCGCCCTTGAAGGTCGTAGCCGGAATCTGGAGCGCCTGAATCTGGAGCTTTGGGTGTTGGATCTCGAGGCGATAGGCGGATTCGATTGAGATTGAAAGAAAGGAGTAGAGCCTTGGTCTCTTTATAAAGAGGTTGAATACCAAGAGCCCTCCCCGTGACCGTTTGGGACTCGCCTTCGATTGAGGAGACATACCAATGGGCACGATTGGGTTACCCACGCCCGTATTGATGAGAATCCTGGAATAAGGGGACACGATCTCCGCTTCGACAAGACCTGCCAAGGAAACCGCCTCGCTAAACGCGCTGAGGTGGGATAGTAAAACGATTCGAATAAAGGCTTGGTCGTGGTGTGATGTCACGCTACGGAATACGTCAGCAAGTTGGATTTGTGTAAATATTATTCTCTCTACGGTGGTATGTGGAACTTATTTTGCAGAGCCCGACACTATCCTTGTGTTCAAAATCTTCCATGAAGTATTCGGAGGAGGAACCCGCCTTTGTAATGTCAAGACAATCTCAACGGACTCGTCGTCATTGAAGCCCTGTTCAGGGGCTACCGAGGAGTCCTGGATTAGGGGGTGTCCGGATAGCCGGACTATAACCTTTGGCCGAACTCCTGGACTATGAAGATACAAGATTGAAGACTTCGTCCTGTGTCCGGATGGGACTTTCCTTGGCGTGGAAGGCAAGCTTGGCGATATGGATATGTTGATCTCCTCCCATTGTAACCGACTCTGTGTAACCCTAGCCCTCTCCGGTGTCTATATAAACCGGAGGGTTTTAGTCCGTAGGGACGAACACCAATCATACCATAGGCTAGCTTCTAGGTTTAGCCTCTCGATCTCATGGTAGATCTACTCTTGTACTACCCATATCATCAATATTAATCAAGCAGAGTAGGGTTTTACCTCCATCGAGAGGGCCCAACTCGGGTAAAAACATCGTGTCCCATGTCTCCTGTTACCATCCGCCTAGACGCACAGTTCGGGACCCCTACCCGAGATCCGCTGTTTTGACACCGACAACCGTCTTGTTCCACGTCGATGCACCAAATTACAGTTCGGAGCAGCGGTTGAATTGGAGGCACCCCGGTCAGAAGCGCCGCAAAGAGTAGAAAAATGGCTATGAGGGTCAAATCACAAAGCCCTCCTTTCCCGCATAAAGTCGACGGACGAAGCAACCATCATTTCACTCTAGCGCGCAAGAGCATAAAGAAAAGAGAAAACAATGATGCGTCGGCAGCTACCTAGGGCACCCTAGGGTAGGGGTCTCCACTACATCCTTTTTTTGAAAGCGCCTCCACTACAAATCGGCTTCTCCCTCGTCCTCTTGAAGAAAACCGATGATGAGTGCGGTGCTAGGTTTTGTAGGAGTACTACAGCGTGCGGGGCCACGTCGTAGTAAACGGGTTCGAGTCAACGCCTTAAATATGTGTGGGCCGCTTGGTTTTACGGGAACGAGGCAGCATTTTGGGTTCGGGGACCAGTGGAGATATAGCACGTACAAAAATTGTGGACGTAGGTTCGACCGAAAGGCAATGATGCATGGGCCCTGCATTTTGATATACCCGGGGCCGCCTGAAATTTTTGCTATTCTACTCAAAACTAGTAAGGTACACATGTATTGAACACATGAGATTTCGAAACCAAATTATGAATAAATACACACTATAGCATGTAAAGCTTTGAGTCATATATGCATGATGTAGATGTTCATTTAGTTCTTATAGTTCATCTCATTCAAAATCAATTAGTTTTATAAAAATGTTAAGATTCATGGGGTTGTGCATTGTAAATCATAAAGTAAAAAACAAATAATGGCAATTCATTTAGAAAAAATAATCAATTATGATACGTAAGATTCTAGAACAAAGGAGAAGTGCTTGTGTTTTGAGGTTTGTGCATTATGCTTAAGTTCAACCATGGAGTCTTCTAAATTGTACATGTGGCAGATTTGGTGGAATGTTGATGATATCCAACGGCCAAGAGTGCTCGGATTTGCCCATCTCTCAAGAATTGTCGGGTTAGCTTCATCCAAATGACCATCTTTCAAAGTTATTGGCACACTATATAGTTCTTGTGCCATAGTTGCATGTTTTGGAAAAAAGCTACTAGTGGGTTGTACTATCTATTTAGGAATAGAAGATGCATACGTGGAAGTTGTAGGGAAAGAGATGACATGGAGAATCTCAATTCCTATGAGTAGGGATTGGAAAAGAGCTGTCATTTGGTTCACATCATAGGAACTTTTCTATTGAATCTAGAGATGACATGTATCTCAATTCCTATGAGGAGGGATTAGTAAAGAGATGTAATTTGGTTCATATCATAGGAACTTTTCTATTGAATATATGCAATTGTTTATTTTCCTTTGAAATTAAGGGAGTATAGGAATCCATTCATATGAACCAAGTGGCTCTAAAGCTATAGAAATGATATCATGTTTATTTCCTTTGAAATGTAGAGTATATGAATCTATTCCTATGAACCAATTGGCTCTAAAGGAAAAAAATCCTATAAAAATCATATCATATAGAGTTCCTATGATATTCCTCGACACTAAAGGATGGTTGAAATTGTCATGGGTGATACGATAGTCTTTCTTTGTAGACTCCTCACCCATCTTTATAGTTACCTATCGAAGATGAATGAAATGATATATACAGGGTATTCTACATGTGCAATTTGGTACACGAAAACTCGGTAAAAGTTTGCGAGGTTCTAATTTTCAATAAAGCTATATGCACAGCATTTCGAACGGAGGGAGCATACGGCGCTTGCTAACACTCACGTGGAAGATTTGTATGTAGGAGGAGTGGCTGTTCTGTTAAATGACATGGCAAAACTGACACTGTCGGATGCCGATCTAACGGTTCTTACGGCGTTCGTCAAGAAAAGGCTTGTGGCGAACGTTTGTCGGATAATTATTTACGGACACATGAATTGCATTGATACGTGCCCCCCTCTCTCTCACGCACACGCACCCTCATGAGTCACGACTCTCCCGAGTCCTCTCGCAGACTCGCACGTCGCACCCATCCTCTATCTCATAGTAGACGTCACGCACATATGTGCTCTTCACACCCTACCCTCAGAACTTCTAAAAAAAAGACGGCGCACACATTTTATTTTAGCTCACACGTCACACACTTATACTATTACTCTTGCGGTGAACATTCTTTGGGCATAGTATATATTGTACTCTCACGAAGAGAAGCGGTGCATGCACGCACTAGTTCTCTCACACCCACTCGCGGGTACACGTAGGAGCGCATTTTTTTGAAGCCGGTACAACAAAATCATTCCACTATATATAAAAGCAGGAGCCTTAGCGCTTGCTTTACTAGGGTTCCTCTCGTGCACTCTCTCATGCTCTCCAGATCTAAGCAAGACATAGGTGGCCACACTCTCTCTCTCAGCTCACGGCTGGTCACAAATCCGGCCGGACAACCTCGACCGGGCAGGGGTGTAGGTGCATCGTTCATGCCGTCGTCGGACGGCAAGGGAGGAGACCAACGGCTTCCAGGCCCCGATCGGGCGGCCGTGCTGTTCTCTCCGAGAGAGCGCTGCTCGGGAGGGCCTCCGACCCCTTCTTCCTCCCTGCGGTATTGTGGCCAAGATGTGGCCTCCAGACGCCATCTTTGCCACATGCCGACGACCCTCAGGTATATATTCCTTCGAAACCTACCTTGCTCTCCTGCCCTAGCTCTTCTCCCTTCGTGTGGATCCTTTTCTACTGCCGTCCGCTGTTACAAAGCCACCTAGACTTCTACTATTATTAGAAGTAAAGCTAGTTCATACAAAGTGAACTCAAAGCGTTGGTTCAAATAGGGAAGAAAGTGGGAAAGTCAGTAGCATGAATCTAGGACTTGGTTCTAAGAGGAAACGGGGGAAAGTAGTAATATGTGTCACTGTTGAAATAACCGTATTTCGTATTTGCGCAAACAGGGATGTCTGTCTCCATATCGTTTCGGGATGTCTGTCTCTGTATCGTTTCTATCCGCACAATCAAAAGCACACACCTCAGTTTTAGTACAACTTCGCAAAATGAGATGGCTATCCCTCGTTGCCGTCGTCTAACCTCCCGTCTTCAAGGTATCCCTACATTGGTAGTAACTAAGGTAGAATGACCAACGCAATCTAAAAGAAGCTGATTCGTACGTTTTACTTCCTGATTGCGGTAGGACGGCGAAAACAACTGCATCCTAGTCCGGAATGCACTTTCTACCAGTTCATCCATGGACCGAGGACTAGCTAGCACGGCTGCACGGCGAGTTTTTGGACAGGTGCGCGGACAAGAGGCATTGTGGTCTGCTTATTTATGCAAATAGCGGTGCTTAAATTTAGTGGAATGCACAAGCATTTCAGCTGATCAAGATAATCAGCATGGTTCAGTTCAGCATTCCACCGAGACCACAATTATAACTGGTTATTCTGGAATGAGAGAACCTAACCCTGAATAGTGGCAACAAGAAAAAACCAGAGTGAACTCCAAGAAATTTAAGCCTGCCGGGAGGCCCTTTGCTCAGAGAAGCCTTGCTTGTTTTTCCTGATTTTTAAACCTTCTCACAACTTTGTCTTTTGATGTGAACTAGTATATGTTTGTTATGTTCTATGAATCATTGAGATGTATAAAATTGCTTAACTTCTGCTTTTCAAGATTTTTATGAAGACGAGTTTAATTGTGAGTGTTCCACATGAGTGCTGGAGTAGCGTGTGAACGTTTGGAATTTATTACATTGTGGCCTCAATTAACTGCATGAACCACTGTAACAAGATACATAGTAGTTTCTTATATGTCAGATAGAAGATTGTTGATTGTTAGCTGGTCGATAACCTAGTGTTGAAGCGAGCTGACCGAATGTGTCGTGTTTTGCACAACTGCTTACAAGTGGGGTAGCACCAACAGTGTTTACAAGTACTTATGTATACGTCGGCGCACGGTTCTCGAACGAGTGCTCTATTTCATCAAAACACACACTTTCAGATGATAAACCATGACAACTTATGTCTTACCATGCCATATTCATGAAAAAACTAGTGAGGACGCATCTATTTCGGCAACAATTACGATGGTTCTCACATGATTCACGGGCACACAAAAGTAGCAGCAGTTCCCATAGATGGATTCAAACAGAGCACTGCCCCAGAGGGGTCGATAACAGGCAAGGTTCGGATAATTAGACACAATCCAAACTACTATTAAACACTAGCTGGGGCAACTATTTCATGCCTCCATCTAATTTGGGTTGTACACAAGACGGACCTTGCCATGAACATCATCGAGGACGTCCGGCAGCAGCTCAATCCTGTGAACCTTCATGAAGACAACCTTGTGGCCTTGCCACTGATAAACTTGTTTGTGGAGGCATGCCATGTCATCTTCCTGCGTAAGCTTGACAAGAATAGTATGCCTCACAAACGAAGGAGTAGCTTTGAACTTCTTGTGCTTCAAGACACCTCGACAACACGCTCGACAACAAAGTGAGGCTGGAATACAACTCTTCATTGGTATAACCGCAAATGGCTTCCAGGATCCAACAGCCTAAGAACTCTGTTTTCCCAATGCGTATATTCAGGTCGTCCACCTCATAGCAAGTGACATGCACAACCACACAATCCTTGTTTGCATTAGGGCTCTAATTGAAACGGAAACAAATTCTGAATTACTTTTCAGTATAAGAACCACAAGTTATTTAAACCACTATGTATAGCATGGCATCGAAGCTAATAAAATTTTGCATTATTAATCACCACATACTTCCTTTTCTCCAAAAAATCACCACATACTTAGATGAAAACCACAATCGAGATAGGCAAAGAAGGAAATCACCTTGGGCAGCTCGTGGGGGGACACATCTTCGAAGGGGGAAAACTGCTCCTGTAGTGCCACGGGGGCTGTAACCTCAAACGGGGCGTTGACCATCTCAGTAGTGGTTGTGAGCGTATCTGGGGTCGGCTCGGTGGTTGCCTCCATCTTCTTGGAGCTCTCTGTCTCGTGGGGATCAGCCTCCCGCGTCTGCTCCAATATCGGCATATCTTTGCCTGGTTCTCCTCGGTCCATCATGAAACCGATTTAATACTAGGAGACCACTGAAAGGAAAACACAATCGCAATGACAATGAAACAAAAAAGAGAGTGAGGATCGGTTACTGCTTTGCAAAAGTTCTTTTTTTTCTTTGAACGAAAATATACCAACATCACGGATCCACTTACCTTCCCTTCGTTGGGAGAGAAGAATAGTGGCAGATGCGAGTGTTGCCTTTCTTGAAGACGGTGAGGGAGAAGGGATTCAACAAGGAGTGGAATGATGGTTTCTTCGTCCATCAAACTTAGACTGCGGGGAGGTGGGGTTTTGTGATACGACAACTCGTTGCTGCCGCGCTACGACCGGGGTAACTCTCCGCCTGCATACTGCCTGCTAATTTGGTGGATGGCATTTGGGCCCGCGCGCTGCATGGCCCGCATGTCGGTGAACAAAAGTATAACGGCATTTAGTAGAGGGAGACGTTTCAATGACCTAGGAGGAGCCAGAAGCAGTAGAGTGTCTCCACTGTACTAGTAGTAATTGTTTTTCTGGGTAGCTATAGAGTGTCTCCACTCTACTAGTAGTAATTGTTTCTCTGGGCCCAAGACAAAACAGCCAATCCACACTAGTAAATAGTAAAATCAATTCAAAAGGCGCTACCCACACCCAGCACACCGCCCCCCCGCCCCCCCCAAAAAAAACGGGGTGCTCTTGTTACTCCTCGCGCCCACCCACTTCAAGTTAGCTCGCTCCACTGCACTCCCCCAAATTCCTCACCTCACTCCTACAGAAACCCCAACTCCCCTTCTTCCTCACTCCTAGAGAAACCCCAGCTCCCCTTCTTCTTCGCTCAGACTACAACTAGGCTCGTCATTCGTTACTCTGCTCAAATCCGTGAGCGACGCGACGCCTCGAGGAAAATGGAGTCTTGACCCCAGCGCCAAGAAGATGAGGTTTCGCCAACAAGCGACGCCTATTGTAGATCCCAAGACCCTGTAGCGCTGGGAGAAGCAGCGACCCCGCCCCACCGGATCCTGTGAACTCAGAGAATCTCGGGTGGACCGCATAAGCGATCTCCTGACGCCGTCCTTGGGGAGATCATATCGCTTCTCCCACCAAGGATTGCTGCCACACCCAAGTCCTCTCAATTCGGTGGCGCCCTCTATGGCGCGCCGTGCCCTTAATCTCGATCGTCAGCCGCCTATCTCTCTTCAATGAGTTTGAAATCCCAGAGCCATCATCTCCTCCCACCAGGCTCCGCTCAAAGCCTCTATATCCCGTCATGCTACCTGAGCAAGCATACCATGCCCCGCACGGTGGACGCCTGGCTGAAATCCTGAATTCACAGAACTACAGCTTGCTTGAGTTCTACTATTCCCTGAAATCACATACCACATACGTAACGCCATGAACTTGTGCCCTCAAAGACCGATTTCCATCTCGCGGTTTTCCTCCTCTCTCCACACCGCCACCTTTGCGCTTGTGCTACCTTCCGCATAATCTGGTACTAAACCTTCGACTCCCATTTCTCAAGAAACTTTCACTTGTGCGGGTTCGTATATCGGAGGCCTCATTGCACATCATCCACTCCAGTTGCCCTGCTACCGAGTGCTTGGTGCTTGTTTTCACAGCTAGAATCGGTTGTCTCCAAATAAAGTCGCCTAACCTTGTAAGAATTGGAATTTCTTTTGATGGAAGGCAGCTCATCATCCAAGATGCCCCTTCACTTCAAAGGTTGATCCTTGATTCTAGTTATTCACCGTTGCAAATAACCGTCCTCTGTGCGCCTAAACTGGAGACCTTGGGTGTAATACATGATATCTGTGCTCATTTCAATATGGTGTTTGGCTCCACAGTTCTTCAGGTACTTTATATTATCATCTACACTTGTAACCATATGCTGCATTTTAAATTTCTTCGCATAATTTATATATCATCTTGGAGTACACATTTTGTACTAATATTATGTTCTATGCTCAATGAAGAGTTTCTCCATGGATGGCCTATCAATGGTGCTGGATTCTGTCAAGATCTTATATATCCAAATGAATAGTTTTGATCTGAACAAGATTATTGGCTTGCTGCAATGCTTTCCATGTCTGGAGAAGTTGTATATAAAGGTGATAATTTCACGCACATTGGAAGCCCGCATATCTGCTTAAATCATCTGTGAAGGTGAGAAAATAACGATACCCGCCGCGTGCCTCAACATTCATTGGACCACAAACATCAGTATGTATGATTTCCAACAAATCAGTTGCTCGCTCCATAGTTCCGGAGAACGGCGTTTGGTCATCTTGCCCATGAGGCACGGTTCGCAAGTACCAAGTGATTCATAATCAAGTGATTCCGAAGCCCATCAAGATGGAGTTTATTCATGCGTTTTACACCGATATGACCTAAACGGCAAGTGCCACAAATAAGTTGCACTATCATTATCAACTCTGCATCTTTTGGCTTCAACATTATGAATATGTGTATCACTCTTTGTCGAGATTCAACAAGAATAGACCATTCTTCAAGGGTGCATGACCATAAAAGATATTACTCATATAAATAGAACAACCATTATTCTCTCGATTTAAATGAATAACCGTCTCGCATTAAACAAGATCCAGATATAATGTTCATGCTCAACGCCGCACCAAATAACAATTATTTAGGTCTAAAACTAATCCCGAAGGTAGATGTAGAGGTAGCGTGCCGACCCGCGATCACATTGACTTTGGAACCATTTCCCACGCCAAGATCGTCACCTCGTCCTTTGCCGCTGCTCGTCTATTCCGTAGTCCCCTGCTTCGAAGTTGCAAATATTAGCAATGTAACCGGTATCAAATACCCAGTGCTACTACGAGCTCTAGTAAGGTACACATCAATAACATGTATATCACATATACCTTTGTTCACCTTGCCATCCTTTTTATCCGCCAAATACTTGGGGCAGTTCCGCTTCCAAAGGTCCGGTCTGCTTGCAAGAAAACACTCGGCCAGGCTTAGGTCCGCACTTGGGTTTCTTCTCTTGATCAGCAACTTTCTTGTCAGTTTCTTTTGAAGTTTCCTTCTTCTTCCCTTTGCCCTTTTCTTGAAACTAGTGGTCTTATTGACCATCAACACTTGATGCTCTTTCTTGATTTCTACCTCCGCTGACTTTTAGCATCGCCAAGAGCTCAGAATTGTCTTAGTCATCCCTTGCATATTATAGTTCATCACGAAGCTCTTGTAGCTTGGTGGCGATGATTGGAGAATTACATCAATGACACTATCATCCGGAAGATTAACTCCCAGCTGAATTAAGTGATTGTTATACCTGCACATTTTGAGTATGTGCTCACCTTGTAACTATTCTCCTCCATCTTGCAGCTATAGAACTTATTGGAGACTTCATATCTCTCAATCCGCATTTGCTTGAAATATTAACTTCAACTCCTGGAACATCTCATATGCTCCATGACGCTCAAAACGTCGTTGAAGACCCGGTTCTAAGCCGTAAAGCATGGCAATAATCAACTATAGAGTAGTCATCGCTCGCTTTGCCGTGACGCTCATAACTTCTCGCTCAAGATCTGCGGCGAACTGTTCGCTACCCAGGTGCTTCCAGACGTAATTTTTCTCAGGCAGCAATGAGGATAATCCTCAAGTTACGGACCCAAATCCGTGTAATTGCTACCATCATCTTTCAACTTTGCTTTCTCAAGGAACGCATTAAAATTCAACGGAACAACAAAGACGAGCCATCTATCTACATTAAACATAGACAAGCAAAATACTATCGGTACTAAGTTCATGATAAATTTAAGTTCAATTAATCATATTAAAAAACTCCCACTTAGATGACATCTCTCTAGTCATCTAAGTGATCACGTGATCCAAATCAACTAAACCATGTCCGATCATCACGTGAGGCGGAGTAGTTTCAATGGTGAACATCACTATGTTGATCATATCTACTATATGATTCACGCTCAACCTTTCGATCTTCGTGTTCCGAGGCCATATCTGTTATATGCTAGGCTCGTCAAGTTTAACCTGAGTATTCCGCGTGTGCAACTGTTTTGCACCCGTTGTAGATGGACGAGAACTTATCACACCCGATCATCACGTGGTGTCCGGGTACTACGAACTTTGGCAACGGTGCATACTCGTGGAGAACACTTCTTGATAATTTTTTAGTGAGAGATCATCTTATAATGCTACCGTCAAACAAAGCAAGATAAGATGCATAAAGGATAAACATCACATGCAATCAATATAAGTGATATGATATGGTCATCATCATCTTGTGCTTGTGATCTCCATCGCCAAGCACCGTCATGATCACCATCGTCACCGCGCGACACCTTGATCTCCATCTTAGCATCGTTGTCGCCTCGCCAATCTTATGCTTCCACGACTATCACTACCGCTTAGTAATAAAGTAAAGCATTACATCGCGATTGCATTGCATACAATAAAGCGACAACCATATGGCTCCCGCCATTGCCGATAACTCGGTTACAAAACATGATCATCTCATACAATAAAATTTAGCATCATGTCTTGACCATATCACATCACAACATGCCCTGCAAAAACAAGTTAGACGTCCTCTACTTTGTTGTTGCAAGTTTTACGTGGCTGCTACGGGCTTAAGCAAGAACTCATCTTACCTACGCATCAAAACCACAACGATAGTTTGTCAAATAGACTCCGTTTTTGAAGGAAATATGCCCTAGAGGCAATAATAAAGTTATTATTTATTTCCTTATTTCATGATAAATGTTTATTATTCATGCTAGAATTGTATTAACTGGAAACATAATACATGTGTGAATACATAGACAAACATATAGTCACTAGTATGCCTCTACTTGACTAGCTCGTTAATCAAAGATGGTTATGTTTCCTAACCATAGACATGAGTTGTCATTTGATTAACGGGATCACATCATTAGGAGAATGATCTGATTGACATGACCCATTCCGTTAGCCTAGCACTTGATCGTTTAATATGTTGCTATTGCTTTCTTCATGACTTACACATGTTCACCTGTAACTATGAGATTATGCAACTCCGTTTACCGGAGGAACACTTTAGGTGCTACCAAAGCGTCACAACGTAATCTGGGTGATTATAAAGGAGTACTACAGGTGTCTCCAAAGGTACATGTTGGGTTGGCGTATTTCGAGATTAGGTTTTGTCACTCCGATTGTCGGAGAGGTATCTCTGAGCCCTCTCGGTAATGCACATCACTATAAGCCTTGCAAGCAATGTAGCTAATGAGTTAGTTACGGAATGATGCATTACGTAACGAGTAAAGAGACTTGCCAAGATGTGAGATTGAACTAGGTATTGGATACCGACGATCGAATCTCGGGCAAGTAAACATACCGATGACAAAGGGAACAACGTATGTTGTTATGCGGTTTGACCGATAAAGATCTTCGTAGAATATGTAGGAACCAATATGGGCATCCAGGTTCCGCTATTGGTTATTGACCGAGAATGGTTCTAGGTCATGTCTACATAGTTCTCGAACCCGTAGGGTCCGCAACGCTAAGGTTTCGATGGATGGTTATATTATGAGTTTATGAGTTTTGATGTACCAAGGAGTTGAGTCCCGGATGAGATCGGGGACATGACGAGGAGTCTCGAAATGGTCGAGACGTAAAGATCGATATATTGGACGACTATATTCGGACATCGGAAAGGTTCCGAATGATTCGAGTATTTTTCGAAGTACCGGGTAGTTACGGGAGAAGCAATGGGCCTTGATGGGCTTTAGTGGGAAGAGGAGAAAGGGCCAAGGGGCTGCTGCGCCCCCCCTCCCCTCTAGTCCGAATTGGACTAGGGAAAGGGGCCGCCACCTTTCCTTCTCCTCCACTTCCTTCTCCTTCCTCCTCTTGGTGGACTCCTACTAGGACTTGGAATCCTAGTAGGACTCCACACCTGGCCGCACCTATTGCCTTGGCGGCCTCCTCCTCCTCCATCCTTTATATATCAGGCAGGGGGCACCCCGAACACACAAGTTGATCTACGGATCTTTCCTTAGCCGTGTCTGGTGCCCCTTCCACCATATTCCACTTCGGTCATATCGTCAGCGAGCTTAGCGAAGCCTGCGCCGGAGAAGTCATATCGTCGCGGAGCTTAGGCGAAGCCCTGCGTCGGTGGAGCATCAACATCGTCACCACGCCGTCGTCTTGTGGAACTCATCCCCGACACTTTGCTGGATCGGAGTCCGGGATCGTCATCGAGCTGAACGTGTGCAGAACTCGGAGGTGCCGTCGTTCGGTGCTTGGATCGGTCGGATCGTGAAGACGCATTTACTACATCACAACCGCGTTGTTATAACGCTTCCGCTTTCGGTCTACGAGGGTACGTGGACGGACACTCTCCCCTCTCGTTGCTATGCCATCACCATGGTCTTACGTGATCGTAGGAAATTTTTGAAATTACTACGTTCCCCAACAGTTTTAACCTTCTCAAGGACCGGGCGTAGCCACACTCGGTTCAACTAAAGTTGGAGAGACAGTCTTCCGCAAGCCATCTATGTGCAAAGCACGTCGAGGGAACCGGTCTCGCGTAAGAGTACGCGTAAGGTTGGTCCGGATCGTCTCGTCCAACAATACCGCTGAACCAAAGTATGACATGCTGGTAGGCAGTATGACTTGTATCGTCCACAACTCACTTGTGTTCTACTCGTGCACATGACATCAACGCATAAAACCAGGCTCGGATGCCACCGCTGGGTAACGTAGTAATTTCAAAATTTTCCTACGATCACGCAAGACCATGGTGATGGCATAGCAACGAGAGGGGAGAGTGTCCGCCCACGCACTGTGAGACCGAAAGCGGAAGCGTTATAACAACGCTGTTGATGTAGTCGCACGCCTTCACGATCCAACCGATCCAAGCACCGAACGCACGGCACCTCCGAAGTTCTGCACACGCTCAGCTCGATGACGATCCCCGGACCGATCCAGAAAGTGTCGGGATGAGTTCCACAAGACGACGGCGCAGGACGATGTTGATGCTCCACCGACGCAGGCTTCGCCTAAGCCCGCGACGATATGACTTCTCCGGCGCAGGGCTTCGCCTAAGCTCCACGACGATATGACCAAGTGGAATATGGTGGAAGGGGCACCGCACACGGCTAAGGAAAGATCCAGAGATCAACTTGTGTATCTTGGGGTGCCCCTGCCTCAGATATAAAGGAGACAAGGGAGGTGGCCGCCCTAGAGGAGGCGCACCAAGGAGGAGTCCTACTCCCACCGGGAGTAGGACTCCCCCCCCCCTCTCCTAGTTGGAGTAGGATTGGGGAGGGGGGAAGAGGGAAGGGGCGCCGCCCCCCTTCTCCTTGTCCTATTCGGACTGGAAGGGGGAGGGGGCGCGCAGCCCACCTGGCCGGCCCTTCTCCTTCTCCCTCAAGGCCCATGAGGGCCCATATACCCCCCGGGGGGTTCCGTAACCCCGGTGTTCCGTAACATCCTGCTTTCACTCGAACCATTCCAAGTCCAAACATAGGCTTCCAATATATCAATCTTTATGTCTCGACCATTTCGAGACTCCTCGTCATGTCCGTGATCACATCCGGGACTCAGAACAACCTTCGTGCATCAATACTTATAAACTCATTATGAACTGTCATCGAAAGCGTTAGTTGCGGACCCTACGGGTTCGAGAACTATGTAGACATGACCTAGAACCATTCTCGGTCAATAACCAATAGCGGAACCTGGATGCCCATATTGGTTCCTACATATTCTACGAAGATCTTTATCGGTCAAACCGCATAACGACATACTTTGTTCCCTTTGTCATCGGTATGTTACTTACCCGAGATTCGATCGTCGGTATCCAATACCTAGTTCAATCTCAAGCATCGTAAGTCTCTTTACTCGTCTGAATACATCATCTCACAACTAACTCATTAGTTGTAATGCTTGCAAGGCTTAAGTGATGTGCATTACCGAGAAGGCTCGAGATACCTCTCCGACAATCGGAGTGACAAAACCTAATCTCGAAATACGCCAACCCAACAAGTACCTTTGGAGACACCTGTAGTACTCCTTTATAATCACCCGATTACGTTGTGACGCTTTGGTAGTACCCAAAGTGTTCCTCCGTAAACGGAGTTGCATAATCTCATAGTTATAGGAACATGTATGGGTCATGAAGAAAGCATTAACATACTAAACGATCAACCGTTAAGCTAACGGAATGGGTCATGTCAATCAGATCATTCAACTAATGATGTGACCTTGTTAATCAAATAACAACTCCTTGTTCATGGTTAGGAAACATAACCATCTTTGATTAACAAGCTAGTCAAGTAGAGGCATACTAGTGACATACTGCTTGTCTATATATTCACACATGTATTATGTTTCCGGTTAATACAATTCTAGCATGAATAATAAACATTTATCATGATATAAGGAAATAAATAATAACTTTATTATTGCCTCTAGAGCATATTTCCTTCAGTTTTTTTGTAAACCTGATGAACAATCAACCCTCGTGCTTTTTGTACAGTTTGTAAGCTGGAGTTAGATGTTCCTGCCCTTTTCAACTCGGCTGTGACTGTCATATTTTCTTTGAAACAAGGCAAATGGCTTGCCATTCGTTTAATTTAGAGTGAAATATTGTAACAAATCACAACCAAGGGAAATAACATCACTCACGCCGACTGCTTGAGCTCACTGTGCATTACAGAAGCCAAGTGATTAGCCCCCACCACCGCCACTCACCAACCTCAGATTCCCCTCAGCCTGCGACTGGACCGGCGCATCTTCAACGGCTCCTGTTCGTTCCGTCCGAGGCCTCGCCGTCGTCCTCCGCCTTGCGGCCTTGGTTCGCTCGTCGTGCATGGTGCGCCGCCCTCTTGCGTTGTCAACATCATCAACAACCGAGAGGAACAAGGAGATGATTGTACGTGGAGAGGATGACAGTAGGGACCCACCAGCGTCATGGCAGTACGCAAGCAAGTGCCTCTATAGTACAAGCCCAAAAATATGGTTCCTCCTAATGGTGGACATCTGGGGCTCACGCCATCGTCAACGTAGTCAATAAACGAGAGAATTACACTATGAGCGGCTGACACTAGAGACCCAGCAAGTCGCACAGTTTTTTTGAGGAACAAGCAGTTGTTACTTATACTAGTTTTAGCGACGGATCAGGGTAACAACGGGGCTGTGGCCCGTCTAGCCAGGGTTTTATTTATGTTTACCACATCATGAGCCCAATTGTGTTTTTTTCTTGCTGAAAATGGCTAGCCCAGTTCTATTTTTTAAAGAAATACCCAAACTAGGCCTACTTGCTTTATCAACCTCATTGGCTGCAAATGTTTCAAGACGAGGAGAGTTTCATTCGGTTTGCCCAGAAATGGCCTATACATTTTTAAAATACATCAAACCGGAATTAGTTTCATTTTTTTTCATTACAAGATCTTAAATTCCATAGATTTTTATGCGTGGACTATTATTTTGATTTTATATTTATACAAATTATTTTTCAAAATAGTTTGAATGTGAATCGATATTTCTGGATTAAAAACAGTTGATCGCACCGAAATATGCAAAATTTCAGATACTTTTAACCGTGGGCCACAATATGGGGTGTAATGCTAACAAAAGAAGATGGGCTCCAAAAAATCTTAAGAATTAGCAATGGGCTGTACATTATTAGAAATAATGGCGAGATGGGATGTATGCTGTTTTCCACAGATTTGAGGCTGACTTAGCGCCTACTACAGATTGACGCCAGTATGCTTTCATAAAAAAGGTTGACGACATGCAACGCCTCATCAACTTAGTGAACACACAAGAGCAGTGACTGTTGGATGTCCATCCAACGGCTGTCGTGCTTCTTCAATCTCTGCTCTTCATGCTCCAGCCGCTCAAACAAGCGCCGGCGGGACTGCCTGCTCCCTCCTCCCGCGGCCGGCTATGCTACCGCGCAGGCCTCACGGCCCCACCGTACTCCCATCGCTGGCCTAGCCATCCCTCTACTCACCCACACATGCTGTTATTCTCCGGCGATGGCAGACGAACCAGTAAAACCCTCGTACTCCTCGTGGGAAACAAGCTGCCGAGTATTCCCTGCTCGTGTCGTTCCTTCCTAGGCCTCGCCGTCGTCCACCGCCTGGTGCTCTCGGGCGCGACCTGGTCAACATGGTCAATGAACGACATCCATCGGAAGTGGATCAGACGTGGAGAGGCCGACATTTGGGTCCACGGCCGCACGCAAGGAAATGCCTCCTTATTACGCCGCAAAATAATGATTCCTCCACCGACAGCTAGGACCCACAGGAAGGGCCTCAGATTTCGTGAAAAACGTTCCCACGATGTGTCGGACCAACCAGCTATATCTTCGCACGCAAGGAAGTGTCTCCTTATTACGCCTAAAAAATGAATACCCCTCGCTAGCCGGGACCCACCATATTGTTGGGCTGACTTGTGGGCCTACTAAGTTGACGGGACGGAGGGCTTTGTCAACTTAGTCAATACTCCGATGACCGTATGATGTCCATCCAACGGCCATACGGCTTCTTCAACCTCCGGGTCTTCTTGCTCCAGCCGCCCAAAGCAGCGCCGGTCGTGCCGCCTGCTCCTGCCTCCCATGGCCGGCTGTGCTACCGCCTGCTCCTGCCTCCCGTGGCCCGGCTCCGCGTCGTCCCCTTCCTAGGCCTCGCCGTCGTCCATTGCCGTGGTGCTCTCGGCACGGCGTGGTCAATGTGGTCAACGACCGACTTCCATCGGAAGAGTACTATACGTGGAGAGGCTGACAGCTGGGTCCACGGCAGCCGCAAGGAAGTGCCTCCTTATTACGTGGAAAATAATTATTCCTCCACCTGACAACGGGGACCCACCGGACGGGCCACCAGTATTTTGCGAAATAAATCGTTTCCCCCTGACTGCTGGGACCCACCGGACGGGCCATCGTATTTCGCGAAAAAAACGTTCCCCCCGCTGTCAGCTCGGACCCACCGGAAGTGCCTCCTTATTACGCACAAAAAAATGAATACTCCCCCGGCTAGCTGGGACCCACCTTGGTGGGAGGCTGCCTTGTGGGCCTACTAAGTTGACGGGGCGGAAGGGCTTTGTCAACATAGTCAATATGAACGATTCTAGCTCCAGTGACCGTACGATGTCCATCCAATGGCCGTAGTGCTTCTTCAACCTCTGGTCTTCTTGCTCCGGCCGCCCAAAGCGCCGGTCGTGCCGCATGCTCCTGCATCCGTGGCGGCTATCTTTGCCAGGAGGCCTCAACGCCCCTACTATTCCCACCGCTGGCGGGCCTGCGGCGGCAGCCTCACACGCAGCCGAACCGGTGAACCCTCGTACTCCTCTCGGCGCGAGCTTCCACCGCGTCTTCCCGGCTCAGCGTCGTCCGTTCCTAGGCCTCGTTGTCGCCCACCGCCGTGGTGCTCTCCGTCTTGGCGTGGTCAACGTGGTCAAGGAACGACTTCCATCGGAAGAGTACTGTACGTGGAGAGGCTGACAACTGGGTCCACGGCCACATCCCAGTTTTTTTGTGATTTGCCAATTAAGTCGCTTTGCCAGGCCTGTTGGGCTGCAAATCTTTCAAGACAAGGAGAGCTTTTCATTCGGCTGGCCGAGAAAATGGCCCATCAGTAATGAGAAATGGGCTGTACATTTTTAAAACACATCAAACCGGCAATTAGTTTCAATTTTTTTCATTTCAAGATTTTAAATTACATTAATTTTTTATGCATGGAGAATTTGTTGGATTTTATATTGATATACATTTATTTTTAAAATCTGTTTGAATGTGAGTCAAAATTTTGGGATTAAAAACAGTTCGGACAGCACCGAAATATGCAAAATTTCGTATAATTTTTTAACCGTGGCCACAATATGGGCTGTAATGCTAAAAAAAGAATATGGGCTCCAAAAAAACCTTAAGAATTAGCAAATGGGCTATAAATTATTAGAAATAATGGCAGATGGGTTGTATGCTGTTTTCCACAGATTTGAGGCTTTCCTAAAAAAGGTTGACGCAAGCAAAGGACGGTTGGATGTCCATCCAACGGCCATCGTGCTTCTTCAATCTCTGCTCTTCCCGCTCCACCGCTCAAACAAGCGCCAAGGGACTGCTCGCTCCTCCTCCTCAAGGCCGGGTTGGCCGCGCGGGCCTCACCGCCCCATCATACTCCCATCGCTGGCCTAGCCATCCCTCTACTCACCCACACCTGCTGTTATTCTCCGGCGACGGCAGACGAACCAGTAAACCCTCGAACAGTCGTACTCCCCTCCGTGGAAACAATCTGCTGAGTCTTCCACGCCTCCGTGTCGTTCCTTCCTAGGCCTCGGCGCCGCCCACCACCACGGTGCTCGGCGCTGCCTGGTCAACGTGGTCAACGCATCGACATGCATCTGAAGTGGATCAGACGTGGAGAGGCCGATACCGGGTCCACGGCCGCACGCAAGGAAATGCCTCCTTATTACGCGTAAAATAATGATTCGTCCACCTGACATCAGGGACCCACCGAAAGGGCCTCAGTATTTCGCGAAAAAAATGTTACCGCCGCTGACAGCTCGGACCCACCAGCTATATCTTCGCACGCAAGGAAGTGCCTCCTTATTTCGCACAAAAATATGAATACTCCCCCTCTTAGCTGGGACCCAGTATAGTGGCGAGCTGACTTGTGGGCCTACTAAGTTGACGGGAAGGAGGGCTTTGTCAACTTAGTCAATATGCACGATTCTAAGCGCCAAAGGACCGTCGATGTCCATCCAACGGTCGTAGTGCTTCTTCAACCTCTGGTCTTCTTGCTCCGGCCGCCCAAACCAGCGCCGTCGTGCCTCGTGCTCCTGCCTCCGTGGCCGGGCTGCGATGCGGCGGAGGCCTCACCGCCCCTACTACTCCCACCGCTGGCCGTGCCATCCCTCTACTCACCCACACCCCTGTTATTCTCAAGGGCGACGGCAGTCGACACCACAACCGGTGAACCCTCGTACTCCTCTACGCTGGCGTGTGCATCCATCGCGTCTTCCCCGGCTCGCGTCGTCCCTTCCTAGGCCTCGCCGTCGTCCACCGCCACAGGTGCTCTTGGCGCGGCGTGGTCAACGTGGTCAAGGAACGGCTTCCATCGACGTGGATCAGACGTGGAGAGGCCGACAACCGGGTCCACGGCTGCAGCAAGGAAGTGCCTCCTTATTACGCCGCACAATAATTATTCCTCCACCGACAATGGGACCCACCGGACGGGCCACCATATTTCGCGAAAAAAATGTTTCCCCCTGACTGCTGGGACCCACCAGCTACACCTTCGCACGCAAGGAAGTGCGTTCGGGCAAAAGAAAACGATTCGCCCCCTGACTGCTGGGACCCACCAGCTACATCTTCGCACGCAAGGAAGTGTGTCCGGGCAAAAAAAACCAAAACGATTTGCCCCCCTGACTGCTCGGATCCACCAGCTACATCTTCGCACGCAAGGAAGTGCCTGACAGTCGGGACCCACCTGGTCGAAGCGTATGTAGCATTGTCATTCTGGTTGCGAACGTGTACGTACATATATACTGGTGGATGTAGAGGCGTGCACGTGTCGTAGTAGAGGCGCCAGACGTAGCATGTACACGCACGCACAGCGAGGGTGCAAGAAAGAAAATACGCCACGCACGTACATACGGGCAGGGTCTCGAACGCCTATCGCGCGCATACATACATGGCTGGGTCGGAACGGAGAAACAGCGTCGTCATCGTGTTCATGGGGAGCCAACCGACTAGGTCGGAACAGAATGCGTGGTCGTGTTCATCGGGAGGGCTTGGACGGAACAGGCGATGGAAACGAGGCCTGGCGTACCGCACAACGGAGGAAACGGCCTTGTGTTCGACCGGCCACGTTCAAAACGCGGTCCTGTTGATCGGGAGGGGCCTGGCGTACCGCAAAATGGAGGAAACAAACCTCCTACGGTCGAAACGGGGGTCCTGTTGCTCGAGAGGGGTGTGGCGTACCGCAAAACGGACGAAACGGACTTGTGTTGGAGCGCTACGGTCGAAACGGGGGTCCTGTTCATCGGGAGGGGTGTGGCGTACCGCAAAACGGACGAAACGTACTTGTGTTGGAGCGCTATACGGTCGAAATGGGGGGGGAGGGGTGTGGCGTACCGCAAAACGGGACTCCATGAGATACTGTTCATCTCCACCGTCGACCTCCTCCAGCCTCCACGGGCTACCGTCGACCTCCTCCAGCCTCCACGGGCTACCGTCGACCTCCTCCAGCCTCCACGGGCTCCTGTTCATCCAGCCTCCACCGCGCGCTACTCCACCGGCTACTGTTCAACCACCCCTCCATGGGCACCCCTCCACCGTCTACTGTTCATCCAGCCCTCCACACCACGGGGTCCTGTTCAACCACCCCTCCACGGCCACCCCTCCACCGTCATCGCTCATCCAGGCCTCCACACCACGGGTTCCTGTTCATCCAGTGGCAACGCCACCGCTCAATGTTCATCCAAACCCCCCGCAACGCCATCGCTCATCCCAGAGGCAGCATCGATCGGCTTCGATTAGCGCAGAGCGGCGAATCACTCCATCAGGTTCAGTTAACAGCCATCGATCGATCACTCGGGTTCAGTAACGCGTAGACTGCAATGCAATCGCTCGGGTTCAGTTAGAATCCAACGCCTCGCTCGGCTTCAGTTAGAGCCAACGCCTCGCACACACGCGCGTACATACGAGAGAAACGCGCATCGCTCGGCCCCCGACCTCCCACCGTAACCGGCAACTCCCCGAAATTTTCCTCCCCCTCGCTTCTACCACGGTTTTTTCCGTCATGGACAGCCCAAAGAATGTCATGCAGCTGCGTCTCCGGCCCGCCCAGGACGAAAAGCCCATTTTCTGTCATGATTTGTTGTCATAGAAGTAGGACCCCACCACATCTATGATGATACCGGGTTTTGTCACAATTATCGTCATAGAAGTGTCATATGTATGACAGAAATTTTTTTCGTTCGGCCCAAAATGTCACGGATGTGTCTTTTTTTTGTAGTGGTACTTGTATCCTGTTTGGGTCTAGGCCTTGCATTGCCATACTTCGCCACACATTTTTGCCAAGCTTGCCTAAAGTTTTCGAAATGAAAAGGAGGTACACTTGCGCACGGCTGTTGAGGTCGCACCGCACCCTCACATAGTCACTACTGCACGCCGCGGTCGCACCGCGCCCACACACAGTCGCTCTTGCACGCCGCAAACCCAACCAAGGGAACGCATCCTCACTGCTACGTCTTGAACTTGCGTTGGTTTTCCCCGAAGAGGAGAGGATGATGCAGCACAATAGCGTAAGTATTTCCCTCAGTTTTTGAGAACCAAGGTATCAATCCAGTAGGAGGCCACGCACAAGTCCCTCATACCTTCACAAAACGATAGCTACTCGCAACCAACGCGATTAGGGGTTGTCAATCCCTTCGCGGTCACTTACGAGAGTGAGATCTGATAGAGATAATATTTTTGGTATTTTTGGTATAGAGATGTAAAGTGAAAAGTAAAAAGCAAAGTAAAAAACAAAGCAAGTATAAAAGTGATGGAGATTGATATTATGAGAATAGACCCGAGGGCCATAGGTTTCACTAGTGGCTTCTCTCAAGAGCCATGCACTTCTCCCATTGCAAGAACTACCAATCTAGTTGGCCAAACCAAACGGATAATTCGAAGAGACTTGCAAAGATAACTCAATCATACATAGTAGAATTCAGAGAAGATTCAAATATTATTCATAGATAAGCTGGATCATAAACCCACAATTCATCGGTCTCAACAAACACACCGCAAAAAAATAAGATTACATCGAATAGATCTCCACGAGAGAGGGGGAGAACATTGTATTGAGATCCAAAAAGAGAGAAGAAGCCATCTAGCTACTAGCTATGGACCCGAAGGTCTGAAGTAAACTACTCACACTTCATCGGAGAGGCTATAGTGTTGATGTAGAAGCCCTCCATGGTGGATGCCCCCTCCGGCGGAGCTCCGGAACAGGCCCCAAGATGGGATCTCGTGGATACAGGAAGTTGCGGCGGTGGAATTAGGTTTTTAGCTCCTGTTCTGATTGTTTGGGGTACGTAGGTATATATAGGAGGAAGGAGTACGTCGGTGGAGCTTCGAGGGGCCCACGAGGCAGGGGGCGCGCCCTGGGGGGGGGGGCGCCCCCCACCCTCGTGACCGCCTCTCTGGTTCCTTGGCGTAGGGTCCAAGTCTCCTGGATCACGTTCGATGAGAAAATCACGTTTCCGAAGGTTTCATTCCGTTTGGACTCCGTTTGATATTCTGTTTCTTCGAAACACTGAAATAGGCATAAAACAGTAAATCTGGGCTGGGCCTCCGGTTAATAGGTTAGTCCCAAAAATAATATAAAAGTGGATAATAAAGCCCAATATTGTCCAAAACAGTAGATAATATAGCATGGAGCAATCAAAAATTATAGATACGTTGGAGACGTATCAAGCATCCCCAAGCTTAATTCCTGCTCGTCCTCGAGTAGGTAAATGATAAAAAAGATAATTTTTTATGTGGAATGCTAGTTGGCATAATTTCAATGTAATTCTGCTTACTTGTGATATGAATATTCAGATCCATAAGATTCATGACAAAAGTTCATATTGATAAAAGAAATAGTAACACTTCAAGCATACTAATCAAAGTAATCATGTCTTCTCAAAATAGCATGGCAAAAGAAAGTTCATCCCTAAAAAATCATATAGTTAGGCTATGCTTCATTTTAGTCACACAAAGATGTTCCCAACTTCTATACCCTGATGACAAGCCAAGCAATTGTTTCATACTTAAATAATCTCAAACTTTTTCAACCTTCACACAATACATGAGCGTGAGCCATGGATATAGCACTATGGGTGGAATAGAATATGATGATGGGGATTGTGTGGAGAAGACAAAAAAGGAGAAAGTCTCACATTGATGAGGATAATCAACGGGCTATGGAGATGCCCATCAATTGATGTCAACATGAGGAGTAGGGATGGCCATGCAACGGATGCGCTAAGCTATAAATGAATGCTCAACAAAAGAAAACTAGTGGGTGTGCATCCAACTTGCTTGCTCATGAAGACCTAGGGCATTTGAGGAAGCCCATTGTAGGAATATACAAGCCAAGTTCTATAATGAAAAATTCCCACTAGTATGAAAAAAGACAACTTATGAGACTCACTATATGAAAAACATGGTGCTACTTTGAAGCACAATATATGAGACTCACTACATGAAGAACAAGGTGCTACTTTGAAGCACAAGTGTGGAAAAAGAGATAGTAGCATTGCCCTTTTTATTTATTTTCTTTTTTTGGGCCTTCCTTTTTTTTCTTTTTGGCCTTTTTTTTTTGATTGGGCAATGGTCTAATAATGATGATCATCACACTTCTATTGATTACAACATAAGGATTACAACTCGAAACTAGAACAAGATATGACTCTATATGAATGCCTCCGGTGGTGTACCGGGATGGTGCAATGAATCAAGAGTGACATGTATGAAAAATAATGCATGGTGGCTTTGCCACAAATACGATGTCAACTACATGATCATGCAATGGCAGTATGAAAAAAGTAAAGTATGTCATGATGATGATGAACGAAACGGTGGAAAGTTGCATGGCAATATATCTCGGAATGGCTATGGAAATGCCATAATAGGTAGGTATGGTGGCTGTTTTGAGGAAGATATAAGGAGGTTCATGTGTGATAGAGCGTATCATATCACGTGGGTTTGGATGCACCGCGAAGTTTGCACCAACTCTCAAGGTGAGAAAGGGCAATGCACGCAATCAAGAGGCTAGCAAAGGCGGAAAGGTAAAAGTGCGATAATCCATGGACTCAACATTAGTCAAAAGAACTCATATACTTATTGCAAAAATTTAGAAGTCATCAAAAATCAAGTACTACGCGCATGCTCCTAGGGGATAGATTGGTAGGAAAATACCATCGCTCGTCCCGACCGCCACTCATAAGGATGCACAAGCCAGGTACACTTCATGTTTCAAATTTGTTACACAACTTTAACCATACGTGCATGCTACAGGATTTGCTAACTTCAACACAAGCGTTCTTTAAATTCATAATCACCCAACTAGCATGACTTTAATATTACTACCTCCATATCTCAAAAAAATTATCAAGCATTAAACTTTTCTTAGTATTCAACGCACTCAAAAGAAAGTTTCACATATCTTGAATACCAAGTATATTAACATTAAGCAAATTACCATGCTATTAACGACTCTCAAAATAATATAAGTGAAGCATGAGAGTTCATCTATTTCTTCAAAATAAAACTACCACCATGCTCTAAAAGATATAAGTGAAGTACTAGAGCAAATGACAAACTACTCCGAAAGATATAAGTGAAGATCAATGAGTAGTCGGATAATTACGCAACTATGTGAAGAGTCTCTAACATTTAATAATTTCATATCTTGATACTTTTTTCAAACAGCAAGCAAAACAAAATAAAATGACATGACGCTCCAAGCAAAACACATATCATGTGGTGAATAAAAATATAGCTCCAAGTAAAGTTACAGATGAACGAAGACGAAAGAGGGGATGCCTTCCGGGGCATCCCCAAGCTTAGACGCTTGGTTATCCTTGAATATTACCTTGGGGTGCCTTGGGCATCCCCAAGCTTAGGATCTTGTCACTCCTTATTCCATAGTCCATCGAATCTTTACCCAAAACTTGAAAACTTCACAACACAAAACTTAATGTAAAACTCAGAAGCTCTGCTAGCTTAAAGAAAACAAAACACCACATCAAGGTACTGTAATGAACTAATTATTTATTTATATTGGTGTTAAACCTACTGTATTCCAACTTCTCTATGGTTTATAAACTATTTTACTAGCCATAGATTCATCAAAATAAGCAAACAACACAATGAAAACAGAATCTGTCAAAAACAGAACAGTCTGTAGTAATATGTATCAAACGTATACTTCTGGAACTCCAAAAATTCTAAAATAAATTTGTGGACCTGAGTAATTTATCTAGTAATCATCTGCAAAAAGAATCAACTAAATAGCACTCTCCAGTAAAGAGTTCTAGCTAATTTCGTGAGCGCTAAAGTTTCTGTTTTTTACAGCATGATCATAAAGACTTCACCCAAGTCTTCCCAAAGGTTCTACTTGGCACAAACACTAATTAAAACACAAAACCATATCTAAACAGAATCTAGATGGATTATTTATTCCTAAACAGAAGCAAAAACAAAAAACTAAAAATAAAATTGGGTTGCCTTCCAACAAGCGCTATCGTTTAACGCCCCTAGCTAGGCATAAAAGCAAGGATAGATCTAGGTATTGCCATCTTTAATTTTCAGTTTTTTAGCGGAGTCATGCTCGAATCCGGGTGGTTCTTTCCGCTTCTCTTCATACTCGGAAATTTTTAGATCTAAAGAATCCAACCGCTTATTACAAAGAGTAATCAACATATTCATGCGGTGAAGATTTCCGCTAACACTTTTAAGAGGCTAAAGAGACTTTTGTAAAAATTTTGTTACTTCGCAAATCTTCTCAAACACTTGGCTTTCTTCCTGGGTAGGATGAGATCCTCCCTTTTGGGGTAGTGTTCCCACTATTCCCTCTATAATTTCATGCGCAATACTGGGATCAATCTCAATGAAATTTCCCTTGGCAATGCAATCCAAGAGTTGTCTATGCGTCATATTTAACCCAACATAAAAATTGCGAAGAAGAATTCTAAAGTTCACCTCTAGGGTGCACTTACGATAAGATTCCATCATCCTTTACCAAGCATCTTTTAAGTTTTCTCCTTGCCTTTGCTTGAAGTGAAGAACTTCAAACTCGAGAGACATAGGAGCAGATAAGGAATTAGACATAACGACAAGCAAGTGAACTAACACACGAGCAAACAAGCGGACGAGGAAAAAGGCAAAGGGAAAAAGAGGAGGAGATTGGGAAAGAGAGGGCGAATAAAACGGCAAGGGTGAAGTGGGGGAGAGGAAAACGAGAGGCAAATGGCAAATAATGTAATGCGAGAGATAGGGATTTTGATGGGTACTTGGTATGTTGACTTTTGCGTAGACTCCCGAACAGCGGCGCCGTAAATCCTTCTTGCTACGCCTTGAGCTTGCGTTGGTTTCCCCGAAGAGGAGAGGATGATGCAGCACAAGTAGCGTAAGTATTTCCCTCAGTTTTTTAGAACCAAGGTATCAATCCAGTAGGAGGCCACGCACAAGTCCCTCGTACCTGCACAAAACGATAGCTACTCGCAACCAACGTGATTAGGGGTTGTCAATCCCTTCACGGTCACTTATGAGAGTGAGATCTGATAGATATGATATTTTTGGTATTTTTGGTATAGAGATGCAAAGTGAAAAGTAAAAAGCAAAGTAAAAACAAAGCAAGTATAAAAGTGGTGGAGATTGATATTATGAGAATAGACCCGGGGGCCATTGGTTTCACTAGTGGCTTCTCTCAAGAGCATAAATATTCTACGGTGGGTGAACAAATTACTATTGAGCAATTGACAGAATTGAGCATAGTTATGAGGTTATCTAGGTATGATCATGTATATAGGCATCACGTCCGAGACAAGTAGACCGAAACGATTCTTCATCTACTACTATTACTCCACTCATCGACCGCTATCCAGCATGCATCTAGAGTATTAAGTTAAAACAGAGTAACGCCTTAAGCAAGATGACATGATGTAGAGGAATAAATTCATGCAATATGATAAATACCCCATCTTGTTATCCTCGATGGCAATAATACACACGTGCCTTGCAACCCTTTCATCACACAGGTAAGGACACCGCAAGATTGAACCCAAAGCCATGCACTTCTCCCATTGCAAGAACTACCAATCTAGTTGGCCAAACCTAACGGATAATTCGAAGAGACTTGCAAAGATAACTCAATCATACATAGTAGAATTCAGAGAAGATTCAAATATTATTCATAGATAAGCTGGATCATAAACCCACAATTCATCGGTCTCAACAAACACACCGCAAAAAGAAGATTACATCGAATAGATCTCCACGAGAGAGGGGAAGAACATTGTATTGAGATCCAAAAAGAGAGAAGAAGCCATCTAGCTACTAGCTATGGACCAAGGTCTGAAGTAAACTACTCACACTTCATCGGAGAGGCTATGTTGTTGATGTAGAAGCCCTCCGTGGTGGATGCCCCTCCGCGTGAGCTCCTAACAAGCCCCAAGATGGGATCTCGTGGATCTGAGGAAGTTGCGGCGGTGGAATTAGGTTTTTGGCTCTGCTTACGATCGTTTGGGGGTACGTAGGTATATATAGGAGGAAGGAGTACGTCGGTGGAGCATCGAGGGGCCCAGGAGGCAGGGGAGCGCGCCCTAGGGGGGGTCGCCCCCCACCCTCGTGACCGCCTCTCTGGTTCCTTGGCATAGGGTCCAAGTCTCCTGGATCACGTTCGGTAAGAAATTTACGTTGCCGAAGGTTTCATTCCGTTTGGACTCCATTTGATATTCTGTTTCTTCAAAACATTGAAATAGGCATAAAACAGCAAATCTGGGCTGGGCCTCCAGTTAATAGGTTAGTCCCAAAAATAATATAAAAGTGGATAATAAAGCCCAATATTGCCCAAAACAGTAGATAATATAGCATGGAGCAATCAAAAAATATAGATACGTTGGAGACGTATCACTCACTGACACGTGCTACCGCTTGTGAAGAAACCAAACTCAGCCATCGTACTGATAACACATAATTTTCATTCATACAATATGTTTATCCAACCGCATGTTGGGGAGGATCCGTACGACCCGTGCGGTGGTCTGTTGGGGAAGAAGAACAGATGAGGAAGAAGGTTAGAAGACGTAGGATATTCATCCAACCGCCTAAAATGGTAGACTGACCCAAATGATGAAAGTCAGGCGACTTGCATAACAATATATGTTTTTACACAGAAAAGGATCCCTAAAAACAACAACATAAAGAAAAACTATCACTGCTCGCGGAACGAGACGGCCTCGTCGACTTTGGCTGCCGGCGCGAACCAGTCGTAGCTGCCAACGTGTGTCTCCGCACCGTGGTTGTCCTCGGCCTCCAGCTACTCGTTCACGCGGACCGTGCGGGCGCTCTACACGGATGAGAGCACCGCCCGGTTGAAGTCCAGGACGCCCGGTTCCGCCTGTAGGAGGGCCTCGATGGGAACGGCATCCGCGCGCTCCGCGTTGAGTTGAGCCTCCGCCGCTCAGTTCAAGTCCAGGACGTCTGGTTCCGCCCGCAGGAGGGCCTCAATGGCAGTGGCATCCGGGCGCTCCGCGTCGAATTGATCCTCTGCCGCCTAGTTCAAGTCCAGGACGTCTGGTTCCGCCTGTAGGAGGGTCTCGATGGCAGCGGCATCCGCGCGCTCCGCGTTAAGTTGAGCCTCCGCCGCCCGGTCCACATCCACGACATTCGGTTCCGCCTACAGGAGAGCCTCGATGGCAGCGGCATGTGTAACACCCCATTTGTAACACTTCCATATTTTGGCAATATATCCAACTTGATATTCTTCCAATTCCATTTGGGTTCCATTTTTGTTTCTTATTGTTGTTTATTTATTGCATTGTTTTGACATCGCTTGTCATATTTCTTTTGCCATTCATTGTAGCATCATGGCCTCATCATATGTTACATTGTGCTTGGTGTCATTTTGCATTCCATCCCCATCATGTGCATTGTGTGTTTCAAGCTTGTTATATTGTTGCTTGACCCATGTGATCCATGCATCACCACCCCTCCTTCTCTTTCTTTCTTTTTGCAAGTGCCATTTTACCCTCCTCCAATAATGTTCAACTTTGCCTCAATATTCTATCACCATGTCCTAAACCTCTCTGCCAAGTTTCATCCCTTTTGGACTTGATTTGGTTGGGTTCAAAAACGGTTCAAGTTTGAAGTTGATTCAAACTTGAATTATTTTTCTACCTCTAAAATTTCCTAGACCATTTTATAAAAATAGTGCACAATTCCAGGAGCTTGGGAACATTTTTACTATTCCCGGCTTCTTCTTCTAGCCCCATGCACTTTTTCCTTTAGTTTTTCTGTTTGAGAAAGGGAAAAGGGAAGCAGCAGCACCAGCAGCAGCCACCTGGGCCTCGGCCTCCAGGCCGGCCTAGCTAGCCCTGCATGCCAGGCGCAGTACCAGCCCACCAGCGCAGCCCTCGCTCTCTCCCGTGGTAAAAACCACGTGGATGCCCTAGAGGGACCCGCTTTCCAGCGATTCCTCCCCCCTCTCATTCATCCTCCTTGGTCCCCTCTCGCTCTCACGGTAAAAGATCAGGGGCACGAGCTCATGGCCATAGTGGCGAGCCAGCCGCGCCCGCGCCCCCTATAAAGCCGCGTCCCTGCACCCCTAGGGTTTGTGTCGCGGTGCCAGCGCGTGTGTGTCACGTTAGAGTCCGAGGCCGTTGGTGCTTTACATAGTAGCCGCAGCTGGCATTCTGTTGAGTAGGCCCGAGTCGTCCGCGTTGGACCGCGTCGTGGGTGCAGCCAGGGAAGTGGATCGCGAGCCATGCGGGGAGGCGTTGTGTCGTATGCGTGTGCTCGTATAACCCCGCTGAGCTGATGGTTTGTTGCCTCGGTTTGTCTTTGAAAGAAAGTACATCCGTTGGTGCGGCTGGGCGTTGGTCGGCAGAAAAACTCAAGTGTCTTCAGTTCTTTCATCGTCTACCTCCCTGCAGCAAAGAGAGAACGTGAGAGAGAGTCAGCAGCCTAGGGGTAGTCTAGGGCCGGCAACAACAATTGGTATACAGAGCCTTGTATGCCCAAGATCGACGACTCCATGACATTGGTACCACACGGCGCCGGAGGGAGCACGGTGACGCTGTCCTTGCCGCCGCTCACGACAGAGAACTACACGGTGTGGGCGATCTAGGCGGAGGCCATCCTCGACGCTGCGAGCCTTTGGGAGGCCGTGTCTCTGGCGGACATCACGGCGGTGGATGGGAAGAAGGACAAGACGGCGAAGGCGCAGCTCTTTGGCGCGCTCTCGGAGGACCTTCTCATGCAGGTGTCGACGAAGAAAATGGCGAAGGAGGTGTGGGACAGCCTCAATACGAGGTTCATCGGTGCCGACCGCGTCAAGGCGGCGCGGCTCTCCACTCTTCGCGGGGATTTTTACAAGTTGCGCATGGAGGAGGCCGAGTCACTGGACGTGTACACCAGCAAGATCGGCGGCATGGCGGCGAGGTACACCGGCCTCGGCTCCACGCTCGGCGGCGCCACCATGGTGGAGAAGCTCCTCGACACGGTGCCTGACCGGTTGTATTCCGCGGTGGCCGGGATCAAGAAGTTCTGCGACTTGGAGACCATGGCGTTCGAGGAGGCGCTGAGCAGGCTCAAGGCGTTCGACGAGCGCTTACGGCGACGCACGCAAGACAGCAGCGAACGGAGCGGTGGCGAACCCCTACTCACGGAAGCTGAGTGGCACGCTCGGACGAAGGTCAAGTCTCCGGGAAAGAAAGGGAGATGCTACAACTGTGGCATTCGCAGACACTTCCGTTGGGAGTGCACGAAGCCACGGAAGGAGGAGGCGCTGCTCGCCAACGCCGATGCCGAGCCAGGCCTTCTGTAGGTCACGGTTTAGGGAGAGAATGTTAGGAATAAACTGTGCCGGGTGTGCCATGTTCGTGGTGTGCGTGTTTGCGTTTGTGTCGCAGTGCCGGCGCGTGTGTGTCTTGTTAGAGTCCGAGGCCGTTGGTGCTTCAGGTAGTAGCCGCAGCTGGCGTTCTGTTGAGCAGGCCCAAGTCGTCCGCGTTGGAGCGCATCATGGGTGCAGCCAGGGAAGTGGATCGCGAGCCATGCGGGGAGGCGTTGCGTCAGGCGTGCGTATGCTGTGTATAAACCCCACTGAGCTGATGGTTTGTTGCCTCGGTTTGTGCCGAAAGAAAGTACAGCCGTTAGTGCGGTGGCGTTGGTCACCAGAAAAACTCAAGTGTCTTTAGTTCTTTCATCGTCTACCTCCCTGCAGCAAAGAGAGAACGTGAGAGAGATTCAGCAGCCTGGGGGTAGTCTAGGGCCGGCAACAACAATTGGTATACAGAGCCTTGTACGCCCAAGATCCTGCGCTACTACCTCAACGACTCCATGACGTTGGTACCGCACGACGTGGGAGGGAGCACGGTGACGCTCTCCTTGCCGCCGCTCACGACAGAGAACTACTCTATGTGGGCGATCAAGGCGGAGGCCATCCTCCACGCCTCGAGCCTTTGGGAGGTCGTGTCTCCGACGGATGTCGCAGCAGTGGATGGGAAGAAGGACAATACGGCGAAGGCGCAACTCTTCGGCGCGCTCTCGGAGGACCTTCTCATGCAGGTGTCGATGAAGAAGATGGCGAAGGAGGTGCGGGACAGCCTCAAGATGAGGTTCGTCGGTGCCGACTGCGTCAAGGCGGCGCGGCTCTCCACTCTTCGCGGGGAGTTTGACAAGTTGCGCATGGAGGAGGGCGAGTCACAGGACGTGTACGCCGGCAAGATCGGCGGCATGGCAGCGAGGTATGCCGGCCTCGTCTCCACGTTCGCCGACGCCGCCATGGTGAAGAAGCTCCTCGACACGGTGCCCGACCGGTTGTATTCCGCGGTGGCCGGGATCGAGCAATTCTGCGACATGGAGACCATGGCGTTCGAGGAGGCGCTGAGCAGGCTCAAGGTGTTCGACGAGCGCTTACGGTGACGCACGCAGGACGGCGGCGAACAGAGCGGTGGCGAACTCCTACTCATGGAAGCTGAGTGGCACGCTCGGACGATGGTCAAGTCTTCGGGAAAGAAAGGAAGATGCTACAACTGTGGCATTCACGGACACTTCCGTTGGGAGTGCACAAAGCCATGTAAGGATGAGGCGCTGCTCGCCAACGCCGATGCCGAGCCAGGCCTTCTGTAGGTCACGGTTTAGGGAGAGAATCTTAGGAATAAACCGTGGCGGGTGTGCCATGTCCGTGGTGTGCGTGTTTGCGTTTGTGTCGTGGTGCCGGCGCGTGTGTGTCACGTTAGAGTCTGATGCGTTCGTGATTCAGGTAGTAGCCGCAGCTGGCGTTCTTTTGAGAAGGCCTGAGTCATCCGCGTTGGAGCGCGTCATAGGTGCAGCCAGGGAAGTGGATCACGAGCCATGCGGGGAGGCGTTGCGTCGTGCGTGCGTGTGCCTGTGTATAAACCCCCCACTGAGCTGATGGTTTGTTGCCTCAGTTTGTGCTGAAAGAAAGTACAGCCGTTGGTGCAGCTGGACGTTGGTCGCCAGAAAAACTCAAGTGTCTTCAGTTCTTTGATCATCTACCTCCCTGCAGCAAAGAGAGAAGTGAGAGAGAGTCAGCAGCCTAGGGGTAGTCTAAGGCCGGCAACAACACCAGGTAGGGATCTACGCATCTGCTGCCTCTCCCGATCGTCGCCATGGCCGAGGAGAGCTTGTGCTCGTCGCCGGCATAGTGCGCCCTGCCGGCTCACCACCTCTGCCTTAGCACGACCGTCTGCTTCCTCGTCGTCCCTGTCATCTTCTACTTCCTCTCCATCCCCGAGGGAGACGCCAAGATCGCGCCCCGACCACACCTTCTGCTTCCTCCTCCCTCGGTCAAAAGCCGTGCCAAGTTCAGAGATCGACGGCATCGTCGCCGGCTCATCTCCATCGACGTCTTCGCATCCTAGGGTGAGCTAGGTATACCTACCTCCCCTCCCTACTCTTCCTGCCGCGTTTAGATCATTGAAGTCACCACTAGATCCATGCCATCTTCGTGTTCTCGATGCTCCAGCGTAGTCTGATTTTTTTAGCTTGTAGTTGTTGTTATTGCCGTAGCATGCCCGTGCGTTAACTCCTTCGGATCCCCTCGTGTGTCTCGCTGCACGAGCGCCGCACCCGCGCCCCTGCAGTACCTCGCTACTGCTCGCGCGCGCCCTAGAGCCTCGCTGCGCTTCCGTTTCACCCCGCATTTGCGCCGTCTCACAGTCCTGTACCGCGCCCGAGGCAAGTAGGAGCTCGTGCTCGGGCATCCGCACGCGCGCGTCCACGTGCACACGCCCCTGCCGAACCCGCATGCCCTCCACCGCCACTCAGGCCCCGCCGTCACCGTTGCTGCCGCCGACGTCGTCATGGTTTTCGCCTGTCTTAGAGAGGAAGCCATGGCCTCGAAATAGCTCAAGAGGAGCCGAACCCCCTTCATAGTAAGACCCTGGTCGAGCTGAGCTAGTTCCACTCTGGCGACCCGGGTTCGAATTCCTGCGTGCGCACAAAAATAACCCCCCTCTTTACTTCAGCTGGGGTCACTAACGGGCCGGCCCCACCTGTCATACTCACACACACACTCACCCAGCCACGTGGCCCAGGGGCCCAGCAGTCAGCCTAACAGTTGGGTACCGCCTGGGTACACATAGCATTTTTTGTTTCTACTCCCTCCGTCCCATAATATAAGACGCTTTTTGATACTATATGCTCGTGCTGGCATATGCATATGTTTCCATTTTAGGCAGGTTATGTTTTTGCATATTTGTGGGGATTTTTATACGGCAACATAGGCATATTATATAGGTTTTGGGGGTAGAAAAATTCCACCAATCCAGTGGTGGCATTATTTTCTGCATTTGAGCAAGTTTGCACACATGTCATTTTACATCATGTTGCTGTTTTGTCTTTTATGGGTTTATTGATGCATATATGCTTTGGGGTAATTTTACAGATGAACATGCTCTTCAACATGCCTACTACATGCTAGAATTTATTTCATGCCATTTTGTGCACTGTGATGAGTGCCACAAGCTTGTAAAAATGCTATGATGAATTTGTTTCTTCCATGCAATGAAATTCCTCTAGGTCTGAAATCTGTTCATATCATTTGCCATGTTTGCATTGATTCTATCATCTTTTCCGTGGATCTTTGGAACAAGTTCAGCAAGGTAGTTTTGTTAATTGCTTTTATTACTAGCATGCCATGATAGGTTACTGTAACATGTAGTTTACTGGGTCTAAACATTGCAACCTGATGTTGTTTCTATCATGTTCAGGGAATTTCTGCTAAGTCTGTTAAACTATTACCTTTTGCATTTTTGTCATGCTGTTTTAAAGATGTCCTAGTGAGTTCTAGCAGTATCTCAGTGTTCATAATTTGTAGAGCTTCCCCTGTACTTCACTGCCGTGCATTTGGTCTTACTTTTTGGGTGCCATATCATATTTAAACTTTGCATCTAAGTTTGCATGTTGTTGTTTTCAATATATTGTATTGCATCTTGTTTGGCTCGTAATTTGCAAACCGTGCATCCATTTCCGGTGCTCTTCATATCGATTTCATTCGAAATCTTTCAATCATTCCAGTGGCATGCTTGGGTTACCAATATTCTGCCCATATCTTTCATGACTTCATCGTTTCCTTCTCGTGTTCGTCCCTTCCGTTCTGATAGCTCCGTAGCTCCATGCATACCTTTTTTTCCTATGCATCCTTGTTAGTCTTGCATACAGAACATGTTCTTGCCGTGAGTGGTTGTTCATTGTATGCTTGTCTTTTCTTTGGGTAGTTCCGGGAGACGAGTTTGAGTATGAGGACCCTGTCGAGTGCGTTCACGAGGAGCAAGGATTCGATACCTCTGAAAACATTGCAGGTAAGATGATCACTACCCCCGATATCACTTCTATCTTTGCATGCTAGTTGTTCATTCTATCGCTATGTCACGCTACCTACCACTTGTTTATGAAGCCTCCTTATTGCCATGTCAAGCCTCTAACCCACCTTCCTAGAAAACCGTCGTTTGGCTATGTTACAGCTTTTGCTCAGCCCCTCTTATAGCGTTGCTAGTTGCAGGTGCAGTGCAGGTTGTTCCATGTTGGAACATGGATATGTTGGGATATCACAATATCTCTTATTTAATTAATGCATCTATATACTTGGTAAAGGGTGGAAGGCTTGGCCTTTTGCTTGGTGTTTTGTTCCACTCGTGCCGTCTTAGTTTCCGTCATACTTGTGTTATGTTCCTTGAATTTTGCATTCCTAACACGGTCGGCGTGATATGGGGCCCCCTTGTCTCTTCGCCTAAAGTAAAGCTTTCCCGAGGAGATCCAACATTGGTTTTACCATTTGCCTAATAACAACTAAATTTTTTCATAGGGAGTAATTAACCTGAGGATTCTTAATCAACCCCCGGGCCAATGCTCCTCATGAGTGTTGGTCCACCTACCAAGCAGTCGGCGGTGCAGCCTCGGGGAAACTCGAGGTATTTTGGCTATCGTCAACTTAGCATAGACGGATGAGTTCGTAGATAGAGAGCGCGCGGCTCTGGACACGGGTCTGACTCACCGGGAGATCTCCTTGGGATAGTTTTCCTTTTCTTTGAAGAGCTTGTGCACCGGGATTCCGAGAATGCTCGGGGTGTCTCGCGATGGAGGATTGTCTCCGTGGATCGTGAGCTTGTCATGGGCTAAGTTGGGACACAACTACAGGGTTTAATCTTTCGAGAGTCGTGCCCGCGGTTATGTGGCAGATGTGATTTTTTAATATCCGGTTGTAGAGAACTTGACACTTAACTTAATTAAAATGCGCCAACCGCGTGTGTAACCATGATGGTCTCTTTTCGACGAGGTTCGGGAAGTGAACACGGTGGGGTATGTTTGAACGTAAGTAGTTCATGATCACTTCTTGATCATTACTAGTTTGCGACCGTTGCGTAGTTTCTCATCTTATTCTTGTATTCATAAGCTAGCCATCGTACATTGCTTAGTGCTTGCTGCAACTCCACTATATCCCATACTTTTCCTATGATCTTAAATAGTCTTGCTATCGCGGGTTTTGAGATTGCTGAGTGATACGTCTCCAATGTATCTATAATTTTGATTGTTCCATGCTATATCATATTCTGTTTTGGACATTATTGGGCTTTATTATTCAATTTTATATTATTTTTGGGACTAACCTATTAAGCGGAGGCCCAGCCCAGAATTGCTGGTTTTGCCTATTTCAGAGTTTCACAGAAAAAGAATATCAAACGGAGTCCAAACGGAATGAAACCTTCGGGAACGTGATTTGTGGAACGAACATGATCCAGAGGACTTGGACCCTACGTCAAGACATCATCCAGGAGGGCACGAGGTTGGGGGGCGCCCCTACCCCCCCAGGCGCGCCCTCCACCCTCGTGGGCCCCATGTTGCTCCACCGACGTACTCCTTCCTCCTATATATACCTACGTACCCCCAAACTACCAGATACGGAGCCAAAAACCTAATTCCACCGCCGCAACCTTCTACATGCCGTGAGATCCCATCTTGGGGCCTGTTCTTAGCTCACGGAGGGGGCATCGATCACGGAGGGCTTCTACATCAACACCATTGCCTCTCCAATGATGTGTGAGTAGTTTACCTCAGGCCTTCGGGTCCATAGTTATTAGCTAGATGGCTTCTTCTCTCTTTTTGGATCTCAATACAATGTTCTCCCCCTCTCTCGTGGAGATCTATTCGATGTAATCTTCTTTTGCGGTGTTTTTGTTGAGACCGATGAATTGTGGGTTTATGATCAAGTTTATCTATGAACAATATTTGAATCTTCTGAATTCTTTTATGTATGATTGGTTATCTTTGCAAGTCTCTTCGAATTATCAGTTTGGTTTGGCCTACTAGATTGATCTTTCTTGCAATGGGAGAAGTGCTTAGCTTTGGGTTCAATCTTGCGGTGTCCTTTCCCAGTGATAGTAGGGGCAGCAAGGCACGTATTGTATTGTTTCCATCGAGGATAACAAGATGGGGCTTTTATCATATCGCATGAATTTATCCCTCTACATCATGTCATCTTGCTTAAAGCGTTACTCTGTTCTTATGAACTTAATACTCTAGATGCATGCTGGATAGCGGTCGATGTGTGGAGTAATAGTAGTAGATGCAAAGGTGAGTCGGTATACTTGTCTTGGACGTGATGCCTATATACATGATCATACCTAGATATTCTCATAACTATGCTCAATTACATAATTGCTCAACAGTAATATGTTCACCCACCGTAAATACTTATGCTTTCGAGAGAAGCCACTAGTGAAACCTATGGCCCCCGGGTCTATTTTCCATCATATTAATCTTCCAACACTTAGCTATATCCGTTGCCTTTTATTTTGCTTTTATTTTACTTTGCATCTTTATCATAAATATACCAAAAATATTATCCTATCATATCTATCAGATCTCACTCTCGTAGTGACCGTGAAGGGATTGACAACCCCTTATCGCGTTGGTTGCGAGGATTTATTTGTTTGTGTAGGTGCGAGGGACTCGTGCGTGGCCTCCTACTGGATTGATACCTTGGTTCTCAAAAACTGAGGGAAATACTTACGCTACTTTGCTGCATCACCCTTTCCTCTTCAAGGGAAAACTAACGCAGTGTTCAAGAGGTAGCACTGAGTCCTCGTGGCTCACCAGATACTACAAACACAATTACAGGTATCGATGAGACTAATGCAGGTGATGCCACTGAGCTCAAGTGGGAGTTCGACGAAGACCTTGGTCGTTACTATGTTTCCTTTCCGGATGATCTGTAGTAGTGCCCAGTAGGGTCGATCGAGACATAGCATGGGTGGTTGTCTTTTATTCATTTGATTTTGTCCATAGCCAGACTCTGTGTTCATCTTGAATGATTGTTTAACTTGATGATATTGTGTGACATTGTGGCGATTGTAAGCCAAAGCTTGTATTCTATCTATTCAGTGCATGAGATGAGCAAAGATACAACCACTCTTGCGACCATACCAATATGCACTTATGCCCCAAGTCGTGCCTTGACACGTATGGAGTATAGTCGCATATTGGGCGTTACAAGTTGGTAATCAGAGCCATCCCGACTTAGGATCCCCTGCTTGATCGAACCGCTGACGTTGTTGTGTCTAGAACAAAACTATTTTGAGTCTTAGGAATATATATATCGGAGAGTAGGATTCTTTTTACTCCTCAACCCCTTCGTCGCTCTAGTGAGGACTACTAACAAAGATGTTTTGACTTCCCTCTCCTGATTTTCACTAAAAAAAATTTAGGATCACGTGGTTATCTTGGGATCGTTTCGATATTGTTGTGACAAGAACATTGTTCTTGGTGCCTCTTGACATTTAGGGGTTATGGCAGTGTCCCGGGGAGTTGAGCTCCCAGGTGTTGTCGTCACAATTTTATAGTTGCAGTTCCTGTATACCTGAGCTCGCCGACATCGAAAATCTCTTCTATGCAGTTAGTGGTGAGATAACCTCGACGCCACCCAGTACTGGGGAGGGAGTTCGGGAGTATTGCCACACCTAGTATAGCGGATACTTTTCGAAGGTCAAGGTCCATGATTTTCGGTGTTTTCTTGGTTATGTGTTGACGGATGGATAAAGTGGAGCGTAGGGCTTGTTAGTTGTGCGATATATATTGTGCCTCCCTGTATCCCCAACACTAGATTGCATAAACAAAAAGTTTCGGGAGTTAATAGGTGGGAATTCAAGTAGCTCTTAGTTATCCTTCCGACAGATATTTGGTATGAGATTGGGGAATCTTTACCATGTATTTGTTCCAGTTGTAGCTTGTTGTTTTATTCATCAATCTCTTTTCAAATGGCTTCTCACTCAAATGGTCGTATCATTTTGACTTTGGAATGCATCCGTTCGATCTCTCTATTCGGATGCTTATTTGGAAGACTTCATTGTACCTGTGTAGCCTTTGATTCACCTTATCTATCATTTCTATGGTGGTTCTAACGGATGTTACCTTCTTCCGGATGGCTCCCCCAACTCCTCTACATCTGCAACGTACAGATGGAGAGCAGTCGAACCCTCTGCCTCCTCCTCCGCCTCCGGAGGCATGGCAAGGTTTTATGGTGGCCACCAACGCCAACACTGAGATGCTGATTCAGCTCATGCAAGAGTGGAATCAAGGCCAAGGCAACCAAGGGAACCAAGGCCAAGGGCAATTCAACAATCAGCCTCAGTTTGCTACCCTCAACCAGTTTCTTGCAAATCAACCAAAGTCTTTTAGCGCTTGTGTTCATGCCATGGACGTTGATGATTGGCTCATGGACATCAACAAGCATTTTGAATGCAGCAATGTCATGCCTGAGGACTACGTCAAGTTCGCTTCTTTTCAGCTCAAGGGCCAAGCAACAGATTGGTATGAGCAGTACAAAGACTCTAGAGGGGGTCGAGTGATTACCTGGACTGACTTCTGCATGGACTTTCGAGCTCATCACATTCCAACAAGTGATGTCGAGAGCAAGCGTGAGGGATTTCGCAATCTCATGAAAGGAAGCATGTCCGTGTATCAATACAACATCCAGTTTCAGAATCTTGCTTGCTTCGCAAGGCAAGACGTTCCTGATGAAAAGAGCATGATCTATCACTTCAGGGGTGGTCTCAGAGAGGATCTGCAGTTAGCTCTCGTTCTTGTTGAGCCTACTCAGTTTGACCAGTTCTATAACATGGCTCTAAAACAAGAAGCAGCTCAGCTCAGGTGTGAAGCTTCCAAGAAGAGACTCAGGGATGCAGTCCACTCATCCTCTTCCTCCCAAGTGGTAGCAAAGCAACAGAAGTTCTGGCTTCCTCCACCTCCTCCATTTCATCAGCCCTACCAGCAGAAGCACTCAGGTGGTCGTGGATGTTCCCACCCACCCAACCCAGTCTATCAGAACAAGTCCCAGTCTCAGGCTCCGAGGACAGCTGGTCCTCCTCCTCATCATCATCAACGCCCGCTCTCAGAGGTTACTTGCAACAAGTGTGGTATGAAAGGGCACTATGCAAACAAGTGGACCCAGAGGCGCCTTCCGCCTCCTCCTTCTGTGAGGTCTTCAAGCAATACAGTTGTCAAGCACAATCCGAAGTTTGCAAAGGTGAACATGTTGAATGCAGCTCAAGCAGAGGATTCTTCAGATGTGATCATGGGTAACATCTCCGTTAACTCTTTTCTAGCAAAAGTATTGTTTGATTTGGGTGCATCGCATTCTTTCATATCAAGACCTTTTTATGCGATGCATGACTTGATGGCTGAGTTATTAGCCAAGCCTTTATCCATTGTCTCTCCAGGGTTGTCGTGGGATATCCGCGGACACCTATGGGACCGGGCTGCCCCTTGCTAGTTCGGCAGGGGACGTCGCGTTGCACAAAGAGCAGACCAGCGCGCGGCAGCACGACAGAGCACACACAAGCAATTTACCCAGGTTCGGGCCGCCGCAAGGCGTAAGACCCTACTCCTTCTTTGGTGGATTGATGGTGGAAATGAGCGTGGTGGTGCGTGGTACACTTGCCCGGCAAGGCCTGCCTCAGGGCTACGGTGACCACAAGCTTATGGTGGCTTGGGTTTGTCAAGTTTCCATCCCTCTAACCCCCTCGTACGATTGCCATGGGCCTCCTGTTATAAATTAAGGGGTCACCACAGTGGCAAAACGGTTATTACCCACTGATATGATAGCAAATAGTGCTATCATACCTAACTCTACGGGCTGACAAGGTGCATTAAATGGGCCGCTCAGTGTCACATCACTAGCTGCGCGGCAAGGCCTTCCAGGCTTATTTTGCCAGCTCTGCATTTGTTCTATTGACACATCGCTGGACGGGTGTCACCTGTGGGTTTCTTCTGTAGGAGATGGCTGCCATGTGGCAAATGCTACCACTTAATCACCTTGCGGCTTGACACCGCACTGATTGACAACATGGGTCGTACTTGCGCGGTTGGATGGGTGGTTCAGGCCCCGCAAGCCCCGGCAGGCGCTGCCGGGGAGTCTTGGTTGCTTGCTTCTAGTGGTGGCCTGGCCCCTTGTCGGGGTCGCCTGCCCGGCGAGGGAGTCTCTCTTTCCTCGTAGATATCTTGTTCTCTGACCCGTCCTTGGTCTTCCTCGGTTGTATACATGCTCTTCAAATCTCTTGGGCCTTCAATCCCTATCTTGAGATGGTGCTTCAATCTTGATCTTTTGCCTGTGCATAGTTGGGCAACATACCCGGGGTCTGTTGCACCGACATATGCCCCCGAGCCTGCCCTGATTGCGCTGCGGAGTGTCGGCGGGGTAGGGCCTAATAAGTGCACAGGCAGGGCTGCTAAAGGGGTTGGCCCCTTGAAGTTTTCCTTTGTTGCTTCATTAGTTTTGATCTTAGGGGGCGGTTTCCGATTCCCCCGTGCGTGGTGTAAAGCAAACAGTGGTGGGGTCGCAGCAGTGATGGCCCATGAATGACTTTAACGCACGGGGTAGAAACCGACAAATTACTCTTCTCACAACGTGCTCTTATCCTTAGCCACACATGCTGCATGCATAGCACGGGGTAGGTAACGGAGGCGCGTGGTGCGGAAGAGAATCTTGAAGTGGGTCCGTCCGTCTTGAATTGGCGAAGGAGGACGGCGGTTGCCTATTGATGGAGCAGCTGCCCTTCCCCGCCCGGCCTATAAAAGGAGGGGCGGAGGAGGGTGAAGTCATCCACCTCTGCATTCCTCTCCTCCTTCTTTCTTGGTCTTCTGCTTCTTCTGGTAATGCTGAAGGGAAGGGCCCGGGGCCAGCCCGCGGGCTTCTGTTCGGGTCAATTGTCGCCTCATGTTGGTGCTGACGCTCGGGGAGTGAGCCTGGTCCTTGGTGCGGTGAACCTCTTGGTCTCTTTGAAGCTCGGCCGGGAGGCAGGGCTGGAGATCATTGGTAATCCCAGCATTGCCCCTCCCGGAGGCCTTGGGACCGTTGTTGATGAGAAGCGCGCCATCTTGCCCACCAAGGTGGGGTGCGACGCGCCTCGGGCCCTTCGGCAACTCTGGCTGCTTGCTGTTTCTCCGCTGGAGGCGTCGTGCCGGGGGCTTGGCGCTTTCCGGGAGCAGCGGTGGTGAGGAGAAAATGAGGGAAGACGGAGAAGGCGGGTGGCAGGTGGTCAGGTCGGAGTACGATGGCGCGGATGCCTTCGTCTCCGACCAACGACCCGCTGTCGGTGTCAAAACTAGCGGATCTCGGGTAGGGGGTCCCGAACTGTGCGTCTAAGGTCGATGGTAACAGGAGATGGGGGACACGATGTTTACCCAGGTTCGGGCCCTCTTGTTGGAGGTAATACCCTACTTCCTGCTTGATTGATCTTGATGAATATGAGGATTACAAGAGTTGATCTACCACGAGATTGTAATGGCTAAACCCTAGATGTCTAGCCTGTATGATTGTAATTGCCTCTACGGACTAAACCCTCCGGTTTATATATACACCGGAGGGGCCTAGGGTTGTATAGAGTCAGTTTACAGAGGAAGGAATCTTCAAATCCGAATGCCAAGCTAGCCAAGTTAAGGTAGGCCAAGAAGGGTTCGGTCCATGGGGAAATTACTGCCAGTATCAGATGGGCCGATGGTGTTATTTCGGTGGCTGAGCCCCCGATGATATTGGTATTGTGTTCTGAATCTGGGGGTATAATCGGATCCGGACCGGTGTTGCTGCTCTCACCCAGCCACACCACGGATGGCTTGAAGAGCCTTTCCAGAAAGATGTTAGGCGGGACGGGGTCACGCTTGGCGCCAATGCGAGCAAGGACATTCGCCGCTTGATTACTTTCTCAAGCCACATGATGAAACTCGAGTCGCTCGAACCGAGCTGATATTTTGAGTATGGTGTTACGATAGGCCGCCATGTTCGGATCTTTGGTGTCGAAGTCTCCATTTATTTGGGATATTGCGAGATTTAAATCCCCGCGCACCTCCAGGCGTTGTATGCCCATGGAGGCAGCCATCCGAAGACCATGCAATAGGGCCTCGTATTCGGCTGCATTGTTGGAGTCTGTGTATAATATTTGGAGTACGTACTGGACTGTGTCTCTAGTGGGGGACATTAAGACAAAGCCCACTCCTAAGCCAGCCAACATTTTAGAACCAACGAAGTGCATGATCCAGGTTGAATATGTACCGTACTCTTTAGGGAGTTCGGCCTCTGTCCATTCGGCAACGAAGTCGGCCAATAGTTGGGATTTAATGGCTCGGCGTGGTTTGTATGTTATGTCGAATGGCTGGAGCTCAATGGCCCACTTGGCAATCGAGCTCATAGCGTCGCAGTTGTTTATTATGTCATTGAGTGGTACTTCGGAAGCCACCGTGATCGAGCACTCTTGGAAGTAGTGTCGTAGCTTCCGGGATGCCATGAAGACTGCATATGCTATCTTTTGGTAATGAGGGTACCGGGATTCGCATGGTGTGAGGATAGTGGATACGTAGTATACCGGTTTCAGAAGTGGGAATTTGTGTCCGTCCTCCTCTCGCTCAACGACGAGCACCGCGCTCACCACCTGGTGTGTTGCAGAGATGTATAATAACATTGGTTCGCCGATGTTCGGCGCGTCCAGGACTGGGTTGCTCGCTAAAAGAGCCTTTATTTCTTCCAGTCGGGCTGTTGCCGCATCCGTCCACTCGAAGTGGTCGGTGCGTCGGAGAAGGCGATAAAGTGGCAATGTTTTTTCTCCTAGTCTGGAGATAAAGCGGCTTAAAGCTGCCACGCATCCGGCTAGTTTTTGGACCTGTTTAAGGTCTGTTGGTGTAGCCAATTGTGATAAAGCTCAGATTTTGGCTGGGTTTGCCTCAATTCCTCTATTGGAAATGATGAAGCCCGACAGTTTTCCAGCGGGAACGCTGAAAACACACTTTTCCGGATTGAGCTTGATGTCATATGTATGGAGGTTGTCGAATGTGAGATGCAGGTCGTCTATTAATGACTCGACGTGCCTAGTCTTGATGACGACGTCATCCACATATGCTTCAACTGACTTGCCGATTTGTTTCTCCAAGCATGTTTGAATCATGCGTTGGTAGGTGGCGCCGGCGTTTTAAGCCCAAAGGGCATAGTGTTTAAGCAGAAAGGCCCGTATGGGGTAATGAATGCCGTTGCGGCTTGATCGGACTCCTTCATCTTGATTTGATGGTATCCGGAGTATGCGTTGAGGAAACACAGTGAGTCGTGTCCTGCAGTAGCATCAATAATTTGATCGATGCGGGGGAGGGGGAAGGGATCCTTAGGGCAGGCCTTATTGAGGTCTTTGAAATGGACGCACAGGCACCAGGATTTATCCTTCTTTGGCACCACCACCAGGTTTGCTAGCCAGTCCGGGTGTTTTATTTCTCTGATCAATCCAACCTCGATTAACTTGGCTAGCTCCTCCCCCATAGCTTGTCGTTTGAGTTCGGAAAAGCGTCGCAGTGTTTGTTTGACTGGCTTATATCCCTTCAATATATTGAGGTTGTGTTCGGCCAACCTGCATGGGATTCCTGGCATATCAGAAGGGTGCCAGGCGAATATGTCCCAGTTCTCGCCAAGCAGAATGCTTTCAGAGTCTGGTGTCAACCGTTGGGTCCAAATTGCCCGATGGAAGCTGTCTTCTTGGGGTCCGTCGGGTGGACTTGAAATTTGACTATTTCGTCTGCTGTTTTGAAGGAGGTGGATTTGGGCCACTTATCAAGGATTACATCGTCCCTATCCACTGTGGAGCGTAGTGCGGTTAACTCTTCAGCCGCGAGGGCCTCGGACAGTGCCTCGAGGGCCAGTGATGCGGTTTTGTTTTCAGCGCGGAGTGCTATGTCCGGATCATCAAGTAGAGTGATAATACTGTTGGGCCCGGGCATCTTGTGCTTCATATACCCGTAATGAGGTATAGCTTGAAAGCGTGTGAATGCATCTCGCCCCAACAGGGCGTGATATCCACTGTTGAAAGGGGCCACTTGGAAGGTTATCTCTTTGGACCGATAGTTCTCCGGCGGGCCAAATACCACGTCGAGTGTAATTTTCCCCGCGCATCGCGCCTCCCGGCTGGGAATGATTCGTCGGAAGGTCGTATTACTTTGCTCGATGCGGCTCCTGTCTATTTACATTTTATTGAGTGTGTCCTCGTAGCTGAGGTTTAGTCCGTTGCCGCCGTCCATGAGCACTTTAGTGAGCCGAAAGCCGTCCACAATTGGATTGAGGACCAAGGCGGCTGGTGCCCGGGCTGACCGAAATTTTGGTTCGTCACTGGCATTGAAAGTTATGGCCATGTCGTTCCAGGGGTTTATTGCTGCGACTTGGCAGACTTCGGCGAGGTCGCGGAGTGCCCTCTTGCGCTGATTGTTTGAAGTGAAAGTCTCGAAGACCGTCAATACTCTGAGGTCATCGTCTTCCGGGGGGCGTTGCTCTGAGGTGTTTTTGGTGAAGATATCCCCGCCGCTCTTGGCCACTTGCCGGAGTATCCAACATGCTCTAAGGCTGTGGGTTGGTAAGGTATCCAGTGTCGTCTGTATTTTGCATGGCCTACCGAGCCATCCCTCCAGAACGATTTCGTGTCCCGTAATGGGATTAGTTTTCTTCACTATGGGGTCGGGTGTCCCACGAGGGTGCATCCTTTTTGCCCGTCAGAGCGGTTGAGTGGACACTGGTGGTTCCCAGCGAGTTGTCTGAGTTTTCCAGGCGCTTTCCATTGTGTAGTACTTCTGTACTATGGTTGCCAAATCAGCGAAGTGTAATACGCGACGGTGGTTGATGGCGTTGAGGATTCCTTCGTCCGTGCAATTGCAGAATACTGAAATCGCATCCTCGTCGCGACAATCTTTAATCTTGTCTTTGACAAGGAGGAATCTGGCCCAAAAGTGATGGACTGTTTCCTAAGACTGTTGTCGTACGTACATGAGTTCGCATATATCAGGTGGGCCGGAATTGCTTGGCGAATGTTGCTTGTGGTGGGTGGGTGGCTTTAAATCCTATCCCTGACCCAATTTGGAGTCCGGAGTTTGAAAAACTTCCAAGATTATTAGTTCGGGCTCTGGGATGTTAAATAATTTTCCAGGCTCGACGCCCGATTCTAGGTTCGGAGGACTGGGAGTGTCGTTAAGCAGACAGGTATCCGGCTCTTTGAGCTAGGAAATACGAACATAGCTCGTCTTCAACACAGGGGAAGAGTTGTTGTTTTGCTCCTCTACGACCGCTATCTGATGGGTGATCGGCGGATATTTGATTTTTCTCTGATCGGGTTTAAGCCCAATCTGATCTTAGTCTATAGCGACCCCCATGGCGGCGATGGGATCCAGGAGTTCGTTTAAAGAAGACAACTCCGCCGGATCCATCCGTTTGGAGTATTCGGAGTCAACACGGAGACTATTTTCGATGACCTGAGAAGTCATCATCGGTTTGACAGCCGAACGGGCGGTCATGGTAAACCACCCAACCGGAGGGTTTGGCCTGAGGCCAGGGCTCTTCCGGAGGTGATACTGTCCTTAATAACAAGGCGAGCCATCAATCCTGTCTTCGACGTCACAGCAGAACTCTCAATTGAAGTACCAATGTCGGTGTCAAAACCGGCGGATCTCGGGTAGGGGGTCCCGAACTGTGCATCTAAGGTGGACCGTAACAGGAGACGGGGGACACGATGTTTACCAATGTTCGGGCCCTCTTGATGGAGGTAATACCCTACTTCCTGCTTGATTGATCTTGATGAATACGAGGATTACAAGAGTTGATCTACCACAAGATCGTAATGGCTAAACCCTAGATGTCTAGCCTGTATGATTGTAATTGCCTCTACGGACTAAACCCTCTAGTTTATATAGACACCGGAGGGGCCTAGGGTTGTACAGAGTCGGTTTACAGAGGAAGGAATCTTCATATCCGAACGCCAAGCTTGCCATCCATGCAAAGGAGAGTCCCATCCGGACACGGGAGGAAGACTTCTGTCTTATATCTTCATGGCCCACTAGTCCGGCCGACGTCACACAGGCCGGACGCCCGAGGACCCCTTAATCTAGGACTCCCTCACCCGCCGCCTCGTCTTTCACTCTTCCCCACCCTCCCCGGCACCATCATCACCAGTCTCTTCGGGTGGTAGCCAGGGAGGGATGTTCTCTTGGCGCCTTCTCCTCGCCTCCAGCACTCTTCCACCTGAGCTTTGGTGGATGACTCCACCTGCGCTCAAGCTAGGGCTTCTTGCCGACTGGAGGTGGCGACTAGGCGCCGCCTGCCTCCCGCACTCCTCCTTCTCAGCCTCGCCACTCTCGGTCTTGTCAAGTTGTGCTTGACAGGCCCTGACGGGATCGGGGTGGGCTCCTGCTTGGGTGCCCCATTTCTCATCTTTTCCTCCTTCCGCCGTAGTGCCTGAAGGAGGGGAAACGAAAAGAGGGGATCACGGGGCACTTATCTTTTTTTAATCTTAAATCTGCCGGCAATTGCCAAATTTTAATTCAAATAATGTAATCTCTCGAGTCCATCTTTGTATTATGTAATGCTTGTACTTGTAACTGCATATGAATGAAAAAGATGTATCTTGTCGGGAACTCGTGCATGTGTATGTCCATGCGGAGGCAAAAGTGCCTCTTTAATAAAATAAACAAGTTTTCCCCGGCAGGATATCCTGCCGGCACCCTCTTCGTCTACCAGGGAACAGACAAAGGGGCCAGCCCCCTGCCAACTCCTTTTTCCCAAAGGTCACTGCGACCACCCTGACCAAAGCAGCGTTCCAGTCATGGATGGGAGCACGTAAGTTTCAAAGAGAGGCAAGGTTTTCTCATGCAAAGTTGTAGCTTTACAGAATACTAATGGACAAAAGGTGAACTTATCTGTTTGGCTTGCCAGGGATCGCCATGCCGTGCAATCTTCTCGTCCTTCGTCGAAGCCAGGTTTACGGCAAGAACCTGCAACTCCATGTAGATGAGAATGAAAGCAGGATGCAATCCTATCTATATGCATATGCAAATGCTCATGAAGTGCTCATGCAATGATCTAGGTGTGCTTGTGCATGCATGCGATCTTAGTTGGCCCCCCCTACAACGCTTCTTTATTTTCTCTTGCATGGGGTCATCGCCCCGGCTTGTACAAGGGGTTACATGCAACTTCACAATGCCATGTACAATGGGTGGCTGTCGGGCAGGGCCCGACAGCCTCTGTGCCTTACGGGTAGAACTTACGGAGATGCTTAATGTTCCATGAGTTTTGCAACAGTGTGCCATCTCCGGTTTCCAGATGGACTGTGCTGGGTCCGGAGACTCGTACTACCCGGTAAGGGCCTTCCCACTTTGGTGATAACTTGTGTGTACCCTTGGCGTACAGAACGCGCCTAAGGACAAGGTCACCTTCCTCAATATGCCGGGCATGAACCCTGCGGCTGTGATAGCGACGCGGTGCTTGCTGATAGCATGCAGCACACGTAGCGGCCCGGAGACGGATCTCCTCGACTAGCACAACGTCTTCACGCCGGTGCTGATCTTGCCCTACTTCATCGTAGGCAAGCATCCGAGGAGACCCGTAAATGAGTTCTGTGGGGATAATTGCTTCTGTCCCGTAGACCAGGGAGAAGGGAGTCTGCCCGGTAGCTCGATTAGGTGTCGTTCTGAGGGACCTGAGAACTACCGGCAGCTCCTCGATCCAGCGCCTGTCGTGCTTCTGCAGCGTATAGAAAGTCCTTGTCTTGAGTCCACGAAGCACTTTAGCGTTTGCCCTCTTAGCATGTCCATTGCTCCGGGGGTGTGCCATAGAGGCAAATGAGATCTTGCATCCGCGGGTCTGAACATATTGCATGAAGGCGTGGCTCGTGAATTGGGTGCCGTTGTCAGTGATGATCCTTGCCGGAACTCCGAAATGACACACCAATTCTTTCAAGAACTTGATAGCTGACTGAGCAGTCACCTTCCTCACGGCAGTCACTTCTGGCCACTTTGTAAACTTGTCGATGGCAACGAGCAAGAATTCAAAGCCCCCGATTGCTCGGGGGAAGGGGCCGAGGATATCGAGCCCCCGGACCGAAAATGGCCATGACAGAGGGATTTTCTGAAGAGCTTGGGCAGGCAGGTGTGTTTTCTTGGAATGGAACTGACAGGCTTCACAAGTCGTGAAGAGCTCAACTGCGTATTGGAGGGCTATGGCCAAATAGAATCCTTGCTGGAATACTTTCCCAACTAATGCCCTTGATCCAATGTGTGAGCCGCACATTCCGTTGTGAATTTCAGCCGGCAGTTCCTTTCCATCCTCCCGGCAGACACACTTCAATTTCACACTATTGGGCCTCCTTCTATACAGAGTGTCATCGACAAACTGATACATACTGGCCCTCCTGGCTACTTTCTTAGCTTCATCTAGGTTGCCGGGGAGTTCTTCGGTTTGGAGGAAGAGGACGATGTGCCTTACCCAAGTTGGAGCCTGAGGCTCGGCAACGAGGACTAGCGGCTCCTCCTCGGCTGCGGGAGCACCAGCCTCGTTCGCGGGGTCCGTAGGCCCGGCTGGAAGGGTGGTCCGACAGGCTGTGAGGAGTTGTTTCCGGCAGGGTCTCTCACGGGAGTGGATGGCTCGATCGGGAGAGGCTTACCGTAGTCCAACTTTCTCCTTTTCCAGGCCATTGTGGTTGGAGATACGGAGGGTTGAAAGTGGTGGAGAACAAAAGTTCCTGGTTCCATAGGAAGCTTCTGTGCAGCACACTTTGACAGGTGATCAGCTATGCTATTTTTCGCATGGGGTACGTGCTCTGTTTGCAACCCGTCAAAGCGCTCCTCTAACCTCCTTACTTACTCAACGCATGCTTCCATCAATGGGATTTGGTAATCCTTGTTGACTTTTCTCACCACTAACTATGAATCTCCTCGAATGATTAGCTTCTTGATTCCCAATTATGCTGCAATCCTGAGCCTGGCAAGGAGCCCTTCATACTCAGCTGTATTGTTGGTGGCTTCTTCCCGGGCAAAGTGCATTTGGATGACATACTTCAGGTGCCCCCCGGAGGGGGCAACAAGAAGCACGCCAGCTCCTGCACCTTGTAGGGAAAAAGCACCATCAAAATACATAATCCATTCTTAGGGTGATTCCTTGCCGGGGAGACCTGTTTCTGTTGCTTCCTCATCAAGGGTTGGTGTCTATTCTGCAATAAACTCTGCCATCGCCCTCCTTTGAATGGTTGAAGTGCTCTCAAACTTCAAATCAAAGCTGGACAACTCCAAAGCCCACTCCACTATTCCGCTAGTAGCCTCAGGGTTTCGGAGTATCCTCTGCAACGCAAAAACAAGTAACAACCGTGATCTCATGGGCTTGGAAGTAGTGGCGCAGTTTCCTTGAGGCCATGATGAGGCCAAAGATTAACTTCTGCACACCATAATACCTCGACCTAGCTCCTTGTAACAAGGAGCTGGAGAAGTAAACTGGGTGCTGCACCACTTTCTTCCTTGCCACGTGCTTGGGGCTGCTCTCGTTGCCGTCCTTACTGCTGTCATGTTCCTCTGCTGACTCTGTCGTGATCTGGCCACTTTCCGCATCTTCTGCTTCTCGCTGTGCTACCAAATCTGCACTGACCACTTGGTTGGTTGCCGCCAAGTAGAGCAACAACGGCTCTCAGTGTTTGGGTGCAACCAAGGTGGGCACAGATGACAGGTAAGCCTTCAATTCTTGCAAGGCTTTATCTGCTTCCGGGGTCCATTTCATTGGTCCTGCCCTCTTTAAAATTTTGAAGAACGACAGGGCACGCTCGGCGGATTAGGAGAAGAATCTGCTCCGCGTACCAACTCATCCCATCAAACGCCTTACATCTTTGACTGTGCTTGGCGCTTGATCTTGTCAGTGAATTTCTGCCAAGTCTGTTATACTGTTAACTTTTGAATTTTTACCATGCTGTTTTAAAGACGTTCTATTGAGTTCTAGCAGTAGCTCAGTGTTCATGATTTGTAGAACTTCCCCTGTACTTCACCGCCATGTATTTGGTCTTCATATTTTGGTGCCATATCATATTTAAACTTTGCATCTAAGTTTACATGTTGCTGTTTTCAACATGTTGCATTGCATCTTGTCTGGCTCGTCATTTCCAAACCGTGCATCCGTTTCCGGTGCTCTTCATATCGATTTCATTCGAAATCTTTCAATCTTTCTAGTGGAATGCTTGGGTTACCAAGATTCTTCCCATATCTTTCATGAATCCACCGTTTCCTTCTCATGTCCGTCCCTTTCGTTCCGATAGCTCCGTAGCTTCATGCATACCTTTCTTCCTATGCATCCTTGTTAGTCTTTCATATAGAACATGTTCTTGCCATTAGTGGTTGTTCATTGTATGCTTGTCTTTTCTTTGGGTAGTTACATGAGAGGAGTTTGAGTACGACGACCCTGTCGAGTACGTTCACGAGGAGCAAGGATTCGATACCTCTGAAAACATTGTAGGCAAGATGATCATTACCCCCGATATCACTTCTATCTTTGCTTGCTAGTTGTTAGTTCTATCGCTATGTCGCTCTACCTACCACTTGTTTATGAAGCCTCCCTTATTTCCATGTCAAGCATCTAACCCACCTTCCTAGTAAATTGTTGTTTGGCTATGTTACCGCTTTTGCTCAGCCCCTCTTATAGCGTTGCTAGTTGCAGGTGCAAAAAGGTGTTGTTCCATGTTGGAACATGGATATGTTGGGATATCACAATATCTCTTATTTAACTAATGCATCTATATACTTGGTAAAGGGTGGAAGGCTTGGCCTTTTGCTTGGTGTTTTGTTCCACTCTTGCCGCCTTAGTTTCTGTCATACCGGTGTTATGTTCCTTGAATTTTGCGTTCCTAACACGGTATGGGTGTTATGGCCCCCCTTGTCTCTTCGCCTAAAGTAAAGCTTTACCGAGGAGATCCAACATTGGTTTTACCATTTGCCTAATAACAACTAAATTTTTGCATAGGGAATAATTAACCCGAGGATTCTTAATCAACCCCCGGGCCAATGCTCCTCATGAGTGTTGTTCCACCTACCTAGCAGTCGGCAGTGCCGCCTCGGGGCAACTCAAGGTATTTTGGCTATCGTCCACTTAGCATAGACGGATGAGTTCGTAGATAGAGAGCGCGCGGCTCTGGACACGGGTCTGACTCACCGGGAGATCTCCTTGGTATAGTTTTCCTTCCTTCGAAGAGCTTGTGCACCGGGATTCCGAGAATACTCGGGGTGTCCCGCGATGGAGGATTGTCTCCGCGGATCATGAGCCTATCATGGGCTAAGTTGGGACACCCCTGCAGGGTTTAATCTTTTGAGAGCCGTGCCCGCGGTTATGTGGCAGATGGGAGTTTCTAATATCCGGTTGTAGAGAACTTGACACTTAACTTAATTAAAATGCGCCAAATGCATCTGTAACCTTGATGGTCTCTTTTCGACGAGGTTCGGGAAGTGAACACGATGGGGTTATGTTTGAACGTAAGTAGTTCAGGATCACTTCTTGATCATTACTAGTTTGCGAACGTTGCGTAGTTTCTCATCTTATTCTTGTATTTCTAAGCTAGCCACCATACAATGCTTAGTTCTTGCTGCAACTCCACTATATACCCATACTTTTCCTATGAGCGTAAATAGTCTTGCTATCGCGGGTTTTGAGATTGTTGAGTCCTCGTGGCTCACCAGATTGCTGGTACCGATGTGATTGATGCAGGTGAAGCCACTAAGCTCAAGTGGGAGTTTGACGAAGACCTTGGCCATTACTATGTTTCCTTTCTAGATGATCAGTAGTGGTGCCCAGTAGGGTCGATCGGGACTTAGCATGGGTTGTTTTCTTTTATTCGTTTGATTTCGTTCGTAGCTAGACTTTGTATTCATCTTGAATTATTGCTTAACTTGATGATATTGTGTGACATTGTGGCGATTGTAAGCAAAAGCTCGTATTCTATCTATTCAGTATATGAGATGAGCAAATATACAACCACTCTTGCGACCATACGAATATGCGCTTATGCCCCAAGTCGTGCCTCGACATGTATGGAGTATAGTCGCATATTGCGTTACAGCATGCGCATGCTCCGCGTCGAGTTGAGCCTCTCCCTCCCGGTCTTCCTTTAGTATCGCCAGGTATACCGCTGGTCCGCCTGCACCATGGGGGACCCGGACGCCGGCATGAAGTCGACGTCCATCGTATCATACCCATCCGGGGCCTTCTGTGCCATGACCTCCACCATGAGCATTGGATCGTCTTCCTCCTCCTCCTAGCTTGGCTCCAGAGAACTCTGGGATTGACCGGCCACAAAGCGATCTTGGGAATGGAGGTCTATGGCGCCGACCACCGCCGCAATTTCTGCGCGGCGCTCCGGCGTCAGCATCTTGTAGTACGCGATCTTGCGGCGTACCATGGCTTTTCAGCGAACTAGGGGACGCTTGATGCGGGCTAGGAGATCGAAAGGTGGGGGAATGGGCTGGAGAGGAGGTGTGGTTTTGGGGAAGTGGTTGGCGTAGGCCGAGCAGCGAAGGTTCTGGTGTGAATAGTGGTTCCGGTGACGATCGGTCAATCGGTTTTGACTATGCATCGCTCTTGTCGCGTTCGCGTTGCACCCCGGCACGCTGGACCCTCCACGTCGCTCACCGGATGGAACACACTTAGTCTTGTGTTTTCACTCGCTTGTGGGACCGCAGTTGAGAGCAAACCAACGTCCCTCCCCCTCCCCCGCCCGCGTCATTTATACTACCACTCCCTCTGTTTTATGCGGAGTAAATAAAAACAGAGGGAGTATACAAGGGATGAGGATCCCCTGACGTGGCCGAACCAATTGAGTAACTGACATGCAGGGCCTAGCAAGCATGGGGTCCGCCAGTAAGTGACCGAAAGGGAGGGTAAGGCAGGGATACCTACGTTAGAGGCTCCACTTCCACTACTACTCCCTCCTTCCATGTACTCTACAGGGCCTAATGCATTTTTCGAGGCTAACTTTGACCAAATGTTAGAGTAATAATATATGACAAGCAACTTACACAAAGCATACGGTCAAATTTGTATGTGAAAGGAGCTTCCAATGATATAATTTTCACATTATACATCTCATGTACTATTAATCTTGTCAATAGTCAAAGGCGGTTTTGAAAAACGCATTAGAGCATGGTTAATAATATAGCCAGCCGATGGCTATAGGGAACTGCCATGTCATTTATAGCCATAATCTATATGCACTCGTACAATAGTGTGGGCTATAAGGTTGGCTATTTCCCGCAAAAAAATAAGGTTGGCTATTGTATTAGTACTTTTTTCCATCTCCTCTCTATCTCTTTATTCATATTTATTGTATTTACCTAGGAATGTGTATATAGCTAGGCTCTTGCATGAGAGCTCACTCCCTTTACTTTTTCACATCTCTCTCCTCTACATAGGCAAAAGTTCCATGTAAGTTGGCTCTTAGAATGGCTATTAGGTTGGCTCTAAGCATTTAATATTTGCATGAGCAAGGTATCTATGATTGGAAGAGAGTTGCATGCATACTATTTTTTCTTGATTTATGTGTTATAGCCGGGCTATAGAATAAGAGCCCGCTTCACTCTCTATCCTCTCTTCTCACTCCTCCAAGTATGATTTTAATGACATGACAAGTCTTATAGCCTGCTGACTAGGCCTTATTAGACTTGCTCTTAGGCCCTATATAAATGGAAGGAGGGAGTACTATGAGCACTGCATAATCTACTAGAGATGTTGTCAGTACTCCACTAGTACTTTTGGATAGGGAGCTTTAAAAAAGTTACTATTGGACATACTATACATGCCGAAATCCTAGTAGGAAGAGCATGCGCAAGAACAAGCACATTCACGTGGTTGAGAACAAATTGGAAACCATCTCTGTTTGAATACAAATCTAGGAGTACGTACAAATCTAACAATATTGATTAGGCGTTATTGAATGTTGATACTTTTTGCTGTAAGTTTGATCAAAGTAGAGATACTTTGACTACACATAAAAATTATATGTAAACTAGAAAGGATCGGAGGGAGTATATTGTACGTTCAAAAGAGAAACGAACATTGAATACCCTTTATATATGATTTGCAAATGCTATGATCACTGGTTCAAAATTTTGAATCGGCCTTAGGTATCACACATGCACCCACTCGTTCTCTCTCGATTTCATCTCGGGGTCCGGAGATTGGTTGAAAGAGGACTAGGGTGGGTACAATACGTTCATTTTTCTTATGAACGTACAATATACTCCCTCTGATCCCCTCGGACCCCCCTCCCCCCCCCCCCCGCGGGTCAGTTCTATCATAGAAACAGACCAAACCTTTATTTCCTTGCACGACACGCAATTGATCTCTCAACATCAATCGAGCTCGTCAAGATGTGTCGGGGCATGAACTGAATGGGATGTCAAAACTAAGACGGGAAGTGACACGTAGTGGAGGCAAAGTGGAACTTTAAACGAACCATTTGTTTGTATGCATGTCTGACAAATTACAACATTGGAAATACAAGCATGGTCTAGGCCCACAAGCGAATGATACTCGGCGGAATGTTCAAATGAGGCATGCGGGAGGATGGACTTGACCGGAGGGTGGCATGATCGATGGAGAAGAGGGTTGGAGAGGAATGAGAAATAAGCAACGCCACATGATTATACTTGAACGGCTCAAATAAACAATAAGTTGTCTCGTTTTCCCTTCCGTGTTGGTCACGGAGTAAGATACTCCCCCTGTTTTTATTTACTCTGCATATTAGGTTTGACTGAAGTCAAACTTCATAAAATTTGACCAAATTTATAGAAAACTAGCAAGATGCATGTGCGTTGCACGGAACATCAAGATCTTGTGGGGGAAAAGGATGAATGAGGGAAGGCCTTATCTGCAAATGTGGAGAGGAGTGCGGGTAAATTGTCATAGTTTCCTTCCTATCTGTTAGATATAGATCGGACGGCCTATATTGCAGGATGGCAGGCACACCATCGTCGCCAACTCTGCTTTTTATCTACACTAGCAAGATGTCGGTCCATTGCACGGAACATCAAGATGCATTTGTATGAGTAGTTTATCTTGTGGGAGAAAAGGATGAATGAGGGAAAGCCTTATTTACAAATGTGGAGAGGGGTGTGGGTATCTTTTTGCAAAATTGCCATAGTTTCCTTCCTATACGTCAGTTATAAATCGGACAGACTCTTATAAGAAAAAAAGTTGGTGATGATGGTGTGCCTGCCATCCTGCAATATAGGCCATCCGATTTATATCTAACGGATATGAAGGAAACTATGGCAATTTTGCAAAAAAGGTACCCACACACCTCTCCACATTTGCAAATAAGGCCTTCCCTGGTTCATCCTTTTCTCTCACAAGAAAAACTAGTCATACAAATGCATGTTGATGTTACGTGCAACGCACGATGAGATCTTGGGGCACATAGCTGTCGTGAATCGTCTCGGGAGTCTCGTAGGGCTCGGGAGAGTTGTTGGACTCCCAAGTGCCATCGCTGCTGCCGGAGGAACCGCTGGCGAGGCCACCGGCAGGCCTGGCTCCTGCCGCAACACCGTCCCGATGACCCCCTCCAGGGCAGCACTCCAAGCGGCGGCCTTCCTCGTCGAAGACCTTGAAGAACATCGTGGAGGCGCCGTCGTACTCGAAGTTGATGGCGAGGGCGCCCTCCGTACAGCAAACTCGGGCGACCTCACCCCAGCTGCGGGTCATGAAGATCTTGCCCGGGGAGGCGACCTCATCCTCCGCCCCTGTCGCCGGGGCATCACACTCGGCGTGCTGCAGCCATAGCTCGAGGGGACCCCTCGCCGGCATCTCGGCGGAGAAGAACTGTGGGAAGCGTATCCAAGTGCGCGGAGGCATCGTAGCCCACATCACGAGTTCGTGCGAGGAGCCCTTAGCGTGGGTTCTGATGTCTACTACACAACCTTCTTCTTGTAGACGTTGTTGGGCCTGCAAGTGCACATGTTTGTAGGACAGTAGCAAATTTCCCTCAAGTGGATGACCTAAGGTTTATCAAATCCGTGGGAGGCGTAGGATGAAGATGGTCTCTCTCAAACAACCCTGCAACCAAATAACAAAGAGTCTCTTGTGTCCCCAACACACCCAATACAATGGTAAATTGTATAAGTGCACTAGTTCGGTGAAGAGATGGTGATACAAGTGCAATATGGATGGTAGATATAGGTTTTTGTAATCAGAAAATAAAAAAATAGCAAGGTAAAGAACGATAATAGTGAGCATAAACGGTATTGTAATGATAGGAAAGAAGGCCTAGGGTTCATACTTTCGCTAGTGCAAGTTCTCTCAACAATAATAACATAGATAGATCATATAACAATCCCTCAACATGCAACAAAGAGTCACTCCGAAGCCACTAATAGCGGAGAACAAACGTAGAGATTATGGTAGGGTACGAAACCACCTCAAAGTTATTCGTTCGGATCGATCTATAAAAGAGTTCGTACTAGAATAACACCTTACGACACAAATCAACCAAAACCCTAATATCACCTAGATACTCTATTGTCACCTCAAGTATCCGTGGGCATGATTATACGATATGCATCACACAATCTCAGATTCATCCAACCAACATAAAAGTACTTCAAAGAGTGCCCCAAAGTTTCTACCGGAGAATCAAGAACGTGTGCCAACCCCTATGCATAGGTTCCCAGTGTCACGAAACCCGCAAGTTGATCACCAAGACATACATCAAGTGTTCATAAAAGACTTAATCCGATAAGATAACTTCAAAGGGGAAACTCAATTCATCACAAGAGAGTAGAGGGGGAGAAACATCATAAGATCCAACTACAATAGCAAAGCTCGGGATACATCAAGATCGTGCCATAGATGGAACACGAGAGATAACACGAGAGAGAGAGATCAAACACATAGCTACTGGTACATACCCTCAGCTCCGAGGGTGAACTACTCCCTCCTCGTCACGAAGAGCGCCGGGATGATGAAGATGGCCACCGGAGATGGATCCCCCTCCGGCAGGGTACCGGAAAGGGGTCCCGATTGGTTTTTCGTGCCTCTAGAGGCTTGCAGCGGCGGAACTCCCGATCTAGGTTCTGTTCTGGAAGTTTTAGGGTACGTAGGTATATATGGGTGAAAGGAGTATGTCGGTGGAGCTACCCCCACGAGGCAGGGGGGCGCGCCCAGGGGGTGGGCGCACCCCCACCCTCGTGAGCACCTCCCGTATCTTCTGACGTGGGGTCCAAGTCCATCAGGTGGGTTTCCTTCCAAAAATAACTTCTCCAGTTGATTTCGTTCCGTTTTGACTCCGTCTGATATTCCTTTTCCTCGAAACACAAATAGGCATAAAACAAAGAATCTGGGTTGGGCCTCCATAATAGGTTAGTCCCAAAAATAATATAAAAGTGGATAATAAAGCCCAATATTGCCTAAAACAGTAGATAATATAGCATGGAGCAATAAAAATTATAGATACGTTGGAGACGTATCAAGCATCCCCAAGCTTAATTCCCCGTCATTCTCGAGTAGGTAAATGATAAAAAGATAATTTTTTATGTGGAATGCTAGTTGGCATAGTTTCAATGTAATTTTTCTTACTTGTGATATGAATATTCAGATCCGAAAGATTCAAGACAAAAAGTTCATATTGACATAAAAATAATAATACTTCAAGCATACTAATCAAACCAATCATGTCTTCTCAAAATAGCATGGCAAAAGAATGTTCAACCCTACAAAATCATATAGTTAGGCTATGCTTCATTTTCGTCACACAAAGATGTTCCCAACTTCTATACCCCCGATGACAAGCCAAGCAATTGTTTCATACTTAAATAATCTCAAACTTTTTCAACCTTCACGCAATACATGAGCGTGAGCCATGGATATAGCACTATGGGTGGAATAGAATATGATGATCGGGATTGTGTGGAGAACACAAAAAAGGAGAAGGTCTCACATTGACGAGGATAATTAACGGGCTATGGAGATGCCCATCAATTGATGTCAACATGAGGAGTAGGGATTGCCATGCAACAGATGCACTAGAGCTATGAATGCTCAACAAAATAAAACTAGTGGGTGTGCATCCAACTTGCTTGCTCAGGAAGACCTAGGGCATTTGAGGAAGCCCATCGTAGGAATATACAAGCCAAGTTCTATAATGAAAAATTCCCACTAGTATAAAAAAGACAACTTATGAGACTCACTATATGAAAAACATGGTGCTACTTTGAAGCACAATATATGAGACTCACTACATGAAGAACAAGGTGCTACTTTGAAGCACAAGTGTGGAAAAAGAGATAGTAGCATTGCCCTTTTTATTTTATTTTTTTAATTTTTTTGGGCCTTTATTTTTTTTATTTTTTGCCTTTCTCTTTTTTTTGGGCCTTTTTTTGGCCTTTCTCTTTTTTTGGGCAATGCTCTAATAATGATGATCATCACACTTCTATTGATTACAACCGAAGGCTTAGAACTCGAAACGAGAACAAGATCCGACTCTACATGAAGGCCTCCGGTGGTCTATCGATGGTGCAATGAATCAAGAGTGACATGTATGAAAAATAATGCATGGTGGCTTTGCCACAAATACGATGTCAACTACATGATCATGCAATGGCAATATGACAAAAGTAAAGTATGTCATGATAATGATGATGGACGCTGCATGGCAATATATCTCGGAATGGCTATGGAAATGCCATGATAGGTAGGTATGGTGGCTGTTTTGAGGAAGATATAAGGAGGTTTATGTGTGATAGATCACGGGGTTTGGATGCACCGGCGAAGTTTGCACCAACTCTCAAGGTGAGAAAGGGCAATGCACGGCATCAAGAGGCTAGCAAAGGCGGATGTGTAAAAGTGCGATAATCCATGGACTCAACATTAGTCAATAGATCTCATATACTTATTTAAAAATTTTAGTAGTCATCATAAATCAAGTACTATGCGAATGCTCCTAGGGGTATATATTGGTATGAAAATACGATCGCTCGTCCCCGACCGCCACTCATAAGGATGCACAAGCCAGGTACACTTCATGTTTCAAATTTGTTACACAACTTTAACCATACATGCATGCTACGGGACTTGCTAACTTCAACACAAGCATTTCTCAAATTCACAACTACTCAACTAGCACGACTTTGATATTATCACCTCCATATCTCAAAACAATTATCAAGCATCAAACTTATCTTAGTATTCAACACACTCATAAGAATTCTTACAAATCTTGTATGCTTAGCATATTATGATTATTTAAGCAAATTACCATGCTATTTAAGACTCTCAAAATAATATAAGTGAAGCATGAGAGTTCATATATTTCTTCAAAATAAAACCACCACCGTGCTCTAAAAGATATAAGTGAAGTACTGGAGCAAATGACAAACTACTCCGAAAGATATAAGTGAAGATCAATGAGTAGTCGAATAATTGTGTAACTATGCGAAGACTCTCGCTCATTTAATAATTTCAGATCTTGATACTTTATTCAAACAGCAATCAAAGCTAAATAAAACTACATTGCAAGGATAGCACAACTCATGTGAAGAAGCAAAAACTTAGGCTCAACCGATACTAACCGATAGTTGTTCAAGAAGAAAGGTGGGATGCCTACCGGGGCATCCCCAAGCTTAGATGCTTGAGACTTATTGAAATATATCTTGGGGTGCCTTGGGAATCCCCAAGCTTGAACTTTTGTGTCTCCTTAATTCCTCTCATATCATGGTTTCTCTTTTTATCAAAAGCTTCATTCACAACAAACTCAACAAGAACTCGTGAGATAGGTTAGTATAAAACATTGCAAAACCTTATCATTTCCTACTGTAACAAATCACTAACATTATTATTCAACATTGCATACTAAATGCCTCTGCATATTTAATACTCCTATCATCAAATAGAATCATTAAACAAGCAAACGTATGCAAACAATGCAAACATAACAGCAATCTGCCAAAACAGTACAGTCTGTAAAGAATGCAAGAGTATCAATACTTCCCTAACTCCAAAAATTATGAACTAAAATTCCCACTGTAATAAATTTATCAGATCTCAATATGCAAAAAGTTTCAACACTATATCATGCTCTGACGTTTCTGAGGAATTTTTGCAACAGCGGTAAACTTTCTGTTTTCAAACAGCAACATGTATACTAGCAAAATAAGCATGGCAAAGGCTATCCTTGACCTTTATTATTGAACCTAATATGCAAAACACTAATCTAACTAACATCAATGAAAACAAAACAAAATGACATGACGCTCCAAGCAAAACACATATAATGTGGTGAATAAAAATATAGCTCCAAGTAAAGTTACCGATGAACGAAGACGAAAGAGGGGATGCCTTTCGGGGCATCCCCAAGCTTAGGCTCTTAGTTGTCCTTGAATATTACCTTGGGGTGCCTTGGGAATCCCCAAGCTTAGGCTCTTGCCACTCCTTATTCCATAGTCCATCGAATCTTTACCCAAAACTTGAAAACTTCACAACACAAAACTTAACAGAAAACTCGTGAGTCTCCGTTAGCGAAAGAAAACAAAAGACCACTTCAAGGTACTGTAATGAACTCATTCTTTATTTATATTGGTGTTAAAACTACTGTATTCCAACTTCTCTATGGTTTATAAACTATTTTACTAGCCATAGATTCATCAAAATAAGCAAACAACACGATGAAAACAGAATCTGTCAAAAACAGAACAGACTGTAGTAATCTGTAACTAACGCAAACTTATGGAACTCCAAAAATTCTAAAATAAATTGGTGGACCTGAGGAATTTGTCTAGTAATCATCTGCAAAAAGAATCAACTAAATAGCACTCTCCAGTAAAAATTTAAATCTAATCTCGTGAGCGCTAAAGTTTCTGTTTTTTTACAGCATGATCATAAAGACTTCACCCAAGTCTTCCCAAAGGTTCTACTTGGCACAAACACTAATTAAAACATAAAACCACATCTAAACAGAGGCTAGATGGATTATTTATTCCTAAACAGAATCAAAAGCAAGAAACTAAAATAAGATTGGGTTGCCTCCCAACAAGCGCTATCGTTTAACGCCCCTAGCTAGGCATTGTGATTTCAATGATGCTCACATAAGAGATAAGAATTGAAACATGAAGAGAGCATCATGAAGAATATGACTAGAACATTTAAGTCTAACCCACTTCCTATGCATAGGGATTTTGTGAACAAACAACTTATGCGAACGATAATCAACTAGCATAGGAAGGTAAAACAAGCATAACTTCAAGATTTTAAGCACATAGAGAGGAAACTTGACATTATTGCAATTCCTACAAGCATATGTTCCTCCCTCATAATAATTTTCAGTAGCATCATGAATGAATTCAACAATGTAACCAGCACCTAAAGCATTTTTTTCATGATCTACTAGCATAGAAAATTTACTACTCTCCACATAAGCAAAATTCTTCTCATGAATAATAGTGGGAGCAAACTCAACAAAATAACTATCATATGATTGAAAATTAAGATCAAGATGACAAGTTTCATGGTTATCATTATTCTTTAAAGCATACGTGTCATCACAATAATCATCATAGATAGGAAGCATGCTTTCATCATAGTAAATTTGCTCATTCAAGCTCGGGGAGCAAAAAATATCATCTTCATCAAAAATACCTTCCCCAAGCTTGTGGCTTTGCATATCATTAGCATCATGGATATTCAAGGAATTCATACTAACAACATTGCAATCATGCTCATCATTCAAAGATTTAGTGCCAAACATTTTATAGATTTCTTCTTCTAGCACTTTGGCACAATTTTCCTTCCCATCATACTCACGAAAGATATTAAAAAGGTGAAGCGTATGAGACAAACTCAATTCCATTTTTTTTTGTAATTTTATTTTTTAGACTAACTAGTGCTAAAACAAGAAACAAAAAGATTCGATTGCAAGATCTAAATATATACCTTCACTTACCTAGCCTCCCCGGCAACGGCGCCAGAAAAGAGCTTGATGTCTACTACACAACCTTCTTCTTGTAGACGTTGTTAGGCCCGCAAATCTTGAGAGGTTTGTAGGACAGTAGCAAATTTCCCTCAAGTGGATGACCTAAGGTTTATCAATCCATGGGAGGCGTAGGATGAAGGTGGTCTCTCTCAAACAACCCTGCAACCAAATAACAAAGAGTCTCTTGTGTACCCAACACACCCAATACAATGGTAAATTGTATAGGTGCACTAGTTCGGCGAAGAGATGGTGATACAAGTGCAATATGGATGGTAGATATAGGTTTTTGTAATCTGAAAATATAAAAACAGCAAGGTAACGAACGGTAAAAGTGAGTGTAAACGGTATTGTAATGATAGGAAACAAGGCGTAGGGTTCATACTTTCGCTAGTGCAAGTTCTCTCAACAATAATAACATAGATAGATCATATTACAATCCCTAAACATGCAACAAAGAGTCACTCCGAAGCCACTAATAGCGGAGAACAAACGTTGAGATTATGGTAGGGTACGAAACCACCTCAAAGTTATTCGTTCGAATCGATCTATAAAAGAGTTCGTACTAGAATAACACCTTAAGACACAAATTAACCAAAACCCTAATGTCACCTAGATACTCCATTTTCACCTCAAGTATCTGTGGGCATGATTATACGATATGCATCACACAATCTCAGATTCATCCAACCAACATAAAAGTACTTCAAAGAGTGCCCCAAAGTTTCTACCGGAGAATCAAGAACGTGTGCCAACCCCTATGCATAGGTTCCCAATGTCACGGAACCCGCAAGTTGATCACCAAGACATACATCAGGTGTTCATAAAAGACTCAATCCGATAAGATAACTTCAAAGGGGAAACTCAATTCATCACAAGAGAGTAGAGGGGGAGAAACATCATAAGATCCAACTACAATAGCAAAGCTCGGGATACATCAAGATCATGCCATAGATGGAACACAAGAGAGAAAACGAGCGAGAGAGATCAAACACATAGCTACTGGTACATACCCTCAGCCCCGAGGGTGAACTACTCCCTCCTCATCATGGAGAGCACCGGGATGATGAAGATGGCCACCGGAGATGGATCCCCCCTCCGACAGGGTACCAGAAAGGGGTCCCGATTGGTTTTTCGTGGCTCTGGAGGCTTGCGGCGGCGGAACTCCCGATCTAGGTTCTGTTCTGGAAGTTTTAGGGTACGTAGGTATATATGGGTGAAAGGAGTACGTCAGTGGAGTTATGGGGGCCCCACGAGGCAGGGGGCGCGCCCAGGGGGGGTGGGCGTGCCCCCCACCCTCGTGAGCACCTCCCGTATCTTCTGACGTGGGGTCCAAGTTCATCAGGTGGGTTTCCTTCCAAAAATAACTTCTCCAGTAGATTTCGTTCTGTTTTGACTCCGTCTGATATTCCTTTTCCTCGAAACACTAAAATAGGCATAAAACAGCAAATCTGGGTTGGGCCTCTGGTTAATAGGTAGTCCCAAAAAATAATATAAAAGTGGATAATAAAGCCCAATATTGCCTCAAACAGTAGATAATATAGCATGGAGCAATCAAAAATTATAGATACGTTGGAGACGTATCAGGTTCATGGGGCGACGGCGCGCGCCACCATGGCGCGGCGACCACGGCCGCGTCGTGGATGGCGTTGGTCACCGCCTCTTCCTCCGGAGCCCTCGGCTTGGGCGTACAAAGGCAGCGGATACCCGGGGGGAGGCCACTCAAACCAAGCCCTCGACACCTCCGGCCTCATGACTACATCGCGGCGATGGGCCAGCCTCTTCTTCGACGGAAGCGGCCCCAGCTCGTCGCGGGGGGTGTTGGGGATATTACTACTGGGCGTAAACCGGCCTATCTGGGCCGGGTTAACTTCATCAGTAGTTCAACGGTGTAAAAGCCCAAGTATGAAAGTAAGGGCCCAAGGCCTGTAGTCGGTTTAGAACACAGAGCCGTAAACCGGCCTGGTATGTAAACTTGTATTGTAAGTTAGGAATAAGGAGAGACCAACCCGGATACGAGTATGAACCGGAGATTGGGACTCTCTGAACCGACGGTCGTCACCCGTGTATATAAGGGGACGACCCGGGGCGGTTCAAGGACAGACAACAACAACTCGAGGCCTAGGCTAAGCTTATTGGCTCCCTAGCCATCGAGACCACATCAATCCCATTACAACTAGACGTAGGCTTTTACCTTCATCGAAGGGGACGAACTAGTATAAACTCTTGTGTCTTTGCGTCCGCTTTAACCCCTTCAAGTTAACCTGTAGCGATGGCTCCACGACTAAGTCCTTTCATAAGGACATCTGCCGTGACAAAACCACGACAGTTGGCGCCCACCGTGGGGCTATCGCACGATGGTTTGATGATCTTGGAGGGCAAGTTCGAAGGACTCGAAGGCTATGCTGTGGGCTGGATGACCAAGAGTCGTCGCGGCAAGCTCTACATCGACGACGCAGGATGGGGCCCCGAGGCCGGCTCAATCGAGTACGGATACCGGGTCCCCTTTGGTGGCATACACGTTTTCATCGGCAAGATCGGTGAGCCAGGGCCTGAGCCGGACATCTGCACCGACCTCGTCGAGACGGCTCAGCGTACGAGATCTTCCCAGGTTAAACCGCCCGTGAAGCGTGCCTTTGTGGGAGTCATCCACGGAGGAAGTTATGAGGACGGATCAGAATATGGTGGCGAAACCGTCGTCTACTCTGACGACGAGTCGTCAACCGGAGAAACTGAATCTCTATATCAGCTACAACATGGCCGGATTGGAGGCTGTTCCGATGGTGACAGTATTCCGGACCCCTCTGACCTGCCCAACAGGGTTGGAATATTCATGGCCGGTACACAAGCAGCGCTTCACTCTTCGACTGCTGCGACGATGATCGCCGGTTCAACAACGGCGACGGCTGCCGGGGCAGGAGGTCCTGTGTGCCCGCCGGCTCAAGTTTTATCAGATCTGTTCGATGCGTTGGCTGCGCTCATGGCAGAGGCTAACCCGGCGGATCAGGACGCTCATAACGCGGAGATCGCGAAGGTGAAGGAACAAATCACTCAGGCTAAAGCGGATCTTGCAGCTGCAGATGCCAGGATGACGGCAGAGCGGGCCGCTTTAGATGCGCTCATGTTGGATCAGAACGCGTCAAATGAAGTCATGAAAAGGAAATACAGATCCGGTTTGTCTTCATCTTTCGAAGGAAGGGACCTCTTCAACACCCCCGGAGCGGGAACCAGTAATCCGCCGGCGGTAAACCGGGCGGAAGCACCTGGGACGGGCGCGCCGGTCCAGCCCCGCTTAATAGATCTACCTCGCCATAACGCCGGTCGCCTCGTGTTGTGCAAACACCTCCGGTCACTACTCCAACCCGATGGATAACCTTGTTGCAGCTGCGGCACTGGAGGCTATTCAATTGAAGGTGATTCACCACAGCGGTAGAGATGCGCCGGGTCAAGGAGCTCATTAGGACAGCTTTGGTCCAACAGGAAGCGTATTCGTACAGCCGCGACCGGATCCACTCTACCCCCCGCCCAAGCCGGAGCTATAGCAGGCACGTGGATGAACCGGCCGTATCAAGTAATGCACGGCGTGGTGCGCCCCGTGGCAACAACCCGGCAGGTGGCATCGATAACGCCCAGGAGGTGGTGGACCGGGCCCGAGCGCGCAGGGAGGTCGAGCCTGGGGTTACCTCTAGCTCGTTGGGGGTGCCTTGCCTCGTCCCCGCTTTACGCAATGTGCGCTTGCCCAAAGACTTCAAGGGTCCGCGCAAGGTGCCAAATTACACCGCCGATTTAGCTCGAAGCATGGATAGAAAGTTATGAGATGGCCATGGAGATGCTGGATGTGGATGAGGCCGCGTGCAAAGTACTTCACCATGATGCTCAAGGCACGGCCTGCACTGGTTGAAGAGCTTGCCGCCCAATTCTATCAATTCATGGGCCCGATTCTTGCAGACCGGTTTATCCAGAATTTCAAAGATACCTGTAAGCAGCCCATGTCCGTAGTGGACTTGGCGGCTTGTGTCCAGGAAGGGGAGTCAACAACCCATTGGGTACGCCTGTTTGAAATCTTGCACTCGTCGGACCCGGATCAACGCCGACTCTGCGATCTTAACCCTGGAGGGCAACCGCCGTTTAAGCCTTTGAAGTTGAAGTTGGGGCGCATGAAGCGGTTTTGTAATGACATGGGCACTCTCATGGGCGCTTCGGTGAAGTATGCTGATTACGATAGTACCAAGGATCCCGAGTCCGATGATGACGAGACAGGAAGGAAGGAAGAACAACAACTCCAAGGGCCGGCAACATCACTCGGCAGGTAATGGTGGGGGCAAGCGTAAAAGCGAATGGCAACATGGACTTCAGAGCTAACACCAACGCGCAGGACAAGGGCCAGCGGCGCAAGGGTAAACAGCCGAATCGAAGTGGGGCGCCTAATCCCAATCCGGACCGCTTGAACTACCTATTGAATCAACCCTGTCCGAAGCATGGGACGAAGGAGACGCCAGCAAACCACCTCTTGAAGGATTGCTACATTATGCAGGAGTTCAAGAGTTCTAATGCTTTCCGGTATGATCAAGGTTCTGGCGGCGGTTCAGGATCCGGGCCGGGTTACGGTGGAGGAAACTCTGGTTCAGGATTTAATGGTAATCCGGGCGGACATAACAATCAGAACAATCAGAATAACCAAGGTGGTTACAACCAGCAGAAGCAACAGTCAGGCTATCAGAGCAACCCAAAGCAGTTGAATAGTGGGCGGTACCATGTCTTCACCACTAGCTTAGACAAGCGAGACCGGAAGGTTCAGAAGCGGGCAGTCAACGCTGTTGAACCGGCCGTGCCCCATTACCTACGCTGGTCGGAGCAGCCCATCATATGGAGTAGAGAGGATCATCCTCCCCGGGTCGACAATCTGGGTCAGCTAGCCCTGGTGGTGGCACCTCAGGTGGGAGGTTATAAGTTCACCAAGGTACTCATGGATGGAGGGAGCAGCATTAACATCCTATACTATGAGACCTTCCGTCGTATGGGGCTAACGGATAAACATCTCAAACCGGCCCAATACAAAGGTTCCATGGTGTGGTACCAGCAAGTCAGCATATCCTGTTGGTAAAATAGCTCGAAGTGGCCTTTGGTGATGAATATGACTCGGATCGGAAACATTGACGTTTGAAGTGGTAAAAATCCAAAGTCCATATCATGCCCTGTTCGGGCGACCGGCTGATGCCAAGTTCATGGCACGGCCTTGTTATATCTATTTGCAGCTCAAGATGCCGGGTCACAAGGGGACGATAACGGTTCATGGGAGCCGCAAGATCGCTTTGGAGTGCGAGGAAGGAGATGCGGCTTACGCAGAGTCGGTTTGTGCCACCGAGGAACTGAAGTATTATAAGGACAATGTTGATCCGGCGGACATGACTCCATTAAAGAAGCCAACTACAGAGCATGATCCGGCCCTGAAGTTCAAACCGCAAATGAGACTAAGCTTGTTGACTTCGTGCTGGCGATTCGTCCAAGCAGTTCAAGATCGCATACCAACTTGATCCGAAATAGGAAAGCGCGCCATCGAAGTTCATCCGTGAGAATCGGGACATTTTGCATGGAAGCCTTCGACATGCCAGGTGTACCGAGGCAACTCGCTGAGCACACTCTTAATGTTGATCCCAAGTACAAACCGGTGAAGCAGTTTCTCCGCCGGTTTAACGAAGAAAGGCGCAAGGCCATTGGAGAGGAGGTGGCCAGGCTCTTAGCAGCTAGTTTTATCGTTGAAGTCTTCCATCCAGAGTGGCTTGCTAATCCGGTGCTGGTTCTTAAGAAAAACGGCACTTCGCGCATGTGTGTGGATTACACAGATCTTAACAAGGCTTGTCCAGCAGATCCTTTTACCCTCCCCGCATTGACCAGATTATTGATGCCACTGCGGGTTGTGAGCGTTGAGCTTTTTGGATGCATATTCTGGTATCATCGGATCAAGATGGCGATTAAGGACCAGGAGAAGACGGCGTTTACCACTCCCTTTGGAGCCTTCGCTATGTATTCACGCCTTTTGGGCTCAAGAGCCCAAGCAACTTATCAACGTTGTATGTAATTGCCCGCATAAACAGATCGGTCGTAATGTGCACGCCTATGTTGATGATATTGTGGTCAAATCAAGGGAGGAGACACTGATTGACGATTTGAAGGAAACCTTTGACAACCTGCGGGTTTACAAGATGATGCTCAACCCGGCCAAATGTGTCTTTGGTGTTCCGGCAGCAAATTATTGGGTTTTCGTGTCCAACAGAGGAATTGAAGCTAATCCGGAGAAGATTACGGCTATTACCTCCTGGCTAAACCGAAGTGTATTAACGATGTCCAGCGTTTGGCGGCCGGATTGCCGCCACCGAGCCGGTTTATCACCGCCTCGAGAGAAGGCCATCCCTTTGTACCAGAATCTTTGAAGAAGACAGATCAGTTTGTCCGAGTCCACCACGAAGCGTTGGAGGACTTAAAGCGGCAATTGGCCAACTTCGCTTTGTGCTCGCCGCTCCCATTGACAAGGAGCCGCTTTTGCTATATGTTGCTGCTAATGCCAGGGCGGTCAGCGTGGCCATTGTGGTGGAGCGGAAGGAGGCAGGGAAGGAGCATCCGGTTCAACGTCCGGTTTACTATATCAGCGAGGTACCTATCGAATCTAAGCAAAGGTATCCGCGTTGGCAGAAGCTGGTAGATGGAGTTTTCATGGCAAGCCGGAAGTTGAAGCAGTATTTCCAAGGGCACCCCATCACGGTGGTCAGTTCTGCTCCTTTAGGCGATATCATACAGAACTGGGAAGCGACTGGCCGGATTGCTAAGTGGGCTATAGAGCTTGGGCCGCACGGTTCAAGTACGCGTGCCTCGGACGGCGGTGAAGTCTCAAGCACTTGTGGATTTCATTAATGATTGGACGGAGTTGCAAGCACCTGAAGAAAAGCTGGATCACACATATTGGACCATCCATTTTGACGGATCCATGCAATTGGAGGGCTCGGGGGCTGGAGTCGTATTAACTTCCCCACGAGGTGACAAGTTTTGTTACGTTCTCCGCTTAATGTTCCCTTGTACTAACAATGCAGCTGAGTATGAAGCCTTGCTCCATGGTCTCCGGATGGCTAAGGAGATGAATCTAAGCCGAGTTAAGTGCTTGGTGACTCGGACCTAGTGGCTCAACAGTGTGTCTGGCACTTGGGATTCAAAGGACCCACTCATGGCTGCATATCGTCGTGAGGTGGATATTGTCGCAGGTCATTTCAAGGGCTATCAGGTGGACCACGTGGACCGTCGGAAGAATGAAGCGGCGGACGCTTTAAGCCGGTTGGGCTCTCAACACAAACCGGTCCCGCCCAATGTTTTTCTAGGTGTGCTGCACAACCCGTCGGTCAAGCTCCCTGGTGAAGCGGATTTGGCTATTCCTGATCCGGAGGCTCAATTGGTGGCAGCTCTTCACGTCACTCCGGATTGGACGCTTCCTTATCTTGCGTACATGAACCGGGCGAGTTACCGAAGATGAGATGTTGGCCCCGCAGATAGTCCGCGATCTAAGTCTATGACCATTGTTAATGGCGAATTGCATCATTGCAGCGTGTCAGGGGCGTTTCAACGCTGTGTGTCCCCTGAGGAAGGCTATGAAATATTGCGTGAGATCCACGAAGGATATTGTGGTCACCACGCCGGTTCAAAATCCTTGGTGGCTAAAGCGTTCCGCCACGGTTTCTATGGGTTGACTGCTCATGCTGATGCGGAAGATCTGGTCAGACGATGTGATGGTTGCCAAAAGTTTTCCAGACGTGCTCATGTACCGCCCAAGAATTGAGGATGATTCCAATTACTTGGCCGTTTGCAACCTGGGGCTGGATATGGTTGGGCCTTTCAAAAGGTCCAAGGACAAGAAGACCCACCCTCTTGGTGGCGGTCGACAAGTTTACAAAGTGGGTAGAGGCGTAACACATTAGCAAGTGTGATGCGGCCACGGCGGTTCAGTTCATCAAAAGGTGATTTTCGGTTTGGCTTTCCACACAAGTATCATCACGAGATAATGGTACCAATTTGTCCAAAGGTGCCATGAAGGAGTTCTGTAACGTGAGCACATCCGGCTTGACGTTTCTTCAGTAGCTCACCCACAGTCCAACGGTCATGCGGAAAGAGCCAATAAAGAGATCTTGAGAGGCATCAAGCCCCGGCTTATGGTCCCTTTGCAGAGGACACCGGGTTGTTGGGTAGAAGAGCTACCGTCTGTGTTATGGAGTATAAATACTACGCCTAACAGATCCACGGGATACACACCGTTCTTTATGGTCTATGGAGCGGAGGCGGTTCTCCCCAGTGACATCCGTCATGATTCACCTCGTGTGGCAGCTTATGTTGAAGCGGACAACGAGACGGCACGGCAAGACGCTATGGACCGGTTGGATGAGGAGCGTGACATAGCAGCTGCCCGCTCGGCGATTTACCAACAGGATCTTCGTCGTTACCATAGTCGCCGGGTCAGAACCAGAACTTTTCAAGAAGGAGATTTGGTGCTTCGGCTCATCCAAGACCGCATCGATATGCGCAAGTTATCCCCACCTTGGGAGGGACCTTTCGTGGTCAGCAAGAATCTGCACGACGGGTCATACTATCCGATCGATATTCGAGAGCATAAAGACTCACACACGCCGAGGAGGAGACCAACAGCCGTGGAACATAGCTCATCTTCGCCTTATTATACCCGAGCCATCGGCTCTACTTATGTACATATTATGACAAAGTGTATATATTATGAATAAAGTAATAAATCGGAGCCTTAGATAAAGCGGGTATCTGTTACATTACATCATGCGTGGTTACATGGAGTTGTTACGTCTTAAAGCAGCCTCCGGTTTACCCCGAGTTTGCTTTCCAAAAGCTTTATGATATCACTTGGGGGCTTGGTGGCGTCCGAACCAATGCAACACCTTTTGATAGGCGAAAGCCACCGGATCATTTGGGGACATGGTCAAGTCTGAACCAATCATGCCTCTTGATCGGCCTAAGGCCATAGAGTCACTTGGGGCTTGGTCGAACCCGAACCATTGCCACACCACTTGATCGGCATAATGCCACGGTTTCAGTTGGGGACTGGCTGACTTGAACCATGGCTACACCTTATAGGGAGCTTGGTCGTGTCCGACCATGGTAACACCATCCGATCGGCTCGATAAAGCCTTCTTTTTTTGCAAACGGTTTATCATTGCCTTTGCTTCCATGTTTTTTCATAACTGTTATTTGATTTTGTTGCGTTTCTTAAACCGATAACATTTTTAAACCGGTTCAAACTGTCAATTGACGGAATTCAGTCCATTTTTAATCCGTAGATAATTCTTCCGGTTTGACTTTTTCTGTTAACATCCCATTATGGAGTAACAGGGGGCTTATCATGACCCGCACGGTTTACATGGTAAACCGGCATTATAAACACAGGAGCTGTTTTCTCCTTTCACGGTAATGGTTTATACAACCTCCGCTTCAAGATTGGCTAAGCCAACTTCATGCCCAGTGATGGCAGGTATTTTGTATCACAAATTTTGATTATATACCTCAATATTTCATTTCACATATATATGAATGTCACAAACCGGCTGGCGGCACAAACCGCCGTGGCAGTTTAAGATTTTGTGACTGCAGGCAGTATCAATTGAAGGTTTCAATCATTCAATCAAAAGGTGTCAGCACCATTGCACGAAGGCATATTAAAAACAAAAGTGTTGGCTATCCTATTACAAGGCATTCAGAGGCCCAAATTTTGGAATTGCTTCATAACGGGCAGTTTCTGATGCATCAACCGGTTTGACGGATTAAGCTTCATTGCCGGGTTGACGTGAAGAAGATGGGCCGTCTGGCGTTGGTTCAACTTCTTCCTCCTCACCATCCAATGGCCGGAAGTCATTGGTGGTCCAGTCAATCCGGGTTAAAGCCTGAAAGACAGCCTCTTCACTTATAAGCTCAGCCGGATCAACGTCAGGGGCATAAGTGTGCTTACGGGTTGGTGGAACAAGGTTTTGCACTTCCGGAATAACAGCTTCAACCCGTCTGTTGTTCGCGTCGTAGAAGGAGCGGTGAACCGTCAGGTTGGCCTCTTCTGCCAGTTGACTCGCCAGAGGACGCATCTCCCTTGTTACCCGTTTGAGAGCATCATTATCAAATGCCTTGCCATTTTCTTGAGCACTGGGGAAGCCTTTGGCTATGTCAGCCGGATCAAGGTCAGCTATCCATGCTTTGGCGCGAGTTAGTGCCAATAAGGTGCCAGCCCGGGCAGCGGATCGTTTCAATTCTTCTATCTGTGCTGGTATCATAGATAACCGGTCCAGTGTGTCCTTGATCAATGTCGGAGCTGCGTTATCGTAAGAAGTGGCGCAAATAACTTGCTGGGTGCCGGTATACAGCTGTTCAATTAGCGTATACGCGGCATTGAGTTTCTTCCGCATGTCAGAGCCCAGATGAGCAATGCGCCTACCTACACCGGTTTAAGAAAGTTCAGGTTAAACCGGAGGAAATTTCAAAACGGAATATTCATCACAACCTTGGTGAAACATTGCTTACCAAATATTGCGTAGGTCATGGCATTGATTTGGAGCTTTAATCCGATGAGCTCTTCCGTCACCGGTTTAATAGCTCCTTCAAAGATCCTCCGCCCGTTTAGCAAGCCCGCCTTTTCAAGATCCCACCTGCCCGCTCAGACTTAAACCACTCCTTGAGCTGCTCCATGGTTGTCAAGGCGGTTTTCAGCTCATCCTTGGCCTTGGAGGTTTCACTGTTGAGATTTCAGATTTTCTTGAAGGTCATTGATTTGTGAGGCTTGTTGGCGTATCTCACTCTGCAACAAAAAGGGAGCATGTTAATATTTTCATTACAAGTCCCAAGCGTATAACCAGTCATACACTTGGCACTTGGGGGCTAATGCATATTTGATCTTCATCTGCCAATAAAATTACAAAGTCCCAAGCTCAATACAGGTATTCAACTTGGCACTTGGGGGCTAATGGCTATTTGCTCGAACATGTTCTGATGCGGCGATATAAATTACAGTCCCGGTTTAACTATACTAAGTTGAACCGGCCCTTGGGGGCTACATCAGTGAATTCTGAAGCATTGAGTTTTATGTTAAGTCCCGGTTTAACTATACTAAGTTGAGCCGGCCCTTGGGGGCTACATCAGTGAATTCTGAAGCATTGAGTTTTATGTTAAGTCCCGGTTTATCTATATTAAGTTGAACCAGCCCTTGGGGGCTACAACAGTGGATTCTGAAAGTATTGAGTTCTATATCAAGTACCTGCTTGAAAGAAGATTACAAACAGGCCCTCTGGTGCTACTATGCAATGAAGGTGCAAGAGAAAGGCACAACTGTTTACCTCATAGCGCTCCTTCATAAGATTTACCAAACCGGCTTCAAAATCACGGCTTGTGTAGAGCCGGTTCAGGAAGCCAGAGTGAAGGTCTTGGGCAGAGAAATTGTTATAAGCTGACAGATCAGTCTTCTCCTTCCCTTTGCTCATGGCAGTAAATTCTTCCTTGACACTGTGCTTTGATAGAGCAACCGGATTGCCAGGGCGGTATATGCGGTGCCCATAACTACGACATCATCATCTTTGGTCGGGCTGGCCGGATTAGCATTTTCAACTGGGCTTGGCGCTTCCATACCCGGGCTTGGCGGATCAGCAGTTGAGTCCCGTTGTTCTGCTGCAGGACTCGGAGGTGCAGGAGGATGTGAAGTCTCAACTTGGACATCTGGTTCAACCACTGGCGGATTAGCATTGACATCTTGATTTTCCCCAGCAGAGTTGTCTTTAGAAACTTCGGGATTTTCACCATGATGCTCTAGAGTCTTTTCCGGATCAACATCCACAGTAGGGTCGAGGGTCTTGGCCTTTTTACTAAGACGAGCCTTGGTGCTACAACATCAAGGGTTAGAATACGATAAACCGACAAATACAAGGAACAAATTAAGGAGTTATATACTTACCCAGCAGCAACTTTGAGAGGAGGCAGCTGAGTGGTTGATGAACCGTCAGACGAGTTGGAAGAAGCTTGGTAATTCGGGTCAGACGGATTGAGAGGGCATCGGAAGAAACCTTTCAAAGGATAACGCTTTTCAGGAGAACAAGTCACCTCTGGACGACGTTTCGGGTTGGATGCCAGCTAAACCGGACGATGTAATTTGTTGACCGCTATACCGGGTCGTACGGCGTTCTTCAGTTTGCTGTGTCTTCAAAGAAAGTTTTGGATTCAAATGAGCACAAGAGTGAGATTGTTTCACTTTCCGGACTTTGCGGCGAATTCTTTTAACCGGTACAAGATCGTAATCGAGAAGAAAGAAGGATTACCTCAACGGAGTTCTCGCATGGCTAGCCTCAAAGCATCATCCCGGGAATTGTAGCTGTCGGTAAAATGAATGAAAAAGAACCAAGTGAGTCAAGCTATACCTCAAAGATCTCGATTCTTCATCTTCTGGCGGTTCAGAAGACTCGGCGGTTTTCCTCTTGCCAGCTTTCTTGGTGGTCTTGGTCTTTATACGAGGAACCTGGGCCGGTTTCGTTCGTTTCCAAAAGGAGCTATTTGCCTGAGAATTAATACAGAGGGATTAATACAATCAATATGGAATCAAAGTCAGTAGAGCAATTGAGAGGAACCTTACCGCGGGCGGTTTGTTGGAACCAGAACGGGGCCAACCCGGTTTGGCTGCAGGCGGAGATCGGTTCATCGAGCATTTTCTTCACTGTCTCGGTAACTTCAAGCTCAATTATTGATATCTCGTGATGTCGTTGAGGATCTCTGACGTCACCAGTGTATTCGTGCGTCAATCCGGGGCGGCGGCTTAATGGCAAGATGCCCCAAGAAACCCAGCAGCGGACAAGGTCAATACCAGTTAAAACGTTGGCCATCAGAGCCTGGAGTTTGATAATTTGAGGTGCAAAGTTCTTCCGTTCTGTGGCGGTCAAGCACAAAGGCAATGGGTGGTTGTTGCTAAGCCGGTGAGGGCGATAACCCGGCAAGGGATTTTCTCCGTTAGGAGCAGTGTTCCGGCAATAGAACCAGGTTTGATTCCAATCTTTAGGATGGCTATGATGTTTGGCGTGAGGGAAGTCCACTTCTTTCCTTTTTTGGATTGAAACGCCACCAAGTTCTGTGTTAGGACCGTCCGAGAACTCTATACAGCGGTTCAAATGAAAGAAATCTCGGAATAACTCCACGGTTGGTTCTTCTTGAAGATAGACTTCGCAGAATACTTGAAAGTTGCATATATTGGACACAGAGTTCGGACCAATATCTTGTGGATGGAGTTGGAAGCTTGCGAGGACATCCCGGAATTTTTGATCCGGCGGACTGAATCCCGGTCTAGGTGTTGCATAAAAACAATCACCTCTCCTTCTTGAGGTTCAGCGGACATTCCGATTCGGAACTTCGCCGATGGAGAACATTTTTGAGGCTAAAGCGCCCGGTGGTGGCGTAGCCGTTGAGCTGTGTTCCGTGATCCGGATGGAACCCAATTGCAAGAGGAAAATTGTTTCGCCATTCCGGAAGGGGGAGCTGAAAGAAAATCAAACAGTGCGGTTCACTATCTACGGTTTGTGTTTAAAAATTCAGTGTTAAACCGGTGAAATTACAATGCAAGGTACAGTTGGCGGTTTAAGAGAGGGCTAATGACATATGGCGGATTGGCTATCAAGGATTAAACCACCCATAGGCGTAAAGGCCCAGATTCAAGATTTACGCTAAGTGTTGGCAAAACAGGTTTCACACAATGTTCAAATCTATTTGGATCTACCGCGCATCTATAAAACAGTTTTTACTGCGTTCTTTAAAAAGCGTTCAAGAAAAACAGAGAAGGATGTATACTCTACCAGAAGAAAAGGAAGGGCTGCTAGTATTAAAAACAGATGCGAAATGACTACCGCAGGAGATCTATACCGTTTTTGGATTAAAACTACCACGACAGAAGGTAGGAAGAAGAGGAACAATGGAGGACTGTGCGGATGAGCATGCAAAGACTTAATGCAGATCTAAAGGCAAAGAAAAGAAGAAGTTTACCGCTGCAGAATACGGCGGAGGGGGGCGATGAGTCTCTGATCTAACTCAGGTTGATGCAGCGGCCTTGGTTGGTGCGGTTCTCTAAGGTCATGGACGGCGGAGCTTCAGAGCTGAGGTCTTCGCGAGGAAGAAGAAGATGCGTAAGAGGAAGAGAAAAGGGGGCCCTCGGGCTTTATTTATAAGGGAAAGAGTAAAAAGGGTAGCGAGAATCAAAGGCGTCCGAAGCGGCCGAAAGTGGGCGCGCTGTCATATGATTTTCGAGATAATCATTAATGAGAAGGGAATCTTTTTTATCCTTTTCATGCAGAGGTGATGTCATGACGGACCGTTGCGGTGCTCCGAAGATGACGTCACGGCGGTTTACAAAAAACTCACAGGAGAAGTCAATACGGCGGTTTACAGCAATCAGAGAAGGGGACATCACAGGGGTTCAACAATTACAAGAAGATGTTGAAGTTGAAGATTTTTTATCAAGGATTGACATGAACCTGTTCAAATCAATCTGGGGCCTAATGTTGGGGATATTACTATTGGGCGTAAACCGGCCTATCTGGGCCGGGTTAACTTCATCAGTAGTTCAACGGTGTAAAAGCCCAAGTATGAAAGTAAGGGCCCAAGGCACGTAGTCGGTTTAGAACTCAGAGCCGTAAACCGCCTGGTATGTAAACTTGTATTGTAAGTTAGGAATAAGGAGAGACCAACCCGGATACGAGTATGAACCGGAGATTGGGACTCTCTGAACCGACGGGCGTCACCCATGTATATAAGGGGACGACCCGGGGCGGTTCAAGGACAGACAACAACAACTCGAGGCCTAGGCGAAGCTTATTGGCTCCCTAGCCATCGAGACCACATCAATCCCATCACAACTAGACGTAGGCTTTTACCTTCATCGAAGGGGCCGAACTAGTATAAACTCTTGTGTCTTTGCGTCCGCTTTAACCCCTTCAAGTTAACCCGTAGCGATGGCTCCACGACTAAGTCCTTTCATAAGGACATCTGCCGTGACAAAACCACGAAAGGGGGCTTTTCCCTTTCCTGCGACCGAGAATCTCTGTATCGGCGCCAAGGGCGTCGCTGCTAGCAATAAAGCAAGGAAGAAGAAGTGAGCGGAACAGGAAGAGATGGGCGACGGGGGCTCCGCCCCCCTCCTCATTTATAGCAGGAGAAGGCCAACCGGCGACCTCACGATCATAGTTAATGATGGTTTTCTCTGCATGCACCAACGACTCGTCAAGTCGGGCAGTTGCCGAGGCAGCGTGGGGAAGTGGAGGCGCCCATGTCCCATCAATCGCCATGCGTCAACCGAGGCCGTAGGCTGTTGGGGCCCACGGCGCTCCATACTTGCCCCTTGGCTTCGCCTCGAAGCCAAGTTCGAACGTGCCTTGGGCCCGGGGGCTACTGTCGGTGTTTTGGGAACGGGGTCCCCAGACTTACCTGCCTGCGGCCCATGGCGTGGCTCCAGTAGTGGCCTGGTACGGCCCATCTTCACCAACAAAACACTCAAGACCCTCGTGAGGGGCCAAGCCTCGTGAGGCGGACAACACAAGACCTCCTAAGGGGCGGAGAGATCAAGGCGAGGGGCACCTCATGAAGTTCCCGTGACACAAGCCATGATGACCAAGGCCAGGAGGGCGCCATCTTGCGTAGTGTACTCGATTCCTCTTTGGTGCTAAAGAGGCAGGCGTAGGCGAGGAGTCCTGAGGCATCACGCAAAGGTTTCCATATCGGTGCAACAAGACCAAGACCAGCAGGACGGCTGGACGGTGGTCACCGTGGAGCTCAGGACGGCGTCACCACCAGAGCCTTCCGCAGGCGAAGACCATCTTTAGTAAGGATAACTTGTATTGGTTGTCCCCCTTCAAATCTGGCTGTTGTTGGATCCCTTCCCGCCTACATTTGGGAAGAGGACCAGGGCCTCTATAAATAGTACTAGCCACCACAGTAGGGGACAACTCATCTTGGATCAGATCCATTCCATCCTCACACACACAAGCTCACTTAAGCACGAGAACACCTCTCCTCAGGAGGCTGTTCTTCCTTTGTACATGTTCATCCTCAGCCCAAGAGGCAATCCACCACACCACATTGGAGTAGGGTATTACACCACATTGGTGGCCCGAACCAGTATAAACTCTTGTGTCCCTTGTTCTTCGGGCTGGAGGAGCTGAGCTTTGAGATCATGGTGAGAGCGTGAGCTAGGGGGAGGAGAGATCTTCGTGCGCACCCCAGAGTTCGAACCTCGAGGGTTTTGCCGGAAACCGTAATCCGACAACCTTCACTTCATGGGTCTTGAACCCCGCCCCCATACATGGAGATCGCAGATGGAGGACATCGTTCGCCACCGTAGAATAGGTTTAGGGTCGGGTTTCTTTTATTTTTCTGTCCTATAAAAGTTCGAAATGTAATGAAAATCTTCTGTGTTTGCATTAATCTCGGCTGGTGTATATGAACTTTCACAATAATATAGTATATTGGAGGAGTACTAGCAAGATGCGCGTGCGTTGCAGGGAACATCAAGATCTTGTGGGAGAAAAGGATGAACGAGGGAAGGCCTTATCTGCAAATGTGGAGAGGAGTGCGGGTAAATTGTCATAGTTTCCTTCCTATCCGTTAGATATAGATCTGACGGCCTATATTGCAGGAAGGCACGCACACCATCATCAGAAACTATGATTTTTATTGAACCAAGACAAAGCTAACATGCGAAGTAAATAAACACATAGGGTCTACATACACAAATTATCTTAGGCACTCCAATAGTACGTCTGATGTCTACTACGCAGCCTTCTTCTTGTAGACGTTGTTGGGCCTCCAAGCGTAGAGGTTTGTAGGACAGTAGCAAATTTCCCTCAAGTGGATGACCTAAGGTTTATCAATCAGTGGGAGGCGTGGGATGAAGACGGTCTCTCTCGAACAACCCCACAACCAAATAACAAAGAGTCTCTTGTGTCCCCAACACACCCAATACAATGGTAAATTGTATAGGTGCACTAGTTCGGCGAAGAGATGGTGATACAAGTGCAATATGGATGGATATATAGGTTTCTGTAATCTGAAAATATAAAAACAGCAAGGTAACAAGCGATAAAAGTGAGTGTAAACGGTATTCCAATGCGTTGAAACAAGGCCTAGGGTTCATACTTTCACTAGTGCAAGTTCTCTCAACAATAATAACATAGTTGGATCATATAACTATCCCTCAACATGCAACAAAGAGTCACTCCAAAGTCACTAATAGCAGAGAACAAACGAAGAGATAATGGTAGGGTATGAAACCACCTCAAAGTTATTCTTTCGGATCGATCTATTCAAGAGTTTGTACTAGAATAACACCTTAAGACACAAATCAACCAAAACCCTAATGTCACCTAGATACTCCAATGTCACCTCAAGTATCCATGGGTATGATTATACGATATGCATCACACAATCTCAGATTCATCTATTCAACCAACACAAAGAACTTCAAAGAGTGCCCCAATGTTTCTACCGGAGAGTCAAGACGAAAACGTGTGCCAACCTTGATGCATAAGTTCACAAGGTGAACCCGCAAGTTGATCACCAAAACATACATCAAGTAGATCACGTGATATCCCATTGTCACCAGAGATAAGCACATGCAAGACATACATCAAGTTCTCAAATCTTTAAAGACTCAATCCGATAAGATAACTTCAAATGGAAAACTCAATCCATTACAAGATACTAGAGGGGGAGAAACATCATAAGATCCAACTATAATAGCAAAGCTTGCGATACATCAAGATCGTATCACCTCAAGAACATGAGAGAGAGGGGGAGAGAGAGAGAGAGATCAAACACATAGCTACTGGTACATACCCTCAGCCCCGAGGGTGAAAGACTCCCTCCTCGTCATGGAGATCGCCAGGATGATGGAGATGGCCACTGGTGAAGGATCCCCCCTCCGGCAGGGTGCCGGAACAGGGTCCCGATTGGTTTTTGGTGGCTACAAAGGCTTGCGGCGGCGGAACTCCCGATCTATTCTGTTCTCCGATATTTTTAGGGTATATGGACATATATAGGCGAAAGAAGTCGGTCAGGGGAGCCACGAGGGGCCCACGAGGTGGGGGCCGCGCCCAGGGGGTAGGGCGCGCCTCCCTGCCTCGTGGCTTCCTCGAAGCTTCCCTGACGTCTACTCCAAGTCTCGTGGATTGCTTCCATTCTAAAAATAACTCTCCCGAAGGTTTCATTCCGTTTGGACTCAGTTTGATATTCCTTTTCTTCGGAACACTGAAATAGGCAAGAAAGCAACAATTTGGGCTGGGCCTCCGGTTAATAGGTTAGTCCCAAAAATAATATAAAAGTGTTTAGTAAAGCCCATAAACATCCAAAAAAGATAATATAATAGCATGAATAATTCATAAATTATAGATACATTGGAGACGTATCAGCATCCCCAAGCTTAATTACTGCTCGTCCTCGAGTAGGTAAATGATAAAAGAGATAATTTATGAAGTGTGAATGCTAGCAGGTGCACAAGTTTGATCAATGATAATTTCAATCACCTTTTCTAGCATTATCATATGTCATAACAGTAGCTCATCTCATAAAACTTTTCATGATCATGTAACAAACTATTCACGTGTTAAATTCTTGAAAACTAACAAACCGTGTTATTAGTCATCAAACAATTACAATTCATCCTATTTTCAGGAAGAGTCTATGTCAGAGATTTGATTCAGCAAACTTCACATACTCAACTATCATTTAGTTTTTCACAATTGCTAACACTCACGCGATATTTATGGGTTCGAAGTTTTAATCAGGCACAGAGAAAGATAGGGCTTATAGATTCGCCTCCCAACCTTTTACCTCAAGGGTAATGTCAACAATAATAGTTCATGATGCCTTACATCCAATTGGATATATATATCAGGATCTTTCCAACACAATGTGCTTGCTAAAGGATAAAATGTAAAAAGGAAAGGTGAAGATCACCATGACTCGTGCATAAGGTATAAGACAAGAATAAAAGATAGGCCCTTCGCAGAGGGAAGCAGAGGTTGTCGTGCGCTTTTATAGTTGGATGCACAAAATCTTAATGCGAAAGAACGTCACTTTATATTGCCACTTGTGATAGGGACCTTTATTATGCAGTCTGTCGCTTTTATTGCTTCCACATCACAAGATCGTATAAAGCTTATTTTCTCCACACTAATAGATCATACATATTTAGAGAGCAATTTTTATTGCATGCACCGATGACAACTTACTTGAAGGATCTTATTCAATCCATAGGTAGGTATGGTGGACTCTCATGGCAATACTGGTTTAGGGGATGTTTGGAAGCACAAGTAGTATCTCTACTTGGTGCAAAGAATTTGGCTAGCATGAGGGGGAAAGGAAAGCTCAGCATGTTGAATGATCCATGACAATATACTTTATTTCGGATATAAGAAAACATAACCCATTATGTTGTCTTCCTTGTCCAACATTAACCTTTTATCATGTCATATCTTAATGAGTGCTCACAATCATAAAAGATGTCCAAAATAGTATATTTATATGGGAAATCTCCCTTCCCTCAATATTCTTTCATGAATTGTTCAAGTGACCAATACAATGTCTACTAACCTTCAATAAATTTACCACCTCTACTTCTTATATGTGAAGTCATTACTCCCCATGGGATAAGCATATGAAACATATATAATTTCAGATTTATGATATTCGCTCATTCAACTATTTACTCATAGGATATAAGTGAAGCACACGAGTAAATGACAAACTACTCCAAAAAGATATAAGTGAAGATCAATGAGTGATTAAATAATTATGTAGCTATGTGAAGACTCTCTCTTATTTAAGAATTTCAGATCTTGATATTTTATTCAAACAATAAGAAAAACAAAATAAAATGACATTCTAAGAATAGCAAACATCACGTGAAGGAGCAAAAACTTATGATCAACCGATACTAACCGATAGTTGTCGAAGAAGAAAGGTGGGAAGCCAACCGGGGCATCCCCAAGCTTAGACGCTTGAGACTTCTTGATATATTATCTTGGGATGCCTTGGGAATCTGACAGCTTTTGCTTTTGTGTCTCCTTAATTCCTCTCATATCACGGTCTCCCTAAATCTCAAAAGCTTCATCCACACAAAACTCAACAAGGACTCGTGAGATAAGTTAGTATAAACCAATGCAAAAACCTTATCATACTCTACTGTAGCAAATCACTAAAATTATTATTAAACATTGCATACTAAATGCCTCTGCATATTTAATATTCCTATCCTCAAATAGAATCATTAAAGAAGCAAACATATGCAAACAATGCAAACATAACAGCAATCTGCCTAAACAGGACAGTTTGTAAAGAATGCAGCAAGATCCATACTTCCCTAGCTCCAAAAATTATGAAAGAAAATTCCTACTATAGTAAATTTATCAGAGCTTATTATGCAAAAGGTTTCAACATTTTATCACATCTAACTTTTCTAGGGAATTTTTGCAACAGCTGGAAACTTTCTGTTTCAAACAGCAACATGAAGACTTGTAAAATAGGCATAGTAAAGGCTATTAATGCCACTTTTACTGAAATAAAAGATGCAAAAGATTGTTCTACATATCAGAAAGCAAATCCTAACAAAATAAATTGAGGCTGCAAGCAAAACACATATCATGTGGTGAATAAACATATAGCTCCAAGTAAAGTTACCGATGAACGAAGACGAAAGAGGGGATGCCATTCGGGGCATCCCCAAGCTTAGGCTCTTGGTTGTCCTTGAATATTACCTTGGGGTGCCTTGGGCATCCCCAAGCTTAGGCTCTTTCCACTCCTTATTCCATAGTCCATCGAATCTTTACCCAAAACTTAAAAACTTCACAACACAAAACTTAAAAGAAAACTCGTAAGCTCCGTTAGTATAAGAAAATAAATCACCACTTAGGTACTGTTGTGAACTCATTCTAAATTCATATTGGTGTAATACACACTATATTCCAACTTCTCTATGGTTCATACCCTCTGATACTACTCATAGATTCATCAAAATAAGCAAACAACAAATAGAAAATAGAATCTGTCAAAAACAGAACAGTCTGTAGTAATTTGTATCAAACTTATACTTCTGGAACTCCAAAAATTCTGAAATAAATTGTTGGACGTGAGGAATTTATCTATTAATCATCTGCAAAAAAATCAACCTAAAAGCAATCTCCAGTAAAAAATGGGCATCACATCTCATGAGCGCTAAAGTTTCTGTTTTTTACAGCAAGATCGAAAAGACTTCACCCAAGTCTTCCCAAAGGTTCTACTTGGCACAAACACTAATTAAAACATAAAACCACATCTAACCAGAGGCTAGATAGATTATTTATTACTAAACAGGAGCAAAAGCTAAGGACAAAAATTAAATTGGGTTGCCTCCCAACAAGCGCTAACGTTTAACGCCCCTAGCTAGGCATGATGATTTCAATGATGCTCACATAAAAGATAAGAATTGAAACATAAAGGGAGCATCATGAAGAATATGACTAGCACATTTAAGTCTAACCCACTTCCTATGCATATGGATTTTGTGAACAAACAACTTATGGGAACAATAATCAACTAGCATAGGAAGGCAAAACAAGCATAACTAGAAAACTTTAAGCACATAGAGAGGAAACTTGATATTATTGCCATTCCTACAAGCATATATTCCTCCCTCATAATAATTTTCAGTAGCATCATGAATGAATTCAACAATATAACCAACACCTAAAGCACTATTTTCATGATGCACAAGCATATAAATTTTATTACTCTCCACATAAGCAAATTTCTTCTCATGAATAATAGTGGGAGCAAACTCAAAAAATAATTATCATGTGAGGCATAATCCCATTGAAAACTAATATAATGATGACAAGTTTCATGGTTATCATTATTTTTTATAGCATACGTGTCATCACAATAATCATCATAGATAGCAACTTTATTCTCATAATCAATTGGAACCTCTTCCGAAATAGTGGATTCATCACTAAATAAAGTCATGACCTCTTCAAATCCACTTTCATCAATACAATCATCATAAATAGGAGGCATGCTATCATCATAATAAATTTGCTCATCAAAACTTGAGGGACAAAAAATATCATATTCTTCAAACATAGCATCCCCAAGCTTGTGGCTTTGCATATCATTAGCATCATGGGTATTCAAAGAATTCATACTAACAACATTGCAATCATGCTCATCATTCACATATTTTATGCCAAGCATTCTACGTAATTCTTCTTCTAGTACTTGAGCACAATTTTCTTTCCCATCATTTTCACGAAAGACATTAAAAAGATGAAGCATATGAGGCACCCTTAATTCCATTTTTTTGTAGTTTTATTTTATAAATTAAACTAGTGATAAAACAAGAAACAAAAAGATTCGATTGCAAGATCTAAAGATATACCTTCAAGCACTCACCTCCCCTGCAACGGCGCCAGAAATTGCTTAATGTCTACTACACAACCTTCTTCTTGTAGACGTTGTTGTGCCTCCAAGTGCAAAGGTTTGTAGGACAGTAGCAAATTTCCCTCAAGTGGATGACCTAAGGTTTATCAATCCGTGGGAGGCGTAGGATGAAGATGGTCTCTCTCAAACAACCCTGCAACCAAATAACAAAGAGTCTCTTGTGTCCCCAACACCCAATACAATGGTAAATTGTATAGGTGCACTAGTTCGGAGAAGAGATGGTGATACAAGTGCAATATGGATGGTAGATATAGGTTTTTGTAATCTGAAAATATAAAAATAGCAAGGTAATAAGCGATAAAAGTGAGCGTAAACGGTATTGCAATGCGTTGAAACAAGGCCTAGGTTTCATACTTTCACTAGTGCAAGTTTTCTCAACAATAATAACATAGTTGGATCATATAACTATCCCTCAACATGCAACAAATAGTCACTCCAAAGTCACTAATAGCGGAGAACAAACGAAGAGATTATGGTAGGGTACGAAACCACCTCAAAGTTATTCTTTCGGATCGATCTATTCAAGAGTTTGTACTAGAATAACACCTTAAGACACAAATCAACCAAAACCCTAATGTCACCTAGATACTCCAATGTCACCTCAAGTACCCATGGGTATGATTATACAATATGAATCACACAATCTCAGATTCATCTTTTCAATAAACACAAAGAACTTCAAAGAGTGCCCCAAAGTTTCTACCGGAGAGTCAAGACGAAAACGTGTGCCAACCCCTATGCATAAGTTCACAAGGTGAACCCGCAAGTTGATCACCAAAACATACATCAAGTAGGTCACGTGATATCCCATTGTCACCAAAGATAAGCACATGCAAGACATACATCAAGTGTTCTCAAATCCTTAAAGACTCAATCCGATAAGATAACTTCAAAGGGAAAACTCAATCCATTACAAGAGAGTAGAGGGGGAGAAACATCATAAGATCCAACAATAGTAGCAAAGATCGTGATACATCAAGATCGTATCACCTCAAGAACACGAGAGAGAGAGAGAGAGAGAGAGAGAGATCAAACACATAGCTACTGGTACATACCCTCAGCCCCGAGGGTGAACTACTCCCTCCTTGTCATGGAGATCGCCGGGATGATGGAGATGGCCACCGGTGAAGGATCCCCCCTCCGGCAGGGTGCCGGAACAGGGTACCGATTGGTTTTAGGTGGCTACAGAGGCTTGCGGCGGCGGAACTCCCGATCTATTATGTTCTCCAATGTTTTTAGGGTATATGGACAAATATAGGTGAAAGAAGTTGGTCAGGGGAGCCACGAGGGGCCCACGAGGGTGGGGCCGTGCCCAGGGGGTAGGGCGCGCCTCCCTGCCTCGTGGCTTCCTCGAAGCTTCCCTGGCGTCTACTCCAAGTCTCCTGGATTGCTTCCGTTCCAAAAATAACTCTCCCGAAGGTTTCATTCCGTTTGGACTCCGTTTGATATTCCTCTTCTTCGAAACACTGAAATAGGCAAGAAAACAACACTTTGGGCTGGGCCTCCGGTTAATAGGTTAGTCCCAAAAGTAATCTAAAAGTGTTTAGTAAAGCCCATAAACATCCAAAACAGATAATATAATAGCATGAATACTTCATAAATTATAGATACGTTGGAGACGTATCAACGTCCACTACACATTCACGCATTTCACATCTTTCTACATCCACGGGAACCTAAGAAAGGATTAACGTAAATTGCCTCTCTCTCTCCTCCCTTATTTTCAAGGTAGTGGGCCCCTCCCTCCCGCCAATCTACAATCAACTGCTCACACGTTTCACATTATGTTAATTACGTAACTAGGATTACATAGGTGTGGCATTACTTGTCCTAAAAACCCAACTAAGCCAAACTCCCAGCATATCATGCGGGAAAAGACCCGTCTGCGCCGTTTTAGTCGGGATTAATGGATTACTAGTAGTAGTATCGATGGAACGCACGAAGCACCATGTTTTTTTGAGGGGGCGAAGCACAAGTTTAAAATGAAAAAAGGAGGTACACTCACAGCACCCCTGTCGCGGTCGCATTGCACCCCACACACGTTCGGTCCTGCACACGGCTCACGCAAACGGAACGCGCTTCGGCTTGCCTCTTCAGCGACACGTGGGGACTGCACTTCGAGAAACCGACCATGCGCCAAACTCCCCCAGCCTACCGTGCGAACCCCCCCCCCCCCCCCCCAAAAAAATTCCCCCCAAATCCCAAATTCAACCGCCCTTCAGCCAACTAGCCTATAATATTTCCCAAACCCCCTCTCGCCCGTCCCCCTCCACTCCATTCGCTCCGCCAAAGCCACCCTCCCCGCCGCGCCGATACATCGGCACCGCGGTTTGTCGAGGGGGCACACGGCGATCCTCTTGCTCCCGCAGTACGCTCTCGTAGACTGTCGTCCTCTAGTCGCGCCGCCACCGCTGGCGACGTTCTTGTGGAGGCGCACGGCGGTCAGCGCCGCCACCGCTGGCGATGTTCGTGTGGAGCTGCCCGGCGATCAGCTTCTCCAATGGTATGCGCATTCTAGACTAATGCCCCATGCATGTCGGTGTAGCGCTGAATGTTAGCTGATAGATGCTGTTAATCTCACGGTTTGCCAAAGTAGTTTACAGTCAGTATGCTCTGCTTAAGAAGCTTCCTTGCCTGCTCGCACTCAATCTGCTTAGCTGTGTTGGCATGCCATGCCCGATTAGTTGCTAAAATATCCTGCCATATAATTATTGTCACGTAGATTGCCATGATCTAGTAGCCAATCTGTTAGGTGAAATAGCTCTACATCATTTTATACTCGATCTTTGTGGCTGCGATGGGCTTCGATAGTTTGATGGCTGTGTGCTCAGCCTCATTAACTGCTGAAACAACATGCCATAATTTAGCACTCAAATCTGTTTGTTGAATTAGCTTTAAATATATTTCGTTACCTAGATCTGCTCGTCCTAATATCTTGCCATAGCTTTAGACATCGACCTAGGTATATTTTTCTAGACTTCATAAAAAAGCATATATGTTTTTCCTGTAATATCTAGTAGAAGAACTAATTTGTATGTCTAACAGATGGACACGACTTGGATAACTTCTGCTCGAAGATTCTCCGCTGCATATGTCGAGGCGGTTGAAAACTTCATGAACTTTATCAGAGTTGAGTACAGTGGTCCGAAATCAGATGTGCTCTGCCCGTGTAGCAATTGTATGAATTCAGTTACAAGACCCCAGTCAACTGCGCAAAATCATCTACACTTGTATGGGATGTCGGTCACATATGCTAGGTGGGTTCATCATGGTGAATCTGTGAACGTCAATGTTACTGACTACATGGAAGTAGCAGATCACCATCTTGATCTGCCTGATGCTTAGGTGGAAGAGGAGGAGGAGGTGGTGGTGGCAGAGCCAGTGAGTTTGCCCAACATTGAAACAATGCTACTAAATGCTTGTGCATTTCGTGAACTTTCACCCGCAGAAGAAAAACGTTGGGCCCGCATGTTGGAAAAATGCAACGTGGCTGTCGCCCCAGGAAATAAGTTGTCAGTATTCTCAGCTATGGTCACCTTTCTTCAGGTTAAGGCATCTGAGCGGATGACCAACAAATCATTCGATGCGATGTTGGCTGCTTTCCGCAAATCTTTCCCAGATACGTCTGAGCTGCCACACACCTATAGTAAAATGAAGAATTTCCTTCGCGCAGTTGGAATTAGATATGATATGATCCATGTTTGTAAGAATAATTGTGTTCTGTTCCGGAAGGATTATGCCAACTTAAGTGAATGCCCGAAATGAAAATCATCAAGATGGAAAGATGGCGATGCTTCTGAGAAATTTTCCAATTATACCAAGATTGCAGAGGTTGTTTCATGGTCTTTGAAACAAGAGAGGATGTACTGTGGCATTCTAGGAACCAGGAGTACAGAGATCAGAATGTAATGAGCCATCCATCTCATGGTAGTGAGTAGAAAAGCTTCAATCAGAAACACAAAAAGTTTGGTGCTGACCCGAGAAAAATTAGACTTGGCTTAGCTTCAGATGGATTTATCCCATTTGGCCACTAGAGCGCCACATATAGCATGTGGCCACTGCTTGTTATCCCTTACAACATGCCTCCAAATGTCTGCACCAAAGAAGCAAACTACATGATGGCCTTGCTCATCCCAGGTACAAAAAGTCCTGGAAATGATTTTGATTTTTTCATGGAGCCTCTTGTGGAGGAACTTCAACAACTACGGAGGGGTGTTCTCACTCGAGACCTATATAGCAACCCACCAGCTTTCTGTGTGTTGTTATAATTTGGTGCATCCATGATTATCCGGCTTTGGGCACTATGTCAGGGTGAACAACACATGGTTACAATGCATGTGTTCGCTGTGATTGGAATCCGCTGTCATGCGCAATAATTAGCAAGATCTGTTACATTGGACACCACCGTTTCCTTGCCAAGGACAAGCCGCATCCTACAAAATACCGAAGACATGTGTTCAATGCAAAGCGTGAAAACCGTGATGCGCCAAAGAGGCTCACCGCCGATGAGTTGCAAGTGGAATTAGAGAAGGTCAGGCATATTACACAAGGAAACCATCTCGGTAATGGTAGCGGGAAAAGGAAGCGTGGTAGGGCATAAGAGAGATTATTGTTTACCCGCATGTCCACTTTGTGGGACTTGGAGTATTGGAAAGATTTAGATCTGCAGCATAATCTTAATGTGATGCACATCAAGAGAAATATATGTGACAACATTATCGGCACACTTCTTAATATTGAAGGCAAGACGAAAGATACCTTAAAATCTAGGATTGATTTGACACACCTGGGTATCAGACAGGATTTGCACGTGCAAGATGAAGGTAAACCATGGGATATGGCACTAGCTGTGTATGTCTTGGACAAGGTAAAAAGAAAAGAATTCTGTGAGGTCCTGTCACGTGTGAGATTCCCACATGGATTTGCTTCCAACCCTGCAAGGAGAGTCAGTGCAGATGGAAACAAGGTACAAGGGTTGAAAAATCATGACTTCCACGTCCTACTTCAAAGGGTTTTACCTGTTATCCTTAGAGGATTGTGCCACCCTAACTTATACAGAGCAGTTGCAGAGTTGGGACAATTCTTCAGGGAACTCTGTAGTAGAAATATCCGGGTAGATGCTTTGCAGCGTCTTAGAGACAAGATACCAACTATCCTATGCGACCTTGAGAAGATATATCCTCCAGCTTCCTTTGATGTGATGGTGCATTTGGCTATTCATCTACCTGATGAGGCACTACTTAGATGTCCAGTACAGTATGGCTGGATGTACCCTAGAAACGCGGCTAGGCACTTTCAAGCGCTATGTTAGGAACAGAGCTAGACCCGAGGGTTCCATTGCAGAGGCCTACATTACTACAGAAGCATTGACATTCTGCTCAAAATACATTGAAATAGCTGATCAGCTTAGCAAAGAGGCGGGTGAAGACAATCCCGAGCTCAATGTTTTCAATTATTCTGTTCGAGTTACAGGAAGAGTCGACAAGAGGACAAACCTAAAGATTTGCACAAAATGGTTTGGTATGTGTTGAATAACTGTCGTGAGATACTACCTTATATCAAGTAAGTGCTAAGTACTGCAGCTTATACATCATAATCTACTAAACTTGCAGCACATTCTTATATATTTAGATGTTTGACGTGATCACTATGTTGTGCAGCATCTACAAAAAGGAGTTACTACAGCAAAATCCAAGAAACATTGACAAACTGGTTATGGCAGGATTTGTGAAATGGTTCAAGAGCCATGTAAGCTTTTGAATTGCAGTGTCAGTTTTTTTAATATATAGAGTACATAAGATGATCAGCTTGTCTATTTTCTAACCATAGGTTAAGAAGATGCAGGAGGATGGGCAGGCAGTTGATGATGCCCTTTACGCACTAGCAATGGGTCCTGATACTCGTGTAAGACATTTGGAATCTTGCGTTGTTGGAGATGTGCGCTACAACACCCTTGCACGCGACGAAGGAAGGAAGACATAAAACAGTGCCATCATGAGCACGAATATGTACGACAGAGAGACAACTGAAATGTATGCTAACATAACAGACATTATTCAGTTCCAGTATATCTCCAGTTTCAAGGATCATTGGTGTGCGGTTCTATTGTGTTGTCATTGGTATAGCCTATTTTCCAGGATCGCAAAACCCAGAGCTGACGATTATTTCAAATCCATAAATGTCAAGGCGGCGTACCAGACCAACAAGAATTTTATTTTGGCAAATCAAGCAACACAGTTATTTTTCTTGGAAGACACATTTGTACGTAGCGATGAGTGGAGAGTATAGCAAAGGTTTGAGCCGAGGAATTCGTTTAATGAAGTTGCACAACAACATGACTGCTCCCGATGTACAAGATTCCACAGATGTTCCTAATATCTTTGAGAACCATCACGTCAATGACGCTGGCGAAAAGATTGCATGTCGTGCCGTGGACATACAAGAGTTGATCAAGAAGAAGCCAACATTCGAGGACATTGAGGATGAAGAAGAAGATAACACTCTGGGGAATTGCGATTCAGACTGATACGCATGGCGAAGATGTTGACGCCGCTACTGCGGATGATGATTAGATTGCTTTTATTGTATTTGCCTGTCAGAACATGTTTTTTTATCTACTATGTGAAATTGTGTTTGCTATGACAACTGAAACCCGATGAACGTGTTGTTTAGTATTTTGCTATGAGAACATCACTTGTTATGTATGTTGATTTGTGTTTGGTGATGGTTTGACAACTAAAACATGATGACATTGTTGTTTAGTTGTACTCATATTTGGCTGTGAAACTTGATTTTGATGACATAGTTTGCTGTTGGACTGCAATTTGCTCGATGTCTTTGAATGGGAACAAAGCTAACCCGAATGGGCCTCTGCTTATTTATTTATTTATTACCAAAAGGGCCTTTGATATTTATTTACTAATGAGGAAAAGGGGATACCCCCCGTTTTTCGTTAACAGAAATCATTAGATGTTCACAACACTACGCCCAGCCTGCTACACAGGTTTCATTCATTACTAGTTTCAGCAAAGTGCTCATGTCATAGCCACTGAATACGTCATGAGTGCTACATACACTGCTAATAAAGAGACAATCATCCTACATAGCACATCGATTTTGCCCATTATCTTCACAAGCTCTTTCATCTCCTCATCGTTGCCAAGGCCGTATAGCAATTGTTGCTTGGCCATGATCAGCGGAACTGCATCTTTAACCTTCTGCTCTGCATCTTCCTCTTCTGCCATTCCTTCAGTTACTTGTCCAACACCCCAGCCTGCTGGTATTGGGATTCCTCGGCTAACCAAATAATCAGTGTAGTTGCATTCCCCACATCAGCAACTTCCCAGAAATACAAATCACACGAATCTTCCCTTTTCTGCACGAATCAAATTTGAAGATCAGCAACCAAACTATTAAAAAAATCAGCAACTTAAAGGAGCAGAACAACACTTAAACATATTATTACCCCTTGATTCGGGCATTTGTAGAAGACTCGGCCAGGGTTGAGGATTGTGGTTGAGACGCGACGGATGACTCTGCGTGATTTGCAGTATTGGCGCCACACCAATGGCAGCGGGTTGTGATGAGCAACCGGCTGCAGTGCGTGTGCCGGCGGGGGTGTGATGAGACCCACAGGCGATGGTACGGGTGTCGACTTGGCACATATCTGGTTGTTTCCTGCTGAAGAGAAGGTGGACGAGCAGCCAGCGGACATGGTTGCTGCAGCTAGAGCTTCTGATGCTAGGCAGAGTAAGTAGAGAAGAGGAGAAGCGAATGTTGGATATGTCTGTTTCATTACTTGCAGAGTAGCATAGCACCATATATAGTCATAGTCTAGGTTTGGATTCAAACCAGCTACAGGAGCACTTCTCTCATTTTTCTAAAACTCAGCAACGTCTCTTTACGGGTACACTAGCTTGTTCTGTACGCCTTCTCAAGTCTTTTATTTTCTTTCTTTTTCTTTTTGCGAGGAAGGAAGGAGGACACAATTGAGAGTTCCTGGGACTCGAACCCAAGAACTCTTGGTTGAAAACCAAGCGTGCTGGTCACTTATGTGGTGAACATTCCCTGGGAGGAGGACGGCAGACGAACGCATTTTCCTCACAATTTTAGTTACGACACAAGATCGAACGGTCGCAGTTTCGGGAATGTTATCAGGCGAACGAGGCCAGTTTTTGTTTCTTCCTATATATAAAAAAGTATGCTACTTGGTGTTAGCTTAGTCAACAAACGGTTGTGCCAACCTTGACCATTGGATTGACATTCAACGTCTGTCGTGTTTCTTCAGTATCTTCTTCCTCCAGCCGCCAAAGCCAAACTAGCGCTAGCGGGACCGCCTGCTCCCGCCTCCCATGGCTGGTTGTGCTTCCGCGCACGCATCATGGCCACATCGCACCCTAAAACACTGCGCATCTTCCCCAACTCCTATTCGTTCCCGTCCGAGGCCTCACCATCGTCCTCCGCCTTGGTCCGCTTGCCGTGGCGCCGCCCTCCGGTGTTGTTAACATGGTAAACAACCGAGAGGAATAAGGAGATGACTGTACATGGTGAGGATGATAGTAGGGACCAATGAGCAGATAATTTTGTTTTTTCGGGATGGAGAAGGGTATCCACTTTGGGTTGTTCGGGAGCTGGCCCGTGTAGCCCAGGTGCTTTTATTTCATATGTTTAGCACATGACCAGCCCAGTTTGTTTTTTTTCCTTTACGAAAATGGCTAGCCCAACTATTTTGTTTTTTGCGAATAACCAACGTAGGCCTACTTGCTTTTCTACACCTATTTGGGGCCGGAAATCTTTCAAGACGAGGAGGGATGCATTTTGCCCAGGAAATGGGCTACAAGTAATAAGAAATGGGCTATACGTAATAATAAATGGGGTGTAAAATGAAAAAATATAGCTAACGGGCAATTAGTTCCAAAATACTTTTTCTTTCGGATTTTGATATTTTAGATTTCATTATTTTTGTGCAATTAAAATTTCATTGGATTTAAATTAAGGTATGTTTACTTTTTAGATTAATTTGAATCTGGCTAGAAATTTCGGGTTGTATGCTGTTTGGGATAGATTTGGAGGCTGACTTGTGGGTCTACTAGGTTGACGTGTACGAAAGGCTTTGTCAACTTAATCCACAAACGATTCTAGCAGTGCCCATTGGATGTTAATCCAACGGTCGTGCTACTTCTTCAATATCTGATCTTCTTGCTCCACCAAACCAAAGGTCTTGGTGGGACTGCTCGTTGTCAGCTTAATCGTGGCTGTGCTACCGCACAGGCCGCACCGCCCCACCCTACTCCATTGCTGGCCAGGCCATTCCTCTACTCACACACACCTCCTGTTATTTTCCGGCGACGACAGCCGGACCAGTAAACCCTCGCAGTCCCCACCGGGTGGGCAACCACCGCCGAGTCTTCCTCAGCTCCATGTTGTTCCCTTCCTAGGCCTCGTCGTCGTCCACCGCCCTGGTGCTCTCGGCACGCCGTGGTCAACATGGTCAACAAACGACATCCATCGGACGTGGACTGGACGTGGAGAGGCTGACAGCTGGGTCCACGGCCGCACACAAGGAAATGCCTCCTTACTACGCACAAAATAATGATTCCTCCACCTAACATCTGGGACCCACCGGAAGGGCCTCAGTATTTTGTGAAAAAGACGTTCCCCCACTGACAGGTTGGGCCCACCATCTATATCTTCGCATGCAAGCAAGTGCCTCCTTATTACGCACAAAAAAATGAATACTCCACCTGCTAGCTGGGACCCAGCATAGTGGGAGGCTGACTTGTGGGCCTACTAAGTTGACGGGGATGGAAGGCTTTGTCAACTTAGTCAATATGAACGATTCTTGCTCCAGTGACCGTACGATGTCCATCCAACACCCGTAGTGCTTCTTCAACCTCTGGTCTTCTTGCTCCAGCCGCCCAAAGCAGCGCCGGTCATGTCGCATGCTCCTGCCTCTCGTGGCCGGCTGTGCTGCCGCGGAGGCCTCACCGCCCTACTACTCCTGCCGCTGGCCAGGCCATCCACTCACCCACTGCTACCTCTTGAGCACTGCGTTCGTTTTCCCTTGAAGAGGAAAGGGTGATGCAGCAAAGTAGCGTAAGTATTTCCCTCAGCTTTTGAGAACCAAGGTATCAATCCAGTAGGAAGCTACGTGCGAGTCCCTCGCACCTACACAAAACAAATAAATCCTCGCAACCAACGCGATAAGGGGTTGTCAATCCCTTCATGGTCACATACGAGAGTGAGATCTGATAGATATGATAGGATAATATTTTTGTTATTTTTGTGATAAAGATGCAAAGTAAAATAAAAGCAAAGTAAAAAAGAAAAGGAAATAACTAAGTGTTGGAAGATTAATATGATGAAGATAGACCCGGGGGCCATAGGTTTCACTAGTGGCTTCTCTCAAGAGCATAAGTATTTTACGGTGGGTGAACGAATTACTGTTGAGCAATTGATGTAATTGAGCATAGTTATGAGAATATCTAGGTATGATCATGTATATAGGCATCACGTCCGAGACAAGTAGACCGACTCTGCTGGATCTACTATTATTACTCCACTCATCGACCGCTATCCAAAGATGCATCTAGAGTATTAAGTTCATGGAAGCAGAGTAACGCCTTATGCAAGATGACATGATGTAGAGGGATAAATTCATGCAATATGATAAAAACCCCATCTTGTTATCCTCGATGGCAACAATACAATACATGCCTTGCTGCCCCTCATCACACCTTTGGGAAAGGACAACGCAAGATTGAGCCCAAAGCTAAGCACTTCTCCCATTGCAAGAAAGATCAATCTAGTAGGCCAAACCAAACTGATAATTCGAAGAGACTTGCAAAGATAACCAATAATACATAAAAGAATTCAGAGAAGATTCAAATATTGTTCATAGATAATCTTGATCATAAACCCACAATTCATCGGTCTCAACAAACACACTGCAAAAGAAGATTACATCGAATAGATCTCCACGAGAGAGGGGGAGAACATTGTATTGAGATCCAAAAAGAGAGAATAAGCCATCTAGCTACTAACTATGGACCCGAAGGTCTAAGGTAAACTACTCACACTTCATCGGAGAGGCTATGGTGATGATGTAGAAGCCCTCCGTGATGGATGCCCCCTCCGTCGGAGCTCCGGAACAGGCCCCAAGATGGGATCTCGTGGGTACAGAAGGTTGCGGCGGTGGAATTAGGTTTTTGGCTCCATATCTGATCATTTGGGGGTACGTAAGTATATATTGGAGGAAGGAGTACCTCGGTGGAGCAACAGGGGGCCCACGAGGATGGAGGGCGCGCCCCCTACCTCGTGGCCTCCTGTTTTGTTTCTTGACGTAGGGTCCAAGTCTCCTGGATCATATTCTTCCTAAAAATCACGTTCCCGAAGGTTTCATTCCGTTTGGACTCTGTTTGATATTCCTTTTTTGCTAAACTCTGAAATAGGCAAAAAACAGCAATTCTGGGATGGGCCTCCGGTTAATAGGTTAGTCCCAAAAGTAATATAAAAGTGGATAATAAAGCCTAATAATGTCCAAAACAGTAGATAATATAGCATGGAGCGATCAAAAATTATAGATACGTTGGAGACGTATCAGGCATCCCCAAGCTTAATTCACCTTTCGTCCTCGAGTAGGTAAATGATAAAAACAGATTTTTTGATGCGGAGTGCTATTTGGCATAATTTCAATGTAATTCTTCTTAATTGTGGTATGAATATTTAGATCCAAAAGATTCAAGACAAAAGTTTAATATTGACATAAAAATAATAATACTTCAAGCATACTAACAAAGCAATCATGTCTTCTCAAAATATCATGGCCAAAGAAAGTTATCCCTACAAAATCATATAGTCTGGCTATGCTCTATCTTCACCACACAAAGTATTTAAATCATGCACAACCCGATGACAAGCCAAGCAATTGTTTCATACTTTTGATGTTCAAACTTTTTCAATCTTCATGCAATACATGAGCGTGAGCCATGGATGTAGCACTATATGTGGAATAGAATGGTGGTTGTGGAGAAGACAAAAGGGAGAAGATAGTCTCACATCAACTAGGCGTATCAACGGGCTATGGAGATGCCCATCAATAGATATCAATGTGAGTGAGTAGGGATTGCCATGCAACAGATGCACTAGAGCTATAAGTATATGAAAGCTCAACAAAAGAAACTAAGTGGGTGTGCATCCAACTCGCTTGCTCACGAAGACCTAGGGCATTTTGAGGAAGCCCATCATTGGAATATACAAGCCAAGTTCTATAATGAAAATTTCCCACTAGTATATGAAAGTGACAAAATGAGAGACTCTCTATCATGAAGATCATGGTGCTACTTTGAAGCACAAGTGTGGTAAAAGGATAGTAACATTGTCCCTTCTCTCTTTTCTCTCATTTTTTATTTGGGCCTTTTCTCTTTTTTATGGCCTCTTCTTTTTTATTTTTCATCCGAGTCTCATTCCGACTTGTGGGGAATCATAGTCTCCATCATCCTTTTCCTCACTTGGGACAATGCTCTAAAATGAAGATCATCACACTTTTATTTTCTTACAACTCAACAATTACAACTCGATACTTAGAACAAAATATGACTCTATATGAATGCCTCTGGCGGTGTATCGATATGCAATGAATCAAGAGTGACATGTATGAAAGAATTATGAGCGGTGGCTTTGCCACAAATACGATGTCAACTACATGATCATGCAAAGCAATATGACAATGATGGAGCGTGTCATAATAAACGGAACGATGGAAAGTTGCATGGCAATATATCTCGGAATGGCTATGGAAATGTCATGATAGGTAGGTATGGTGGCTGTTTTGAGGAAGGTATATGGTGGGTGTATGATACCGTGAAAAGTCTTGGCGGTATTATAGAGGCTAGCACTGGTGGAAGGAAGAAAGTGCGTATAATCCATGGACTCAACATTAGTCATAAAGAACTCATATGCTTATTGCAAAAATCTACAAGTTATCAAAGCAAAGTATTAGGCGCATGCTCCTAGGGGGATAGATTGGTAGGAAAATACCATCGCTCGTCCCCGACCGCCACTCATAAGGAAGACAATCAATAAATAAATCATGCTCCGACTTCATCACATAACGGTTCACCATACGTGCATGCTACGGGAATATGAAAATTTAACACAAGTATTTCTCAAATTCACAACTACTCAACTAGCATGACTCTAATATCACCATCTTTATATCTCAAAACTATTATCAAGCATCAAACTTTTCTTAGTATTCAACACACTCATAAGAAAGTTTTTACAAATCTTGAATACCAAGCATATTAGGATTATTTAAGCAAATTACCATGCTATTTAAGACTCTCAAAATAATCTAAGTGAAGCATGAGAGATCAATAGTTTCTATAAAACAAATCCACCACCGTGCTCTAAAAGATATAAGTGATGTACTAGAGCAAAACTATATAACTCAAAAGATATAAGCGAAGCACATAGAGTATTCTAATAAATTCCAAATCATGTATGGTTCTCTCAAAAGGTGTGTACATCAAGGATGATTGTGGTAAACTAAAAAGCAAAAACTCAAATCATACAAGACGCTCCAAGCAAAACACATATCATGTGGTGAATAAAAATATAGCTCCAAGTAAAGTTACCGATGTAAGCAGACGAAAGAGGGGATGCCTTTCGGGGCATCCCCAAGCTTTGGCTTTATGGTGTCCTTAGATTATCTTGGGGGTGCCATGGGCATCCCCAAGCTTAGGCTCTTGCCACTCCTTGTTCCATTATCCATCAAAATGTTTCACCCAAAACTTGAAAACTTCACAACACAAAACTCAACAGAAAATCTCGTGAGCTCCGTTAGCGAAAAAAAACAAAAGACCACTTCAAGGTACTGTAATGAACTCATTCTTTATTTATATTGGTGTTAAACCTACTGTATTCCAACTTCTCTATGGTTTATAAACTATTTTACTAGCCATAGATTCATCAAAATAAGCAAACAACACACAAAAACAGAATTTGTCAAAAACAGAACAGTTTGTAGTAATCTGTAAATAACACAAACTTATGGAACTCCAAAACATCAGCCAAAATATGAAGATCTAGGAAATTTTTTTATTGATCAGCAGCAATTGGAATCACTATTTTATCACGTTCTGGTGATTTTTAACAATTATTTTTGTGAACAGAAAGTTTCTGGAAATTACAGCAAGATCAAATAACTATCATCCAAGAAGATCCTATAGGTTTAACTTGGCACAAACACTAATTAAAACATAAAAACACATCTAACCAGAGGCTGGAACAAATATTTATTCCTAAACAGAAGCAAAAAAGCAAAAAACTAAAAATAAAATTGGGTTGCCTCCCAACAATCGCTATCATTTAACGCCCCTAGCTAGGCATAAAAGCAAGGATATATCTAGGTATTGCCATAATTGTGGTATGGAAAGTCATGAAAACTTTTCTCATATTCTCTACGTTCAGCAGCAAATTTTCTTTGGGGCAATAAAAAATAATCAAAAGGGCTAAATTTAATGGGACAAAAGTCCCTAAGATCAAAAGGGCTAACCAATTCATCATTACAAGCATTCTTTTGGCAAAAAGTCACAAGCCTTTGTTCAAGAGGAAAACCTAATCCATTATTCTGAATAGTAAAATCATCATTAAGCTCGGAAATTCTATCAACTAGAATATCAGCTGGAACCTTTTTTCCTAAGATTTTCATTATAAGCAATATGATCCAAAGATTGTAAACGCATCATGTCTTCTTGATTAAAAAGGATAGCTTCAATGGGAGGATGACTAGCATCTACCCTATAATGCGCAATGATTTCTTTGGCTTCTTTTATTATAAATCTAAACTCATGAGCCAAAAAGATAGTGGCGGCACGCTTAACAGAAGAATGCTCAATATTAGACAATTCTAGGAAAATTCTTTGCATGCAATGATGCATGTGCATAAATTGCCTTTCAAGTTCAACTATAAGCATGGCAATAGTGTCCGCAAGACTACTAGTTCTATGAAGAATAGAACCGCCCATAGAAGGCAAAGTACCGGCACAAGTAAAGAAATCTTGAATAACTCCTTTTCCAATAATATTACCACTACCAATTTGAAATCTTTTTGTATGCAAGGTAGGGGTTCTTGAGGAGCATCAGAATTTTCTATGATATTATTATTGTCCATATCGGCAATAATTTCCCCAATTTTAGACATAACGACAGAGAGAGCGAGGGGCAAAAAGAAGGTGAACGGAAAAGGGAGAGCGAATAAAACGGCAAGGGTGAAGTGGGGGAGAGGAAAACGAGAGGCAAATGGCAAATAATGTAATGCGGGAGATAAGGGATTGTGATGGGTACTTGGTATGTTGACTTTTGCGTAGACCTCCCCGGCAATGGCGCCAGAAATCCTTCTTGCTACCTCTTGAGCACTGCGTTGGTTTTCCCTTGAAGAGGAAAGGGTGATGCAGCAAAGTAGCGTAAGTATTTCCCTCAGTTTTTGAGAACCAAGATATCAATCCAAAGAGGAGGCCACGCTGAGTCCCTCGCACCTACACAAAACAAATAAATCCTCGCAACCAACGCGATAAGGGGTTGTCAATCCCTTCATGGTCACTTACGAGTGAGATCTGATAGATATGATAGGATAATATTTTTGGTATTTTTGTGATAAAGATGCAAAGTAAAATAAAAGCAAAGTAAAAAGCAAAGGAAATAACTAAGTGTTGGAAGATAAATATGATGAAGATAGACCCGGGGGCCATAGGTTTCACTAGTGGCTTCTCTCAAGAGAATAAGTATTTTACAAGGGTGAGCAATTCTTTGTTGAGCAATTGTGAGAATTGAGCATAGTTATGAGAATATCTAGGTATGATCATGTATATAGGCATCACGTCCGAGACAAGTAGACCGACTCACCGCATCTACTACTATTACTCCACTCATCGACCACTATCCAGCATGCATCAAGAGTATTAAGTTCATGGAAACAGAGTAACGCTTTAAGCAAGATGACATGATGTAGAGGGATAAATTCATGCAATATGATAAAAACCCCATCTTGTTATCCTCGATGGCAAGAATACAATACGTGCCTTTTCGCCCCTCATCACTTTGGGAAAGGACACCGCAAGATTGAACCCAAAGCTAAGCACTTCTCCCATTGCAAGAAAGATCAATCTAGTAGGCCAAACCAAACTGCTAATTTGAAGAGACTTGCAAAGATAACCAATCATACATAAAAGAATTCAGAGAAGATTCTAATATTGTTCATAGATAATCTTGATCATAAACCCACAATTCATCGGTCTCAACAAACACACCGCAATGAGAAGATTACATCGAATAGATCTCCACGAGAGAGGGGTAGAACATTGTATCGAGATCCAAAAAGAGAGAAGAAGCCATCTAGCTAATAACTATGGACCTGAAGGTCTGAGGTAAACTACTCACACTTCATCGGAGAGGATATGGTGATGATGTAGAAGCCCTGCGTGATGGATGCCCCCTCCGACGGAGCTCCGGAACAGGCCCCAAGATGGGATCTCGTGGGTACAGAAGGTTGCTGTGGTGGAATTAGGTTTTTGGCTCCGTATCTGATCATTTGGGGGTACGTAGGTATATATAGGAGGAAGGAGCACGTCGGTGGAGCAACAGGGGGCCCACGAGGGTGGAGGGCGCGCCTTGTGGGGCGGGCGCGACCCTACCTCGTGGCCTCCTCTTTTGTTTCTTGGCGTAGGGTCCAAGTCTCTTGGATCATGTTCTTCCTAAAAATCACGTTCCCGAAGGTTTCATTCCATTCGGACTCCGTTTGATATTCCTTTTCTGCGAAACTCTGAAATAGGCAAAAACAACAATTACGAAATTTGGACCTCCAGTTAATAGGTTAGTCCCAAAAGTAATATAAAAGTGGATAATAAAGCCCAATAATGTCCAAAATAGTAGATAATATAGCATGGAGAAATCAAAAATTATAGATACGTTGGAGACGTATCACCCACACCCCCTGTTATTCTGCGGCGACGGCAGCCTCACGCCGCAGCTGAACCGGTGAACCCTCGTACTCCTCTCTGCGTGGGCTTCCACTGCCGCGTCTTCCCTGACTCCATGTCGTCCCCTTCCTAGGCCTCGCCGCCGTCCACCGCCCTGGTGCTCTCGGCGCCGCGTGGTCAACGTGGTCAAGGAATGACTTCCACCTGACAGCAGGGACCCACCGAACGGGCCACCATATTTCGCGAAGAAAAGGTTTCCCCCCTGACTGCTGGGACCCACCAGCTACATCTTCACACGCAAGGAAGTGCGTCCATATTACAGGAAAAAAATGATTCGCCCCCTGACTGCTTGGACCCACAAGCTACATCTCCGCACGCAAGGAAGTGCCTGACAGTCGGGACCCACCTGGTCGAAGCATACGTAGCGTTGTCATTCTGGCCGTGAACGTGTACGTACATAGTGGTCGATCGGTCTGTCTGCAGGCTGCAGCGATGGACCGTGGCCGTGTAAGGAAGAGCACGTGTCGTAGTAGAGCCGCGCATGTGTCGTAGTAGAGGCGCGCACGTAGCATGTACACGTACGTACAACTAGGGTGCAAGAAAGAAAATACATCCACGTACGTACATACAGGCGGAGTCTCGAACGCCTACTCGCGCGTACGTACGGCCAGGGCTCGTGTACATGGCTGGGTCGGAATGGAGAAACTGCGTCGTTGTCGTGTTCATTGGGAGCCAACCGGCTTGGACGGAACATCCAATCAAAACGAGGCCCGGCCTACTGCAGAATGGAGGAAACGGCCTTGTGTTCAACCGGCCACGGTCGAAACGGGATCCTGTTCATCGGGAGGGGTGCAGCGTCTCAGTAAACGGCGAAGCGGACATCTCTTGGACCTCCTACGGTCGAAACGGGGTCCTATTGATTTGGAGGGGTGTGGCGTACCACAAAACGGAGGAAACAGACTTGTATTGGAGCACTACGGTAGAAACGGGGGTCCTGTTCATCGGGAGGGGTGTGGCGTACCGCAAAACGGGACTCCACGGGATACTGTTCATCTCCACTGTCGACCTCCTCCAGCCTCCACGGGCTACTATTCATCCACCGTGGACCTCCTCCAGCCTCCACCTGTGACTATTCATCCACGGGCTCCTGTTCATCCAGCCTCCACCGCTCCTCCGCCGGCTACTGTTCAACCAGCCCTCTCCACGGGGCCCTCTTCAACCACCCCTCCACAGGCTACTGTTCATCCAGCCCTTCACCGGCTACTGTTCAACCAGCCTCCACATGGTCCTGTTCATCCAGCCCTCCACGGGGTCCTGTTCATCCACCCCCAACCGGCTCGATCGGGGTCATGTTCATCCAGCGGTAATGGCCTCTACTACCATGGGGTCCTGTTCATCCACCCCCCCCCATCGGGAACTGTTCACCCAAGCCCCCCCCAACAACGCTCACTGTTCATCCAGAGGCAGCATCGATCGGCTTCAGTTAGCACCAGTAGCGAAGGAATCACTCAGGTTCAGTTAACAGCAAGGGATCGATCGGGGTTCAGTAACGTAGCTAGTGCAATCGCTCGGGTTCAGTTAGAGCTCGACGCCTCGCTCGGGGTCAGTTAAAGCGCGATGCCTCGCACACATGCGCATATGTGTACAAGAGAAACGCGCAGTGCTCGGCCCCGACAACCCACCTAACCGGGAACTCCCCGGTATTTTCCTCTCCCTCGCTTTTACCACGGATTTTTCCATCATGCACGGCCCAAAGAATGTCATGCAGCTCTGTCTCCGGCCCGCCCAGGACAAAAAGCCCATTTCTGTCATGATTTTTTGTCATAGAAGTAGGAGCCCACCACATCTATGATGATACCTTGTTTTGTCACAATTATCGTCATAGAAGTGTCATAAGCATGACAGGAAAAAAATTCGTTGGGCCCAAAATGTCACGGATGTGACTTTTTTTGTAGTGTTGCAATGACATATGTACCTAAAAGCACCAAGTTAATATTAGAAGGTAAACAACAATTGCAAAATGATGTAGTACAACACTCCCTCCATCCCATTATATAAGATTTTATTACATGTATATCTAGACATCATCAAAATATTAAGGTAACACTCTTCCTTGTTGCTATGTAGCTTGGATTGCATATTTAGTCATTCAGTACAATGTATGTTTTTATGTAGCCTCAGATATTAAATATGGCCCTAGTTAACCAACTGATAAATGGGTTACAGATATATTCAGTGAAATGTCCGATTCGACGATTAATCCCTTATCAGCCCCTAGGCTATATGGTACCAGCTATCGATATCCTGAACAATGAGTACATATAAGCAACACGATGAAACTAACCTCGATGGAAAACAACAATGTTCTCAATATTGTCCTATATGAGTACATATAAAGGCATGTTAAGCACAACAGGCTAAACGTCAACCAAATATATCCATGGTACACAACATAATCTACAAATGATGGCTTCAGTTAAGCAAAACAAGAAGTGGAAAGGTGTGTTGACTGCATCAGGCATACCATTTATAAACAAGCAAATAGTCATTCAAACTAGTATTGTGCAGTTCTAAAGTACACTAGTTATTGTTAAAAAATAAAACGGCATGTTAGCTGCAACATCCTTAACAACAACCAAATATCATAATTCATAGTGGTATTGTTGAAACTCTTATTGATGAAATTGAACTGCATGGCAAATAGTTGCACAAATAGGGCATCACATTGTGAAGAACTGAAATAAACAAGGCATAAGGCCATGTCTAGCCGATCCTTTAAATGTTAACGAACTAAAACCCTTCTTATGGATATATATATATATATATATATATATATATATATATATATATATATATATATATATATATATATATATATATATATATATATAGACACACACACACACACACACTCCAGCAATTTTTGGCCGTTTCTAGTCGATCCTCTAAACTTAACGTTGTAAACTTCAATTTGATCAAGTTCAAAGCTGGTTCAACCGAAAGTAGCATGCATTCAAATATAAAGTTAGATAGTTTTGCATAATCGAACATAAAATTGAAACTAAACTAAACTACTTTTGGTCGAAGTGGAGGTCTAGCCAATCCTTCCTCGCCAGGTACAGTGTGTCGAGAGCCGGGTCCGGGCCGGTGCCGTCGTCGGGGTCATTGGGGAAGATACTCCTTTTCTAAAAAAGGATATACCGAGAGCCTGAAATTTGCCGGAACAGAAATTAATCAACACCTCGGCAAAACATACGCCACTCGGAGGTGTAACCTGCAAACATGGCCGGCCACTTGGGAAAGCACATATCCTATTTGATCAACACAAGATATACATATTTATATCTACCATATGAGCATTCAAACTTGATGGTTATTACATTTCAATGGTTGAAAATATGAAAAAAATCATTTAAAAATGTCTTATAGGACTCATACTGACATGGAGATTTGGCTGGTCTCACCTCGAGGTCGGAGGGTCGATGCTTCGGGACGGCAATGAGGGATGATGGAGGGGCTCCTTGATTTGTGCAAAAACAAAAACCCTATAAGCTATCAACTAATCAAATGCATACGCCTTGCATAGCGGGGTCCAATTTGAGCATTCAAAGTAGGAGTACTTCTCCAATTTGAGCATTCAATAAGCAAAACCAAATCGTAAAATAAATAAGTATTCAAATCAGGATGCATTCAATAAGCAAAACTAAATCATCTCTTGCGTCCGTACATCATCGAATATTATAACTAATACATCTCAAATAGTATCATACATATAACATCACTAATACAGCTAAAACCCTAGAGAACGACGAGTATCGGCGCGGGCGGTTGACAGCCAAAGAGAAGGAACCATCACAGGATCATAGCTCTAGTGAGATCCCTGAAGAACCTGCCCTCCAATGCGACCATGTAGAGACGGACGTGCTCGTCCTCCTCGCTGACACGGTGATGTACCTCCTCCGCGGGGCAGGAAAGCCTCCGCACCATCACTGGCCCACACGACCGCCACCAAAGAAGGTTCGGGTCAACAACGGGCTGGCTCCTCACCAAGCTGCGCCCCCCGGAAGGTAGCACCTCCCAGTACCTGCCCGGCCGAGCCCAGTCTCGGACATGGCCCCTCTAGTCAAGCAGGTGTCCTCCGCCGAGTCGACAACTAGGATGCGGGATAGGTCAACGTCGATGCGCGAATAATTGCTTTAACTAAAAAAATAAACTAGTTTTATTATTTTTATTACTCAAAATAAACTATTTCTATAGTAAAATTTTAATTAGATCATCAAATCTCATATACCTAAATTTTCTTACTAAAAATAAACTAGTTCTATTAATTCAACTAGTTAAACTAAGCACTTAATATAAATAAAATTAAACTAGTACTTACTAAAAACAAACTAGTTCAACTAGTTCTATTAATTTTCTTACTAATTCTATTAAACACTTACTAAAAACAGTAAAAAACTATATTGAATTATTTCTCTAAACTAAACACTACTACCCTAAATTAACATCTACTTAGTTACCTAACCTAATTAACCTAGAGGGAGGAGGAGTACCTCTCGGTGGAGGACGGCCGGCGCGGGGGGCGGCCGGCTTGGAGGAGGGCCGACGCGGGGGATGGTGGCTGGAGGGGGAGGAGAGTCGGCGCAGGCGAGGGTGGTCGGCAGGAGAAGACCGGCGCGGGGGATGGCGGCGCGCGGGGGAGGGTGGTAGCGATGGCGCGCGGCAGAGGCGCGCGAGTGAGTGTGTGAGGGGGAGTGACGTCGAGCATGGGCCGTGCGGTCTGGATAAGGAGCCTGTAGTAGTAGCGCTTGTATGTAGAAAGTGCTACTGCTATGTTAAATACTAGTAGCGTTTTCTGCATAAAAGCGCTACTACTATGCCTGGCATGCCCGCAATGGTCTGGCAGTTGTAGTAGTAGCGTGTTTTATTAATACAACACTACTAGTAAGTTCATAGTAGCAGCGCTTATCATGTGCAAGCGCTACTGATAAGTAGTAGCAGCATTTTCTTATAAAAAGCTCTACCACTAAGCTCCTGTGTATAGGCATTTCCCTAGTAGTGCTCCACTCCTCGATGTCGATCTCCTCGTCCTCGCCGCCCACCTCAACGCCCTCCGCGCCGCCATACTCACCATCTTCGACCTCGTCATCGAAGGAGAGCATGATAACCTCGCCGCCCTCCATGCCGGCAAAGATCACCAGCTCCACCTCCACGAGATCTGGGTGCTGCCGGCGGAGCTCTTGCATGTAGGCCTCGTTTGGGGCCTCGGCCTCGAGGTGCTCCCAGGCCTCGTGGTCCTCCCGCTCCATATCCGAGCTCGACACCCCTAGCTCCAGCGGAAAGAGGTCGACCGGACGTGTGCCGAAGGGGAAATTAAGCCTAGTCGTTGGGTCATGGTAGCGGACCTGCCAGCAGTCGTACTCCATGGCAGCGAGCTCGGCCGTGTGGAAGTTAGCGAGCCACCGGCGGGTGGGGTCTCCCGATCCGTAATCTCGGTGACCCACGTCTGCCACCAGCACTGCCGAACCCCGAGGTAGGACCTTGTCGGCGGTCGGGCCCGAGGGAGGACGGGGATGTCCTTGAACTGGCGTAGGGGCGCGGCAGCGGGCGGATCGGGCGACCGGCGATGGCGGATTGATAAAGAGCCCGCGTAGGATAACGGGGACACCTCGGCAGCCCCCTCGCTGGCGTCGGGCGAAGGGGCCGCGATAAACCTCTTTTTGGCCATTGGCTCCTCGAGCTCCCCGGCAAACAGGCAGAGGTTGAGGATGGAGGGGGCGGCGATGGCGGCGACCTACCAATGATTTCGAGCGAGGGAGGGGTGGTGTGTGTCTGTGTGAGCGGAGGTTTTGGGGATTGTGTGGTGTGTGTGGAGGGGGCGGGGCAAGGTGGTGTTTGAGGAAATACCGCGGCAACTGAAAATTTTACTAGGCGGGAGTAAAATGCCGGGCTACTAAAAATTTGGATCAAGGGCGAGCAGATATTTTTGAGATTGCGAGGGATGTAGAGGCGGGAGTAACAAGGCGGGCTACTGAAAATTTGAATCAAGGGCGTGCATATATTTTTGAGATTTCGAGGGATGCAGAGGCGGGAGTAACAAGGCGAGGCTACTGAAAATTTATATCAAGGGTGAGCAGATATTTTTGAGATTGTGAGGGATGCAGAGGCTGGAGTAAAATACCGGGGCTACTGAAAATTTGAATCAAGGGATTGAAGCAGAGCAGGAGTAATAGACATCACACAAGGTCCACACATACTAATCGTGTGCTATCAAACATTAAAATCTTCTAGGCGGTAGATATTTTTGCGATTATGAGGCAGCAGATATTTTTGAGACCGGGAGGCAAGCCTCGTGGAGCTCAATCTCGTGTCTTGATGTGAGTGATCAGGGAACGCGTCGTGGCACACGGGTAGTCTACCGAACCGTGTCGGTTGCGTACCCAATCGCAGACGGTTTCTACATCCAACTCGCGTGCTGTTTATAAATTTGGCAAAAGGAGTAACGCGGGAGAGGGTCAGAACACGAACACACTTGCATGTGGACCAAATATATGTATGAAAAGGTTGGTTTGATGTTCGATTACCCAATGGACAACTTTGATGTGGCCCCTGTCGCACAAAAGCACAGAATTAATAGTCAGCCACCCCCTACGAACAGTCGGATTCAGGGCTCCGCAGACCCAAGAAAGGTCCAAACTCTGGGGCGTGTGCAAAGAAATCGACCTCTCCAGCCAACCAGCTCGTCACCCCCACGGCCTAGGCTGATGAATAAGGAAGAACATGGACACAAGAGTCTTACCCAGGTTCGGGCCACCTTGCGGTGTAAGACCATACTCCTGCTTTGTGGTGGATTTGCCTCACGAGGAGCTGAGGATGAACTAGTATAAGGGAATAACAACCTCGCGAGGTCTGCTCTGGTGCGGGAATGAGTCGACTAGGTTCGGATCCTTTGCTACGGTGGTGGCTAACCTATACTTATAGTGGCCTCAGTCCTCTTCCCCCAAAACGTAGGCGTGAGGGGATCCCATAGTGGGTGATTTGAAGGGGACAAGTAGTACATCTTATCCTGATGAAAGTTTGTCTTCGCTTGCAATGCTTCTGGTCGTGATGCTGCGGTGAGCTCGGTGATGACACGCGTCCTGCCGTCCTGGAAGTCTTTGTCTTGTTGCACTAGAACGGAAACCTTTGCCTGATTCCTCGGGAACCCGCGTTACCGCGACCTCATGAGGTTGGGCACCTGCATATAAATCTCCGCTCCTAGGAGACCGCATGGAGAGGATGCTCACTCTGGAGGTCTTGGTGTCGCCCACCTCGTGAGGCTTGGCCCCTCGCCAGGGTCTTGTCTTGATGGTTGTGTAGATGGGCCAAACCAGGACGTCGATGGGGCCACGCCGTTGGCTGCAAGCAGGCAAGTTTGGGTACCCTGGTTCCCAGAACACCGACAGTAGCCCCCGGGCCCAAGGCATGCTTGGATTTGGCTTCGAGATGAAGCCAAAGGGCAAGGGCGAAGCGCCACAGGCCCCAATCGTCTGCGGACCAGGCTGGCGTGTGGCGCTTGATGGGAAGTGGGCGTATCCACTTCCCCATGCTGCCTCGACAACTGCTCGACTTAACAACTGCCTGGCGCATGCGGAAAGGCCATCATTGGTTGGAGCGTGAGAGGCCGGCGACGAGTCCTCCTCCGGCTATAAATGGGAGAGGGGGCGGAGCCCCCAGCTCATCTTCATCTTCTCGCCTCTTGCTCCTTCTTCTTCTTCGTCCCGTCATCTTTCCAGAGCATCAATGGCGACAGTGAGGAGGTTCTCCGCCGCGGAGAAGGTAAAAACCCCTGATGACCCACAAGTATAGGGTATCCATCGTAGTCCTTTCGATAAGTAAGAGTGTCGAACCCAACGAGGAGCAGAAGGAAATGACAAGTGGTTTTCAGCAAGGTATTCTATGTAAGCACTGAAATTATAAGTACCGAGTAGTTTGATAGCAAGATAATTTGTAACGAGCAAGTAACAATAATAGTAACAAAAGTGCACCAAGGTATCCCAATCCTTTTGTGGCAAAGGATAGTCCAAAACGGTCTCTTATGATAAGCAAAGCATTCTTGAGGGGACACATGAATTTCATCTAGTCACTTTCATAATGTTGGTTTGAATTGTGTTCGCTACTTTGATAATTTGATATGTGGGTGGACCGGTGCTTAGGTGCTGCTCTTAGTTGAACGAACCTCCTACTTATGATTAATCCCCTCGCAAGCATCCTCAACTATGTGAAAATTTTTAAGAATAAATTCTAACCATAGCATTAAACTTTTGGATCCAAATCAGTCCCTTACGGAATAGCGCACAAACTAGAGTTTAAACTTCTTTCTCTCTTGCAACCCATCATCTAATAACTACTCCACAATGCATTCCCTTAGGCCCAAATATGGTGAAGTGTCATGTAGTCGACGTTCACATGACACCACTAAGGGAATCATAACATACATACCATCAAAATACCGAACACATATAAATTTCACATGATTACTTGCAACAAGATTTCTCCCGTGGCCTCAAGAACAAAAGTAACTACAAGTACCAATCTATAGTTTCGGTACAAAGATTGAACACAAGAGATGAACTAGGGTTTGAGAGGAGATGGTGATGTTCAACATGGTGATGGTGCTTGCCCTCTCCAAGATGGTAGAGTTGTTGGTGATGATGATGACGATGATTTCCCCCTCCGGTAGGGAAACTCCCCCGACGGAATCGGTCCGCCGGTGGGCAAAAGTGCTCCCGCCCAAGTTCCGCCTCGAGACGGCGGCACTTCGTCCCGAAAGTCCTCTTCTTATTTTTTCTAGGTCAAAGACTTATATACCAGAAGAGGTAGAATATTTCTAGCCCCCTCTTGTACTTATTGGCTCCAATATTTCCTATATATTCCATAAAAAATCTCCGTAAAGTTTCAGCTCATTTGGAGTTGTGTAGAATAGGTAGCGTGACTTAGCTTTTCGAGGTCCAGAATTCCAGCTGCCGATATTCTCCCTCTTTGTGTGAACCTTGCAAATTATGAGAGAAAAGGCATTAGAATTAGTCCAAAAGGCATTATTATGCATAAAAACAATGTAAATAACAGTAGGTTAACATGATGCAAAATACAGACATAGAAGCATCATGTATATTATTATAACAGCAACAAACTTTTACATAGAACTTTTATTAGAAAACTTTCATCATATACTTCTCATGAATAAGTAACAATTCATCACAACATCGAAGTATACAACATAAACTTTATTGAAAACCAACAAACTATGTTCTCAGTCAACTTTGCAACTACAATTCATCATCTTTTCATGGTCATGTATCAGAGCCTTTAGGCAAGTCCACATACTCAACCATCATATAGTCTTCTATGATTGCTAACACTCACCGCATACACATGAGCAAAACGTTTCAAACGGACACATAGGAAGATAGGGGTTGTAGTTTAGCCTCCCTTCACCTCAAGGGTGATGTCAACAATAATAACTCATGCCACCCATATCCAAATAGATATATGTGCATAGATCTTTCCTCACCACATGATGCTTGCCAAAAGAGAAAATAAAAAGGAATAGAGAGAAAACTTTGACTCTTGCATAAAAGTAAATACATGAAAGTAAAAGATAGGCCCTTCATAGAGGGAAGCAGAGGTTTCCATGCGCTTTTTGTTTATATGCTCAATCTCTTAGTGCAAAAGAACGTCATGTTATATTGCCCCTTATGATAGCAACCTTTATTATGCAGTCTGTTGCTTTTATTCTTTGCCATCACAAGTTCGTACAACACTCAATTTTCTCTTACACTAAATGATCCAATATTTTTGAAGCAATTTTTATTGCCTTATTGCACCGATGACAACTTACTTGAAGGATCTTACTCAACCCATAGGTAGGTATGGTGGACTCTCAAAACAAGATTTGGGTTTAAGGGTTTTTGGATGCACAAGTAGTATCTCTACTTGGTGCGGAATTTTTGGCTAGCGAGGATAGGGGGCAAGCACCACATGTTAAAGGATCTATGACAATATAACTTCTATGTGAATATGAACAAACATAAATCATTACATTGTCTTCCTTGTCCAACGTCAACAATTTTGGCATATAATATTTTTTATGGGGGCTCACAATCACAAAAGGTGTCCAAGATAGTGTATTTGCATGTGAATCTTCTTTTCCCTTATTAATTCTTTCATGAATTACACCATTGAACAAGGTCATGCTTGTAAATCTCCAATAAAACTTTCTACTTATACTCTTGATGTCATTACTTAACATAAGATTAGCATATGATCTTTTTCATTTATTTCCTTTCTTTTTATTGAACATGAAAGTAAAGAAAACATAAACCAAACTAAACTTTATTATATAACTTGCACGCAATTACAAGGATAGTTCACTAAGCAAACTCTCGAAAAGAAAGGATCGAACTAAACTTTTATTCATCTAAAGCAAAATATAACTATGGATCGAACTAAGATAAGTAAAGGAAAAAGATGGTGGAGGTGATACAATACCGGGGCACCACCCCCAAGCATGGCACAAGCCAAGGGGAGTTCCCATACTTTATACTCAAGTCTCCTTTGGTGATGAAGAAGGAGGTGGTGGTGATGAAGTAGAGGGTTTCTCTTTCTCTTTCTCCAACTTACGTTGGAGGATAGAGTTATCTATCCTCAACTCATCGTTCTCCATCTCGAGCTTTATTATCCTCTTGCATAATGCCTCTATGCTTTCGTGCTTGAAACGAGGAGGGAATGGTTCATCTTCATCTTCCTCATTGGAGAACCATATGTAAGGATAGGTGTCCTTGAAGATGTTTCTATCTAAAGGCTGATAAGAAACCGGACACTCCTCGGAATTTTGAGATGACATATTTTCAGATTTGTTTGGAAAACAGCGAGAAAGAAGAATAGAAGATTTCTCCGTGATATGGTGGTCAATAGGTTCGGGGGTTATACAAAGAATTTTTATCTTGGGAAACAAGCAAACGGAAGAAAAATGGAGTCCGAAAGGTACTCGAGGTGGGCACAACCCACCTGGGCGCGCCTGGCAAGCCAGGTGCACCCTGGTGTCTTGTGCCCACCAGGGTGACCTTCCTAGTAGTTTATTATTTTCCTATTATATATCCAAAACTGACAAAAAAATATTTTTGCGAATTTTTTGGAGTCCATTTATATACCGTATGACGTACCTCCTCTTATTCACGATTCTGGAGTGTTCCGGAAGGTTTCCTTTATGTGTTCTTCCGGTGTCGTAGTTTGGATAATATTGCTTTCAACAGTAATGGGCGTACCTGAGATATAATGTTTTATTCTTTGCCCATTGACAACCTTCGGGTTAGCACCCTTGGCATTATTTATTTTGATGGCTCCAGATCGATAAACCTCTTCCATAGCATAGGGTCCTTCCCATTGGGAGAGAATTTTTCCTGCAAACAATCTGAAACGAGAGTTGTACAAAAGAACATATTCTCCAACTTTTAACTCACGCTTTTGGATTCTTTTATCATGCCATCTTTTAACTTTTTCTTTAAATAACTTGGCATTTTCATAAGCTTGGTTCTCCATTCATCTAGTGAGCTAATATCAAATAACCTCTTTTCACCGGCAAGTTTGAAATCATAGTTGAGTTCTTTAATTGCCCAATATGCTTTATTCTCTAAATCAAGATGCAAATGACAAGCTTTTCCATAAACCATTTTATAAGGTGACATATGCATAGGATTTTTATATGTTCTTCTATAAGCCCAAAGTGCATTATCTAATTTCAATTCTTCCGGGACCTATTGACTGTCTTTTGTAAAATTAATTTTATCTCTCTATTGCTAAGTTCAACTTGACCACTAGACTGAGGATGATAAGGTGATGCAATTCTATGGTTAACATCATACTTAGCAAGCATTTTATGGAAAGCACCATGAATAAAGTGTGAACCACCATCAGTCATTAAATATCTAGGGACTCCAAACCTTGGGAAAATAACTTCCTTAAGCATTTTAATAGAGGTGTTGTGATAAGCACTACTAGTTGGAATAGCTTCTACCCAGTTAGTAACATAATCAACAACAACCAAAATATGTGTATACCCATTGGAGGAAGGAAAAGGTCCCGTATAATAAAAACCCCAAACATCAAATGGTTCAGCATCAAGTGAATAATTCATAGGAATTTCCCGACGCTTACCAATATTACCAATTCTTTGACGTTCATGACAAGAGAAGATAAACTTACGGGCATCCTTGAAGAGAGTAGTCCAATAAAATCTGGATTGCAATACCTTGTGAGCAATTCTATGCCACGCATGATGCTCTCCATAAGCTTATGAGTGACATTTTCGTATGATTTGTCCATTTTCATTCTTAGGTACACAACTTCTAATAATACCATCTACTCCTTGTTTACAAAGATGTGGGTCATCCCAAAAGTAATGTCTTAAATCATAGAATAACTTTTTGTTTTGTTGGTATGTGTAGCTGGGTGGTATATATTTAGCAACAATGTAATTAGCATAGTCAACATAACAATGAGTGTTATGAGAAACATTTATTGCAACTAATTGCTCATCAGGAAAACTATCATTAATAGGTTGTGGGTCATCAAGAATGTTGTCAAGCCTAGACAAGTTATCAGCCATGGGGTTCTCAGCTCCTTTTCTATCAGTGATATGTAAGTCAAATTCTTGCAGTGAGAGAACCCACCTAATGAGTGTAGGTTTAGCATCTTTCTTTTTCATAAGATATTTTATAGCAGCATGATCAGTCTGAACAATAATCTTAGAATCAACAATGTAAGATCTGAATTTATCACATGCAAACACCACTGCTAAGAATTCTTTTTCAGTAGTAGCATAGTTTTGTTGAGCACTGTCTAGAGTTTTACTAGCATAATGAATAACATTTAACATCTTATCAACTCTTTGTCCTAGAAAGCACCAACAACATAATCACTAGCATCACACGTAATTTCAAAAGGCAAGTTCCAATTAGGTGGTTGAACAATAGGTGCAGAAATTAAGGCTTTCTTAAGTGTGTCAAAGGCTTCTACACAATCATCATCAAAAACAAATGGAACATCCTTTTGTAAAAGATTTGTAAGAGGCCTAGAAATTTTAGAGAAGTCTTTAATAAACCTCCTATAGAAACCAGCATGACCGAGGAAACTACGAATACCTTTGATATCTTTAGGACATGGCATTTTCTCAATTGCATCAACTTTAGCTTTATCCACCTCAATACCTCGTTCAGAAATTTTATGTCCCAAGACAATACCTTGATCGAGTCTATAAGCATAAGTTCCAAAAGGACAAGTAAAGGTGGTTTTCTCTTGATAAAAAACTAGAATATCCATCAAGAAAGCAAAAATGTGTGTGCTTTGACAATCTTTATAACATTTGATCAATAAAAGGCAGAGGGTAATGATCTTTTCTAGTAGCTTTATTTAATTTTCTAAAATCAATTACCATTCTATAGCGAGTGATAATTCTTTGTGGAATAAGTTCATTCTTATCATTAGGAACAACAGTAATACCTCCTTTCTTAGGGACACAATGAACATGACTTACCCATCTACTATCAGCTATAGGATATATTATACCTGCTTCCAGAAGCTTCACTATTTTCAGTTCTTACCACTTCTTTCATTTTAGGATTTAAACATTGTTTGTGATCAACAATGGGTTTAACATCAGGTTCCATATTAATTTTGTGCCGACAGTGAGTGGGACTAATGCCCTTTAAATCATCAAGAGTATACCCAGTAGCAGCTCGGTGCTTCTTCGGAACCTTCAATAATCTTTCTTCTTCATGTTCTGAAAGGTTAGCACTAATAATAACATCATATATATTCTTCTCATCAAGATAAGCATATTTCAAAGTGTCTGGAAATTGTTTTAATTCAAACACAGTATCACCTTTAGGTGGAGGAGGACCTCCTAGAGTTTCAATAGGCAAATTGTGTTTAAGTAGAGGACGTTGTTCAAAGAAAATCTTATCTATTTCATTTCTTTCATGCATATGCATGTCATTCTCATGGTCTAGCAAATATTGTTCTAGTGGATCAGTAGGAGGTACGACAATAGAAGCAAGACCAATTGTTTCATCCTTACTAGGCAATTCTTCCTTATGATGCTTTCTACTAAACTTAGAAAAATTAAAATCATGAGACTCATCACCAAAACTAACACCGACAGTTTGTTTCTCACAATTTATTATAGAATTGATGGTGTTCAAGAAAGGTCTACCAAAGATAATGGGACAAAAGTCATCTTGGGGGGAACCAAGAATAAGAAAATCAGTAGGATATTTTATTATCTCACACAAGACTTCAACATCTCTAACAATCCCAAGTGGTGTGATTGTGTCACTATTAGCAAGTTTAATAGTAACATCTATGTCTTCTATTTCACTGGTGCTATATCATTCATAATTTCTTGATATAAGGTAAAAGGAATAGCACTCATGCTAGCACCTATGTCACATAAGCCATGATAACCGTGATCTCCTATCTGAACTGAGAAAACAGGCATGCCAACAATGGGTCTATGTTTATCCTTTTCATCGGGTTTGGCAATTCTAGCAGCTTCATCATAGAAGTAAATAACATGCCCATCTATGTTTTCAACCAAGAGATCCTTAACCATAGCAACACTAGGTTCTACCTTGACTTGTTCAGCTGGTTTAGGTGTTCTAATATAACTTCTATTGACCACAGTTGAAACTTTAGCATGTTCCTTTATCCTAACAGGGAAAGGTGGTTTTTCAATATAAGTAGTAGGAACAATTGGATCAACATTATAGATAATAGTTTCATCTTTAGCTATTACCGGTTCTTTATTTTATTCTTTAATAGGTGGGTGATGTTTAAACCACTTCTCCTTAGGGAGATCAACATGAGTAGCAAATTATTCACAAAAGGAGGCTACTATCTCAGAGTCAAGTCCATATTTAGTGCTAACTTTTGAAAAGCATCGGTATTCATAAAAGATTTAACACAATCATACTTAATCTTAATACCTGACTCTTTGCCTTCATCGAGTTCCCAATCTTCAGAGTTGCGTTTAATTCTTTCTAAAAGATCCCACTAGAATTCAATATTCTTCTTCATAAAGGAAGTAGTACAAGAAGTATCGAGCATGGATCGATCATCATGAGAAAGCCGAGCACAAAAATTCTAAATGATAATTTCTTCTGAGAGCTCATGATTGGGGCATGCATATAACATTGAATTAAGCCTCCCCCAAGCTAGAGTGATACTTTCTCCTTCACGAGGCCAAAAAATATGTATGTAATTCCGATCACGATGAACGAGATGCATAGGATATTTTTTTGGTGAAACTCCAATTTCAATCAATTCCAATTCCAAGATCCAATATCAGCGCATAGCCTATACCATGCCAATGCTTTTCCTTTCAAAGATAAAGTGAAAACATTCTTCTTAGCTTGATCTCTGGGTAAACTTGCAAGCTTAAATAATCCACAAATTTCCTTCACATATATCAAGTGCATATCAGGATGTTCGGTTCCATCTCCTGGGTAAGGATTAGCTAGCAGTTGTTCTATCATACCCGAAGGAATTTCATAACCAATATTTTCAGTAGGTGCACTAGGATGAGGGGTGACTAATTGTGGTTCCGATCGAGGTGAAGATACCCCGAACAAACCCCTCAAAGGATTGTTTTCCATAGTAACAAGTGACAGTAAATTTAAGCATGTAGTAATAAATTTTCCTTACATATTTCCACTTACCAAGAGCGCTTCACTCCCCGGCAACGGCACCAGAAAAGAGCCTTGCTGACCCAAAAGTATGGAGGATCAATCATAGTCCTTTCAATAAGTAAGAGTGTCGAACCCAACAAAGAGCAGAAGGAAATGACAAGTGGTTTTCAGCAAGGTATTCTCTGCAAGCACTGAAATTATAAGTAACGAGTAGTTTGATAGCAATATAATTTGTAACGAGGAAATAACCATAATAGTAACAAAAGTGCAGCAAGGTAGCCCAATCCTTTTGAGGCAAAGGATAGGCAAAAACAGCCTCTTATGGTAAGCAAAGCGTTCTTGAGGGTACACGGGAATTTCATCTAGTCACTTTCATCATGTTGGTTTGATTTGTGTTCGCTACTTTGGTAATTTGATATGTGTGTGGACAGGTGCTTAGGTGTTTCTTACTTGAACAAACCTCCTACTTATGATTAACCCCCTCACAAGCATCCACAACTACGAGAAAAGTATTAAGAATAAATTATAATCATAGCATTAAACTTTTGGATCCAAATCAGTCCCTTATGGAATAGCGCATAAACTAGGGTTTAAGCTTATGTCTCTCTCGCAACCCATCATCTAATAACTACTCCACAATGCATCCCCTTAGGCCAAAATATGGTGAAGTGTCATGTAGTCGACGTTCACATGACACCACTAAGGGAATCACAACATACATACCATCAAAATATCGAACACATATAAATTTCACATGATTACTTGCAACAAGATTTCTCCCATGGCCTCAAGAACAAAAGTAACTACTCACAAATGATAATCATGCTCAAGATCAGAGGGGTATTAAATAGCATAGTGGATCTGAACATATAATCTTCCACCAAATAACCCATATAGTAATCAACTACAAGATGTAATCAACACTACTAGTCACCCACAAGTACCAATCTATAGTTTTGGTACAAAGATTGAACACAAGAGATGAACTAGGGTGTGAGAGGAGATGGTGCTGTTGAAGATGGGGATGGTGCTTTCCCTCTCCAAGATGGTAGAGTTGTTGGTGATAATGATGATGATGATTTCCCCCTCCGGGAGGGAAATTCCCCCGGCGGAATCGCTCCGCCGGAGGGCAAAAGTGCTCCTTCTCGAGTTCTGCCTTAAGACGGCGGCGCTTTGTCCCGAAAGACGTCTCCTTATTTTTTCTAGGTCAAAATGACTTATATACCAGAAGAGGGGCACCGGAGGTGGGCCGAGGAGGGCTCAACCCACCAGGGCGCGCCTGGGCCTCCTAGCGCGCCCAGGTGGGTTATGCCCACCTGGTGGGCCCCCATAGTACTTATTGGCTCCAATATTTATTATATATTCCATTTTAAATCTCCGTAAACTTTGAGCTCATTTGCAGTTGTGAAAAATAGGTAGGCTGACGTAGCTTTTTCAGGTCCAGAATTCTAGCTGCCGGTATTCTCCCTCTTTGTGTGAACCTTGCATATTATGAGACAAAAGGCATTAGAATTACTCCAAAAGGCATTATTATGCATAAAAACAATATAAATAATAGTAGGTAAACATGATGCAAAATGGACGTATCAACCCCTCTGGTGGAATCTAAGCTCCTCCCATCGAAGAAAAGGCGTGACTGCCCTCGCGATGCCACTGTGGCGCCCATGGCAATGCGACCTTGGCACAAACACGCTCCACCGGGCTTCGCAGTCCGCGCGTATGTTCGTGCGCATAGCCCCGTCCATTGGAGCGGCCGTGGAAGTTATGGGGGATGGAGTCGTGGAGGAGAACAAGTGGTGGCCGCACGACTACCTCGCCCGCAAGCCCATGGGCGCGATACGGCTCGTGAGTTCGGGGTGTGGACAGCAATGCCACCGCGCACGTGGATTCGGCTGCCACGGTCTTTGGCGGGGGAGATACTGCCGAAGGGGCCTGTGGAGCTGTGGCTGCAGCACGACGGCTGCTGCAGCCAAGCTTTGGAGGCGGAGGTCGAGGCCCTCCACTCCGACGACGTCTTCATGACACGAGAATGGTGAGCGACTGCCCATGCCTATCGCTCGCAGGAGGGACACGCCATCCACTTCGAGTACGACGGGGCGTCGACGTTCTTCTTCAAGGTCTTCGGAGAGGACAGCCTATGTCTGGAGTGTTGCCCCAGGGGAGGCGATCCAGGAGTGGTTCCCCTATGAGTCGGCGAGGCGGCGAAGCCACCAGTGGTGAACTTGCCCCTGGTCTTGTCCGCGACTCCTCCAACAGCAACATCGCTTCCTCATGACCAGGCTCGAGCGAGCAAAACAGCTACGAGCTGCCACGTCGCAACGCTCGGGCCTATGGGAGGAGAGATGCCATCCTGACATTGCATGCGATGCTGCCAAGGCCATGGATCTCAGGAGGTTTTTCCTTTTGCTTCATTCCTGCGCGAAAATCGTGATGGGCCCCGTGGGGGTATGTAAAAACCGTGATGCTCGCACTTTAATGTTAACATTTCCAATCGATGTTGTGTTTGCACCTCTCGCTTTGGCATGGTTCCCCCTTTCATTCTCGCGGTAGCTTAGTGCTCTACGCCGGCAGGACCCAGTCCCCAGGCAAGCTTCGGCAGTTGCTAGTATGCCAGGTCGCAATGCCATGGTCAAGGCCATGAGGTGAGCGGCACGAGGTCCGGTAAGAGCCCCTGAGGCGTGACGCTTAGGAGCTCACCTTTGGCACGCAAGCGGCTCCCGAAGGACTGAAAGGGAAGTTTCCCGCGCGTCACCAACACCTCGTCAGGACCACGAGCGGCCTCACCAACCACTCGTGACCATGGAAGTGCGCCATGCTACGGGTCGAAGGGCGCAACCCCACCTAGGCACCCCATCACAGGCAGCCACTCTTTTCTCACGCAAGTCGCTTGCACATTAAAGGGGGGGCCCTTGAGCACCGCGACTCAGGGGTTCCTACTGGCTCTCGAGCCCTCATCCCCTAGCCTTGACCATGGCATCGCGACCTGGCATACCAGCGGCGGCCGAGCCTCGCTCGAGAGGCCGGGCCCCAAGGATGTAGCACCCAGATGAGCAGGGGAGATGAAGTCGGTACGGGCCTTGCGGGTTGGGAGGGTGACATCAGAGAAGGGCGTAGCCTGACGTTGCACAAGAAGTTCGCCCTCGTAGCAAAGGAACCACCGCAAGCTCGCAAAGATAAGTCACCTCGCACGCGCAGGCGTGAACCTCATAATCAACGCTTTGTCTCTGGCGATTTCGCTCGGGCAAGGAAACTTCCCTTTCAGTCCTTCGGGAGCCGCTTGCACGCGAAAGGGGACCTCCTGAGCATCGCGCCTCAGGGGCTCTTACCGGACCTCGGGCCGCTCACCTCCTGGCCTTGACCACGGCATCGTGACTTGGCATACTAGCGACGATCGAAGCTTGCCTAGGGACTGGGTCCTGCCGACATATAGCACTAAGCTACCGCGAGAATGGAAGGGGGGAACCATGCCAAAGTGAGAGGGAAGGGCGCCCCGGAAGTGGGCACGGGGCCTCAGGCACGATCGTCGGGCACCCCAGCCTCCTGACGACCCTTGAGGAGGAGCTGCTTCTTCTTCTTGGTGGTGGCCTTAGGAGGTAGGACCGCACCATCGTCATGTGAGTTTTCGACTGCTGTAGCCTCGTAGGCGCGCTCGAGGGAGCACTAATGGCGTCCTGGACTAGGGGGTACTCACCATGTTGTCTCCCGACCAGTGGGTCAGGCCGTGGACCCCCATGATGATTTACTATTGGACTAGTTCGAGCAGCCTATGCCGCATACAAGGGATATTCCACAAGACTTGGCGCCCAAGACGAGGACTCTTCTAAACCCTGGGCCTCTGATACATTATATAAACCGGGGCCAGGCTAGTCAATATATCATGTAATATTCATTTGAAGAATCTCGTGGTAGACACATGTACTCTGTACTACACCCCATATGAATACAATCAAAAGCAGGACGTAGGGTATTATCTCTTCGAGAGAGCCCGAACTAGGTAAAATCATGTGTCCGTGTTACCATCGCTCCAAGACGCCTAGCTTAGGACCCATATTACGAGATATGCCGGATATAGAACTGACATTGGTGCTTTCATTGAGAGCCTGCTAGGTGATTGTCATGGTGCGATAGGATCTTTAACGAACGCCAAATCAGGTGTTGTCTTTTCAGTTAAATTAGTGCCTTTAAATTAGCCTCTATTAGGGTTGTTGCTGTGGGCTTGTGCAAATTTTTGTTTGCAGGAACAATTGAGATCACGGACAAATTATCATGATGTTCGTCAGTGGCGGACGCATCATATCTAGCAATCAACTTCTATGGTTCATACAGACCGGCTAGGCGCGGTGCGCGCGCCAGATCGGGCCGCTCCTCCAGGTGGGTGCATGCAAGGGCTGGCCTCACGCACCCCAAGCTCCGATGGGATCAAACCTTGGTCAAGCATCACATCTCAATGTAAAAGACGTTTAGCCAGCTGTGTGTTTATGTGGGAACCTGTACAAAGGTCCGATCGGTTTTGACTTCACGTGGGAACTAAGCACTAGGACTACTGGAAAGTTCTTTTGGTTTGGTTGCTATGACTACTACCGAGCAAACCACCAGGTGCGGCTGTTTCATTAACTAGTTCTATTAAATAACTAGTATTTTCTCCTAGATATTTTTCTCTTGGCTCGCATTGTTTTGTGCGTGCAGCTTTCCTACTTGGTGTCGCCGTTCCCAGGCGATCCAAGATGTATAACACGACAATCATGGTCTGACGGATGCCGCATCGTGTTGACACCATCGTTCCATGAACAGTGACCTACGTCCACATACGCGCTCTACCAAGATGATCTCAATGCCAGGCCATCTTTCTTCAATCACTTAATTCACATGAATTAATTATGCATTGTTTTCAATTATTATTACTAGTTTGCACTCTCTTATGTGCATAGATTTGTGATAGATCAAATCGAGAGGAATTCGGATGAAAGCATCTATGCGCAGCGTTAGATGATGGCAAGGACAATCCGATCTAAATATAGAGAGATCGGCGTACATGCACGCAAGTCCAGGCGGAATACAGTTCCGAACTCCAATGGCCGACAAAGTTACACTGCATGGATCCCTGCTACCCCATCGGGGCCTGGACAGTTTTCTGGATCAAAGACCAAGGTGGCACCCACGTGCACCTAGTCGCTCTGCATATGCACCAACCACCATGGTTATTAGGCTGGTCAAAGTGGGGAGTAACTTAGACTAGTGTCATGCATATGACACTAGTGTAAGTTACTACCTCCATAGTGCAAAGTAACATAGTAGTAGTATCATAGATTGCTTCATTTATTATCTCATAGACTCATTTTGCCTCGAAAAGCGCTATGTTACAGTAACATATTATGTTACCACAAGCACCTCTTTCCTCATTAAATACTTGCCACATAAGCAAAATTTTCTTGGGATGTGTTAAGTTACTACCTAAGTTACTCCCACTATGACTAGCCTTACTCCTTGAAGACTGACCACTAGTGAACATCCACGTGAGGAATTCCACTCATATCTAATAGGTCACCACTCCTTCCGAAGTTTGATCTCCATGCAAGACAATACTAGTCTTTTCGTCTGCATATTTTTCACTTCACGGAGTTCCCTGCCGTGCTATCCAAATAGAAACATCAAGTTCTATTTTTCTAATTAACCGTATATGTATTAGTTTTTACATAGAAAAATTTCTGCTGGTTTGCATAAATTTTTTTGCATAGATTTTCTGTGACTGGTTTACAGTTTGGACCACCCCGCGACAGACGTCTGATTCCAGTCTGGTCAGCATCTGGTGAGCCGACTTCATCCATAATTCAGTGGACACTGCAACCGCAACCCGGCCAGCCATGCAAATTCAAGCTATGTGGTCATCACATTGTGCCGTCATCGTCATCATGCGGATTTCCGACAATGGCGTCATCATGCGGATTTCCAACATATACCGACATCAACGACCTGGCCATATTCTCTTAATTGTTTACTTCACTTAAATTAATTAAGTAGAAGAATTATATATATATATATATTATCATTACCTTTGTTTGTTATTATTTTTGGCTTACCATATATTATGTGCGCAGGCAATTGGCTTGGACTTGTAACGCGGTCTCCATGAGATGGTCTGCTTAGCTCCAACTAGACCGGCTTCTCAAGGGCGCACATGCAGTTGTGCATACTTGAAGAAGTGGTACACAGTATCCTAGAACATGTATTCTATGGTTTGGGAATTTTCATTGTGGCAAGCTCTACATTCGTGTCTCCATCGTAGTCGCCGTTATACAATGGACTGGTTTTCTGTCAGCAGCCCGACAACATCATTGTTCGGCAAATTCTGATCTGCAATGACACTTTGATGCCTCCACTCCGTCGAGCCGACCCCCATGTCCAGGCGGTGTTCCTTTAATTATTTGTTTCACTCAAATTAATTAATTGGATGAATTTTTAATTTTTGTTTTGAAGCATTTTATTATTATTACTTCTGCCTTGCACTATTTTATGTGTGAAGATAATCAATTTTTGCTGCGTCGCGCGGTCACCTCGCGTACAGAGTCTTCCTCCCACCTCCATCAACCAAATTCCACCGTCACCATGGTGTGATACCCTGTGTCGCCATTATCGCGTCGTCCCTTCATCAAAGCGACGTCCGCAATGCCGACCTGTTTCGACATGTCGGCTGACGTGGGGGCTTCACTTTCACGCTGTTGAACTACTCTGTCTCCTCGGTTGGACCATGGTTTCGTCTCGGCACTTCGGCACTATTGTGCTATCACTCCGTCAAGCCGAGCTCGTCGCTCGGGTACGTCAAGACCGGCTTGGGAGCTGGGACCTTGAGCCGCTACAAGCTCGGCCCACGTCACACCGAACACATTAACCAGCTAAGTCGCTTTCATGCTCAAAACTTATAGTTTTAAATTTTGTTCGGTATGACCAAGCATTATACCTTTTTGTGAAAAAAGTGTCTTTGTCAAAAGTTTGTTTGTTACAAACAAATTCAAATACCCCATTTACTTGGGGGCATCCTTTATGAAACTTTTTCTCTTTGCATGTGATTATTATTGTACAACTTCTTTCCTTGCTCGTGTATTATGCCAAAATATGCATCATGTTGACTTAAATGTTCTGCAAAGCTGGGTTGCTTGGCTCCTGTGCTTACCCTACGTTCCCGATTGTTTGGCTAGGGAGTAAAGGGAGAACCTCTGCGATTGTTACGATTGCGTCATCCGAACTCATACCTCAGACGGGTGAAGCCGAAAGCTAGCGCTCTTATTGTTTTCAACTATGGTCGGCACACGACAAAACTCACGCGTACACAAATCTATTGCATTTGTCTCATAGTAATCATGAGCGACCAAAGAAAGGTACCATTGGGGGCACTATTTTCTTTGAATATGCTTCTTACGTTACATAAGTAATATAGCATAAGTTCCCTGGGCGTGCTTTGTCCATTACAGCCTCATGGCCTGATTGCCTGGTTATCTGAAACACCGCCGATATTCTTGGTAGGTGGAGTAGATAACACTTTTTGCCCCTTGGCCGAAGAGGGAGAAGCCGACAGTCGGGTAATACGCGTTCAAAGTTCAGACGAACCAAGATATTATATAAGTACTTCGGTACATATAATCATTATACATAAAAATCTTCTACCCAAGTCACTTGGGGGCTCTTAAATTATTATGAGTCATTTTATAACAGATGTTTTATTCTTAGTCATTGCAAAGTCTTTTTCTACCACTCCTTTCTCGGCTCAAGTGCATGATGAATAGTCGGGTAGCCTGGTTTCTCTCTAAAGCCGCTCGCATTTAGTTCGCTAAACTGGCCTGAGAAACACCCCGCCTTCGAGATAGGGAGGTTGAAGCCGAAGGCTGGCCCACTTGAAGTCTATATATCAGATGTGTCATGTCAAAGCACGACGGAAGCAACATTTTAAGACCAATTTCGTATTGGCACAAAAAAAGCTTGATTCAATCTAGACGTAAAGTTTTTTACGCATGTTTTTAGGTCTTTTGAGCTTATAACATCTTTAACCTTTTTTATGTTTTCCTTTCAGCGAGGCATTTCTTGGTGGAAGTGTTCGGCGTGAAACTCTTTTCTAAAACTACAGTTCGACATCTTTCCTGCTGAAATCCACCTCGGTATTGTCAAAACACACATGACAATTCAACTAGTTCCCGAGGAGGTATGATCCTAGGGTCGGCCATATTGCCCAACCCAAGTCTCGGGGGCTACTACATTGACAATTCAATGCAGAAAATTTAAGTGCAATACACATTCCGAGGAGATTATGGTCCTCAGGTTGGACATCCACATCCAACCTGAGTCTCGAGGTCTGTGCGCACCCCTTTTGTGTTCCAAAGTATGCTGCCGATCTAGGAGTTGATCCTCGGGCCGATTTGATGAATCTACCTGAGTCTCAGGGGCTACTGGGATCAGCAGTTTTATGTCATCCTTCAGGTGCATCTCGGGTTTTAGACCGACACACACCTTGAGGGCTACTGGCTATATATCTTGGCAGAGAATAAATTGCACCAATCAAAACTGTCCACAAAAAATCAGGCCACGGGCGGGGTGGTGCACCACCTCGGAAGCAATCTACCATAAAGCTCGGGCGCAAGTGGCTTGCTCCCTAGAGGGCATTTCCGGCATTAATCTCGGATGAATTTCTCCAATTTTAAAAGACCGAGGTAATCTATGATACCTCGGACGCTGATCATCATTGGAGCTCGAATGCAATTTGACGTTGGAGCTCGAAAGCAGTCCCGCATAAAGCTCAAGATCGGAGACACTGCTACCTCTTGAGCATTGCGTTGGTCTTCCCTTGAAGCGGAAAGGGTGATGCAGCAAAGTAGCGCAAGTATTTCCCTCAGTTTTGAGAACCAATGTATTAATCCAGTAGGAGACTACACGCAAGTAGCCTTGTACCTACACAAACAAATAAGAACCTTGCAACCAACGTGATAAAGGGGTTGTCAATCCCTTCACGGCCACTTGCAAAAGTGAGATCTGATAGAGATAATAAGATAAATCTTTTTGGTATTTTTATGATATAGATTGAAAGTAAAGGTTGCAAAGTAAAATAGATTGGAAACTTATATGATGGAAAGTAGACCCGGGGGCCATAGGTTTCACTAGTGGCTTCTCTCAAGATAGCATCTACGGTGGGTGAAAAAATTACTGTCGAGCAATTGATAGAAAAGCGCATAGTTATGAGAATATATAGGCATGATCATGTATATAGGCATCACGTCCGTGACAAGTAGACCGAAACGATTCTGCATCTACTACTATTACTCCACACATCGACCGCTATCCAAAGATGCATCTAGAGTATTAAGTTCATAAGAACAGAGTAACACATTAGGCAAGATGACATGATGTAGAGGGATAAACTCAAGCAATATGATATAAACCCCATCTTTTTATCCTCGATGGCTAAAATACAATACGTGCCTTGCTGCCCTAACATCCTTTGGGAAAGGACACCACACGATTGAACGCAAAGCTAAGCACTTCTCCCATTGCAAGAAAGATCAATCTAGTAGGCCAAACCAAACTGATAATTCGAAGAGACTTGCAAAGATATCAAATCATACATAAAAGAATTCAGAGGAGATTCAAATATTGTTCATAGATAATCTTGATCATAAACCCACAATTAATCGGATCTCGAAAAACACACCGCAAAAAGAATTACATTGAATAGATCTCTAAGAGAATCAAAGAGAACTTTGTATTGAGATCCAAAGAGAGAGAAGAAGCCATCTTGCTAATAACTATGGAGCCGAAGGTCTGTGGTAAACTACTCACACATCATCGGAGAGGCTATGGTGTTGATGTAGAAGCCTTCCGTGATCGATTCCCCCTCTGTCGGAGCGCCGGAAAAGTCCCCAAGATGGGATCTCACGGGTACAGAATGTTGCGGTGGTGGAAATAGGGTTTCGTGGTGCTCTCGGATGTTTTAGGGGTATATGAGTATATATAGGCGAAAGAAGTCGGTCAGGGGAGCCACGAGGGGGCCACGAGGGTGGGGGGCGCGCCTCCCTGCCTCGTGGCTTCCTCGTTGCTTGCTTGATGTCCACTCCAAGTCTCCTGGATTGCGTTTGTTCCAAAAATAACTCTCCCGATGGTTTCATTCCTTTTGGATCCCATTTGATATTCCTTTTCTGTGAAACAATGAAATAGGCAAAAAAACAACAATTTGCACAACCAAAAGTTTATAATATAAAAGTTAGTAGGTTAGTCCCAAAAATAATATAAAAGTTTATAATAAAGCCCATTAAACATCCAAAACAGATAACATAATAGCATGGAACAATAAAAAATTATAGATACATTGGAGACGTATCAAGCACCCCCAAACTTAGTTCATGCTCGTCCTCGAGTAGGTAAATGATAAAAACAGAATTTTTGATGTGGAATGCTACCTAACGCAATTTTCTAAGTATTTCTCTTATTGTGGCATGAATGTTCAGATCCGAAAGATTCAAGACAAAAGTTTAATATTGACATAAAAATAATAATACTTCAAGCATACTAACTAAGCAATTATGTCTTCTCAAAATAACATGGCCAAAGAAAGTTCATCCCTACAAAATCATATAGTTTGGCTATGCTTCATTTTCGTCACCCAAGAATGCTCTCATCATGCACAACCCCAATGACAAGCCAAGCAATTGTTTCATACTTTAGTAATCTCAAACTTTTTTCAACTTTCACACAATACATGAGCGTGAGCCATATGGACATAGCACTATGGGTGGAATAGAATATAACGATGGGGGTTGTGTGGAGAAGACAAAAAAGGAGAAAGTCTCACATTGACGCGGCTAATCAACAGGCTAGGGAGATGCCCATCAATTGATGTCAATGCAAGGAGTAGGGATTGCCATGCAACGGATGCACTAGAGCTATAAATGTATGAAAGCTCAACAAAAGAAACTAAGTGGGTGTGCATCCAACTTGCTTACTCATGAAGACCTAGGGCATTTGAGGAAGCCCATTGTTGGAATATACAAGTCAAGTTCTATAATGAAAAGTTCCCACTAGTATATGAAAGTGACAAAACAAGAGACTCTCTATCATAAAGATCATGGTGCTACTTTGAAGCACAAGTGTGGAAAAAAGGATAGTAGCATTGTCCCTTTTATTTCTTTTTTTTGGGCCTTTCTTTTCTTTGGCCTTTCCTTTTTTTGGACAATGCTCTAGTAATGATGATCATCACACTTCTATTTATTTACAACTCAATGATTACAACTCGATACTGGAACAAAGTATGACTCTATATGAATGCCTCCGGCGGTGTACCGGGATGGGCAATGAATCAAGAATGACATGTATGATAAATTATGCATGGTGGCTTTGCCACATATACGATGTCAACTACATGATCATGCAAGGCAATATGACAATGATGAAGCGTGTCATAATAAATGAAACGTTGGAAAGTTGCATGGCAATAAATCTTGGAATGGCTATGGAAATGCCATAATAGGTAGGTATGGTGGCTGTTTTGAGGGAGATATAAGGGGGTTTATGTGTGATAGAGCGTATCATATCACGGGGTTTGGATGGACCGGCGAAGTTTGCACCAACTCTCAAGGTGAGAAAGGGCAATGCATGGTACCGAAGAGGCTAGCAATGATGGAGAGGTGAGAGTGCGTATAATCCATGGACTCAACATTAGTCATAAAGAACTCACATACTTATTGCAAAAATCTACAAGTCATCAAAAACCAAGCACTACGCGCATGCTCGTAGGGTGACAAATTTGTAGGAAAAGACCATCGCTTGTCCCCGACCGCCACTCATAAGGATGACAATCAAAGAACACCCCATGTTTCAAATTTGTTACATAACGGTTACCATACATGCATGTTACGGGACTTGCAAACTTCAACACAAGTATTTCTCAAATTCACAACTACTCAACTAGCACGACTCTAAAATTACCATCTTCATATCTCAAAACAATCATCAAGTATCAAACTTCTCATAGTATTCAATGCACTTTTTATGAAAGTTTTTATTATACCCATCTTGGATGCCTATCATATTAGGACTAATTTTATAACCAAAGAAAATTACCATGCTGTTCTAAAGAACTCTCAAAATAATATAAGTGAAGCATGAGAGATCAATAATTTCTATAAAATAAAACCGCCACCGTGCTCTAAAAGATATAAGTGAAGCACTAGAGCAAAACTATCTAGCTCAAAAGATATAAGTGAAGCACATAGAGTATTTTAATAAATTCTGATTCATGTGTGTCTCTCCAAAAGTTGTGTACAACAAGGATGATTGTGGTAAACTAAAAATCAAGGAGTCAAATCATGCAAGACACTCCAAGCAAAACACATATCATGTGTTGAATAAAAATACAGCATCAAGTAAAGTTACTGATGGACGAAGACGAAAGAGGGGATGCCTTTTGGGGCATCCCCAAGCTTAGGATTTTGGTTGTCCTTGAATTTTACCTTGGGGTGCCTTGGGCATCCCCAAGCTTAGGCTCTTGCCACTCCTTATTCCATAATTCATCAAATCTTTACCCAAAACTTGAAAACTTCACAACACAAAACTCAACAGAAAATCTCATGAGCCCCGTTAGTATAAGAAAACAAATCACCACTTCAAGGTACTGTAATGAACTAATTCTTTATTTATATTGGTGTTAAACCTACTGCATTCCAACTTCTCTATGGTTCATACCCCCCGATACTAGCCATAGATTCATCAAAATAAGCAAACAACACACGAGAAACAGATTCTGTCAAAAACAGAACTGTCTGCAGCAATCAGATTTGTTTGGATACATCTGGAACTCCAAAAATTCTGAAAAACTAGGACAACCTGTATAATTTGTGTATTGATCTACTTCAAAAAGAATTGGTATTTTGTCACGTTCTGCTGAATTTTAGCAATTATTTTCATGAGCATAAAGTTTCTGTCTTTTTCAGCAAGATCAAACAACTATCACCCAAGAAGATCCTATTGGTTCTACTTGGCACAAACACTAATTAAAACATAAAAACACATCCGAACAGAGGCTAGAAGAATTATTTATTACTAAACAGAAAAAAAAAGCAAGAAACAAAAATAAAATTGGGTTGCCTCCCAACAAGCGCTATTGTTTAACGCCCCTAGCTAGGCATAAAGGCAAGAATATATCTAGGTATTATCATCTTTGGTAGGCAATTCTTAAATTGAACACTTATAACCCTTAGGAGTTTGCTTCTTTTTATTAATGATCAAACTCCTAGGCAAGAAATCGAGAAAATCATTTGTAGCAAAAGGTTCCTTAATGATAGCGAAAAAGTTGGGGTGAACACTTATGGATTTGAGATCCGCATTTTCCTTACTAGAAGATTCACATTTATTTTTAGGCACATACATCAATTTGGCAACTTTGGCAGTAGGAGGATTTTGAGGTTTTTTCATGGAAGAAAAAGCTGACCCTAAGTTGGTAATAAAATCCTCAAGTTTATCAATTCTTGTGGAATCTTGATCTATCTTTTCGTTAACTATGGGTTCTTTTTCTTTAAAAAATTTCAAATTAACTCCTACCTTAGATCCATATTGGGTAATCTGGTTGTGGATCTTTTTATCAAAATTCTCAATCAACTCTACAGTGGCAACTTTATTTTCAATAATTTCAAGCCTTTGCATCACATGCTCCAAAGTTAAAATAGTTCCATTAACAAAAGGAGGTGGTGGGCCAAACAAATCTATCATAGCATTATAACAATCAAAAGTATGGCTACCCAAGAAATTCCCTCCGGTAATGGTATCAAGAATATATCTATTCCAAGGGGTGATGCCTACATAAAAAATTGGGAAGAAAAACGGAAGTAGATTGCTTCCTAGTAGATCTATTCTGAGCATTACAAGTTCTATGCCAAGCATCTTTTAGATTTTCTCCCTCCCTTTGTTTCAAATTAAGAACTTCATGATCGGGAGTACTAACAATGATAGAAGGACTAGCCATGACAGCAAGGCAAATGATCTAACACACGGATACACAAGAAGCAAGCGAAAAGAGAAGAATAGAAAAAGAAGGCGAATAAAACGACAAGGGTGAAGTGGGGGAGAGGAAAACGAGAGGCAAATGGCAAATAATGTAATGCGAGGGATAAGAGTTTGTGATGGGTACTTGGTATGTATTGACTTGTGCGTAGACTCCCGGCAACGGCGCTAGAAATCGCACGTTGGCAGGAGATCAAATCTTGACTTGACTTGGTATAAGCCTCCCCGGCAACGGCGCCAGAAATCCTTCTTGCTACCTCTTGAGCACTGCGTTGGTTTTCCCTTGAAGAGGAAAGGGTGATGCAGCAAAGTAGCGTAATTATTTCCCTCAGTTTTGAGAACCAAGGTATCAATCTAGTAGGAGACTACACGCAAGTCGCCTTGTACCTACACAAACAAATAAGAACCTTGCAACCAACATGATAAAGGGGTTGTCAATCCCTTCACGGCCACTTGCAAAAGTGAGATCTGATAGAGATAATAAGATATTTTTTTTGGTATTTTTATGATATAGATTGAAAGTAAAGATTGCAAATTAAAATATATTGGAAACTTATATGATGGAAAATAGACCCGGGGGCCATAGGTTTCACTAGTGGCTTCTCTCAAGATAGCATCTACGGTGGGTGAACAAATTACTGTCGAGCAATTGATTGAAAAGCGCATAGTTATGAGAATATCTAGGAGTGATCATGTATATAGGCATCACGTTCGTGACAAGTAGACCGAAACGATTCTGCATCTACTATTATTACTCCACACATCGACCGCTATCCAGCATGCATCTAGAGTATTAAGTTCATAAGAACAGAGTAACACATTAGGCAAGATGACATGATGTTGAGGGATAAACTCAAGCAATATGATATAAAGCCCATATTTTTATCCTCGATGGCAACAATACAATACGTGCCTTGCTGCCCTAACATCCTTTGGGAAAGGACACCGCAAGATTGAACCCAAAGCTAAGCACTTCTCCAATGCAAGAAAGATCAATCTAGTAGGCCAAACCAAACTGATAATTCAAAGAGACTTGCAAAGATAACCAATCATACATAAAAGAATTCAGAAGACTGCTGTAGAAGCCTTCCGTGATCGATTCCCCCTCCGGTGGAGCTGGAAAAGGCCCCAAGATGGGATCTTATGGGTACAGAAGGTTGCGGCGGTGGAAATAGGGTTTCGTGGTGCTCTTGGATGTTTTTGGGGTATATGAGTATATATAGGCGAAAGAAGTCAGTCAGGGGAGCCACGAGGGGCCCATGAGGGGTGGGGGCGCGCCTCCCTGCCTCGTGGCTTCCTCGTTGCTTGCTTGACGTCCACTCCAAGTCTCCTGGATTGTGTTTGTTCCAGAAATAACTCCCCCGAAGGTTTCATTCCGTTTGGATTCCGTTTGATATTCCTTTTCTGCGAAACACTGAAATAGGGAAAAAACAGCAATTTGCACCGGGCCTCCGGTTAGTAGGTTAGTCCCAAAAATAATAAAAAAGTGTATAATAAAGCCCATTAAACATCCAAAACAGATAACATAATAGCATGGAACAATAAAAAATTATAGATACGTTGGAGACATATCAGACACCTAATAAGATTTCCGGCATAAAGCTCAGATTCGAATGGTTTGTTCCATAGAAGACTATTCTGCCATTTAATCTCGGATGGACTCATTCAAATTTTGAGAGGCCAGGGTAATCTAGGATACATTGAATGCCGAATAGTTCAGGATCACTTCTTGATCATTACTAGTTTGCGACCGTTTGTGTAGTTTCTCATCTTACTCTTGTACTCATAAGTTAGCCACCATACAATGCTTAGTCGCTTGCTGCAACCTCACCACTTATCCATTCCATACCCATTAAGCTTTGCTAGTCTTGATACCCATGGTAATGGGATTGCTGAGTCCTCGTGGCTCACAGATTACTACAAAAACAGTTGCAGGTGCAGGTAATGCGATGATCTGATGTGAGAGCGATGTTTGCTTATTTTGGAGTTTGCCTTCTTCTTTGTCGATCTTGGGATAGGTTCCTGGTCGGCAGCCTGGGCTAGCAGGGTGGATGTCGTTTGAGTTTCTGTTTTTGTTTCATCTGTAGTCGGATGTTGATCTTATGTATGATGTATTGATGTATTCCTCTGGCATTTGTATGCCTTTGTATGTAACGGTACGATGTAAGGATATCCACCTTGCAAAAGCGTTTCAATATGTGGCTCTATCCTTGGTGGGTCCTTCGAGTTCCTCTCAGATAGGATCGCATATTGGGCGTGACAGGCACCTCCTCTTCTGCGCGGGCACGTGCCTCATTCGCGGGGTCCATGGGCCCAGCTGGAGGGGTGGTCCGACAGGCTGTGAGGAGTTGTTTCCGGCAGGGTCTCTGCCAGGAGCAGACGGCTCTATCGGGAGAGGCTTACCATAGTCCAACTTTCTCCTTTTCCGGGCCATTGTCGCTGGGGATACAGAGGGCTGAGTGAGGTGGAGAACAAAAGTCCCTGGTTCCACAGGAAGCTTCTGCACATCACACTTTGACAGATGATCAGTTATGCTGTTTTCCACACGGGGTACGTGCTCTGTTTGCAATCCGTCAAAGTGCTCCTCCAATCTCCTCACTTCCTCGACGTATGCCTCAACCAATGGACTTTGGTAATTCTTGTTAACTTGTCTCGCCACAAGCAGTGAATCTCCTCGAACGATCAACTTCTTAATTCCCAATTCAGCTGCAATCCTGAGCCCCGGAAGGGGCCCTTCATACTCAGCTGTATTTTTGGTGGCTTCTTCCCGGGCAAAATGCATTTGGAGGACGTACTTCAAGTGCTCTCCGGAGGGGGCCACAAGAAGCACACCAGCTCTCGCACCTTGTAGGGAAAAAGCACCATCAAAATACATAATCCATTTTGGGGCGTTTCCTTGCAGGGGATAACTGTCTCTGTCACTTCCTCGTCAGGGGTTGGCGTCCATTATCCAATAAACTCTGCCAACACCTTGCTCTGAATATTTGATGCACTCTAAAACTTTAGAAGAAAGCTGGATAACTCCAAAGCCCACTCCACTGCTCTGCCGGTAGCCTCAAGGTTTCAGAGTATCCTTTACAATGGAACACGAGTAATAACCATGATCTCATGGGCTTGGAAGTAGTGGTGAAGTTTCCTTGAGGCCATAATGAGACCAAAGATCAACTTTTGCACGCGAGAGTACCTCGATCTAGCCCCCTGTAACAAGGAGCTGACGAAGTACACTAGCGCTGCACCACTTTCTTCCTTGCCGCCTCCTTGGGTTGCTCTCGTTGCCGTGCTCATTGCTGTCCTGATCCTTCTTAGATTCTGCCCGTCTCTGCTCACTTTCTTTCTCATCCACTACTCGATGCGCTACCAAGGACGCATTGACCACTTGGTTGGTTGCCGCCAAGTATAGCAACAATGGCTCCTGGGGTTTGGGAGCAACCAAGGTAGGCACAGAGGACAAGTAGGCCTTCAAATCTTGCAAAGCTGCATATGCTTCTGGGGTCCACTTCATAGGACTGACCTTTTTCAAAATTTTGAAGAACGACAGGGCACGCTCGGCAGACTTGGAGATGAATCTGCTTAGGGCGGCAACACATCCTGTCAGACGCCTCACATCCTTAACTGTCCTTGGCACTTGGATTTGCTTGATGGCTTTTATCTTGTCGGGGTTGGCTTCGATCCCGCGATGGCATACAAAGAACCCAAGCAACTTGCCGGAGGGAACACCAAATACACACTTCTCCGGCTTGAGCTTTAGATTGATCCTGTGCAAATTAGCAACTGTCTCCTCCAAATCTTGAGTAAGGGTGGCCTTATCCTTCGTGTTGACCACAATATCATCCATATTGGTTTCTATGTTTCTGTGCAGCTGTGGCTCAAAACCAATCTGGATTGCCCTTGCAAAAGTGGACCCGACACTCTTTAATATGAATGGCATGCGAACAAAGCAGTATGTACCACATGGAGTGATGAACAACGTCTTCTCTTGATCTTCTTTGGACATGAAGATTTGGTGATACCAAGAGCATGCGTCCCGAAAGGAGAGAAAATCACAACCTGAAGTGGAATCCACAATCTGGTCAATAAGTGAAAAGGGAAATGGGTCTTTCGGGCAAGCCCTGTTGAGATCTGTGAAATCTATGCGAAGCCTCCACTTCGCGTTAGCCTTCCAGACTACTACTGGATTTGCCAACCACGTGGGATGCAACACTCCTCTTACCAAACTAGCTGCCTCAAGTTTCTCGATCTCTTCTGCAATGAACTGTTGCCTCTCCAAGGCCTGCTTCTGGACTTTCTGCTTGACAGGTCGGGCATCAGGGCAAATGATACGTCCATTTTGCATCATGCTTTTATATCAATATTTATTGCATTATGGGCTGTTATTGCACGTTATGTCACAGTACTTATGCCTATTATCTCTTATTTTACAAGGTTTACATGAAAAGGGAGAATGCCGGCAGCTAGAATTCTGGGAGCAAATATTAGAGACCTATTCTGCACAGCTCCAAAAGTCCTAAAACTTCAGGGAAGTCATTTTTGGAATTAATAAAAAATACTGAGCGGAGAAAATACCAGAGGTGGGCCACATCCTGGCCACGAGGGTGGGAGGCGCGCCCTACCCCTGGGCACGCCCCCTGCCTCATGGGCCCCCTGGCAGGCCTTCGGTGCCCATCTTCTGCTATATGAAGTCTTTCGTCCGAGGGAAAATCATAACCAAGCTTTCAGGAAGAAACTCTGCCGCCACGAGGCGGAACCTTGGCAGAACCAATATAGGGCTCCGACAGAGCTGTCTACCAGGGAAACTTCCCTCCGGGAGGGGGAAATCATCGCCATCATCATCACCAATCATTCTCTCATCGGGAGGGGGTCAATCTCCATTAACATCTTCACCAGCACCATCTCCTCTAAAACCCTAGTTCATCTCTTGTATCAAATCTTTGTCACAAAGCCTCAGATTGGTACACCATGGGTTACTAGTAGTGTTGATTACTCCTTGTAGTTGATGCTAGTTGGTTTAGTTGGTGGAAGATCATATGTTCAGATCCATTATGCATATTAATACCCCTATGATTATGAACATGAATATGATTTGTGAGTAGTAACGTTTTTTCCCGAGGACATGGGAGAAGTCTTGCTATAAGTAGTCATGTGAATTTGGTATTCGTTCGATATTTTGATGAGATGTATGTTGTCTTTCCTCTAATGGTGTTATGTGAACGTCGACTACATGACACTTCACCATTATTTGGGCCTAGAGGAAGGCATTGGGAAGTAATAAGTAGATGATGGGTTGCTAGAGTGATGTAAGCTTAAACCCTAGTTTATGAGTTGCTTCGTAAGGGGCTCATTTGGATCCATATGTTTCATGCTATGGTTAGGTTTACCTTAATACTTCTTTTGTAGTTGCGGATGCTCGCAATAGGGGTTAATCATAAGTGGGATGCTTGTCCAAGAGAGTTCAGCACCCAAGCACCGGTCCACCCACATACCAAATTATCAAAGTAACGAACGCGAATCATATGAGTGTTATGAAAACTAGCTTGACGATAATTCCCATGTGTCCTCGGGAGCGCTTTTCTCTATATAAGAGTTTGTCCAGGCTTGTCCTTTGCGTGGGTCATCTTGCTGCACCTTGTTTACTTTCATTACTTGTTACCCGTTACAAATTACCTTATCACAAAACTATCTGTTACCGATAATTTCAGTGCTTGCAGAGAATACCTTGCTGAAAACCGCTTATCATTTCCTTCTGCTCCTCGTTGGGTTCGACACTCTTACTTATCGAAAGGACTACGATAGATCCCCTATACTTGTGGGTCATCAGGACTCTTTTCTGGCGTCGTTGCCGGGGAGTGAAGCGCCTTTGGTTGGTGGAATTTGGTAAGGAAAAAATTTATATAGTGTGCTGAAATTTACTGTCACTTGTTACTATGGAAAGTAATCCCCTGAGGGGCTTGCTCGGGGTATCTTCACCCCGTCCAGTAGAGCAAAGAGTTTCTCCTCAACCTACTGAACCTACTGAAAATGTTTACTTTGAAATTCCTTCGGGTATGATAGAGAAACTCCTAGCTAATCCTTTTGCAGGAGATGGAACATTGCATCCCGATTTACACCTAATCTATGTGGATGAAGTTTGTGGATTATTTAAGCTTGCAGGTATGCCCGATGATGTTATAAAGAAGAAGGTCTTCCCTTTATCTTAGAAGGGAGAGGCATTGACATGGTATAGGCTATGTGATGATATGGGATCATGGAACTACAAACGATTGAAATTGTAATTTCATCATAATTTTTAGCCTATGCATTCATCATGATCGTAATTATATATATATAATTTTTGGCCTCGCGAAGGAGAAAGCATCGCTCAAGCTTGTGGGAGGCTTAAGTCAATGTTATATTCATGCCCCAATCATGAGCTCGCAAGAGAAATGATTATTCAAAAATTTTATGCTCGGCTTTCTCTCATTAATCGCTCCATGCTCGATACTTCTTATACTGGCTCTTTTATGATGAAGGATATTGAATTCAAATGGGATTTATTGGAAATAATTAAATGCAACTCTGAAGATTGGGACCTCGACGAAGGTAAAGAGTCAAGTGTAACACCTATGTTTGATTGTGTTAAATCCTTTATGGATACCTATGCTTTCCGTGAATTTAGCACTAAATATGGACTTGACTCTGAGATAGTAGCTTCTTTCTGTGAATCCTTTGCTACTCATGTCGATCTCCCTAAGGAGAAGTGGTTTAAATATAATCCTCCCATTGAAGTAAAAGTAGTTGCACCTATTAAAGTTGAATAAAATACTATCACTTATAACGATCCTATTGTTCCTACTGCTTATGTTGAGAAGCCACCTTTCCTTGTTAGAATAAAGGATCATGTTAAAGCTTCAACTGTAGTCAACAAAAGTAATATTAGGACACACAAACCCCCTGAGCAAGTTAAAGTTGAACCTAAAATTGCTATGGTTAAAGATCTCTTGGCCGATAAAAGTGATGGGCATGTTATTTACTTCTGCAATGAAGCTGCTAGAATTGCTAGACCTTATGCTAAAAAAACATAGACCTGTTGTAGGCCTGCCTGTTATTTTTGTTAAAATAGGAGATCAGTGTTATCATGGCTTATGTGATATGGGTGCTAGTGCAAGTGCAATACCTCATTCATTATACAAAGAAATTATGCATGATATTGCACCTGCTGAGATAGAAGAAATTGATGTTATAATTAAGCTTGCCAATAGAGATACTATTTCACCAATCGGGATTGTTAGAGATGTTGAAGTATTGTGTGGGAAGGTTAAATATCCTGCTGATTTTCTTGTTCTTGGTTCCCCACAAGATAGCTTTTGTCCCATTATATTTGGTAGACCCTTCTTGAACACTGTTAATTCTAGCATAGACTGCGAAAAGGATGTTGTTACTATTGGTTTGTGTGATATGTCTCATGAGTTTAATTTTGCTAAGTTTAGTAGACAACCCCGTGAGGAAGAATTGCCTAGTAAAGATAAAATTATTGGTCTTGATTCTATTGTTGTGCTTCCTAATGATCCTTTAGAACAATATTTGCTCGACCATGAAAATGATATGTTTATGAATGAAAGAAGGGGAATAGATGAAGTATTCTTTAAACAGGGACCTATTCTGAAACACAATTTGCCTGTTGAAATCCTAGGGGATCCTCCTCCACATAAGAGTGATCCCATGTTTGAGCTTAAACCTTTACCTGATACTCCTAAATATGCTTATCTTGATGAAAAGAAGATATATCCTGTTATTATTAGTGATAACCTTTCAGAGCATGAAGAAGAGAAATTATTGAAAACTCTGAAGAAGCACCGTCTTTGCTATTGGATATACTCTTGATGATCTTAAGGGCATTAGTCCCACTCTATATCAACACAAAATAAATTTGGAGAAAGACGCCAAACCAGTTATTGATCACCAACGACGGCTAAATCCTAAGATGAAATAAGTGGTAAGAAAGGAAATATTAAAGCTCCTTGAAGCAGGTATAATTTATCCCATTGCTGATAGTCAGTGGGTAAGTCATGTCCATTGTGTCCCTAAGAAGGAAGGTATTACCATCGTTCCTAATGATAAAGATGAATTGATTCCGTAAAGAATTAATACAGGTTATAGGATGGTAATTTATTTCGCAAATTAAATAAAGCTATTAAAAAAGATCATTACCCTTTGCCTTTCATTGATCAAATGCTAGACAGATTATCCAAACACACACATTTTTGCTTTCTAGATGGTTACTCTGGCTTCTCTCAAATACCTGTGTCAACTGATGATCAAGAGAAGACCACTTTTACTTGCCCTTTCGGTACCTTTGCTTATAGACGTATGCCTTTTGGTTTATGTAATGCACCTACTACCTTTCAAAGATGCATGATGGCTATATTCTCCGATATTTGTGAAAAGATTTGTGAGGTTTTCATGGATGATTTCTCCGTTTATGGATCCTCTTTTGATGATTGCTTGAGCAACCTTGATCGAGTTTTGCCGAGATGTGAAGAAACTAACCTTGTCTTGAACTGGGAGAAATGCCACTTTATGGTTAATGAAGGCAGTTTCTTGGGGCATAAAATTTCTGAAAGAGGTATTGAAGTTGATAAAGCTAAAGTTGATTCTATTGAAAAGATGCCGCGTCCCAAGGACATCAAAGGTATAAGAAGTTTCCTTGGTCATGCCGGTTTTTATAGGAGGTTCATTAAGGACTTCTCAAAAATTTCTCGGCCTCTGACTAATCTATTACAAAAAGATATCCCTTTTGTCTTTGATGATGATTGTGTGGAAGCATTTGAAATACTTAAGAAAGCATTAATTTCTGCACCTATTGTTCAGCCACCTGATTGGAATTTACCCGTTGAAACTATGTGTGATGCTAGTGATTATGCTGTAGGTGCTGTTCTAGGACAAAGAGTTTATAAGAAATTAAATGTTATTCAATATGCTAGTAAAACTCTAGACAATGCCCAGAGAAATTATGCTACTACTGAAAAGGAATTCTTAGCAGTTGTATTTGCTTGTGATAAGTTCAGACCTTATATTGTTGATTCTAAAGTAACTATTCACACTGATAACGCTTCTATTAAATATCTTATGGAAAAGAAAGATGCTAAACCTAGACTTATTAGATGGGTTCTCCTACTACAAGAATTTGATTTGCATATTATTGATAGAAAGGGAGCTAAGAACCCCGTTGCAGACAACTTGTCTAGGTTAGAGAATGTTCTTGATGACCCACTACCTATTGATGATAGCTTTCCTGATGAACAATTAAATGTCATAAATGCTTCTCATACTGCTCCATGGTATGCTGATTATGCTAATTACATTGTTGCTAAATTTATACCACCTAGTTTCACATACCAGCAAAAGAAAAAGTTTTTCTACGATTTGAGGCATTACTTCTGGGATGACCCACACCTTCATAAAGAAGGAGTAGATGGTGTTATTAGACATTGTATACCTGAGCATGAACAGGAACAGATCCTACGCAAGTGTCACTCCGAAGCTTATGGAGGACACCACCGGAGATAGAACTGCACATAAGGTATTGCAATCTGGTTTTATTGGCCTACTCTCTTCAAGGATGCCCGTAAGTTTGTCTTATCTTGTGATGAATGCCAAAGAATTGGTAACATTAGTAGACGTCAAGAAATGCCTATGAATTATTCACTTGTTATTGAACCATTTGATGTTTGGGGCTTTGATTATATGGGACCGTTTCCTTCCTCTAATGGGTATACACATATTTTAGTTGTTGTTGACTACGTTACTAAGTGGGTAGAAGCTATTCCAACTAGTAGTGCTGATCATAACACCTCTATTAAGATGTGTAAAGAAGTTATTTTTCTTAGGTTTGGAGTCCCTAGATATTTAATGACTGATGGTGCTTCACATTTTATTCATGGTGCCTTTCGTAAAATGCTTGCTAAGTATGATGTTAATCATAGAATTGCATCTCCTTATCACCCGCTGTCTAGTGGTCAAGTAGAATTGAGTAATAGAGAGCTCAAATTAATTTTGCAAAAGACTACTAATAGATCTAGAAAGAATTGGTCCAAGAAACTGGATGATGCATTATGGGCCTATAGAACTGCATATAAAAATCCCATGGGTATGTCTCCGTATAAAATGGTTTATGGAAAATCATGTCACCTACCTCTCGAATTAGAACATAAGGAATATTGGGCTATTAAAGAGCTCAACTATGATTTCAAACTTGCCGATGAGAAAAGGTTATTTGACATTAGCTCACTTGATGAATGGAGAACCCAAGCTTATGAGAATGCCAAACTGTTTAAGGAAAAAGTTAAAATATGGCATGACAGAAGAATACAAAAGCGTGAGTTTAATGTTGGTGATTATGTGTTGCTATTCAACTCTCGTTTAAGATTCTTTGCAGGAAAGCTTCTCTCTAAATGGGAAGGTCCTTACATTATCGAGGAGGTCTATCGTTCCGGTGCTATAAAAATCAACAACTTCGAAGGCACAAATCCGAAGGTGGTGAACGGTCAAAGAATCAAACATTATATCTCAGGTAATCCTATAAATGTTGAAACTAATGTTATTGAAACCGTAACCCCGAAGGAATACATAAGAGACACTTTCAAGAACGTTTAAAACTCCAAAAAGGAATAGGTATGTGGTACGGTAAGTAAACCAGCTCCAAAACAGTTCTAATGGCAATTTTTTCCGTTTTGGAATATTTAAGAAAATAGGAAAAATAATAAGTAGTCTGGGAAGGACATGAGGCGTCCACGAGGGTGTAGGGCGCGCCCTACCCCCCTAGGCATGCCCCCTGCCTCGTGGGCACCTCGTGTGCCCTCCGGACTCTGTTTTCTTGCACGATACTTCTTTTGGTCGGTAGAAATTCAGTATATAATCTCCCGAAGGTTTTCACTACCGTCCTGCGAAAATATCCTCTGTTTTTGTTTCGAGCTGTTTCTATTGCAAATTTGGAGCAATATGTCATCTCAGGACTCCGACGGAGAGAGCTATGTCTCACATCTCATCGCTGACCCAAAGACCTATGGGGATGTATCACCTTATGGTCGAACTACGAATGATGAGTAGGATGCTCATTCGATGAGGATAAATTATTCAAGTTCAGAGGAGGAGGATGTTCCTCAACCTCAACCTGGGGATATGCACATGAAGTTCAAGAAATCTAGTCTCCCTAAGAGGGCTAAACTGTCTAACAACCGATCTATTCCTTCTCGTTATCGGCAGAAAAGCAAAGGGGATTTATGTGACAAGATTTTGAAGCTAGAATATGAGGTCGATGATTTGAAGGAGGAAATTTCTCTTCTCAATTATAATATGAAAAAGCTAAAGGCACAATTATCTTCATCATGACCATCCTCTTCACCTCCGGCAAAAGAGATATAATCACATGGGTATGGGCACTACCCTTGGCAACTGCCAAGCTTGGGGGAGGTGCCCCGGTATCGTATCACCATCACACTACTATCTTTACCGTTTTTCTTAGTTCGATCCTTTTGGTAATATCTTGATCTAGTAGAATAAAGTTCTAGTATGATTCAGTTTTGAGTTTTGCTTCTGATCCTTCCATGTAATCGAGTCCGTGAGCTATATATAATAAAGATTAGTGTTGAGTCAAGGGCTTGATTATTTTGCTATGATCTTAAGGGAATAAAAGAAAAAAGAAAGAATAAAAAGAAATAAAGATATCATATTGTCCTATGGAGAGTAATGACTTCACATATAAAGAGTATGATGATTAAAAGTTGTTGAGAGTTGACATATTTAGTTTTCATCATTGCAATTAATAGGAAGTAATAAAGAAAGAGAGGTTTTCACATATAAATATACTAGCTTGGACATCTTTTATGATTGTGAGCACTCATTAAAGTATGACATGCTAAAGAGTTGATGTTGGACAAGGAAGACACCATAATGGGTTATGTTTTCTTATATTCGAAATAAAGTATATTGTCATGGATCATCCAACATGTTGAGCTTGCCTTTCTCCCTCATGCTAGCCAATTCTTTGCACCAAGTAGAGATAATACTTGTGCTTCCAATATCCTTAAACCCAGTTTTGCCATGAATTATTATTGTTGACATTACCCTTGAGGTAAAAGGTTGGGAGGCAACACTATCAGCCCCTATCTTTCTCTGTGTCCGATTAAAACTCCATACCCATAAGTATTGCGTGAGTCTTAGCAGTTGTGAAATACTAAATGAATAGTTCGGTATGTGGACTTGCTGAGAAGCTCTTACATAGACTCTTTCTGATGTTATGATAAATTGCAATTGCTTCAATGACTGAGATTATAGTTTGTTAGTTTTCAATGAAGTTTCTGATTCATACTAGATGTCACGAATAGATTATTACTTGAGCATAAGAACTCATATGACAATATCCGTATATGTTGCTGTTATAAGAATGATCATGATGCCCTCATGTCCATATTTTATTTTATCGACACCTCTATCTCTAAACATGTGGACATATTTATCATTATCGGCTTCCGGTTGAGGACAAACGAGGTCTAAGCTTGGGGGAGTTGATACGTCCATTTTGCATCATGCTTTTATATCGATATTTATTGCATTATGGGCTGTTATTGCACGTTATGTCACAATACTTATGCCTATTCTCTCTTATTTTACAAGGTTTACATGAAGAGGGAGAATGCCGGCAGCTGGAATTCTGGAAAAGGATCAAATATTAGAGACCTATTCTGCACAGCTCCAAAAGTCCTGAAACTTCATGGAAGGCATTTTTGGAATTAATAAAAAATAATGAGCGGAGAAAATACCAGAGGGGGGCCACACCCTGGCCACGAGGGTGGGAGGCGCGCCCTACCCCCCTCGGCGCGCCCCCTGCCTCGTGGTCCCCCTGGCAGGCCTTCGGTGCCCATCTTCTACTATATGAAGTCTTTCGTCCGAGGAAAAATCATAAGCAAGCTTTCGGGAAGAAACTTCGCCGCCACGAGGCGAAACCTTGGCGGAACCAATCTAGGGCTCTCGCAGAGCTGTCTGCCGGGGAAACTTCCCTCCGGGAGGGGGATATCATCGCCATCATCATCACCAACGATCCTCTCATCGGGAGGGGGTCAATATCCATCAACATCTTCACCAGCACCATCTCCTCTAAAACCCTAGTTCATCTCTCGTATCAAATCTTTGTCCCAAAGCCTCAGATTGGTACCTGTGGGTTGCTAGTAGTGTTGATTATTTCTTGTAGTTGATGCTAGTTGGTTTATTTGGTGGAAGATCATATGTTCAGATCCATTATGCATATTAATACCCCTCTGATTATGAACATGAATATGATTTGTGAGTAGTTATGTTTGTTCCTGAGGACATGGGAGAAGTCTTACTATAAGTAGTCATGTGAATTTGGTATTCGTTCGATATTTTGATGAGATGTATGTTGTCTTTCCTCTAGTGGTGTTATGTGAACATCGACTACATGACACTTCACCATTATTTGGGCCTAGAGGAAGGCATTGGGAAGTAATAAGTAGATGATGGATTGCTCGAGTGACAGAAGCTTAAAGCCTAGTTTATGAGTTGCTTCGTAAGGGGCTGATTTGGATCCATATGTTTCATGCTATGGTTAGGTTTACCTTAATACTTCTTTTGTAGTTGCATATTCTTGCAATAGTGGTTAATCATAAGTGGGATTCTTGTCCAAGAAAGGGCAGCACCCAAGCACCGGTCCACCCACAGACCAAATTATCAAAGTAAAGAACGCGAATCATATGAGCGTGATGAAAACTAGCTTAACGATAATTCCCATGTGTCCTCGGGAGCGCTTTTCTCTATATAAGAGTTTTTCCAGGCTTGTCCTTTGCTACAAAAAGGATTGGGACATCTTGTTGCACCTTGTTTACTTTCATTACTTGTTACCTATTACAAATTACCTTATCACAAAACTATCTGTTACCGATAATTTCAGTGCTTGCAGAGAATACCTTGCTGAAAACTGCTTGTCATTTCCTTCTGCTCCTCATTGGGTTCGACACTCTTACTTATTGAAAGGACTATGATAGATCCCCTATACTTGTGGATCATCAGAAAACAACAAGGTGGTGCTCGATTACCTCCCTAGGAACATAGGGGATATCAGATGGTTGCTAGGCAAACACATTGACATTCGCCCACAGGAAGGCAACGAGCGCGCTTTCCTATTTGTCATCGAGGGTTGTGCTGATAGTGAAAGTATCATCAACGCCAGCCGGCCCTGCCGGCACCTTCTTCACTTGGAGTGCAGCGACTTTGGATCTCTTGTTGTTAGAACACCACGGCACGTTGTCAACACAAATGATTGCATCCTTCTCATCTGTTGGGATATTAATGACTCCTAGTGGCCCAGGCATTTTCAAAGTATTGTAGGCATAGTGGGATGCCGCCAGGAACTTAGCCAGGGTCGGGCGTCCAGGAATAACATTGTACAACAGGGGAGATCAGTCACATCAAACACAATCCTCTCGGTCCGGTAATTCAGTTCTCCCCCAAACGTTACCGGCAACGTGATCTTTCCCTTAGGATGGCTCCTGCTAGCGTTAACTCCTTGAAACGTGCTGGTAATCTTTAGCTCTTCCTATCCTATCTGAAGCTTACTGATAACTGCTAGGGAAATCAGATTCAACCTGGCCCTGCCGTCCACCAGCATCTTTGTGACCTTGAGATTGCGAATTGTTGGGGAGACCAACAATGGCAAACACCCTACCGAGGGAGTCCTGGACTAAGGGGTCCTCGGGCGTCCGGCCTATTGACCATGGCCGGACTGATGGGCTGTGAAGATACAAAGACCGAAGACTCCACCCGTGTCAGGATGGGACTCTCCTTGGCATGGAAGGCAAGCTCGGCGATCGAATATGAAGATTCCTTTCTTTGTAAACCAACCTTATGTAACCCTAGATCCATCCGGTGTCTATATAAACCAGAGGGCTAGGTCTGTAGAGGCCAAGACTCATAGCCATAGTCATATAGGCTAGACTTTCTGAGTTTTAGCCATTACGATCTCGTGGTAGATCAACTCTTGTAATACTCATATTCATCAAGATCAATCAAGCAGGAAGTAGGGTATTACCTCCATAGAGAGGGACCGAACCTGGGTAAACATTGTGTCCCCCGTCTCCTGGTACCATCGACATTAGACGCACAGTTCGGGACCCCCTACCCGAGATCCGCCGGTTTTGACATCGACATTGGTGCTTTCGTGCTTTCATTGAGAGTTCCACTATGACGTCGAAGATAGGACCGATGGCTTGCCTCGTTCTCAAGGACAACATCACCTCTAGAGGAGCACTGGCCTTGGGCCAAACCCTCCGGCTGGGCGGCTTTACCATGACTGCCCGCTTGGCCGTTAAGCCGACGATGACCTCTCGGGTCATCAAAAATTCCCTTCGTATTGATTCCGAGCACTCCAAGCAGATGGATCCGGTGGAGCTTTCGTCTTTAAAGAGCTCCTAGATCGCATTGCTGCCTTGGGGGTCGCTACAGACTACAATCGAATTGGGCTTAAACCCGATCAGAGAGAAATCAAATCTCCACCGATCGCCCACCAGATAGCGGTAGTCGAGGAGCGAGACGACAACTCTTCCTCTATACTGAGGACGGACTATATTCGGATCTCCAACCTCGAAGAGCCGGACACTCACCTGCGAAGAGATACATCCTGCCCTCCGAACATAAAATCGGACGACGGGCCTAAGAAATCAGTTGATATCCCGGAGCCCGAACTGTTAAGTTCGGAGGATCTTCAGACTCCGGATCCAAAATTGGGTCAGGGTTCGGATTTAAAACCACCCACCCACCCAGATATAAGTGCTCTCATGAGCATAGAACAGCAATCTCAGGAAACGGTCCACCACTTCTGGGCCAGACTCCTCTTTGTCAAAGACAAGATTAAAGATTTTCGCGACAAAGACGCGATCTCAATGTTCCGCAAAAATTGCACGGACGAAGGAATCCTCAACGCCATCAACCGTCGTCGCATATTACACTTCGCTGACTTGGCAACTATTGTACAGAAGTACAGCACAATGGAAAGCGCGTGGAAAACTCAGGCGGCCTGTTGGGAATCATCGGCCCCCGCTCAACCCCTCATTCAGGCGAAAAGGGCGCTCCCTCGTGGCATGCCCGGTCCAATAGTAAAGAAATATATACCCATCATGGGGAGCGGAACCGTTTTGGAAGGATGGTCGATGGGCCATGCAAAATACACACAACACCGGATACCATACCGACCCACAGCCTTAGAGCATGTTGGATACTCCGGCAAGTGGCCAAAAGTGGCAAGGATATCCTCACCAAGAATACCCCAGAACAACACCCCCCCCCCCTAGAAGACGACAACCTCAAAGTATTGACGGTCTTTGAGACATTTGCTTCAAATAATAGGCGCAAAAGGGCAATCCGCGAACTCGCCAAGCGTCTGCCAAATTGCAGCAATAAACCCTTGGAACGACCCAAATCCACCTCCTTCAAACCGGCAGAAGAAATAGTCAAATTCCAAGTGAGGCAGAGCATCCCTCGCTCATCCCTATGGACGTGCCTACATCTCCCTCAACGCCACTAGGACCCATGACAAGAGCCCAAGCTAAGTCTATCGAAGATAAGGTGAATTCGCTCCTCTCCGAACTCCCTCTTCCTACTCACGAGACATGGCTACTACCTCATTCGGAGACGCTATGTGTAATCAGGTACATGGAGGTGAGCCAAGGATCAACTACTTGCGAGAGCCAAGACGGCGAGGACTCCAAGCATATTGAAGAAGAAGAAGAGATGCTGCTGAAGGCCCAGGCACCGGATGTCCGACGCCTTCCGGACGACCGACGAGTCCCAGGACCCAGACGACCGGACTCTCCGGACGTCCGACACTTTGCCACCCGAACCAAAACTACGGACGACCGAAGCCTCCAGACGTCCGACCGACGCACGCCCGAACCGCATCTACGGACGACCGACAACTTCCGGACGTCCGGACCGTCCTGGCTCCGGACGACCGACCCTCTCCGGACGTCCGACGCGCCCACGACAGAACTGATTCTACGGACGCCCGAGCCCGTCCGGACGTTCGGACCGTCCCGAGCCTCCGGACGCCCGATGCCTTCCGGACGTCCGACGCCTGTGTGTTGACTTCGTTTGGGCCGCAGCCCTTGTACCCCTTCGCCCCCTAGACTATATATACTCCTTCTTCCCCAACTTTCTAGGGTTAGCTTTGGTTTAGCTCATGTTTGTGTGAGAGCCTTGCTCATCCACTTGGTTACTTCTCCTCGGAGCTCAGGACCTCTATGGAGAAGATCCCCCAAGCGGATTCAAGACCCCCTTCTAGGGTGGACCCCATCAAGACCTCCTCTCGGAGAAGAACGACTACTCGTGTATCCTTACCTTTGTTGATTGTGGATCATATGTATCTCTTTGTGTTCGGTGATCTAGCACTTGTGTGATTGATTCCTTGTTGGTTGAGTGATCTCTCTCTTGTTTCCTCCGTGTTTCCCTTTGTTCTTCCACGTGTTCTTCGTGATTCCCTGTAGGATCCACTCCAAACGTGAAAGATTGTCCACATAGGGTTTCGCCCTACATCATCTTGGTATCAGAGCCACGTTGATCACGTTTTTGGAGCCCCTACCCCTCTTTTTCTAGCTTGATTTTGTTGTTTTCGTCCTAATTCCGAAAATTCCCCACCAAAAATAGCCCCAAATTTTTTTGTAATTTGTTTGTGAGTTGAGATTTTGTTGGATTTGGTCCATGGATTTGAGTTGCTATGTGTGGATCTAGCTTTTCCCTCCTTCCCCACCCTTTTCCATCCACCAAATCACTCGATTTCGACCTCACAATTTCCTTCTTCCCGAAATCTCGCAGTTCTTCCCGAGCCCGATTTTTTCCCAGTCTCCGGATGACCGGAAACGGTCGGACGTCCGACGAGGTCCGGACGACGGTAAAGGCCCGGACGTCCGTAAAACCCTGACGAACCTGAACTTTGTCAGTTCGCCACCACCTCAGCCCCACCTTCCACCACATCTTCCAAAACCACATACACCACCATCCTCCCCAATACATCCTATGACGATTTTACCACATTTTGGTCCTTGAGATTTTGAGTTGTGGCTTCCGTATCCTCTTGAGTTTCGACTATCTAGGTGCGGTTCGATTTCATCATCACCACGGCTCAACTTCGCAAGGGTCTCATCATCGCCAAGGACGGTAACTTCGACGACAACTTTGTCATACCTTGCAATTGCATTGATACCCACATGGCCTTATTTTTGCGTAGCTTACCCATCGAGACTAGCCATTGAGTATTGTCGGCAACGTGACTTGTGCACATTAGTGATCATACTCCATAGCATACATACCATACCACCGTGGTGCATATCTTGGGATCCATTTGTGTGTCACAAAGTTGTCATAGCATGCACAATTGCTATCTTGGTTAGTAAAGTTTTGCATGAGAAAAGAGCTCAAAAGTGAAAGAGCCACCCAAGCTTTTAAGCAAAGAGGAAAGATAAGCAAAGAGCTTATGAGGAAGAACCATAGCATCATACTACATTAAGATTGTCATATTGGATCATCTTGGATCATCGCACCGAAATACCATACATATAGCATACGTGGAATAGAGATAGTTGCATTTTTTCATAGTAGGTTGTGCACAAGTTCCGTATCCGCCTATTGTGCAATCGTGCTAGCGTCTCTCTAGTATTGTGCAACAAGAGCATTTTCGTGGATTCCACATTTTGGCTCACTTTTGGTTTGCACAATCCCACTTATCTATTTGCGTGTGTGTTTCCGTGTACCACTAGTTGCTTGGTCTACTTGTTGCATTTGCAAATTTGTGTACCTTCTCCAACATTATTGACGCTCACTTACAATTGCATCAAATTTTGTGCCACCATCCTCACCAAGCTCCGCCATAAGCTTTTATTTGTGTAGGTGTGAGAACGACAAGGATTGGTACCAATAGTGCTATTTCATTGTCCGCATTTGAGTGAACTTGATTCATCATCAACATCGGTCAAAGGTACATTGGTATAAGTTCTTATCCTTCTACCACTCACATTTTTTCTTGGAATGATGGATAGGCCAAGTACTTCTACCAACCCACTCTTCATCGAACAAGACGACGGCATGTCATCATACGTCACCAAGAATCACCTCTTTGGTGCACTGGCAGCGTTGCACCAAGAACAACAAGCAATGAGCGACCGCATCGACAACCTCGCCACCGACTTGCGACTCTCCGAAGAACGTACAAGAGACTACTTCGACAACAAGTTCGACACTCACAAGCAAGAGAATGATGCAAGAATGGACGAGATCCGCGCCTTGATGAGAAACCGGCATCATTTCACTTCTTCATCCTCAAGACGGAACCGCTCGAGTAGACACTCCGAAGACACGTTCTACGACTCAAGTACACCTACTTCAAACACTCTTCATCGTGCCGCACATCAAGACCGTCATGCATCTCGCAACCCGCTACATGACAAGCATTCACAAGAGCAAGTCGATGAGCAATTCCCTCGTCCTCAATCAAACCAAGACGCTTTTGCCCAAGCTCAAGAACGACAACGACTACGGCGCCAAGAGGAAGAACGAGCGCGTCTACACCAAGACGAACAAGACGCCAAGGCTCAACGTCTTCAACAACAACAACGTAAAGCGCAAGCTCTTGAGGCGCAACGTGCCCTTCAAGAATCAAGTCGAGCCTTCGCCAACCGCAATCGTGAACGGCGCAATCAAGAGGAAGCCCTTCGAGAAGAAATCCAAGAGAGGAACTACCAATCTCATGGACAACGTCAAGTTCCTCAAGCTCCTCCACAAGCTCGTCAAGCTCCACTTCAACCTCAAGTTCAACAAGAGCAAGTTGATCATGGTCTTCCTCCACGCCAAGAACAACATGAAGACGATTGCAATCCACGTCAAGGGCGTCATCATCAACATCGCCAACAACACAATGAAGAGCAACGCTACGGAAAGCTAAAATTCACAATGCCCAAGTTCAATGGAAGCAATGACCCCGAAGACTACCTCTCATGGGCATTGAAGGTTGACAAAATCTTCCGGTTGCACAACTACGATGAAGCAAAGAAAATCGCTATGGCATCACTTGAGTTCCAAGACTATGTACTCATATGGTGGGAACAAATCATTGAGCGACGACAAGCAAGAGGTGAACCTCCAATCACCACTTGGGCTCAAATGAAGGATGTCATGCGAGCACGTTTTGTGCCAACCTACTACAACCACGACCTCTTCAAGAAACTCCAATTTCTCAAGCAAGGAACAAAGAGTGTTGAAGAATACTACAAGGAAATGGAGGTAGCCATGATTCGAGCCAATGTCAAGGAAGATGATGAGCAAACTATGGCACGTTTCTTGAATGGACTCAATCATCCCATCAAGAAGATCGCCGACTTCCAACCATACTCCACCCTCATTGAGCTCGTACATCAAGCTACAAATGCGGAACCTCAAGTGCAAGATGACTTCAAGTACGCCAAGTACTCATCCAAGACCTACGGCTTCTCCAACAACCAAGCTTCAACACCTCCTCCAACATCTACATCAACCAAACCTTCTACAAACAACGACGACAAGTCGAGTTACAAGAGAAATTCGACAAGTTCAAGTCGTCCTCCTCCTACTACAAGCAACCTCAAGCCGCGTGCTTCATCATCTAATCCGACCGATGAGACCATCAAAACAAGCTCCTTCAAGTGTTTTACTTGCGGCGGCCGAGGCCACAAGTCCTACGAATGCACCAACAAGCGCACCATGATCCTCAACGACGACGGCACATATGACTCAATGAGTGATGAGGAGATGGAAGCCCTTGAGCAAGTGGCCATGCACCAGCGAGTGAACGAAGATGAAAATGATCAAGTCTTTTGCGATGAGGATTCAAGCCCCGCTCTCGTTGTCTCCAAGGTCTTGACTCTTCAACATCAACAAGAAGATGACCAAAGATGCCACATCTTCCCCACAAAATCCGGCATCAACAGAAGGTCCGTCAAGGTCATCATTGATGGAGGAAGTTGCCACAACTTGGCAAGTGAAGAACTATGTTCCAAACTTCATTTGGTCAAGAGGAAGCACCCGCACCCCTACAAGGTTCAATGGCTAAGTGACTCCGGCACTATACGAGTCGAGCATACGGTCCAAGTCTCCTTCAAAATTGGTGCTTATGAAGACACTTTGGAATGTGATGTGGTCCCAATGACGATTTGCCACCTCCTTCTTGGTCAACCATGGCAATTCGACCGTGGTGTCATCCACAACGGGCGCACCAATCACTATAGCTTCAAGATGAAAGGGAAGGAATATGTGCTACGACCTATGTCTCCCAGTCAAGTGATAGCCGACAAGCAAGCCACCCATCATAGAGACAAAAGTGAGAAAGTGATCCACCAAAAAGTGAGTGAGAGCCACAAGCCAAACTTGAGCGCCTCTTCGCCTAGAAAGAAAACCTCATCCTATTTGCCACCAAAAGTGAGATTAGAGAAGTATGTGAGAACCCATCTAGTGTGATGCACTTTGTCCTTGTGTGCAAGGATGGAGACCCAACAACTAACACCTCTCATGAGCTACTTTTAGTGTTTAAATCTCTTTTGCAGGAATTCCAAGATATTTTCCCGATGAGCTACCTCCGGGTCTACCTCCTCTTCGAGGCATTGAGCATCGAATCGACCTCATCCCCGGAGCGCCTCTACCAAACAAAGCTCCATACCGAGTCAATCCCAAAGAAACCAAGGAGATTCAACGGCAAGTACAAAAACTCATCGACAACGGTCATGTACGTGAAAGCCTAAGCCCTTGTGCCGTTCCCGTTATACTTGTGCCTAAGCCCGATGGAAGTTTCCGCTTGTGTTCGATTGTAGACCTATAAATGCTATTACCGTTCGCTATAGGCATCCCATTCCTCGCTTAGATGATATGCTTGATGAACTTAGTGGAGCCAACTTTTTCTCAAAAATTGACCTTAAAAGTGGCTGTTATCAAATCCGCATACAAGAGGGTGATGAATGGAAAACTGCTTTCAAAACCAAATTTCGTTTATATGAGTGGTTAGTGATGCCTATGGGTCTATCAGAGGCTCCCGGTACTTTCGTACGTCTTATGCATCATGTGCTTCGTCCTTACATTGGAGTCTTTGTTGTGGTTTACTTCGACGATATTCTTGTGTTTAGCAAAACCATGAAAGAACATCTTAATCATGTTAGGGCTGTTTTGCAAACCCTTCGCAAGGAAAGTCTTTATGCAAACATGAAAAATGCACATTTGGTGTTGACAAAGTGGTTTTCTTGGGTTTTTTAGTATCCTCAAAGGGTGTCCATGTTGATGAATCTAAAATTGAAGCAATTAAAACTTGGCCCCAACCCACCAATTTGCAACAAGTGTGTAGCTTTCTTGGTCTTATGGGTTTTTATCGTCGCTTTGTGAAAGATTTTAGCACAATTGCCGCTCCTTTGCATGCCCTGAGTAAGAAGAATACTCCCTTTGTTTGGGGAACTTTGCAATCAACCGCTTTTGATGATCTCAAGTCTTTGCTTACTCATGCTCCGATTCTTGCTTTGCCCAATTTTGACAAAACTTTTGACGTTCATTGTGATGCAAGTGGTACCGGAATTGGCGGAGTTTTGATGGAAGAAAAACGAGCCATTGCTTATTTTAGTGAAAAACTCTCCGGTGCTCAACTTAATTACCCCATCTATGACAAAGAATTGTATGCTTTAGTGCGTGTGCTACATGTTTGGGAACATTACCTTAGACCTCATGAGTTTGTCATCCATACCGATCATGAAACACTTAAGTACCTCAAAGGTCAAACTAAGTTGAACAAGCGTCATGCCAAATGGAGTGAATTTATTGAATCTTTCCCATATGTCATCAAGTACATTAAGGGTAAGGAAAATGTAGTTGCCGATGCACTTTCACGCATATGCATGCTTGTCACTCAACTTGAGTTGAATGTTATTGGTTTTGAGCATATAAAAGACTTGTATGAGCATGATCCATCTTTTGCTATTCCTTATGCTAAGTGTTTGACGATACTTCTTGGGAACAATATTACATCAAGGATGATTATCTTATGAGAGCTAACAAGCTATGCATTCCGAGTCTTCTCTTCGTTTGCTCCTTTTGCAAGAGGCTCATGGAGGCGGACTCATGGGACACTTTGGACGTGACAAGACAGTCGCCACGCTCTCCAACAACTACTTTTGGCCCAAGATGTTCATGACGTCTCACGCTTCACCAACCGTTGCTCTACATGCCGCAAAGCTAAGTCTAAAGCTCAATCCCACGGTCTTTACATGCCCTTCCTATTCCTTATCAACCTTGGGAAGACATTAGCATGGACTTTGTACTTGGTTTCCTAGAACTCAAAATGGAAAGGATTCCGTGTTTGTTGTTGTGGATAGATTTTCTAAGATGGCACATTTCATTCCTTGCAACAAGATAGACGATGCTTCACATATTGCAAATCTCTTTTGTAGGGAAATCTTGCGACTCCATGGAGTACCAAAGACAATCGTCTCCGATCGTGACGTCAAGTTCTTGAGTTACTTTTGGAAGACCCTATGTGCCAAGCTCGGAATCAAGCTATTGTTCTCATCGGCGTACCATCCTCAAACCGACGGCCAAACGGAGGTGACGAACCGCACACTATCCACTCTACTTCGTGTCTTGATCAAGAAGAACATCAAGGAGTGGGAAGCATGTCTATCCATCGCCGAGTACGCCTACAACCGTGCAAGACATTCGACTACCGGCAAGTCCCCCTTTGAGGTCGTCTACGGCTTCAACCCGTTGTCCCCATTGGACATTCTACCTCTTCCTCTACAAGAGCGCACAAACATGGATGCGAGTGCACGGGCAAGCTACATCAAGAAGATGCATGAGGATACAAGACAAACCATCGAGCGCCAAGTACAACGACTAGAGACCAAGCTCAACGTCAACAAGCAACCCATGATCTTCAACATTGGTGATCTAGTGTGGCTACACCTTCGCAAGGAACGCTTCCCCAAAGAACGCAACTCCAAGCTTCTTCCTAGAGCCGATGGACCTTTCAAGGTGCAAGCACGCTACAACGACAACGCCTACAAGATCGACCTACCTCGAGACAAGTACAATGTGAGCGACATCTTCAACGTCAAGGACCTTGCACCTTACCATGGAGATGAAGCTTTTGATCCGAGGTCGGATCTCTCCCAAGGGGGTTGGGGGGGGAGATGATGCGGAGCATCCCTCGCTCATCCCCATGGACGTGCCTACATCTCCCTCAACGCCACTAGGACCCATGACAAGAGCCCGAGCTAAGTCTATCGAAGATAAGGTGAATTCGCTCCTCTCCGAACTCCCTCTTCCTACTCACGAGACATGCCTACTACCTCATTCGGAGACTCTATGTGTAATCAGGTACATGGAGGTGAGCCAAGGATCAACTACTTGCGAGAGCCAAGATGGCAAGGACTCCAAGCATATTGAAGAAGAAGAAGAGATGCTGCTGAAGGCCCAGGCACCGGACGTCCGACGCCTTCCGGACATCCGACTCCCAGGACCCAGACGACCGGACTCTCCGGACGTCCGGCACTTTGCCACCCGAACCAAAACTACGGACGACCGAAGCCTCCGGACGTCCGACCGACGCACGCCCGAACCGAATCTACGGACGACCGACAACTTCCGGATGTCCGGACCGTCACGAAGCTCCGGACGACCAACCCTCTCCGGACGTCCGACGCGCCCACGACAGAATTGATTCTACGGACGCCCGAGCCCGTCCAGACGTCCGGACCGTCCCGAGCCTCCGGACGTCCGACGCCTTCCGGACGTCCGACGCCTGTGTGTTGACTTTGTTTGGGCCGCAGTCCTTGTACCCCTTCGCCCCCTAGACTATATATACTCCTTCTTCCCCAACTTTCTAGGGTTAGCTTTGGTTTAGCTCATGTTTTGTGTGAGAGCCTTGCTCATCCACTTGGTTACTTCTCCTCGGAGCTCAGGACCTCTACGGAAAAGATCCCCCAAGCGGATTGAAGACCCCCTTCTAGGGTGGACCCCATCAAGACCTCCTCTCGGAGAAGAACAACTACTCGTGTATCCTTACCTTTGTTGATTGTGGATCATATGTATCTCTTTGTGTTCGGTGATTTAGCACTTGTGTGATTGATTCCTTGTTGGTTGAGTGATCTCTCTCTCGTTTCCTCCGTGTTTCCCTTTGTTCTTCCGCGTGTTCTTCATGATTCCCCGTAGGATCCACTCCAAACGTGAAAGATCGTCCACATAGGGTTTCGCCCTACATCACCAAGTCCATCCAATGGACCTCAAGAAGACAGCATCTATTGGAGCACAACTAGAACCAACCGTTGACGCCGTGCTACGAGAGTTGCTGCGCGAGAACTGGGACATATTCGCCTGGCACCCTTCTTATATGCCAGGAATCCCACGCAGGTTGGCTGAACGCATCCTCAATATATTGAAGGGATATAAACCGGTCAAACAAACACTGCGGCGTTTTTCCGAACCCAAACGTCAAACTATGGGGAGGAGCTAGCCAAGCTAATCGAGTCCGGATTCATTAGAGAAATAAAACACCCGGGCTGGCTGGCAAACCTGGTGATGGTGTCAGAGAAGGACAAATCCTGGCGCCTGTGTGGTGATTTCAAAGACCTCAATAAAGCTTGCCCCAAGGATCCCTTGCCCCTCCCCCACATCGACCAAATCATTGATGCTACCGCAGGACATGACTCACTGTGCTTCCTCAACGCATATTTCGGATACCATCAAATTAAAATGAAGGAGTCTGATCAAGCTGCAACAGCATTCATTACCCCATATGGGCCATTCTGCTTCAACACCATGCCCTCCGGGCTCAAAAATGTCGGCGCCACCTACCAACACATGATTCAAACATGCCTGGAAAACAGATTGGCAAGACAGTTGAAGCATACGTGGACGACGTCGTCATCAAAACTAGACACGCTGAAACACTCATAAACGATTTACGTCCCACATTCGACAACCTCCGTGCATACAACATTAAGCTCAATCCGGAAAAGTGTGTTTTCGGCGTCCCCGCTAGAAAGCTGCTGGGCTTCATCGTTTCCAATAGAGGAATTGAAGCAAATCCATCCAAAATCCAAGCTTTGTCACAATTGGCTACGCCAATGGACCTTAAACAGGTCCAGAAACTCGCTGGTTGCGTGGCAGCTTTAAGCCGCTTTATCTCCAGATTGGGAGAAAAGGCATTGCCACTCTATCGCCTTCTACGGCGCACCGTTCACTTCGAGTGGACGGATGCGGCAACGGCCGGATTGGAAGAAATAAAAACCATTCTGGCGAGCAACCCAATCCTGGTCGCGCCAAATGTCGGTGAACCCATGTTATTATACATATCGACAACACACCAAGTGGTGAGCGCCGCGCTCGTCGTTGAACGAGAATAGGACGGACACAAATTCCCGCTTCAGAAGCCAGTATATTACGTATTCACTGTCCTCACACCATCCAAATCCCGGTACCCTCATTATCAAAAGATAGCATTCGCGGTCTTCATGGCATCCCGGGAGCTACGACACTACTTCCAGGAGTGTTTGATCACGGTGGCTTCCGAAGTACCACTCAATGACATAATAAACAACCGTGATGCTACGGGCCGGATTGCCAAATGGGCCATTGAGCTCCTTCCATTCGACATAACATACAAACCGCGTCGAGCCATTAAATCCCAAGTACTAGCTGACTTCGTCGCCGAATGGACAAAGGCCGAACTCCCTAAAGTGTACGACACATATTCCAACTATGTTATGTATTTTGATGGTTTCAAAATGCTGGTAGGACTAGGAGCGGGCATCGTTTTGATGTCCCCCACTGGAGACGTCGACCAGTACGTACTCCAAATATTATACACAGATTCTAATAACGCAGCCGAATACGAGGCCTTATTGCATGGCCTTCGGATGGCTATTTCCATGGGCATACAACGCCTGGAAGTGCGCGGGGACTCAAACCTTGTAATATCTCAAATAAATGGAGACTTCGACGCGAAAGGTCCGAAGATGGCAGCTTATCGTAATGCCGTCTTGAAAATGTCGGCTCGGTTTGAGGGGCTCGAGTTTCATCACATGGCCTGAGAAAGTAATCAAGCGGCGGATGTCCTTGCTCGCATCGACGCCAAGAGCGACCCCGTCCCACCTAACATCTTTCTGGAAAGGCTCTTTAAGCCATCTGTGGTGTGGCAAGGGGAGAGCGGCAACACTAGTCCGGATTCGAACACAACCCCAGATTCCGAACACACCTATATCATCGGGGGCTCAGCCATCGAAAAAACACCATCGGCCCATCTCATTATGGCAGTCACCACCCCTGGACCGAACCCTTCTTGGCCTACCTCAATAGGAAGGAACTCCCTGAGGATCAGAATGAGGCCTACCACATTATCCGGCGTTTGAAGGCCTACAAGGCCCATGATGGAGAGCTCTACAAGAAAAGCGCTACTGGAGTCCTTCAAAGATGTATCTCCGAAGAGGGGGGGCGGCAGCTCCTGGCTGAGATTCACGCCGGTCTCGGCAGGCACCACACTGCAGCTTGGGCCCTTGTTAGCAAGGCTTTCCGTACAGGGTTTTATTGGCCAACAGCCCGATCAGATGCACAGGACCTTGTCCAACGTTGCGTCGGATGCCAACTATTCGCCAACCAAAGCCATATGCCTCCACTGCCCTACAAACAATCCCCATCACTTGGCCTTTTGCGGTCTAGGGACTGGATATGGTCGGACCCCTTAAAGGAGGAAGCCATAAGAAAAAATACCTGCTGGTCATGGTGGATAAATTCGCTAAGTGGATAGAGGCCAAACCAGTTAAAACGGCCGAGTCCGGGCCGGTGATAGAATTCATATCCAGCGTTGTACACCGTTATGGTGTTCCACACAGCATCATCACTGATAACGGCTCCAATTTCATAGCCGACAAAGTGAAAACCTGGTGCGCTAATCTGGGAATCAAGCTCGACTATGCCTCTGTCTATCATCCGCAAACAAATGGTCAAGTCGAACGAGCCAATGGTCTTATTATGAGTGGCATCAAGCCTAGACTAGTGCGGTCTCTGAAAGAATCAGACCAGAACTGGGTGGAGGAGCTCGACTCTGTACTCTGGGGGCTGCGGACCACGCCCAATCGCACTACCGGATGCACACCTTTCTTCATGGTGTACGATGCAGAGGCAGTGTTACCCTGCGACATTATTCATGACTCACCTCGAGTGCGCATGTATGAAGAGAGAGAGGCCGAGGTTGATCGGCAGGACAGCTTAGATGCCCTGGAGGAGGAGCGCGATGTTGCAAAATCCCGTTCCGCATTTTATCAACAGCAGGCTCGCAGGTATCAAAGCAGAGAAGTGCGGGCCAAGACTTAGAACGTTGGTAAACTCGTTCTACGCCTACCGAAGAAGAAAAAGGACAAACTCAAGCCCAAGTGGGAGGGTCCCTTCATCATTGACGAAGTTCTCAGTGGAGGAGCGTACCGCCTGTGTGATGCGTCAGACAATCGCCTAGAGCCGAACCCTTGGAACGCGGCCAGACTCCGAAGATTCTATGCCTAGAGCCAAACTCTTTGCTTGTCTCCTTCGCCCTGTTGTTTCCATGTTTTTTTCTCTTTCTTCATTTTTTTCTCTTTGGCTTTAAAGCTTTCGCGTGGTTAGACCGTGCACCCCTGATGCATACATCTTCAAATATGTACGTCCATTATACCTGGGGGCTTCTTGGACAGAAGCTTGCTATTATTATTTTCCGAGCATCAAGCTCATCACATATGCGTTCTCTTTTTCCCATATGTACCTTTTCTTTGCCATTATATGCATCGATATGACTTAAGTTTTGGCCAAGCTGGGTTGCCTGGCTCCTATGCTTATGCCCTACGTTCTCGTTAGTTTGGCTAGGGCATAAAGGGAGGACCTCTGCGATTGTTACTGCCGGGTCATCCGGATGTGTACCTCAGACCGGGTGAAACCGAAAGCTAGCGTTCTTAAGGGAATTTTTGGTCGGTGGATTAAAGATGTTTTTTGCATTCACTCCATTGTGAACCCCCAGAAGTTAAATATACTGCGATTTTTCAATCACAGTTCGGACATGCACATTAACGCATGCACACTTAGGGAAAGGAACCCTTAATGGAACTATTCTCTCTGGAAGATGTTTCTTACAATCTTAATGTAATATAACATAACTAGCCGGATACAACTTGTATGTTCAAGCAACTATGACCCCTACGCCTGGTTTCCACGCATACCCCGGTCCATTCGGCCACACTGGTATTCGGAAACACTCAGCACCTTTGGGTCCAGAGGTGGAAGTGAAAAGGTCTGCCATGAGAATCGTTTTACAATTCAGCTAAAGTTACATATATAAAGGAAAGTACGTAGTCACTTGGACTCATAAATTTCCTCCTCTATACCGTCCAACAGGCCGTCTAACTTACAATCCTGTTGGGAATATTTGGCAGCTACTGCTACTTGGTCATACACCAAATTAATGGGAACTTCTTTCCCATCTGACCTTAGAGGTCCGACCCGGGCCATGCGATTTGGATCAAGCTTTGTATACCGTGTTTTCACCATGGCCCAGGCCTCTCGTGCACCCTCCCGACAGGCCGATATTTTCCATAGGGCCTTGGCAACACTCCGCATTGCCTGCCGAGCTTGCTCGTGCATTTGCGACAACCCTTGTAGCAGATCGTCTGACAATCTGGACATCTCCTCTTCGGGACGGCCCGTCAGCATACTTGCAAACATAACTCTATCAGTTCCTTTCATCTCTGAACTGTCATAAGGTAAGTTCGGCCACATACTGAATATGCCGCCTTGCAGCCTTTTATTCTCCTTTACGAAGTCGGCCAGCTGGGCCCACACATCTTTCAGTTCCTTGCCTAGTTGGGTGTTTGAATCCTGGAGTTTGTTTTTCTCCTCTCTGACTCGGGTCAGAACGTGCTCGCCTACGGCGTGTAGTCTTTTTGCCTCTTTCTCGCCCGTTTGAGCGGCTTTCAGTTTTTCCTCCAGTTGGTGTGACGACCCTGTAATGAGGTAAGCAACAGCATTAGCACAAGCTGTTATATAATTATTGTTTCTCGATGGAGGGAAATATTACCAGAGGACGCCTTCTTGGACTTTTCCAGTTCGGCGGTTACAACAGTTAGTTGTGTCCGACACTTTACCAGCTCCTGGGCTAGCAGGTCGTTCTTCTCCATAAGAACCTGATTATATAAGGATCCTTAAATGATTTGTACCAACTGCTTCAAGTCTCAGGGGCTACTGGCATATGGTTGTCATATTCAGACAAAGTGAACATACCTGCACATCTTTTAAATGCTGCTCTGTGGCTCTGTTAAGCCCATCTCGAGCAGCCCAGATGTATGCATCAGCCGAGCTGAAGGCACTGAACGCCTCTTATGAGAAGCGGGGATCTCGTAAAATGGCCCTCCGGTGCCGATGATTCATGGCGCTCTCCACTTCCGAGTTGGTGGCAGACATATCTTTCGAGCCCTCAACCGAAGGGCAGTCCGGTGCCACCCCCATATCGGGCCCTGTCTCTTCGGCTGGGACCAAATCTTGGCTGTTGGGAGTATGACTGGCCGGGTCCCCGGACATAGTCCGGCGAACTCTTTTCCTGATGCAGGACGAACATAAAATTCATAGTTGGATGCAACTGCTAAAAACATATTTGCGAACCCATACCTCTTCGATGAATGCTCAGCCGTATCTTTGTTTGCCTTCCTCTTCGAAGGCTTGCCCGGCATGGGGGCCACTCTCTTTGGAGATACCCCTGGGGCAGCATGGCACGCTGAACGCCTCCCCTTTTGAGCACATGATGGTGCGGTGGGTGAGGCATAATGAGAGAACTCTTTCGGATGAGATGTCTCCTGATTACTTACATGTGAAGCAGGGAGAAGACCGGGATAATTGGCGATGATGGCCACTTCTGTACCATCATAGCTTGCCTGGTAAAACACCCCGTCCTCGAGCACCACGAGTATATCCAGATCCTCTTCGAATCCGGGGTCAAGGTCCCGATTGTGGCCCTTGGGCTGCAGTGCGGGGCTGTGAAGCCCTTCGGAAATCTTTCGCCAGTGCTGTAATAAATGGACGGGTTAATATTCATTGATAGTAGCTCAGTGCTACCTCTTGAGCACTGCGTTGGATTTCCCTTAAAGAGGAAAGGGTGATGCAGTAAAGCAGCGTAAGTATTTCCCTCAGTTTTTGAGAACCAAGGTATCAACCCAGTAGGAGGCCACGCACGAGTCCCTCGCACCTACACAAACAAATAAAATCCTCGCAACCAACGCAATAAAGGGGTCGTCAATCCCTTCACGGTCACTTACGAAAGTGAGATCTGATAGACACGATAAAATAATATTTTTGGTATTTTTATGATAAAGATGCAAAGTAAAATAAAAGGAAATAAAAATAGCTAAGTGTTGGAAGATTAATATGATGGAAAATAGACCCGGGGGCCATAGGTTTCACTAGTGGCTTCTCTCGAGAGCATAAGTATTACGGTGGGTTAACAAATTACTGGCAATTGACAGAATTGAGCATAGTTATGAGAATATCTAGGTATGATCATGTATATAGGCATCACGTCCGCGACAAGTAGACCGACTCCTGCCTGCATCTACTACTATTACTCCACACATCGACCGCTATCCAGCATGCATCTAGAGTATTAAGTTCAAAATAACAGAGTAACGCTTTAAGTAAGATGACATGATGTAGAGGGATAAACTCATGCAATATGATATAAACCCCATCTTGTTATCCTCGATGGCAACAATACAATACGTGCCTTGCTGCCCCCTCATCACTTTGGGAAAGGACACCGCAAGATTGATCCCAAAGCTAAGCATTTCTCCCATTGCTAGAAAGATCAATCTAGTAGGCCAAACCAAACTGATAATTCAAAGAGACTTGCAAAGATAACCAATCATACGTAAAAGAATTCAGAGAAGACTCAAATATTGTTCATATAAACTTGATCATAAACCCACAATTCATCGGTCTCAACAAACACACCACAAAAGAAGATTACATCGAATAGATCTCCACGAGAATCATGGAGAACCTTGTATTGAGATCCAAAGAGAGAGAAGAAGCCATCTAGATAATAACTATGGACCCGAAGGTCTGAGGTAAACTACTCACACATCATCGGAGATGCTATGTTGTTGATGTAGAAGCCCTCCTTGATAGATGCCCTCCCATGAGCTCGGAAAAAGGCCCCGAGATGGGATCTCACGGGTACAGAAGGTTGCGGCAGTGGAATTAGGTTTTTGGCTCCGTATCTGGTAGTTTGGGGGTACGTAGGTATATATAGGAGGAACAAGTACGTCGATGGAGCAACATGGGCCCCACGAGGGTGGAGGGCGCGCCCAGGGGGGTACGCACGCCTCCCTACCTCGTGCCCTCCTGGTTGCTTTCTTGACGTAGGGTCCAAGTCCTCTGGATCACGTTTGTTCCAAAAATCACGTTCCCGAAGGTTTCATTCCGTTTGGACTCCATTTGATATTCTTTTTCTGCGAAACTCTGAAACAGGCAAAAAACAACAATTCTGGGCTGGGCCTCTGGTTAATAGTTAGTCCCAAAAATAATATAAAAGCGTATAATAAAGCCCATTAATGTCCAAAACAGAATATAATATAGCATGGAACAATAAAAAATTATAGATACGTTGGAGACGTATCACTCAGGGAGTGGAATGAGTAGAGAAGAGGAGGTGGGGCTTACCCAGCTAGGAGGACTGTACGTGGAATATCCATCTCTGCGCTTGATACGCAGGAATTCCTCTTCCTCTCCTTTGAAAAGTTCGGCTAATATTTTGGCCAGAGCGGCAGGGGTGTCCGGACCCTTTCTGCCGCAGCGGGAGGCTTCATCCTCCCCATTGTAGTGCCACATGGGAAGCCCTCTGTATTGGAGTGGCTGAACCCCCGTACTATGGAAGTCGCCATTACATCGACTATCGTTAATCCGGACTGAGCGTGCGTCCTTATCTTGCTCAAGAGTTGACGAACTTCCGCACCATCTTCCTCCTCGAGGCTCCGAGGGCGCCAACTGTGGCGTTTCTTCAAAGGAACGCTTGTGAACTCGGGAAGACCCCTCCGAACTGGGTCTGGAAGTGCTACATCCTCAATATAGAACCATTCGGAAGGCCACTCTTTGTATGCCTTCTTTGGTGTGCCGGATAAGTATCCGATCTCGATGATGCGCCATATTTTGGCTCTGCCCACTTCAAATATTGATCCCTCGTGATTGTGCGGGACGAGGCAGAACAACCTTCTCCACAATTCAAAATGGGCCTCAAAACCTAGGAATAGCTCGCAAAGAGTGACGTAACCCGCAATGTGCAGGATGGATGCCGGAGTGAAGTTGTGTAGTTGGAGGCCATAGTACTCCAGAAGCCCTCTAAGGAACGGATGAATTGGAAACCCGACGCCTCTTAGCAGGTAGGGGACGAAGCACACTCGTTCCCCCTCAGATGGATTGGGGAAATTCTCCGCCTGCCCCTCACCATTGAAGGACATCAACCCCGCTTGTTCGGGACCAGATCCGCAGGAGGAAGAAATCCCTATGTTTGCAGCTTCTCCAACTGACCATGGGATACGGAGCACCTCTCCCACTTGCCTTTTTCTGGGCCGCAGTGATGGGAGGAGCAGCTGGGAGCGCTAGCCATGTTGGAGTGGTCTTTCCTAGCAATCTCTGAGGATTTTTCCACGTGGTGCCGAATGGATCTGAGATCCAATCTCTGTAAATAGACACTCTTGCTCGCATGACCGAGTTGTTATGTGCAAAAATACCCTGAGCCCTCGCATTCGCTGACACATGGAAGCTGAAGTTTTTGATACACAGAGGCCGAGGGGTACGACATTAAATGGAAGGCCGGATACATCACTTTGAAGTCATCGGAAGAGGAACCCGCCTTGCAATGCCGAAGACAATCTGCACGCCGAACACCTCGTCATTGAAGTCTGGTTCAGGGGCTACCGAGGGAGTCCTGGACTAAGGGGTCCTCGGGCGTCCGGCCTATTGACCATGGGCCGGACTGATGGGTTGTGAAGATACAAAGACCGAAGACTCCACCCGTGTCCGGATGGGACTCTCCTTGGCGTGGAAGGCAAGCTCGACGATCGAATATGGAGATTCCTTTCTCTGTAAACCGACCTTATGTAACCCTAGATCCCTCTGGTGTCTAGATAAACCAGAGGGATAGGTCTGTAGAGGCCAAAACTCATAGCCATAGTCATACAGGCTAGACATTCAGGGTTTTAGCCATTACGATCTCGTGGTAGATCAACTCTTGTAATACTCATATTCATCAAGATCAATCAAGCAGGAAGTAGGGTATTACCTCCATAGAGAGGGCCCGAACCTGGGTAAACATTGTGTCCCCCGTCTCCTGTTACCATCGACCTTAGATGCACAGTTCGGGACCCCCTACCCGAGATCCGCCGGTTTTGACACCGACACCTACCGCAGTCGAACGGCTAGGATGATCCTCCTCTTGAAAGATGATGGGTGTACGAGACCATTTGAGTGGCTCCCGGGCCTCTAGCGCTGGTTCCACGGCATTGACTTCTCGTGCCCACCGTTTGAGCTGGCGGTGAGAAGTATGCAGAGATGCACCTCCGTCAATGCACAGGGCGTCCGTGGCCTTCTGAAACTCCTGCTCACTGGTTTCCTCTTCATCCCCTCCATCACTCTCATCATCACAGTTTTCCTTCTCTCGACCTCTGCCGGGCTATCCTTGGTTCCGAAAGGGTTTTCCGGGGCGATTTATTTCACCGCCTCGACCCTTACCGCCAGCAACGTTCTGACCTATTTCCGTATCACGCTTCTCATACTCTGCTCTTGGTTTCTTGACAAGCTGCTCAACCTGATAACACTCTTGAAGGTCGTGTCCCTTGGTCCGATGAATCTTGCAGTACGACCCATCACCTTTCCCGGCTTTCTCGGCACTAGCGGTTTCCCGGCAATCAGTGCACGCAGCAGCTTCCTTGCAAGGGGCCTCAGCTTTGGCCTTTTTACCAGTATTAGGCGCACCCGATCCTTCAACAGTCATCACTGCCTTATCCCTCCGCCTCTTACTATGTTTCTTGCTTTTCTTCTGACTGGTTGATTCATCATCATCTTGTGAATCAACATTGGCGCAATCTTCCTCTCCGGGCAACTTCCCTCCCTCTTCCGTCCGAGCACACTTATCTACCAGTGTGTAAAGCACCTTCACAGTCTTGGGCAACCGTTCGTTCATGTTGGAATGAATATGACGGTTGCGCACTGGACTGGAAGGTAGCTATTACGGTTGTTGGATGGATATTTGGGATATTTCTATGGACTTTGCTGAATCTCTGTAAATACTTACGGAGGGTTTCTCCTTCCCTCTATTGGAGAAGCTGCAAGCTAATGGGCCTGCCGGGTTCTTGATGGCCGCCCGTGAAGGCGCCAATGAACTCATGGCACAGGTCAGCCCATGACGAAATGGAGTTCTCCGGTAGGTGCATCATTCAAGACATCACATTGGAATTGAGCGCCAAAGGGAAATAGTTGCAAACACCTTCTCATCTCTTCCCCCGGCAGCCTAAATAGCGATGGTGTAGATGCTCAGGAACTCTGCCGGTTCAGCCTCCCATCGTACTTCTCAGGTATTTATGGCTTGAACGTGCGAAGAAACGGCCAACGGACTTGCCGCAGCTCGCGAGTAAAGGCAGGGCAGCCAACCTCGAAAGGTAGGCACCCGCCAACACCGAGCACATGCTCGTCAACATCAGGACCGTCGCACCCATCGATCCGGCGGACGTCGTCACGGCGTTGCTCGACGACGACGCGCATGTCTCCTCTCCGCCTATCCTTTGGGGCTCGTCGTTGGCCTGGATGTGCTCGAGGGTCAGAAGAGGCCATCGATACGTTGTCGGGGTCTTGATTCTGTTGCGCTCGTGATGGATGCCCCGGCGGGGACTACACCATGGGGATGGCCCCTTCCGTACGGTCTGCAACATGAGCTGTTTCTGTCCCTTGGGGAGGTCGTGGCGGGCCAGCTCGCCATGAGCCCCCAGCTTCGGCGAAACCGAGCAGCCTTTTGATCATGGCATGCCATTTGTCCATCTGCTCGCCCGCTGGCGGGGACCTCAGCAGCAGTTGAGCCCGCGCCATGGCCTCCGAAGCCGTACTTGCCATGGATGATAATGAAGTCGATCATACCGTCGCTCGGCTTCTAACGGTGCCAGCGGCAGCGGCACTACGCCCCCGTTGCTCCTCTGGGCGACCACTTGGATGTGGTGCAGCGAAGGCGCTCGAGGGCCAGTGGCTCCGTCGTGCACAACGGCTTGGTCGACCCGTCCCAGAGGGGGTGCACGCACGGTGGCCGCACCCATGGTCGGAGTGGCCGGAGGGGGCGAGTCGCCCGTTTCCGGGTGCCGTCGTTGTTGTGCCCGTCCGCGTGGGAAAGGGGCGCAGATGGAGTAACCCCTTGACCCGTACCTTGGGGAACGTGGCCGTCGGGATGTTGCTGATTCTGCTCTCCTCTGATGCCTCCTACTCCTGCGTCGACTCGGGGGGAAGTGGTGACGGTGCCGCCTACTCCGACCACATCCCCAGCCACATCTGCATCCTCGCGTGCCTCTGCACCGCTCACAGCATTAGAGGCTGCATGCGGCGGAGCCTTCGAGGTGGATGGGTGAGCTGAAGGACCAGGTTTCTTCTTGGGCGCCATGGTCGATGGCGTCGTCGAAGATGAAGATGGTGATGAAGTCGACCCGCTGCACACGCCTTCAGGTTCGCGCAAGCGTGCCCCCTACCTGGCGTGCCAAAGATGTCACGGGAAACCATGACCACCTATGGGACCAGGAGGCCCGTTGCTGGTTCGGCAGGGGGGCGAAGCATTGCACAAAGAATAGGCGAGCGTGGAGCAGCACTGCAGAGAACACACGGGCAATTTTGCCCAGGTTTGGGCCACCGTGAGGCGTAAAACCCTGCTCCTGCTTTGGTGGATTGAAGGTGGAAAGGTGGTGGCGCAGCATAGTACACTTGCCCAGATGGGGTTGCCTCAGGGCAGCAGAGACTACGCGCGTATGGGGGTTTGAGTTATCCAACCTTCCATCCCTTTCTACGATTTCTATGGGCCTCACTACAAAAAAATACACTTCCATGATGATACGTGTTTTTCACAGTAGGTCACGTTTTCTGTCATGCATGTACATCCATGGAAGATTTATGACAGAATCAAGATAGTCATACCTGTGCTGTCGTTAAAGTGTTCCATGACGTTACCAAAATTATCATTACGGAAGTGTCCACTTCCATGACGATGCATCGCGCATCACAGAAGTGCTTTCGTCAAGGGTGACCGACACGTGGCATCCACCATAACGGAACGCCGTTAAGCTATATGGTCCGATTTTGGATTCGATAACCCGTTAACAGCCGCAACCAATGGGGATTTTCCACGTGTAAAATCATCATTGGCTGGAGGAAACACGTGTCGGCTCACCATTGGGACAAATGTCATCCACTCATTGGACCCAAAGCGCCTATGATACATCAACATGTGGCACGGCCCAACAGAGGCCCATTCCTGTGAAAAGACTGGCCCGTTTGACTTGGTCAAAAGGTGGCGGGCCGGCCCACGGCAAGCCTGTTAACGTCATGTTCGCATACAACCCATTTACAGCCCGCTAACCCAGGGCCCGTTTACGGCCTATCCGAATTAGGCCCAGTAGCGTCATCTTGGGCGTCCAATATAATTCCAGCCCGTTTTAACTTCCGGCCCATGTATGGCCCATGACGTCTTTCGGGCCATATGAGGCCCTTAGTAACCCTCGGCCCCTTAACGGCCCGTGGTAAACTGCCCGTAATGAACAGTGTATCACTTTATACCCATTATTATTCGGGCCATACTGCTTCCATTTCATGTTATCTTTCGGCCTTCTCGGGGCCCATTTATTCATGGGCTCATTTCCAAAGATTCGTTTACTTACGGCCCGTATCGCTATTTTTTCGCTTAGGCCAAATTCAGCCCGTGGTTAAAGTCGGCCCGTTTGTGGCCTACGTTGGGCCGTTTTCATAGCGTCATCAAATACGGCCGATTAACGACGGCCCGTTATGGTCGGCCCATGAACGGACGATTTTAACTCTAGCCCATTTACGGCCATAATGTGGTCTGTTATTGGCCCATGTTTGGCCAACCGATCATACTGCCCATAGAAGGCCCATTGATGATACAACCCGTATAAGGCCCATTGTTTCTACGCCCGTAGAAGGCCCATTGTTTCTACGGCCCATAGAAGGCCCATTGTTTCTACGGCCCGTAGGAGGCCCATGTTAACTATAGTAAATATGTAGCCGATGGTTAATGTGGCCTAGTTTTAAAAAATAGGTTATTGCGGCCACTAGCAAACCGCGGAAAAAGAACGGCACTGACTACAAGAAAACAAATAAACAAGACAATAAGGAAATAAATAAGCAAGCAACTTACGCTAGGCTATCACGGCTATTACACATATTACATCCACTGGGCATCAAAGTTCGCCGCTAGTGCAAATATAGGGAACACCCTACACTATACAAAAATGGCTTGTTGTTTTCTTCAAATTTATGCACGTTAAGAACAGATTTTGTATCACACCAAAACAAATTACAACTATAAAACAAAAGGAAGGTTGGCATAAAACCTAACAGTCTAGCAGATAAATGCACCACCAGAAGTTTAGAAGCTCAGTTCATTTGACCGATCACATGCTTTCATCTTTGTATTGTCCGATGGAGCACCATAACCTTCGCCTTCAGCCTCCTAGGCTCTGAACAACATAGAAAATGTCTGATAGTCTGGTTTCAAAACCATGCATATCTTGACAACATCGAACAACGTCTCTCCTTGTTTCACAAAGTGTCTCTGTTAGGGAATGGACTTGTGTCTGGAGCGCAGATTCAACATTGCTTTGAGCTTGCATATCTTGATCATGAGGTAGTTTGCAGGAGATTGCCTTAACAACCAACCAGTATTATGCAGGAACATGCTTTTGGCACTGTTAGTGGACAGGTACTGACCCACTGCAGCAAGAGCTGACATTGCGGTTATAATTGCCTCGCCACCTTCAGAAGGTGGCGGTTCCACCATTTTTTCCATAGCTCGCTGAAAAGTTGAGGTTTTACATTAGTAGTACCAGAACAGAAGATATTAAGGAGGCAACAAAACCAAACAAAATAGCTTTGGTCTATATACATAACTTATTCTGGTGAACCCATGTAAAATATTAGTTGTATTTTATTGCAAAGTACATAATAAAACCAGGTTCCAAACATATGACCATGTACCATCGCTAATGTATTGTCTATTTTTTCACATTGTATTGAGGGCTAAGGATAAAGAGACGAAGTTTATAATATGGTAAGCATAGTATGACATCATTCATATCACAAAACAATTGAGAACTGACAAACAGGCAATTGTAATGTTGTGTGGGCAAGTCCAGCACGGAACTAGATTACAGGTCAAGATCAAAGGAACATCACTCCTCTCTTTTAAACCTTGTAAGGTGCATTGATACGCTAAGACAATTGTGTATAAAATTCAAAAGAGTAATAGACATTGGCTGCAAACCATGCAGTTCAAGGCACAAGTCAGAGTAAGTAGTAGTTAAAAGGCATGAGGATTAAGGACTTACAACAGCGGATTTGACTGGTGTAGTCGTGCCCTTCTTCTTGCTGATGTGACAGTCCTTAAAGATTTCCACATCATTTGGTTCAGGTAGTTTTTGGTCCTTGCGGGCTTTCCTCTGCATTTGGAACAAGTCAATATAGATCTGATAATATGGTACAATGAAAAGAGTGAAACAACAGCTAATTACAAGAGTCTCGCAGTGTGCAATATAGCTACGAGATCCAGTCGTCTGTTGGAATTTCACTTTCGTCTGGTTGGCCTTGTTCTTTGAACAGTTCACCTACAAGAAGATAGATTTGTGTGGCACATGCGTAAATAGGAATTCAACATGTGAGATGATCACATATATATAATGTACCTGATACCTTGGATCGGACCAGTGTTTAACGAGGCCTCTCCAGTATTCATCAGATATATTTTCCACTGGAGATGTTTGGGCAAGTTCACTGTTAGCCTTGCCTTCAAAGTGAGTTTTCCTGAAGTTATACCGACATCGTCAGAGAGCAGACTTGAAAACATGGGTGCAAGCTTGTCTGGTTGCATCATCTTGGCTATCCAACTTGAACCTCATCTGTTGAAATTTATGGGAGTCTCATTATCAGCAACCTAGAAAGTATTGGACAGAGCAAGACGATATTACTAGTTTCCATACATAACCATACTTACAGATAAATGGTCGCGGAAGGTCTTGACCTGGGTTTCATCTTTGACATTCCTGTACTAAATCCATGTTGGGAGGATACGTACATGACACCTAACAGTAACCGCTACCTCTGATACTAACTTGTCTGACTCTGTAGCATCACATGGCCTTTTTAAACCTGCCTCAAAACGGATCTCCATTCTTCCTCCTCTAGATTTAGTTAACCTATCGAGCATTATCCCTGATGTTTGTTTCCTCTTGCGCCTAGGTGCTAGTCCAACAACAAACATAGGAAGTGTTAGTATACATCAAACTGTGAGACTACATATAAAGAAGCATGCAACTATAACTTGACTCCAGCAACTACCTTCTTGTTGTTGAATCTCAGAAAGTTCATCTAATCTTGCCAACTCATCTTGTGTCAAGAGTGCTTCAGAAGTAGTGTCAGGTGGCAAGGGAGCTTGGGAACATGCTGCTAGCTGAGTTGACCAACGAGTAAATCGTGCAGCTGGTAGTACTGTGGAAGGTGTTGCAACAACTAGGGTTGTCTCTGCTTGTTTGGTAGCAGCTATTTGTTTCTGTTTGGCTTGTTCTGCAACTCGTGTAGCACGGGATACCCTATCAGTACAATTTTCCGCTGGATTTTGACCTTCTATTGCACCATCAGTACCAGCAGAATCTGCAGGATTCTTCCGCTTCCCTTTCCATATCGTTCTGTCTTGCTTCCTCTTTCTCTGTGCCATGTTAAGTCAAGCCAACAAGAAAAACGAATAACAATTTAGTTCTTCAGAACAAATTGATGCGTGATACTAACGAACTGAACTTTTATGTTAGACAACCACATGATAGGAGGATGTAATATGTAAGAAAAACAGGACGACATGAGATAACCAGAACTATGATGTGTAAACTAAGCAGAAGACATTTTGCTAAATTAGAAGCAATGCAATGGAAGGTAGACACCATATGAAAGATGCTACAAATAGCACTCTACCAAGTTAACAGTGTTTCATCATAAATGCCGTTTAAACAAATGTGAAGTAGTACAAGAAATAAATCATATGCAAGATGCAAACAACATCACACTATCAAGTTAAAGGTCTCTCGTCATTAGTGCCATTGCATATTCACAGCATTGCATATTCACAGCTTATGATGTGTAAACTAAGGAGAAGGCATTTCAACAAATTAGAAGCAATGAAAGCTAGACACATATGAAAGATGCAACGAATATCACTCTACCAAGTTAAAATTGTCTCGTCATAAGTGCCATTTCAACAAATTAGTAGTACAAGCTAGAAAAGAATGCGAGATGTAACCTATATCACACTCCAAAGTCAAACGTGTCATATGAAAAGTGATTGTTGCGGGTTACACAACAATAGTAATTTGATGTAAGAACATGGTGTGATAGACATATATTGTATGTTCTAGAAACAGGAACAAGTGTCTTATTCAAGTATAATGTGTAAAGTAAGCAAATGGAATTCAACAAAATTAGAAGCAATACAAGCTAGACATAACACATAACATGCAACCACATATAACAGTGCCAAGTTAGATGGAGCACCGGTAATGGTGCACAAGGGGAGACATGCTCATCATAAACACAGCTACATTGAGTGTCTATGCATGTGTTGTCTTGGAAATCATCTTGGGGTGATGGAGGAGTAGAAACTGTAGAGGCCCTCCATTTGGAAGGAGCACCTTTATCCGCTGCCTTGCTAACTTCCTTCCGCTTTATTGATTTTGAATTGTCAAGTAAAACCGATAAGAAAAATCAATAAAATTCTCTCTTGAGAACTCATTCATGCATGATACTGACAATCACTACTTTGATGTAAGGCAAACACATGATACCAGGATGGAATATGTACGTAAAACAGGACGACATGGCATGTTCACAACTGTTTGTGTAAACTAAGCAGAGACCATTCCAACAAATAAGAAGCAATGCAAGCTAGACACCACGTGAAAGATGAAACCAATATGACTCTGCCAAGTTAAAAACGTCCCATCATAAATGGAATTTCAACAAATTAGAAGCAGCGCATGCTATAAATCATATGAAAGATGCAACTAATATCGTGACGCATATACTAAAGGTGTCTCGTCATATTGATTGATGCGAGATACAAAAAAACAATAGTTTTACGTAAGGACATGCTTAATAGACAGATGTACTATGTACTAAATATAGGAAGGCATGTCACATTAACAGGTATAATGTATAAGCTAAGCAGAATAGGACATGCAGTTTAACCAGATTGGAAGAATTACAATCTAGACACCATATGCAACATGCAACCACACATCACGCTGCCAAGTTAGAGCAAGCACATGCGATGCTAGTGTAGGGTAAATGCGGTAATCAACTATAGAGCTACGTTCACTATCTTCATCTAGCCTTGCTGTTTCTTGAGAATCATGTCGGGCGGCTGACGCTGCATTCTTTAAATGAGGATCTTTTATCACAGTAGTCCACTGGCCTGGCTGCCGCATCATAAGTGATTGATGAGGGATACACAAGAACATTAGTTTGATGTAAGAACATTGTTAATAGACAGATGTACTAGTATGTACCAAAAACAGGAAGGCATTTCATATTCAAAGGTATAGTGTGTAAGCTAAGCAGATGCAATTTAACCAAATTGGAAGCAATACAAACTAGACATCTGGTTGGAGTGGTGAGCTGGATCATCTAGGACTTGAGAGCCTGGTGAGAGGCGGGCTACTTCGCCACCATAGTGGCTTTTTAGTTGGCTTCCATGTGATGCATGTCTGTGCTGGGTTTGTCACTGGCTCAACTAGTGCCCTGACTAGCTATTTGTCTTCAGGTGCTCCCGGGATGGTGGTTCATGTAAAAAATATCTTTCTTTATCTTGATAAAGACTGACTTCGGCCTTTCGAATACAATCTAGACACCCTATGCAACATGCAACCACATATGACACCGTGAAGTTAAAGAAAGCACCTGGGATGGTGGTTCACAGCGAGCGAGATCATCAACTCCAGAGCTACGTTCCCCGTCTCCATCTGCTGACACTACACCCTTTAAAGCCTTGAAACGTGTCTGGCCTAGCCGCATACCACGCTGGAGCGACTTCTCTCTTTCTTTTCTGCTTCTGTCAAGGCAGGGTCTGAAATACCCTTGCATAAAAACACAATAGTGAGAGTGTGGGTGAAGTGTGTGCAGAACTAGTGCACTTTAGAAGTAGCAGATAGCAGGTGGCTGAAAAATAAATGACAGGAGACATATGATAGCTCTACAACATTGCATGGCAAACAAAATTAGATTCTACTCCGTATGATTTTGTAATATATGAGCACAGGAAATGCAGGTACTCCTCCAGCACACCACCACACATTCTCCTATCAAGATAACAGTCGACTGAAAATAAATAGGTCGGTCAATTTTTTTATGAACCGTCCGATCTGTAAGGAACGGGCAGATGGCCTTCGTCTACCTCCCGCCAGTCATTGTTGACGATCTTTCTTGAACCGCCAGCGACCACCGACCCAGACCCCTGCCTCCGCTGCCCCGCCCCCCCCCCTTGACCTCACACCACCGACGTGCTTGGCAGCGCCCCCAGGCCATTCCTTCAATCCCGGCCGACGTCCAGATCGGGCGCTAGTAGCTCTAGGCCCCACATGCCCCTAAGATAAACACCGAGGCGCTGCTTCCCCGGCGTAATAGGCGGACTAGCGCCTATTACGCCCGGGAATGCTTCCGTTAATTGGGAATCAACTGACCAGGAATTGAAATCCAGGGGGCGACGGACCTCTAGCTAAGGTGAAATAGTATATGAGGAGAAACCTTGTGCATCGCGACTAACTAGGAACATCTAGTATCCAGAACAAGCGGCCAACTAGTGTCTTCTGTGGGATTAATACCGTGCTAGCAGACAAGTAAGATTTGCACGAATAAGGGAAGATGAGTACCATTTCCGGTTGCTGGTGTGGTCGCCTCACCTCCACATGTCGCTCTGATCTTCTTCTTTTTGCCGGTGAAGTGTTACTTAGATCTGCTCATCCAAATATCTTACCATAGCTTTAGACATCGACCTAGGTATTTTTTTCTGGACTTCATAAAAAAGCATATATGTGTTTCCTGTAATATCTAGTAGAAGAACTAATTTGTATGTCTAACAGATGGACAGGACTTGGATAACTTCTGCTCGAAGATTTTTCGCCGCATATGTCGAGGGGGTTGAAAACTTCATGAACTTTATTAGAGCTGAGTACGGTGGTCCGAAATCAGATGTGCTCTGCCCATGTAGCAGTTGTATGAATTCAGTTACAAGACCCCAGTCAACTGTGCAAAATCATGTACACTTGTATGGGATGTCGGTCACATATACTAGGTGGGTTCATCATGGTGAAGATGTGAACGTCAATGTTATTGACTACGTGGAAGCAGCAAATCACCATCTTGATCTTCCTGATGCTCAGGTGGAAGAGGAGGAGGAGGAGGTGGTGGCGGAGCGAGTGAGTTTGATCAACATTGAAACAATGCTACGAAATGCTCGTGCATTCCGTGAACTTTCACCTGCAGAAGAAAAACAGTGGGCTCGCATGTTGGAACAATGCAACGTGGCTATCACCCCAGGAAATAAGCTGTCAGTATTCTCAGCTATGGTCACCTTTCTTCAGGTGAAGACATCTGAGCGGATGACCAACAAATCATTCGATGCGTTGTTGGTTGCTTTCCGCAAAGCTTTCCCAGATGCATCTGAGCTGCCACACACCTACAGTAAAATGAATAATTTCCTTCGTGGGTTGGAATTGGATATGATATGATCCATGCTTGTAAGAATAATTGTGTTCTGTTCTGGAAGGATTATGCCAACTTAAGTGAATTCCCAAAATGTAAATCATCAAGATGGAAAGATGGCGATGCTGTGAAGAGGATTCCTCATAATGTTCTGAGACATTTTCCAATTACACCAAGATTGCAGAGGTTGTTTCACGATGCTGAAACAAGAGAGGATGTATTGTGGCATTCTAGGAACCAGGAGTACAGAGATCAGAATGTAATGAGCCATCCATCACATGGTAGTGAGTGGAAGAGCTTCAATCAGATGGATTTAACCCATTTGGCCACCAGAGCGCCACATATAGCATGTGGCCAGTGCTTGTTATCCCTTACAACATGCCTCCAAATGTCTGCACCAAAAGAATCAAACTACATGATGGACTTGCTCATCCCAGGTCCAAAAAGTCCTCGAAAGGATTTTGATTTGTTCATGGAGCCTCTTGTGGAGGAACTTCAACAGCTATGGAGGGGTGTTCTCACTCGAGACCTATATAGCAGCCCACCAGCTGATTTCTTTCTGCTTGCTGTTATAATTTGGTGCATCCATGATTATCCGGCTTTGGGCACTATGTCAGGGCGAACGACATGGTTACAATACATGTGTTCACTATGACAGGAATCCGTTCTCATACGCAATACTTAGCAAGATATGTTACATTGGACAACGTCGTTTCCTTGCCAAGGACAAGCCGCATCCTAGAAAATACCGAAGACATGTGTTCAATGCAAAGCATGAAAACCGTGATGCGCCAAAGAGGCTCAGCGCTGATGAGTTGCAAGTGGAATTAGAGAAGGTCAGGCATATTACATCAGGAAACCATCCTGGTAATGGTAGCGGGAAAATGAAGCGTGGCAATGCAGAAGAGAGATTATTGTTTACCCGCAGGTCCACTTTGTGGGACTTGGAGTATTGGAAAGATTTGGATCTACGGCGCAATCTTGATGTGATGCACATCGAGAAAAATATATGTGACAACATTATCGGCACACTTCTTAATATTGAAGGCAAGACGAAAGATACCTTAAAATCTAGGATTGATTTGACACACCTGGTATCGTATGTGATTTGCAGGTGCAATATGAAGGTAAACCATGGGATATGGCACTAGCTGTAATGCGTCTTGGACAAGGTAAAAAGAAAACAATTCTGCGAGGTCCCGTCACGTGAGATTCCCACATGGATTTGCTTCCAACCCTGAAAGGAGAGTCAGTGCAGATGGAAACAAGGTACAAGGGTTGAAAACTCATGATTGCCATGTCCTACTTCAAAGGGTTTTACCTGTTATCCTTAGAGGATTGGGTCACCCTGACTTATACAGAGCAGTTGCGGAGTTGGGACAATTCTTCAGGGAACTCTGTAATAGAAATATCAGGATAGATGCTTTGGAGTTATCGGGAAGACAATCTCGGGCTCAATGTTTTCTGGTATTCTGTTCGAGTTACCGGGAAGAGTCGACAAGAGGACAAACCTAAAGATTTGGACAAAATGGTTTGGTATGTGTTGAATAACTGTCCTGAGATACTACCTTATATCAAGTAAGTGCTAAGTACTGTAGCTTATACATCGTAATATACTAAACTTGCAGCACATTCTTATATATTTAGATGTTTGACGCGATCACTATGTTGTGCAGCATCTACAAAAAGGAGTTACTACAGCAAAATCCAAGAAACATTGACAAACTGGTTATGGCAGGATTTGTGAAATGGTTCAAGAGCCATGTAAGCTTTTGAATTGCAGTGTCAGTTTTTTTAATATATTGAGTACATAAGATGATCAGCTTGTCTATTTTCTAACCATAGGTTAAGAAGATGGGGGAGGATGGGCAGGCAGTTGATGATGCCCTTTACTCACTAGCAATGGGTCCTGATACTCGGGTAAGACATTATGAATCTTGCATTGTTGGAGATGTGTGCTACAACACCCTTGCAGGAGACGAAGGCAGGAAGACACAAAACAGTGCCATCATGAGCACGATTACGTATGATAAAGAGACAACTGAAATGTATGCTTACATAACAGACATTGTTCAGTTGCAGTATATCTCTAGTTTCGAGGATCATCAGTGTGTGGTTATATTGTGCTATCATTGGTATAACCTGTTTTCCAGGATCGCCAAACCCAGAGCTGATGATTATTTCAAATCCATCAATGTCAAGGCGGCGTACGAGACCAAAGAGCCTTTTATTTTGGCAAATCAAGCAACACAGATATTTTTCTTGGAAGACACATTTGCACGTATCGACGACTGGATAGTATTCCAAAGGTTTGAGCAGAGGAATTCGTTTAATGAAGTTGCACAACAAGATGATGCTTACACTACTCCTGATGTACAAGATAACACAGATGTTCCTAATATCTTTGAGAACCATCACGTTAATAACACTGGCGAAAAGATTGCTTGTCCCGCTGTGGACATACAAGAGTTGATCAAGAAGAAGCCAACGTTCCAGGACGTTGAGGACGAAGAAGAAGATGACACCATGGGGAATTACGACTCAGACTGATACACACGGCGAAGATGTTGACGCTGCTGCTGCGGATGATGATTACATTGCTTTTGTCGTATTTTCCTGTCAGAAGACGTTTTTTTATCTACTATGTGAAATTGTGTTTGCTATGACAATTGAAACCTGATGAACATGTTGTTTAGTATTTTCCTATGAGAACATCACTTGTTATGTATGCTGATTTGTGTTTGGTGATTGTATGACGACTAAAACATGATGACATCGTTGTTTAGTTGTACTCATATTTGGCTGTGAAACTTGAATTCGATGACATAGTTTGCTGTTGGACTGCAATTTGCTCGACGTCTTCGAATGGGAACAAATCTGACCCAACAGGGCCTCTGCTAATTTATTTATTTACTACCAAAAGGGCCTCTGCTATTTATTTATTTATGAGAAAAAGGGGATACCCCTGATTTCCGTTAATAGAAATCATTAGATGTTCACAACACTACGCCCAGCCTGCTACACATGTTTCATTCATTACTAGTTTCAGCAAAGTGCTCATGTCATAGCCACTGAATACATCACGAGTGCTACATACACTGCAAATAAAGAGATAATTATCCTACAGAGCACATTGATTTTTCCCATTATCTTCACAAGCTCTTTCATCTCCTCATTGTTGTCAAGGCCGTTCGGCAGCTGTTGCTTGGCCATGATCAGAGGAACTGCATCTTTAACCATCTGCTCTGCATCTTCCTCTTCTGCCATTCCTTCGCCATTTGTCCAACACCCCAACCTGCTGGTACTGGGATTCCTCGGCTAACCAAATAATCAGCGTAGTTGCACTCCCCCACATCAGCAACTTCCCAGAAATACAAATCACACGAATCTAATCAAATTGGAAGATCATCAATGAAACTATTAAAAAAATCAGCAACTGCAAGCAGCAGAACGACACTTAAACATATTATTACCCCATGATTCGGACATTTGTAGAAGACTCGGCCACGGTTGAGGATTGTGGTTGAGACGCGACGGATGACTCTGTGTGATTTGCAGCAGTGGCACCACACCAACGGCAGCGGGTTGCGATGAGCAACCGGCTGCAGTGCGCGTGGCGGCGGGGGTGTGATGAGACCCACAGGCGATGGTACGGGTGGCGACTTGCGCATATTTGGTTGTTGCCTGCTGAAGAGAAGGTGGACGAGCAGCCAGCGGACATGGTTGCTGCGGCCAGAGGAGAAGCGAACGTTGGATATATCAGTTTCATTACTTCCAGAGTAGCATAGCACCATATATAGTCACAGTCTAGGTTTGGATTCGAACCAGCTACAGGAGCACGTCTCTCTTTTTTCTAAAACTCAGCAACGTCTCTTTACTGGTACACTAGCTTGTTTTGTACGCCTTCTCAAGTCTTTGATTCCTCCACCTGACATCTGGGACCCACCGGAAGGGCCTCTGTATTTCACGAAAAAACGTGCCCCCCGCTGACAGGTCGGACCCACCAGCTATCTTCGCACGCAAGGAAGTGCCTCTTTATTACTCACAAAAAAATGAATACTCCCCCTACCAGCTGGAACCCAGCATAGTGGGAGGCTGACTTGTGGGCCTACCAAGTTGACAGGGACGGAGGGCTTTGTCAACTTAGTCAATATGAACGATTCTAGCTCCATTTACCGTACGATGTTCATCCAACGGCCGTAGTGCTTCTTCAACCTCTGGTCTTCTTGCTCCACCGCCCAAAGCGACCCGGTCGTGCGTGCTCCTGCCTCCCGTGGCCGGCTGTGATGCCGTGGAGGCCTCACCGCCCCCTACTACTCCCACCGCTAGCCAGGGCATCCCTCTACTCACCCACACCCCCTGTTATTCTACGGCGACGGCAACCTCACACCGCAGCCGAACCAGTGAACCCTCGTACTCCTCTCCGCGTGGGCATCTACTGTCGCCTCTTCCCCAGCTCCGTGTCGTCCCCTTCCTAGGCCTCGCGTCGTCCACCGCCTTGGTGCTCTCGGCGCGGCGTGGTCAATGTGGTCAATGACCGACTTCCATCGGAAGAGTATTGTACGTGGAGAGGCCGATACCGGGTCCACAAACAAGCTCAGCTTTTTTGTGATTTGCCAAGTAAGTCCTGTTGTCAGGCCTATTGGGCTGCAAATCTTTCAAGACAAGGAGAGCTTCATTCGGCTAGCCGAGAAAATGGCCTATCAGTAATGAGAAATGAATTGTACATTTTTAAAACACATCAAACCGGCAATTAGTTTCAAATTTCTTTTTTTCATTTCAAGATTTTAAATTGCATTGATTTTTACGCGTGGACAATTTGTTGGATTTTATATTGATATAAATTTATTTTTAAAATCAGTTTGAATGTGACTCGAAATTTCGGGATTAAAAACAGTTTGGACCGCACCGAAATATGCAAAATTTCATAAAAAATTTTAACCGTGGCCACAATATGGGCTGTAATGCTAACAAAATGAATATGGGCTCCAAAAAAACCTTAAGAATTACGAAATGGGTTGTAAATTATTAGAAATAATGGCAGATGGGTTGTATGCTGTTTTCCACAGATTTGAGGCTTTCCTAAAAAGGTTGACGACAGCAAAGGATCGTTGGATGTCCATCCAACGGCCCGTCATGCTTCTTCAATCTCCGCTCTTCTGCTTCCCCGCTCAAACAAGCGCCGACGGACTGCTCGCTCCCTCCTCCCCGCGGCCGGTGTGCCGCCACGCATGCCTCACCGCCCCAATCAGTACTCCCATCGCTGGCCTAGCCATCCTTCGACTCACCCACACCTGCTGTTATTCTCCGTGACGGCGGCAGACCAGTAATCCCTCGTACAGTCGTACTCCCCTCTGCGTGGGAAACAACTGCCGAGTCTTCCCTGCCTCCGTGTCGTTCCCTTCCTAGGCCTCGCCGTCGTCCACCACCCTGGTGCTCTCGGCGCGGCCTGGTCAACCTGGTCAACGACCAACATGCATCGGAAGTGGACTGTACGTGGAGAGGATGACAGCTGGGTCCACGGCCGCACGCAAGCAAATGCCTCCTTATTACGCGCAAAATAATGATTCCTCCACCTGACATCTGGGACCCACCGAAAGGGCCTCTGTATTTTGCAAAAAAACGTTACCGCCGCTGACAGCTCGGACCCACCAGCTATATCTTCGCACGCAAGGAAGTGCCTCCTTATTACGCAAAAAAATGAATACTCCCCCTGCTAGCCGGGACCCAGATAGTGGCAGGCTGACTTGTGGGCCTACTAAGTTGACGGGACGGAGATCTTTGTCAACTTAGTCAATATGCATGATTCTAGCTCCAAAGGACTGTGACGATTTCCATCCAATGGCCGTAGTGCTTCTTCAACCTCTGGTCTTCTTGCTCCAGCCGCCCAAACCAGCGCCGGTCGTGCCTCGTGCTCCTGCCTCTCGTGGCCGGCTCAGATGCGGCGGAGGCCTCACCACCCCTACTACTCCCACCGCTGGCCAGGCCATCCCTCTACTCACCCACACCCCCTGTTATTCTGCGGCGACGGCAGGCTCACACCAGTGAACCCTCGTACTCCTCTACATGTGGGCATCCACTGCCAGGTTGTAACATCCCAAAATTCTAAATTTTGGAATGTTATAAAAAAATAGATAGATTTGATTGATTGCTTGATTGATTGACTGAAAGTGAGTGAATTCGAAACTTTTTGTAAGTTAGATGAGAGGGAATAAAAGGACTTTCCCAAACTTCCATTTTGCTTTTATGATCTGCGGGAATTCAAATTCTTTTCATCACAAAACCCAGGAGAGAAGATGACATGACTTCTTCCATTTATTTAAATGACAAGGGGTGCTGAAAATATTTGAATTTCATTTGGAAAATATTTCCAATTCTGAAACTTTATGCAACTCAATGATTTTCACGAGAGAAGATAAAATGACTTCTTCAAATTAAATGAAATATGACTTGGGAGTTTTAAAAGAATTAAATCCAAAGTTCTTTTGAATTTATTTCCAATTTGGAGTTATTTGAGTTTTATTCAAAATATTTTTCTCCAAAAAAAAAATACGGAAAATAGGGTAACATGATTCCCTACATCAGAAAATTGGAGAGAAATTAATTTGAAGTCATTTTGGTATTTTAAAAATGATTTTTGTTGGATTTTATTGGACCAGAAGCACTCTTTGCTTTATTTAAATTTGTGTGTATTTTATTTAATGCTAGAATAATGTTCATCATGTAGGAAATCTTTTTCTGAAAATTTTGATATATTATATGCCTATATAATATTTTCATTTTATTTTGTTTTATCATTTTGTTTTCCTCTCTGTTTGTTAAAAAAAAATTCGCAGTGCCTTGGACCAAAGGCCCAACCCGCCAAGCCAGCGGCCGGCCAATGCCAAGGCCATCCACCGCAAGGCACTGTGGAGCCGTGAGGGAGCCGCCGCTCCTTTTTACTAATCCTAGTAGGACTCTTGTCCTACTTCCGTTTATTCCGTTTATTTCTAGATCTTTTCCCTCTTTGTTTCCTAATCCTAGTCTATTTCTTGCCCCTACCCCAATCCTAGACTTTTTCTTGCCCCCTACCCCAAGCAAAACCCTCCCCTCCCCAAAATAAATACCCAAGCACCCCCCTCCAACACATCAAACCAACACCTCTCCTCTCCTCTCCTCTCCGCAGCAGCAGCAGTGCAGCACCACCGCCGCCACTTGCCACCGCCGCCGCCAAGTGCAGCCGCCGCCGCCCAACGACGTCGCCGCCGGAGCCCCTCGCCTCTTCGAGGTACTAGCCCCGCGCCGCGTTACCTTTTCTTTTCCTCGGTTCGGTTTTTTAAAATCGTTCGGTTTCCGTTCAGTTTTCTAGATCGGTTTTTGTTTCGGTTTTCTTTCCGAAACCCTAGATCGGTTTTCTCGCGGTTTTTCTTTCCGGTTTTGTTTAGCGGCGTTAAGCTCGATAGATTTTTCTTTTATTTTTAATTTCCGTCGGGGACCTATCCGTAGTGTTATTTTTAGTCCCTAATCTTCAAACGCTCATAACTTTTTACTCGTAAGTCGGAATCCATGAAACCAACGCCCACTTCTTCGTTACGATTCCCTCTATCCGATAATACAACTCAAACATGTTTTTGATAATTTAAAATTTGAATTAGATCAGATTTGTATTCAAACTTCGTTTGATCGTAACTTGAGTTTCGTAACTCCGATTTAGTTGATTCTTTTTGCTAATCGAAGCTCTTGACCTAAACTTTCTAATAAGGACAAATTCATATAATTTTGGTACTGTTAGAAATTGTTTTATGTTGCAAGAGTTATTTGCTTGTTTTTGATGTTTTTCGATTTGTTTTCTTCGTTCTTTCCGACCTTTTTAGAGATTGCTTATGTATGGTTACTATTGCTTGCTTACGATAGATTGACCGGAGTGTGACGAGTAGACCTATCAACAGTTTGAGAGCGAATCATCTTCATCAAATTTGCAGGCAAGTAACACTTTGATCATACTTTCTCAGACCCAGTTTTTATGCATTAGATCAATCCTCAAACACTTGCATGATTAGGATCTAATTAAATTGTGGGATGGGAAGTAGACTGAGGTAGTACCTATTACCTGTTTTACTTATGAAACCTTGGGAGTTACTTCTACGTTTGCTTATTATGCTATGCTATGCTAGTAGACGTGGATTGGGTGAGTGTATTCCATGACAGATGTGAGGTTGTTAAATTAATGGTTTATCTAAGGTGGCAACTTAAACACACATCTGGGTGGATTGAGGCACCTGGTTTCTATCAGGACTTGCCTGTTTTCTTGGACCGCCACCCGTGCTCAAAGGGATCATAAGATTATTCATGCTAGAAACTTCCGTGTGCAGCCACAAGCCATTATGGGCTCTGGCATAGTTGATTAAGTCGTGTGAACTCTTACGGTGGTAGACTAACGAGATGTAGGGGTTGTAGGTGGTACGGTCTACCCATCGTAAGGTGCAAACGCTTCGAAAGACTATGTCTCAGTCATCCGTCTCTCAAACACCATGTAGTGCGAGAAACCAAAGCGGAGGCGATCGAGTCTTGTGGGAAAAGTGCCAAACCTCTGCAGAGTGTATAAACTAATCATGATTAGCCGTGTCCCCGATTATGGACATCTTGAGTATCTAGTTCTTGGATTATCCTGTTGATCTCATCACGTTACTTAATATAATTTGTTTGGGTTTAATGAGTACTTTTAATTGGGATTGAGGATGCTGTCAACCATTCTCAATGTTTAACAACCACCATGATAGTTAAATAAATTTATTCCTTTGTAGTAGGGAAAAATTGGCTTTATGCAAAACTAATACCATAGGGCTTTTCCACCAGCCATATATGCATGTAGTATAGGCTTATTCATTTCATTACTCTCTATGTGTTACATTGCCAGCATATTCCATGTGCTGACCCATTTTCGGGCTGCAGACTTTTCAGATGACGAGTAAGTGATACGTTAGGGTTACGATTTCCTATACTCAACTTTGCCGTTGGTGTTGATGGGAATCCACAACCTTGTTGCTTCCGCTATATTTTGGATCGAGGTAATAGTATTTACGTTATTTCATACATGTGATTTACCTCATTATAAATCCTTCGAGTATTGTGTGTGTCGAGATACCAATCCGAGGATGACACGAAGCACGTAGACTTGATCCATTCAGGTCGAATTAAGCTACAAGATGGTATCAGAGCACATGTTGACTGTAGGATGTGACCCTAGAAACTGACAAGCCCATAGGAAAGATTTTTCTCTACAACTTCATTTTCAAAAAGATCTTTTACCTCTTTTCTCTTCTGAGCTTATTCAAACATTTCCCTTTTAGCGAGACCATACCCCTTTTCCCTTTTGACCACTTGAAGATTTGACTGATGAGACCACTCCAAGGAGACAAGATATCTGACAAGTAAGACTACTTTGGAATAAAGAGGATTTTTACCGTGCATTATAATGACGGAAACTACAACGGTGAAGACTCCGAAGACTAGGAGAATTTGAAGGCTTTGAAGAATTTCCAAATTTGTATGACCTAGGAAGGCACCCCTTATGGAACTTGGCAGACTATGGAAGTTGTCAATACCCGAGATCAAGGTGTAGCGTTGAAAGATCGGAGCATGGAGAGTTAAAAACTCAAAGTTTTTGTTAAGAAAACCCTAAGGGAGGAGATATCAATTATGGAATGAAGCTCGTGGCAGTAACATGGGCATAGACACGGCTGCCATGGTATTATTGTTGGTTATGCTATTGTCACCGTGCGGAGTTAAGCATGCAGATGCATGGAAGGATTGGATGGTAGAAAGCTGATGGAGCATCTATCTGCAAACGATGCAGTTTTAACCTTAGCTGGCGTATCGCCAGGATCTGGAGTATTACATCAAGGAATTTAGGGTGGAACTGCAGGAAGCCGTATTTGACAAGGAGGCAATTCATGAAGAATTCAGAACACAACTGAAAGTAGCCAAGTTGGAGGAGCAAAACCTTGAGACATCAAAAGATTAAATCGGGGCCGAAGGACAGTAGGATCATGGTTCCTATCAAGGAAGTTGAAACCAGAAGTTTGGAATGCAACTCCAGAAATATTAAGGGACGTCGCGAGAGACTTCGCGTCAATAGAGAGGATTTGGCAAAAGAATTTGAGAAGGACAAGCATGATCAGAAGGAGCCATCAGAGACATGACCAAGACTTGAAGAGTTTGATGACTTTGAGATTTATTGACCTTTAGAAGACCAAATCCATGTATATAATTACGTTAGATGTGACGATTGTGAGCTGTCATTTGTTTGATGTTTTTCTACAGCCACAATAAAATCTGTCTTTTCAAAACTTTTGTTTGTATTGTGTGTATCCCTCTCTATCTCTCTTGTCCCACCCCAAACCCATGAACCCAATAGAGGATGAATGGAGATGAGCTTGTATTTTCTAGACCGATGAGTCAATTGGAGACAGACCGATGGATTCAGAACATGGAGGATCATATGGAGAACAACCCTATAGTCAGAAAGGATATGGCCCAGCATGCTCTTCCGTTCTTTGAAAGAGGTGCTGCTATCTGGTGGAGGATGTACCAAACCATCAATGTGGCCAGGAGTAACCACTTGGGAGGAATTTAAGTTGACCTTGCCAAAGTCTCGGTTTGTGTCCCAGAAATTGGAGCCTTATGGAAAGGATGTGAAGAAACCTTGTGCATACAAGCCTTGTGGAGAAATAGGATATAACCATAAATAAAACAAGGACGAATACCCTCATAATCGGAGGATTACCAAAGGAGTTAGCCGAGGATTTTCAGGGAACTCCGATTGGAGATTGTTCCCAAAGGTTTTGTTGCAGCAATGGAAGTTCAGTCTACATTGTTGAGAAAGATCCGTGAAGCTCATAAGGATGACAAAGATATTGCTGAGGTAAAAGAGAGGATGAGCAAAGGAAAGGCCAAAGGTTTTCGTAAGGATGAGCACGACACCTTATGGTTGAGGATAGTGTGTACATGTACCCAATAATGCAGAGATCAGGAAGTTAATACTTCAGGAGGCTCATGACTCACCAGACTCGATTCGCCCTGGAAACACCAAGATATATTTGGATTTGAAGGAGTGTTTCTGGTGGACTGGTATGAAGAAGGATATTATGGAGTATGTAGCCGTATGTGATGTATGTCAGAGAGTGAAGGCAGAACATCAGAAGCCGATTCGGATTACTACAGCCTATGCCGATACCCGAATGGAAGCGAGGATAAGCTTGGCATGGATTTCATTACCGGATTTCCCAGAACCTGATTGGGATATGATTCTATCTGGGTAGTAGTTGATTCGCTTGACCAAAGTGGCTCACTTTATCCCAGTGAAAACCACCTATACAAGTGCGAAGTTGGCCAAGATATATTTGACAAAGATCGTATGTCTGCATGGAGTTTCGAGGACCATCATAGAGGAACACAGTTTACCTCAAAGTTTTGGAATCAGCTGCACCATACTTTGGGTAATAGGCTAGAGTTCAGTACAACCTTTCATCCGCAGACAGATGGATCAAGAGAGTCAATCATATTTTGGAGGACATGTTGAGAGCGTATGCGCTAGATTATGGATCTAGTAGTGATGATAATATACCTTACGCGAAGTTCTCATACAACAACAGCTATCAAGTCAGTTTGAAGATGGCCCCTTTTGAAGCTTTGTATGGGAAAAGGAGCCAGACACCGTTGATATGGGATGAAGCGGGAGACCATCAGTTGTTTGGACCAAATGTGATCAAGGATGTCAGAAGAGAATGTTAAGTTGATTCGAGATAGACTGAAGGTAGCTCAGTCCATGCAAAATAGTTATGCATACTCAAAAACGCAAGGAGGTAGTCTATGAAATCGGAGACAGAGCATATCTTTGTGTGCCACCTCTACGAGGAGTTAAACGACTTGGAGTTAAGGGAAAGTTAGCCCCGAGATTTGAAGGACCATACCGAGTTTGGAACGTATTGGCTAACAAGTTGGAGTCACCCGAAGGACTGTTAGGAGTTCATGATGTGTTTCACGTTTCCCAGTTGAAGTAGTGCCATGCAGAGATGGCCAATATTCCCCTGTAAGGATGCTTGACCCTGGAAAGGATAATGATGTTCCATGAAGTGGAGTATGGATTTCATAAGTATAAGTTTTATCTCGGTATGTGGGACATCCCACGAGGATGAAGAGATAAATTACTATTGGACATAAAGGAGGTATGATGTTGGAAATATGGATAAATGGAAATTCCATGATGAGTCTGAGTAATCATGCCCTAGTTTGGTGCCAACAGAAGGAAGAAAGACAGTACAATTGAATGGATTTAAGAATCTTTGGAAGTTGGCCGGTTGGAATAATGATCGATTGCCCGAGGATGTGTTCAAGGTTTGCAAGTGATGAGATCGGCCATAACCCACGTGCCCCTGTGACCTGCCAAGAAGCAAGCACACTCTTCTTTGAAGGAAAAACCACGGAAGAAGTTATGATTTTATCGACCGACGATTCTATAGGAGTTTACGCAAAACCTGAGAGTTGTTAAGGAACGATAGATGTTTGTTTGGCTTGCAGAATCAATGGATTTTCCGAACTTGGTTCGTCGACAAGAGAAATTCTGCAATGCTTGTGAGGATGAACGAGTGTTAGAATACGAGATTCGCTAAACCAGGTACAAGGTAATGATTTGGGTGCGGGGTGGATTGATCACCATACCGACTTACTCTTATTATTCGCTTTGCTATATGGGATGGTAAATCTGAGTGACTTACCTATGGTAGAGAGACGACGATCAAAACCTTGTTTAAACCTTAGAATGGTATAGGTATTTTTTCCTTGTACACGACAGTTGTTGCCAATCGTAGGATATACGGTGAGGTTCAACCCAGACCCGTTTTTTGCAAGAGAAACCATAAATTGTTGACCACCATGAGATATCGATAGTTGATTAGTATTGGCGCCAGACCCGTCAGCTAAGAAGACCCAGCTTCGGGATAACCTTACCAAGAGGAAAGGACAAAAGAATTGAGGGAAAGGTTATGCCACTACCAGAAGAGCCCAGAGAAGGAATTATCCTTCCGACCTGAGAAGACCGACACTGTCAACAATAAGGATGGAGTATATGAGTTTTGATGGAACCGTAACAATTCTTCTAAGGGTGGTAGCACCCGAGACCCCGGAGATGATCGGCGGATTTTGAAGACCCCCAAACCCTAACCTATTTCTTTCTAGCCTCTCCGAATCTCGAGGACGAGATTCCTTTTAAAGTGGTAGGTTTGTAACATCCCAAAATTCTAAATTTTGGAATGTTATAAACAAATAGATAGATTTGATTGATTGATTGACTGAAAGTGAGTGAATTGAAACTTTTGAAAGTTAGATGAGAGGGAATAAAAGGACTTTCCTAAACTTTCATTCTGCTTTTATGATCTTCGGGAATTCAAATTCTTTTCATCACAAAACCCTGGAGAGAAGATGCCATGACTTCTTCCATTTATTTAAATGACAAGGGGTGTTGAAAATATTTGAATTTCATTTGGAAAATATTTCCAATTCTGAAACTTTATGCAACTCAATGATTTTCACGAGAGAAGATAAAATGACTTCTTCAAATTAAATGAAATATGAGTTGGGAGTTTTAAAAGAATTAAATCCAAAGTTCTTTTGAATTTATTTCCAATTTGGAGTTATTTGAGTTTTATTCAAAATATTTTTCTCCAAAAACAAAATATACGGAAAATAGGGTAACATGATTCCCTACATCGTAAAATTGGAGAGAAATTAATTTGAAGTCATTTTGGTATTTTAAGAATGATTTTTGTTGGATTTTATTGGACCAGAAGCACTCTTTGCTTTATTTAAATTTGTGTGTATTTTATTTAATGCTAGAATAATGTTCATCATGTAGGAAATCTTTTTTACGAAAAGTTTGATATATTATATGCCTATATAATATTTTCATTTTATTTTGTTTTATCATTTTGTTTTCCTCTCTGTTTGTTTAAAAAAAATCATGGCGCCTTGGGCCCAAGGCCCAAGTTGTAAGCAATGACGGCCAAGGCCAAGGCCATCCACCGCGCACCGAGGAGCTGTGAGGGAGCCGCCGCTCCTTTTTCCTAATCTTAGTAGGACTCTTGTCCTACTTCCGTTTATTCCGTTTATTTCTAGATCTTTTCCCTCTTTGTTTCCTAATCCTAGTCTATTTCTTGCCCCCTACCCCAATCCTAGACTTTTTCTTGCCCCCTACCCCAAGCAAAACCCTCCCCTCCCCAATATAAATACCCAAGCACCCCCCTCCAACACATCAAACCAACACCTCTCCTCTCCTCTCCTCTCCGCAGCAGCAGCAGTGCAGCACCACCGCCGCCGCTTGCCACCGCCGCCGCCAAGTGCCGCCGCCGCCGCCCAACGCCGTCGCCGCCGGAGCCCCTCGCCTCTTCGAGGTACTAGCCCCGCGCCGCGTCACCTTTTCTTTTCCTCGGTTCGGTTTTTCGTAAATCGTTCCGGTTTCCGCTTCGGTTTGTTAGATCGGTTTTCGTTTCGTTTTCTTTCCGAAATCCTAGATCGGTTTTCTCGCCGGTTTTTCTTTCCGGTTTTGTTTAGCGGCGTTAAGCTCGATAGATTTTCTTTTATTTTTAATTTCCGTCAGGACCTATCCGTGGTGTTATTTTTAGTCCCTAATCTTCAAACGCTCATAACTTTTTACTCGTAAGTCGGAATCCAACGAAACCAACGCCCACTTCTTCGTTCGATCCCTCTATCCAGTAATACAACTCAAACATGTTTTTGATAATTTAAAATTTGAATTAGATAAGATTTGTATTCAAACTTCGTTTGATCATAACTTGAGTTTTGTAACTCCGATTTAGTTGATTCTTTTTGCTAATCGAAGCTCTTGACCTAAACTTTCTGATAAGGCCAAATTCATATAATTTTGGTACTGTTAGAAATTGTTTTATGTTGCAAGAGTTATTTGCTTGTTTTTGATGTTTTTCGATTTGTTTTCTTCGTTCTTTCCGACCTTTTTAGAGATTGCTTATGTATGGTTACTATTGCTTGCTTACGATAGATTGACCGGAGTGTCACGAGTAGAGCTATCAAGAGTTTGAGAGCGAACCATCTTCATCAAATTTGCAGGCAAGTAACACTTTGATCATACTTTCTCATACCCAGTTTTTAGGCATTATATCAATCCTCAAACACTTGCATGATTAGGATCTAATTAAATTGTGGGATGGGAAGTAGATTGAGGTAGTACCTATTACATGTTTTACTTATGAAACCTTGGGAGTTACTTCTACGTTTGCTTATTATGCTATGCTATGCTAGTAGACGTGGATTGGGTGAGTGTATTCCATGACAGATGTGAGATTCTTAAATTAATGGTTTATTTAAGGTGGCAACTTAAACACACATCTGGGTGGATTGAGGCACCTGGTTTCTATCAGGACTTGCCTGTTTTTCTTCGGACCGTCAACCAGGCTCAAAGGGATCATAAGATTATTCATGCTAGAAACTTCCGTGTGCAGCCACAAGCCATTATGGGCTCTGGCATAGTTGATTAAGTCGTGTGAACTCTTACAGTGGTAGACTAGCAGATGTAGGGGTTGTAGGTGGTACGGTCTACCCATCGTAAGGTGCAAACACTTCTGAAAGACCATGTCTCGGTCATCCGTCTCTCAAACACCATGTAGTGCGAGAAACCAAATGGAGGCGATCGAGTCTTGTGGGAAAAGTGTGCAAACCTCTGCAGAGTGTATAAACTAATCATGATTAGCCGTGTCCCCGGTTATGGACATCTTGAGTATCTAGTTCTTGGATTATCCTGTTGATCTCATCACGTTACTTAATATAATTTGTTTGGGTTTAATGAGTACTTTTAATTGGGATTGAGGATGATGTCAACCATTCTCAATGTTTAACAACCACCATGATAGTTAAATAAATTTATTCCTTTGTAGTAGGGAAAAATTGGCTTTATGCAAAACTAATACCATAGGGCTTTTCCACCAGCCATATATGCATGTAGTATAGGCTTATTCATTTCATTACTCTCTATGTGTTACATTGCCAGCATATTCCATGTGCTGACCCATTTTCGGGCTGCAACTTTTCATGTTGCAAACTTTTCAGACGACGAGTAAGTGATACGTTAGGGTTACGATTTCCTATTCTCAACTTTGCCGTTGGTGTTGATGGGAATCCACAACCTTGTTGCTTCCGCTATATTTTGGATCGAGGTAATAGTATTTACGTTATTTCATACATGTGATTTACCTCTGTTATAAATCCTTCGAAAGTCTTGTGTGTCAAAGATACCGATCCGTGGATGACACAAAAGCACGTAGACTTGATCCATTCGGTCGGGTCGCCTACGCGTCTTCCGGCTCCGCATCGTCCCCTTCCTAGGCCTCGCCACGTCCACCACCACAAGTGCTCTCGGCGCGGCGTGGTCAACATGGTCAAGGAACGGCTTCCATCGGACGTGGACTGTACATGCAGAGGCTGACAGCTGGGTCCACGGCCACAGCAAGGAAGTGCCTCCTTATTACGTGCAAAATAATTATTCCTCTACCTGACAGCGGGGACCCACAGGACGGGCCACCGTATTTCGTGAAGAAAACGTTTCCCCCTGACTGCTGGGACCCACCAGCTACATCTTCGCACGCAAGGAAGTGCGTCCGGGCAAAAAACGATGAAGATGGTGGTATATGATAGCGATGGTGGTATATGGATATGGATCGGTGGTATATGGCAACAACGATGAAGATGGTGCGGTGACGGCGTGACAAACTCTGACAGAACTCGAAACTCTAATGGACTAGATGCTAAGACCAGCAACTAGACACGATGATGCAACCACAAATTCAACAAAGCAAAACCCTAAAAAGATTATGCAAAGGCTCAGATTGGCTCGTATATGATGAACTAACCCTAAATTTTTTTGTGGCTTTTTCGTGGACTGTAGGTATGAAGAACCGACTCGATCTAAACTACGAAAAACTGTAAAATCTCACCGAGCAACCTAGAAATCTGATACCACTTGATAGAGGCAAAGGTGGTCTTTCGATGAGATGGTGGCTATCGTTTTGGAGGAAGTCGACTTTGACGATCCGACTATGAACGTATGAGGACGTCGCGCCTTAGCAATTGCTAAACCAACTCCGAGAAGTTATTGACCACGCCGGAGCACGATCAACCTGACCACGAAGGTCTGTTTCCTACAGGCAAACGAAGAACAAGCAAGAAACTAAGATTGCAATCTGGATATTGCGAATATAAGAGGAAAGCTTTATTGATCAAAGGTGGGGTTCTGTGACGCCTTTGTCTGGTCGTTGAACACAAACGAAGTAGGCGAAGTTGCAGCTATGGCGAACTTTTAATCTAAACAAAACCCAAAGTCTAAACCACGCCCTAAGGGTTGTATATATGGAGGAAGAGGGGGGAATTTTGTGGCCCTTGGAGGAGGGGTCCGAAACCATCCCAAACTCTTGTTTCCCCACACATACGGACTCTAAAAATAGCCTATACTTAAGTATTTCGAAAATACATGGTCCTGGCCCAATAATAAGGTGACGCAGCACCTAGAATAGCCTCTAGACGAAATTTATGAAGTGGCATCTTGTATATTTCGTCCAAGGCTTCATGCACTCCTTATGGTGGCTTCAAAGTCCTGAAATCATCACTTGTAACTCCGTTCTTGATCCCCTTGCGCATGCCATCAACTCCATGCATGTTCTTGCTCCAATGTTCATCCTTCTCCAAGCTAGGCCCTTCATTTGTAAGCAAAACGAATGTATCCAATTTAGGCAGCATCGTATTCTCATGAACATTAGAATCATTACTAAGAAACGAAAGTACCTGGTAATTTAATTGACGTGCGCGAGCTCTAGTAATTGGTCCAGTATATGTAACAGTAGGGCTGTGGGTGTAACAATGGTATTGATGTCCTCATCAGCTCCTGTTCAACCACCCCTCCATGGGCTATTGTTCATCCAGCCCTCCACCGTCTATTGTTCATCCAGCCCTCCACGGGTGGTCCTGTTCATCCAGCCCTCCACGAGGTCCTGTTCATCCAGCCCCAACCGGCTCGATCGATCGGGGTCCTGTCCATCCAGAGGCAACACCACGGGGTCCTGTTCATCCACCACCACCGGGAACTGTTCATCCAAACCCCACCATCAACGCTCAATGTTCATCTAGATGCAGCATCGATCGGCTTCAGTTAGCAGTAGTAGCGAAGGAATCGCTCGATCAGGTTCAGTTAACAGCCATCGATCGATCGCTCGGGTTCAGTAACGCGTAGCCTGCAGTGCAATTGCTCGGGTTCAGTTAGAGCCCAATGCCTCACTCAGGTTCAGTTAGAGCCCAACGCCTCGCACCCACGCGCGTGTGTGTACGAGAGAAACACGCATCTCTCGGTCCCGACCACCCACCGTAACCAGGAACACCCCGATATTTTCCTCGCCCTCGCTTCTACCACGGTTTTTTCCATCATGGATGGCCCAAAGAATGTGATGCAGTTGCGTCTCCAGCCCGCCCAGGACAAAAAGCCGATTTTCTGTGATGTTTTTTTGTCATAGAAGTAGGAGCCCACCACATCTATGATGATACCGGGTTTTGTCACAATTATCGTCAAAGAAGTGTCATAAGTATGATAGAAAAAAAATTGTTCGGCCCAAATGTCGCGGATGTGTCTTTTTTTTGTAGTGCCTCCTTTTATAGATCAAGGGGTTACCACAATGGCAAAGTAGTCATTATGCAATGATAAGATAGGAAACAGTGCTATCGTACCTAACTCTGCGGGCTGACAGGGTACATTAAATGCGCCGCTCAATGCCACATCGTAGGTTGCCCGGCAAGGCTTGTCGGGCTATCTTTCCAACTCCCTGTCTGCTTGCTTAACACGTCATAGGACGGTGTCGTCTCTGGGTTTCTCGTGTAAAAAATGGCTGCCACTTAACCACTTTGCGGCTTGACAGCACACTGATCGACGCCGTGGGTCGTGGTAGAGTGGTTGGTGAGGTGGTTTTGCTTTCGTGAGTCCCGGCAGGCCCTGCCGGGGCGCTTTGGTTGTCTTCTTCTGGGGTGGCCTCGCCTGCCCGATAGGGGAAGATTTTCTCTTGACGATACCCTGTTTCTCTTGTTTGATCTTGGTCCCTCTGATCTGCATGTTGGCCATTCGAATATCTGGGTCTCTTGCACTCTGATTTGGGCTGGTGCTTCAATCTTGTTCTCGTGCCTGTGCACAGTCTGGGCAACAGACCCAGGGTTTGTTGCACCGACATTCTTCTTCTTCTTCTTCTAGTCTTCTTCTAACTTTCTTACTCCCATTTTTGCAGGTTTGATTCACTTCATGGAAGCAGCATTGATGGGCTGCTAGTGTTTACTTTTTGGTTTTCATTTGTATTGATGAACAATGTGAAACTATGTATGTATATATGGATGAACTCCGTGAAACTATGTATGTATTGGATCTTTTAATACGCTATGTGTTCTGTTGCATCGATGGACTGCTAGATGTTGGATACATGGGCTATGTTTGAGGCTGAAACTATATATATATGTCTTTTGAAAATGCAGGGATATAAAAGAAAACAGAAAAAACAGTAACAATACATGCACTTTGCCGTCCGCCACATACGGCAAAGAGGCCACGTGGCAGCAACCTATGCAACCTGGGAGCTGATCCATTTGGTCACCTTGCCGTCTGTGGTAGACGGCAAAGGCTGGAGAGGTTTGCCGTCAGCGGTAGATGGCAAAGAACTGGGTGGAGTGACGCATCAGCTGATGTCACAGGGCGGACGGCAAAGGGGAGGGCATGTTTGCTGTCAGCTAGCAAACGACAAATCCTCCCATTAGCCACCTAATGTGGCCGATGTCAGTTGTTTGCCGTCCACCTTCTTTGCCATCTGCCACAGTTGACAAAGGGGTCTTTGCGGTCCACTGGCAAATAGCAGACGGCAAATCAGCTGTTTACCGTTACTTACTGTTCCATGAATGTTTGGCGTCCGCGGCTGACGACAAAGACCTTTGTCATCCACTTTCTAGTCCTTTGTCGTCCGCCATGGCATACGGAAAATCAGCTGATTCCTGTAGTGAACCATTGCATGCATGTGGGCCGAACATATTTACCGAGGTGTGTGATGCATGCATATGTGTTGAATACCTGACCCAATGCACAACATTGATGTGGTGCATGCGTTGAAAATTGCAGAGGTCCCGACACAGAGCAAGAGGTTCATGACGTGTCGTGTGCTCGCCCCCCTTCGATCCAGCAGGGCAGATTCATGCATACACATGCGCTATTATATATATATATATATATATATATATATATATATATATATATATGTAATCTCACATCATGATCTATATCATGAGAAAAACAAAAAATTAATCGCCTCCTAAGTCAAATTAGTTAACCTCTCTCGCCGTCGGCGAAAGTGATGGACCAAGCGGGCCGACAGATGGAAGCATCGCCGATAACCTCGTGAGTGAGTGCCATATATAGGACAACAACCATCGCTTGCATGTGTGCCAGAACATATATATATGGAGAGGTGTGTGGTTGTGATGTTTTGAATATATACCTAATGCACAACTTTGATGTGGCATTTGCCTCAAAAACCGCAAAGTCCCCACACAGACTGAGGTTCATGTGACACCCAGTATATATAATGCTGGTCACCCCCCCCCCTTCAACACGTACTATACACCTAGTAACACAACCCTAAAAGAATTAATCCTCCTTGTTCGTCAAACGTACCTCTCTCTCATTGGGTCAAAGTGATGGACGACGAACTCGCGGGCCCACAGGAAGCAAAGCGTATGTCGCACACGAGTGAGCACGTATATAGGACTACATACCATCGTCTGCATGTGGGCCAAAGAGGTGTTTGTGTGATTTTTGAATACACAATGCACAACTTTGATGTGGTACCACATATATAGGAAACTAAAAAGTCCCCACAGAGAGCGCGAGGTTCATGATGCATGGTATGTGCTATATGTACGCCCCCATTCGACACGTGGTATATATGTACTTCTACTGTATAGCACAAACAAAAAAAGGATCATTCCTTGATGGTCAAATTAACCTCTCTCTCCCGTTGGGTCAAAGTGATGGAGGACAACCTCGCATGTCCACGGATGGAAGCGCCACACGCGAGTGAGTTCCTATAGGGAAACCATCGCATGCATGATATTGCATGATGTTTGAAGACAAATATAATGTACAAACTTTGATGTGGCACCTACCTCGGGAACCAGAAAGTCCCCACATGGAGCGAGGTTATGACACACACACACACATATATATAGAGAGAGAGTATTCATGTTTCCCCCTCTTTGACATGTACATACTCCTACCGTGCATATACGTAACACAAACCAAAAAGAACCATCCTTGTTGGTTAAATTAACCTCTCTCTCTTGTTGTACGTTCAACTGATCAACGACGACCTCGTGGGCCCATAGAGAAAGTCACACGTGAGTGAGTGTCATAGGAAAAAACCACCACGTGCATGTGCCCGTGTGTTATGTAATGTTTGAATGCCCAATCAACAACTTTGACATGGCGCATGCTTCGCAAACCGGAAACGCACCACACCATGATGCGTAGCCCCCTCACATCAAGTCGGTGGGAGGGACTCATGTGTACGCACGTGCCCGAACTTTGATATGGAATATCACCATGATCCACACCACACACATGCCAAGATGAATCCACCTTTTTGGTCAAATGCCTCTCGTTGTCGGTGGAACTGAATAACTTTGCGGGCTAACGAGGAAGAGTGTCCGAGAGGACCACCAATGCATGCAAGTGCCCCGAACATGTATGTATGAAAGGGTTGTGTAATGCTTTAAGTAACCAATTCACGACTTTGATGTGGCATATATGACTCACAAAATGATCAATAATCCCACAAGGAGGCTCACAACTCGCAGTGTACTGCCGGACCCCTCCCCCCCCCCACCCCCACACACACACAGACACACACATCCCGCACCACCACAACCACTCTGAGGCATGTCAAAAAAATTTGGCAGTGAACATGTGACCAAGGGAGTGTCGTGTTAAAACTAAAAAAACCGACATCATTGGACCGTTTTTATACATTGATTGATTTCCTAGGGATTTAATGTGCAAAAATCAAATTTGAGATACATGTGCACCAAAATGGATTGCAAAATCATATGTGTCCCTTGGTGCATGTTTCCCCATGCAAGAGATTTCAAAACATTGAGAATATATATTTTTAAAATTCAGTAAATCCAAAACTTAGTTGAAATTCGTGGAACTTATCATGGTGTCATATATGGACAGGAGTAGACTGTCATATTGTATTTTTTTCGTCAAATTTTAGATATGTTTTGATATAATATTCTTATAAACGGGAGATTATTAATAACTGGCACCCAATATCTCATACGAATTATTTATTCAGACTATGTACGTTCGACCGTGCCATGCTTCGGTTAAGCAGTAAAGCGACATAATGGATCATCAATAAATAAAAAAATATGCATGTTGCCACGCGCCCCATGTGTCGTGCGAGCAAGCGTGAGTTGACGGGACGCATGCTTGCAGTCCGCCGCGCAGGCAGACCGGGAGGCATACGTGCAGGTGTGTGTATTGATGGGAGGCGTTTTTGCTGCGCTGTGTCACCAGGAGGCGTGCGAGTAGCTGTGTGAAATGATGGTAGGAGTGGCAGAAGTCGGCCGCGCAGGCGCACCGGGAGGCGAGACAGCCTTTGACCGCCACCCACCTCACTCCCACTGGTCTGTATTAATTTCGCGCTAGAACCGCCAGCCATAATAGGCGGCCGCACCACCGGTCGATAGTGGTCACCAACGTCTGCACTTTGGAGTGTATGAGGATGCCGCCAAAGCGCACCATCAGAGGGAGTGGCGATGCCGGGGCTGGTGAAGCACCCGCGCAATGCGTGAACCTGGGCACGAAGGTTGCCGTCGCCGCCGCCGAGGTCTTATGCTGGCAGCAAGACGGCCTTGACTTCGTCGGTGCCGTTGCGTTCTCAAATGAGCCGGAGATCAACGCAACTCCAAGAACGATCAAGACTCGACGAAAACTCGTTAGTCATCTATATACCTATTTGTGCGCAAACATATCACATGTTTTCTCTGGTTACTCCTCCCCTCCCTAATTTTTTGGAATACAAATCCTATGGTTATGTGCTCTCAGCCCATGAAATCAGAGTAATTAAGATCCGTTAGATGCATGTAGTGTATTGATTGTTTGAATGTTATCCGTATAGGGTTAGCGATTAATTGTTTGTTCTGTACAAATGATTTTTGCTAATAATTCGACTATGGTTAGCGTGCGTGCTAATAATTCGTGGCCAGATCTTTAGTATTGATTTTCAATGTCCTGCATATATGTTTGTGCCTTTTTTCTTCTGAATCTTGAGAATTTATTTTGAATGTCCTACATGTATGTTTCTGCCATTTTTTCTTTCGGATTGCTATGTACACAGATGAGGCTCCACCCATCGCCGCCGCCAGATGTAGAACTTGGACCCGGCTGCGGGGCTAAAAGTGGCCACGCCCCTGGATCTTAGGAACCAGTAGAATCTCTGGCGGACCGCATCAGCAATCTCCCGGACGTCATCCTTGGGGTGATCATCTCCCTTCTCCCCACCAAGGATGGCTGCCGCACACAAGTTCTCGCATCTCGGTGGCGCACTTTGTGGCACGCCGCGGCTCTTAATCTCGAATTTCGTAAGCTATCTGTCGATGATGATTCTGTACTCCCCGGAGCCAGCATCTCCTCCCACCAAGGCTCCTTTCAACACTTTTGCATCCTGGCATGCTACCTGCTGGACATACCGTACACAGTGGCCGCCTGGCTGACATCCCGTCAATTCGATAAACTCAAGTAGCTTGAGTTCCACCATTACTATAGTGATAGGTTACCACCAAGAGCTGCATCTATGCCCTCAACGCCGGTGCCCATCTCATGGTTTTCCTCCTCTCACCACACCGCCACCTTGACCCGATGCCATCTAGTAGACAATCTGGTACAAATGCTTCGACTCCCACTGCTGAAAAATTTTGCGCTTGTGTTGGTTCATCTGTCGGAGGCCTCACTGCATAGCATCATCCACTCTAGTTGCCCTACCCTGGAGCGTTTGGTGCTTGTGTTTGGAAATGGAATCCATATCCATTGTCTAAAAATAAAGTCGCCTCACCTTGTAAGCATTGGAATTTGTTTTGAAGGACAGGAGCTCATCATCGAAGATGCCCCTTCTCTTCAAAGGTTGCTCCTCGGTTGTTGTTATAAATCTTCACAAATAATTGTGGTCTCTGCGCCTAAACTGGAGACCATTGGTGATATTCGTAATCCGTTTAAATGGTTTGAGATGGTGTTTGCCTCCACACCTATTGAGGTACCCTATACTATTCATGTACAATTTTGTAATTTGTATTTTTCATTTGTGCGCGTAAGTCAAGTATCATCTTGGAGTACACTTTCAGTGCTAATATTATGTTCTATGCTCAATGAAGGGCTTATCCATCCTATCAGTGGTGGTGGGTTCTGTCAAGACCTTATATATCAGTATATGGTGTTTTGATCTCAACATCATTATTGCCTTGCTGCAATGCTTACCATGTCTGGAGAATTTGTATATAAAGGTGATGATTTCATGCACATTGAAAGCCCATATATAATGTACTATAATTAATCATTCAGCTATCGCTCTTTCAACATAATCTTTTTTAGAAATTAACTGTTTTCAATCTTCATCTCTATTTAGGAAGTAACACATGGAGGAAAAGGAATAACCAATCGATGGTTCAAGAAGCACCAGGATTTTCTCATATCTCATGACATTAATTTGAAGAGAGTAATGCTGGAAGGATATGCATCCAACAGTGCAAACACTAGCCTTGTCACAATCTTCATGTTGAATGCGAGGGCGCTATTGTCCGTGAGGATTAAGATTTTCAACAAGAAATTTCTCATGGAACTGTATGTGGAATATCATAAAAAGAAGTTTCAGGTGGACGTAAGGGCTTCTGGTCGTGCTCGGCTTATATTTACAACAACTTGTCATCATCTTGGACCAGAAGATCTTTTGTGCCGGGATCTTGATTTTATGGATCGGATCGATCCAATTGATTGTGACTATCAAATGCTTTGGTTGAGTTAGATGTTATTGCCCTATTCAATCCACGTTATGTGTAAACCTGATGAACAATTAATCCTAGTGCTTTTGTACCTTTTGTAAGCTGGAGTTAGACATTGTTGCCCTTTTCAACTAGGTACTACGTCTATCGTGGTTTATTCTTTATTGCCCCCCTTCGTATTTTGTAGTACTCCCTCCATTTTTTTATACAAGGCCACAAACCCATATTACAAGTACCAAGGTAGAAACTAATGGCCACTTAAGCCAATGTCGCAAACTTGTCTTTTCTACTCACTTGGTGTGTTAATTAATGCGTATTTTTTTCTACAACGCACAACAAGACAACTCTCTCACTCCTTGTTGGTTGATTAATTCGGTGCAATCAAACCAACCTTCTCACCCCCGCATGCATGCATGGGGTAATGTCCTCGGTTTCTAGTACGAGGAAAACTTCATCAATTTCATATCGATTGGTGTTAGTGGCCTTGTATAACTGCAAATTCTAATTTTGGTAATGGCCTTATATACAAAAATGGAGGGAGTACCAAACTTTGACCTTAGATATAACTAAGAATATATTCATGCATGTCATCAAAAATAATATTGTTGGACGACTATTCCCGGCTATGTTCATGTGCTATATGCAATAATTATCCATGTGCTTGCTCGCCGTTTAGGCGGCAGCGGTGATCCATGCTCGCGTGCCTCCGCGCGCTCTACTCACTGTTAAGGCGCCCTCGGGTCGTGTTCCTCTGCGTGCTCTGCCCACTGTTTATGCGCCAAGTCTCGGTCGGGTCACGTCGTCCCTCCGCGCGCGCTCTGCTAGCTGTTGGGGCCGGCACATGATAAGGTTGGGGAAGCTTTAGTTATTTGATATTAGATTATGTTAATTAATTATACCTCCAAAGCTGGAATCATCCGGCTCTGGAGGTATAATTAGTTAACCTAAACTATGATCTCTGGCACCCGTTCCCGTCATGCAACTCCATCCTGTCATCGGTCGTTGGGGTATGCTAGTATGTGTGGGTAATTAGCTAGCAAATGGATAAGTAGCGAGTCGCCGCCGACGGCCATTACTGTGGTTATTTATAGCTAGTAGCTGGCTAGGGAATTGGGGATTTTACAATTCACCCCTATGGAGCGCGGGAAGCCGTCGTTGGAGTGCAGGAAGCCTTCATTGGAGCACGGGAAGACTTGAGCACACAACTCGACAACCATATGCAGTGTCACGTGTTACCGGACACATGTTAACATAAGTAAACGTATGTGTAACTTACTAATCATTACACACGAGTACTCATACACGCATCGTGTGCAATACTCCTAGCCATCGCAAGCAACTAGTATGCATTTTTCAAAGTTTTTAGTACACACAGAATCGCACACGAATTAACTCTAGTAACCGTCAGTGTTATTTTTTCTCATCGCAAACAGTTCACCTGATTGGGCTGTTTGCCGCTTATCACACACATCTTGTTTACATGAATCATTTGTGTTTTTTGTCTCATCGCAAATAGTTCACCTATGTGAACTGTCTGCCGCATATCACACATATCTTGTTAAGTTGAACCGTTTCTATTGTGTGCCCCAATCGAAAACAGTTTGTCCGGGTGAACCATAAGCCGTATATCACACACACCTTGATCTGGCAAACTATTTCTGTTGCACTCCCTAATAGCAAATAGTTCATCTAAGTGAACTGTATGCCGTATATCGCCCACACCTTGATATGGCTGCCCGTTTCTGTTGATATGTATCATCACAAATAGTTCATATGGATCAACCATGTGCCCTGCATCGCACACACAACTAAAATCTGAACGGTATTTGGTGTATCCGCCATCGCAAACATTTTGCATCTTTTTTGACGGTTTTTTACATCACCATTTGCAATTAATGCATCGCACCAAATTTCATCAAAGCGTCTTTGATTGTAGTGTCGCGTTAGTAGTATCCTGTAGTAGTGCAAGAACTTGTGCTCATCGCTCTTGCAATTTCCTACCACCGATATATCCTTCTGGATAACTACTTACACCTGTCATTCATTAATCATTTCTAGTTGCTCTTGATATTACAAGATACCCCAAAATTCTCTCTGTTGTTCCGAGAATACTTTGTGCCTACTGTCTTGCAGTTCCATGTTGCCTAGATACACTTATGAATAATTACTCACCCTTACCGAGGAATTCTTTCATCCCCACTTGTTCATGTGTTTGACAAAATACATTGTAATGCTACCGATCTTTCGATAATCCTCTGCAATCTATTGCTCTAGAAAGTCTAGCCTGCTTGCATCATGGTTAACTCCATATGACTAGCAATATTCGTTAGCTTCCTTTGTCATTATCATTTTCAGTCCCTTGATTCAATATGTTGCGAATGCTCGCAATCATCAGTCAAATACTAGAATTCATCCTTCCGGCTCAGACACCATTTTGAACATGAGCTGGTTCTCAACCAATCAATTTGCCATCGATTGTGCCTCTAAGTCTATTCAACTTACTCATATTTGATCAGAGTATCAGATTCTGATACACTAATCAAGAAATCATAATTCCTTTGTATTTAAGTGCCGAACTATTCAGATGTTTGGGTAATACGATGCCTTTGCATTCTTTCTTCTTCAGGTTGAGTACCGATACTCACATCAGCTCCGCTGTGGACTGCCAGACCCATTGCTGGGTTATTATCTGACAATGTCCTTCACATTCAAAAATGAAAATTAAATTAAATTTGTGAGTTCTTCCCCCTGATACATAATGCCATTGGTAAATTGTATCCTCTGCATTTGTAAACCATGCTTTGCTATCGGGTGTTTGTTATTTACTCCTGAAGATTGTGGTGTATGTTCCTAAGATGCCTCGATGGGTTGAACCTATGCTTTCCCTAATCTGTGTGAACCCAGAAACTTCTATGGGACATACCCTACTGGTGTTATCAAGATAAAATTAGAACACTACAATTACATCGAAGGCGAGAAGTGAATGGAAGGTTAAGCATTGAAGAAGTGGGAGTAGACCTTGAACTATGTGTTCATGCAAATGGACTCGATGTAGATCTTATAGTGAAAGCTTCTCGTAGAAATAACCATCCCCTTCTTAAAAAAACCATTTTGTATATGTGATTTGGTACTTTGTAATTGTGGTACCGATCATGTTATTCTCCTTTGATTCCATTTCTCAAACAAGTTAAAGCACTCATCTTCTGCAGATAAAGACAAGGCTTCAACCTTTATTCTGATCTGCCTTTGGGTATTACCCTCTGGTATCTCGACTATATCACAAAACTACATAACTTCTTATAAGTTCTTCATCAACTATTATACTCACCGATTCCAATTTTCCACGGGTTCTGAGTTGTTAAACACTCAAGGACACCGATAACTAAATCGAATCCGTGATGCGATTCAACAACTCTTAGTAATCTTCATTGCTTTCGAGTTTGTACTTAATCATGTCATTCCTAGCCGTTTGGCTACATCATCATCTTCTTACTAAAGCTTGATTGTGCTACCTAATCCGTCATCCCCTGAACAAATTCTGATAGAGCACCAAGATTACATCGAACTTTCAACATCACATTGCTTGTCTTGAAAGGCAACTCTAAATTCTGAGATTACATCTCATTTGTGGTTTCGATAACCTTTTGCTTCACCATTTTGTTTGGTTGATGTTGTCGCTGTTCGATTGCATCGTCTTAACACCTCTCAACAAAATGTGTCATGATCATCATCAACTTTTTGGCTTCGTCCAAGATGTGAATTGAATTCATGATGAGAAATACCATTCTTGCCCCTCGATGATTTGTATTTTCATCGACAAAATTCTTTCCTTCCCTCCAACACTAACTTGTTCATGTTTTGTGTTGTACCTTGAGTTCCTTGCTATCCAACTTATGTTATGTTCTACTTTGGAGTATTACCATCTTTTATGTCAAGGGTGTTATGAGAATTTCACCACCTCCTGAAAATTCTTGATACGAGTGATACTTATCACCATCACCATTCTTTTCTTGGTCCTCCTGTTGTTCTAACTGGAATAACGACAAATGGACTATGGTGAGTAAGTTAAAAACTTCTATAAACCCTATTTTTGGTGTTCTAGGAACCATTATACCCAGACTTGCCTGCCTGCGACCCACGACATGGCTCTGTCCACGGCCTGGTATGGCCCATCTACGTGACCATCAAGACAAGACCCTCGCGAGTGTCGGATTCAGGGCTCCGCAGACCCAAGAAAGGTTCGAACTCTGGGCGTGCATGTAGAACTCAACCTCTCCAGCCAACCAGTTTGTCGCCCCCACGGCCTAGCTCGATGAACAAGAAAGGAAAGGGACATGGCAGTTTACCCAGGTTCGGGCCACCTTGCGGTGTAAGGCCCTACTCCTTCTTTGGGCTGGATTAGCCTCGCGAGGGGCTGAGGTTGAACTAGTATAGAGAAAGAACAACCTCAGGAGGTCTATTCTTGTGTGGGTGTGAGCTAGTGAGGGTTTGGATCGGATCCGCCCCTTCTCTACGATGGTGGCTAAGCTATATGTATAGTTGCATTGGTCCTCTTCCTCCGATCGAAGGCGGGAAGGGATCCCACAGTGGCCAATTTTAAAGGGGGGCAAGTAGTACATCCTACCCTGACAAAAGGTGGTCTTCGCCTGCAAAGCTTCTGGTCATGACATCATGGTGGCCTCGGCAATGACATCCGTTCCTGCGATCCTGGCGGTCTTGGTCTCATTGCACGGGAATGGAAACCTTTGGCTGATTCCTCGGGATCCCGCACCTGTGCTTGCCTCCTTAGCACCAAAGAGGAAACCTGCTGCTCTGCGCCCGCGGGCGCCCGCCTGGCCTTGGTTGCCATGGCTCGCGTCACCTCAGCCTCATGGGGTGGGCGCCTGCATAGGAATCTCCGCTCCTCGGGATCCCCTTTCTTTGAGGAGACGGTCCGGCTTGGCCCCTCGCGAGGGTCTTGTCTTGCCGGTGCTGAAGATGGGCCATACCAGGCTATCGATGGAGCCACGCCGTGGGCCGCAGTCAGGCAAGTCTGGGTACCCTGGTTCCCAGAATGCCGATAGTAGCCCCTAGGCCCAAGGCGCGCTCGGACTTGGCTTCGAGGAGAAGCCAAAGGTCAAGGGCGAAGCGTTGAAGGCCCCAATCGCCTGTGGATCGAGCCGATGTGTGGCACTTGATGGAGCTTGGGCGTCTCTGCTTCCGCAACTGCCCAGGCTGACAAAAAAGACTAGCACCTACCGCCGAGCCTTCATTGCTTTCTCTTCATCTTGCTCCAGATCCCCTCTCTCCCTACCGAGAGCACCTCCAGATCTGCCAAATTTCTCCCCCAAGCTCTTCGCTGATGACGTCCAAGAAAGTGAAGCTAGCCACTCCGGCTGCACACTCCTCCTCTGCACCTGCGCCGGCCCTCAGAACATCCTCCATCACCGTGGCGAGGCACCTTGCCGCCGTGCTCCCACTGACAGCGAGCAGCAACAACGAGGGGAAGGAGAAGGCGCTCCGGGTTGGTTCCATTGAGCGGGGGACCTTGGTGGCGACATTCTATCCCTTCTTCCTCCGGATGCATGACCCGACCCAGTGCTCCGGCTGTGTCCCCTTCGTCGTCGCCCATAGAGGCAACATGCTCATGAGGGCCGGGAAGAAGGTGGAGGACTTCTGACTCAAGTGGATTTACATGGATGACAAGGACCTCCACACTCAGCTGGAGCTGCCGACCGAGATGTCGGAGAAGTTGGACCAGTGGGCTCATGAAAAGCTCGTCGACCCCGAGCGGCGCCGTTCTGAGGGCTGATGCAAAGGACATGGAGTGCAGGGCAGCAGGGGCCATGCTTATCAGGGAGTTCCTGACACATGCCTGGCCCCGCTCCAAGCACATGCGCCCCCATGTGGGATTTCAAGGGTGCGATTGACGACCTCCGGCTGCACCCAGGGAGTTTGACAAGCGAGGAGCTGAGCAAGGCCGTGGGTACCTTGCTTGAGAAGGACCCGGGCGGCCTCCTAGCAGCCTATCTCCCACTGTACCGCCGTGGCGACAGGGAGGAGCTGGCAGCCACCATGCCCAGCTTCAACGAGCTGGGCTTCATGCCGCGGAAGCTCCCCACCTCCCCGGTGTCGGTGTCCTCTGGGGAGGACTCCGAGGAGAAGGAAGGGGAGGACTTGGAGGCGACCGTAGATGACGAGGCGGAGTCCTCTTCCCCGTCGTAGACCGAACTTCTCCGTGATTTCTCTGGTGACGACAATGCCGCTGAGCCCTTGGTCGAGGGATCCCCGCGCTCCACCGGGGTCGTTACGAGGTCTGGGGGCACCCCTTTGCGGAGGCTCAACCGAGTGACTCCGAAGAAGGGCGAGGAGACATCGCTTCCTCAGGGCGACGCCCCCACCTTGTCGTCCGTCGTCACCACCCTGGAGCCAGCTGCCAAGCGCCCGACTGATCCTCAAGGCGCAGGGAAGCCCGCGCCCAGGAAGATCGGGGGTGTCGCAGTCCTGGCCGGGATAAGGGCGTACATCGCCACCGACGAGTAAGTTTTTTTTCCTTGTTTTTGTTTGCCATCCTTGACGCCATGCCCACAATGCTCTTCTCCCGGCTACCAGGGCAAAGCCCACGGTGAAGAGAAAGAAGGAGGAAGCCGGGACCCATGAGGCTGCACTGTCCGCAATGGCCGCGATGACCATGGCGCGGGCGAAGGAGGCTGCCTCAAACTCCCCCGCGACGGAGCTGCCCCCCCTAGGGCTCGATGGTAGAGCCTTAGAAGGAGGCCGCTGTAGTCGCACAGCAGACTCCTCCCGGTCGCACCCGCGGGGGGTTTGGGGGCTCCAGAGCCCCCTACTGCCCTTGCTGCTGTGGCGGCACTAGTCCAGGCACCGGTGCCGCCTCCTCCCCAGGCCCTCGTGTTGGCGGACCATGGCCCCTCTGCCAGGCCCGGTGCTTTGGAGGAGGCCTACACCATGCTGGACCAGCTCTGGACCGATCTTCAGGGCGCAGACAAGTGCATGGTGACGGGGCGTCTGGGGCTGATCTCGTGGTGGCTCTAGGACGATACTAATGTCAGGACGGCCTGGGGCCAGGGCGAGGCTGCTGCCGTGGAGGGAAGGATGGAGGCTCAAGAGGCAATGGCGGCTCGCGATGCGGCGCTGAGCGACGCAACGTCAGCCAAGGAATGTTGCAATACGATGGATGCCGAGCTGAAGACCCTCCGCAAAGAGAAGGTGCCCAAACCCGTCGGCTCCAAGAGCGGGAGGAGGAGCTCAAGGCCCGGGAGGTTGCGCATCGGGGCAAGCCTAAGGAGGGGGCGGACAGGGCCCAGGCGTCCCACGACCAGCTTTTCTCTGAGGAGACGGCCCGGCTGGAAGCCAGGGAGAATACACTCACCGCAGCCGAGATGGCGGCGGCCGTGGGGAGAGACGCCTTCGTCTCCCTCAAGCTGATGTCCCGCACGGTGCTGCACTCCCTTTAAGAAGAAGGGTACAAGAAGCCGCTGGCGACTCCGGAGGATGGCCTTGCCGGTCTTCTCCCCAAGCTTGCCGAGCAGCTCGAGGGCATCGCCGCTGGAGTGGGCTCCATGGTAGAAGGGGAGTGTCGCGCCTTTTTCACCGCGGCCGCAACACGTGTCTTCAGCCACCTCCATCTCTAGGACCCAAGCTTCGACCTTGGTGCGCTGATCGAGCCGGTAGCTCCTGAGCCCCGTGTTTCTGCTATCGAGGTCGTGAAGAAGCAAGTGAAAGCCTGGATTGAGAAGTTCCTCTGTGTCAACCCTGAGGCTGCGACGACGGGAGCTAGCGGCAAAGATAGTGGCGGCATTGTCGATGACGAGCTCCCCACGGTGAGCGACATTGTCTACCAAGGTGATGGCAACGCTTCTTCCTAGTTTGACCCTGCGACATTTGTGGTGCCTCGTGGAGGCGTGAAAACTTCTGTTTGAACTTGTGAGACATTATGTTTTGTAGTAACTTGTTGGGACTCCGCGATTTATTTTCCGTGCTCGATTTCCTTTTTGTTTGCCTTAGTGTTCTGCGTCGGCCGGGCCCAGCCTCGCACATACTTAAACCGCCCTTGAGGTGTCCGGATCACCAGGACGAGGCCAATGGGTGAGGGGCTACGTGACTAGTGAGGCCCCTGAGTCGCGATGCTCAGGGGTCCCCGTTGACGTACGAACAACCCTCATGAAGGAAATGCGAGCAGCGTCAGGGTTAATCTGGAGCCCTCATATCTTTCCTCGCCAGCTTTTGCATGGGAGGGTCGCGAGAAGACCAGGTGTGAGAGACATGGTGAGGTGGCATGCACCAGGCATCACTTGGGCGCAGCCCCCATGCCCAGCCCCCTCGCACAGCCCTCTCATAGGGAAAGCGGCGCGTTGAGGCCGGACGGCGAGCCTAGTGGCCCTCCTGAAGTTGCTGCAGCCGCTAGGGCGCCCTTAGTTGTTTATTCACCAGCGCAGAGCATGGTGCTTCCACTCTTGCGTGGTCATAGCTGCTCCTCGACTGTGTCGTCCGCCAGCATGGAGCATGGGGCTTCCACTGGTGCGTGGGTGGGAGCTCCCTCTGAGGGGAGACTCCGGGGAGTGTATAGCCCCGTCCTCACACATCTCTTGCATGGTAGGACTGGAGGAGGTGTATATGGGCACCCATGAGCCAGCATGGGACTCACGAGGCCCTAACTCAAGGCAGGTTGCGCTAAATTTTGATTCAGAACATTTGTAAGGATCCTGCAAGATGTTTAGGCGGCCTGTGCCGAGTGAATCTCCAGAGGACATTGCATGAGAAGGACAAACAGTAACGACCCCAGGAGGTGACGTGAACAGGGCCGGCCCGCTAGACACAGATCTGCCGCTGGTTTTATCGATGCTGCAGGGACGGACCCGAGCACAGACACCGTGCGTAGTCTTCTCATGCAACAATCCTAAAGAAAGACAACCAACGCGTGGTTCCTGGTGGTTAGGCACCGGCTCGTGCGCCCTAACTCATCCACTCTCAATTAGCTCATGCGAGAAAAAGGCACCTAGGACCACGGGAGGTGACGTACACGAGGGCTGGCCCGCGAGACAGAGCTTGGCCACTTGGGTTTAGCGATGTTGCAGGGACGGTCCTGAGCATAGATGCCATGCCAGTACTTAATCATGAGGCGGTCACGAGCGGGTTTGTGAGGGTGCACGACATACATGGTGGCGACGCACCGGTCATGCATGTGATAATATAAAGCAACTCGTGAAATGGTAAGGCTAGTTCTGATATATGCGCAAAATGATACATGTTGCAGGGATGGACCCGTACAGCTAGAGGATTATGTAGCCCGAGGGGGCCCCTTAATTGAACAAACCAAAAAGTCACCTGACACTGTCGTTGAAGAAGTGTTGGGGCTGCTAAAGATGTGCGCCGAAGAGGTCGTTCTTCATGAGTCGTCTGGCTCCTGAGCCTCAGAGGGCTCCGGAGGTCCGGGGGGCTCCGGAGGTCCAGGAGGCTCAAGAGGTTCGGTGACTCCTCTATCAGGGCCGCCTGACGCCTGGCCTCGTGAGCCGCCTGGATGCCCTTCATGTGGCGCTGGTGCATGGCAGCCATGTTCAGCAGGCCAAACGACATTCGAACATAGTTGTGAGGGCAGCCCCCACTCCGGCCAACACGGGATGGCCAGAAGCGGCCCTGTTGAGCCTTGGCATGTTAACGCAGATGCGCAGCTCGCCACCCATGTCAGGGGCAGCAGCCGGGCTGAGCAATGCGGGGCGGCGCGCGCCGCGCATGGCTCACGCCTTCTGAAGTTCCCCGATCGCCTTGGTGATGAACTCCTGAGTGCCTGGCGCCTCGCACCCTGCGCCCTGCACACGGAAGCGTGCATTGAAGCACGCCTCCACATGGTGCCCGAACGCCTCCCTTGTTATGCTGGCTAGGTCAAAGGCCCTCTAGAGGAGAACCCTCGAGCCCAACCTGAGAGGGGCACCGGGCGCGCCTTCATATGCAAGAGGGAAGGGCGCCCCATCGGTGGGCGCGGGGCCTGAGGTACGGTCACTGGACGCCCCGGCCACCTAAGGACCTGGAAGGAGTAGCTGCTTCTTCTTCTTGGGAACGGCTTCGAGAGGATGGATGGCACCCTCGTCATCTGAGTTCTCGACTGCTGCGGCCTGGTAGGCGCGCTCGAGGGAGCACACCGTATCCTTCTCATAGCAGGCGACCGTGATGATGTCCCAGCTTCCTGGCATCTAGAGGACGTTGTAGCCGTGGTGAGTCACCACCATGAACTTGGCGAGGGCTGGGTACCCGAGGATGGCGTTGTACTGGAGGCGAATGTGGGTGACGTCGAAGTCGATGAGCTCGGTGCGGTAGTTGTCGCACTTGCCAAAGGTGACAGGGAGAAAAATCTTACCCCAGGGGGACAATGGAGCCATCTGTCACTCCTGAGAAGGGCTTGGTGGGGAGAAGCTGGTCGTAGGGCACCTGGAGCCTTTCGAATGTCTCAGCAGAGAGGACATTCAGTCCCACGCCACTTTTGATGGGTGTCTTGGTGACAAGGACGTTGCTGATGGCAGCGAGGAGAGCATTGGGAGCGCGCCAGCGGTGGCTGCACACTTGAGTTGATCTGTAGAGTCGAAGGTGGTGGTGTACTTGGACCACCTGAGGGGACGCGACGCCTCAAGCTTGGGGTGCGCTGCGTTCACCTCACGAGCGAACTGCTTGAAGATGCGATGGGAGGCGGGGGACTGAGCGCCACCCAGGATACTGGCAATAACACGAGGCTCTTGGAAGCCCCCGGCACCATCATCGTGATGGTGGTGATCGTTCCTGCTTGGCGGTGGCGAAAACGGAGGAATGTTGGTGTTGCCTTGAGGACGGTCGTCACGAGGCTGGTCCCTCCAGGGGCCATTGCGAGGCTGGCCCTGCCCGCGGTCCTCACGAGAATGATCATGCCAGTCCTGGCGGGGGTCGCGGTTGTCCCACCGGCCTCCACCACGTCCTCCTTCACGACCGTAGCCATGGTCATTGTGCTTAGGGTGGCGGCCAAGGAGCCCGTGGCGGATGACCCTGAGCTCTTGGCAGTTGTTGGTGTTGTGGTTGTGGATGTTGTGGAAGATGCAGAACGGGCGGCTGCCCTTGGAGGATTCGGGGTGGTCGCGGCCGTGCTTCATCTCAGGCTTGGCCACGAGCACAGCCGGGCCCTTGCGGTTCATGTCCTTGGCCTTGGCCTTCTTGTCTTTAGGATTGGCCTCCAAGAGCTCAAGGAGGGAGAGGCGACCTTCCTCAGCCCTCGCGCATCTGGTTGCCATGTTGAACATCTCTAGAGCCAAGCACGTGTCCTCATGTATGGCAAGTTGTTCCTTCATCTTGACATCTCGGACGCCATCAGTGAACACTGAAATGATGGCCTTGTCCAACACCTTGGGGATCTTGAGATGAACGTTGGTGAAGCATTGTATTTATTTATGCAAGGTCTCCCCTGGCTGCTGTCCGGGAAAACAAACAGGGGTATACATTTTCCCCTGACTCGTGCACGGACCGGCCAAGGCCATGCCAGAGTACAAGGAACCAAGAGCTTTGAAGAACCAACCTGCAGATCAAGAGGACCAAGATCAAGCCAGAGAAACAAGACGCCACCAGGAGAAAAGCCCCTCGTGCAGGGTAGACGAGCTGGACTAGGATGGGGTCGCCCCCGGAAGAAGGCGTCCAAGACGTCTCGGCAGGGCCTGCCAAGACTCACGAAGGCAAAATCACCTCACCCAACTACTCCACCACGACCCGCTCGTCAATCAGTGCGGTGTCAAGCCGCAAAGTGACTAAGTGGCAGCCATGCGCCACATGGCAGCCTTTCTCTACGGGAAATGCCCATGAACGACACCCGTCCTGTGACGTGTCAAGCGAGTAGGTGTGAAGATGGCAAAACAGCCAGGCAAGGCTTGTCGGGCAACCAACAACGTGACGTTAAGCGGTGCATTTAATGCACCCTGTCAGCCTGTAAAGTTCGGTATGATAGCACTGTTTGCTATCTTATCAGGGCATAGTGACTACTTTGACATTGTGGTGACCCCTTAATCTATAAAAGGAGGCCCATAGCAACCATAGAGGGGGTTAGAAGGTGGGATGACACACACACACACACACACACACACACACACACACACACACACACACACACACACACACACACCCATACGCACATAGCCACTACTGCCCAGCCGGGCAAGTGTACGACGCTCCACCATCACTCTCCACCATCAATCCACCAAATAAGGAGTGGGGTTTTACGCCTCACGGCGGCCCGAACCTGGGTAATATTGCCTGCGTGATCTCTGCCTTGCTACCCCACGTTCGTCTGCTCTTTGTGCAACGCGACATCCCCCTTGTCGAACCAACAAGGGGCCCTTGGTCCCATAGGGGCCCTTGGTCATGGTGAGTACCCTGGAAGTTGGCGATAAAGTGTTTGCGCAGCTCATCCCAGGAGGAGATCGATCCCACCGGGAGGTTTAGGAGCCATGAGCGCGCGCCGTCCTTGAGGGCCACGGGAAAAAAATCGCCATGACCTTCTCATCGCTGTTCGCCGCCACGATGCTCATCTCGTAGAGCTAGAGGAACTCAGCAGGGTCGGGGGTGTCGTCGTAGCGTGGAGGCAGATTCGGCTTGAACTTCCCGGGCCAGACTATGCGACGCAGCTCCGGAGTGAACACACGACACCTTGTCGCGCTCACAGGGGACTGCCGCGGAGGGGGAGCTTGGTCTTGACGCCCGCATACTGCCGCCTCTGGAGGCACATGGTCTTGACGTGGCGGTGTTGGGAGGGCACACGCGCTCTCCTTGGGGCTACTGCACCACCTGGCAGTTTTCTTCGTCTCCGCCACACTGCATAAGTCGCTGCTTAGGGGGGTTTCACGCCTTTGGCCTGGGATGACATCATGCCGAAGAGGAGGAGGAGGTGCACTGTGCGCTACATTGCCTACCTGAGACGATGGGGGAGGCAGTGGGTGAGACGGCAGAGGAGCCTCTCCAGTGGCGTTGACGAGCTCGGCGATGCGGCCCAACAAATCCTCATAGAGGTCGTTGGCCGGATGACAGTGCAGAAGCTCACACGCCATGAGCAGCGTAGCTGGTGCGTTTGCTGGCCCGCGATGAAGATGGGAAGACAATGCCATGGACGGAGGGGAAGACGGGGTCGCCGTGCAGCCGGCGTGACGCACAGACGGCGGCAGCTACGAGTCTTGCTGCTCGTGTGCCGTGGGGTCACATTAGAAAAAAAATACACTTCCGTGATGATACATGTTTGTCACACTATGTCACGTTTTTTGTCATGCATGTACATCCATGACGATTTTATGAGAGAATCAAGATAATCATACCTGTGATGTCGTAGAAGTGTTCCATGAAAATACCAAACCTATCATCACGGAAGTGTCCACTTCCATGACGATAAATGGTACGTCATGGAAGTGCTTTCATCAAGGGTAACCGACACGTGGCATCCACCATTTTTTCAGACAACCAACGACAGTAGGGGTAGCCACCCACTGACTTTCGATTAGTTAGAATTAATTAGTACAAGTCATGTCCGTAACGGGTCGCCGTTAAGCTATCGTGTTCCGGTTTGGATCCGATAACCCGTTAACATCCCGGACCAATGGGGATTTTCCACGTGTAAAATCATCATTGGATAGAGGAAACACATGTCGGCTCACCGTTGGGACAGATTTCATCCCCTCATTGGACCAAAGGCACCTATGATACGTTGACACGTGGCACACCCCAATAGAGGCCCATTCTTGTGAAAAGGCAGGCCTGTTTGACTTGGTCAAAAGGTAGCGGGCCTGTATACGAAAAGCCTGTTAACGGCCTGTTCGCATATAGCCCATTTACAGCCCGGTAACCCAAGGCCCGTTGCGGCCTATCTGAATTAGGCCCAATAGTGTCATCTGGGCCGTCCAATATGATTCCAGCCCATTGTAACATCCGGTCCATGTATGGTCCATGACGTCTTTCGGCCCATATGAGGCCCTTTGAACTCTTGGCTCATTAACGGCCCGTGGTGAAACTGGCCCGTAATGAACAGTGTATCGCTTTATTCCCATTAACGGCCCATTATTCCATTGGGTCGTTTCTAGCCCATGTTATCTTCCGGCCTTCTCAGGGCACATTTAGTCTTGGGCTCATTTCCAGTATTCGGTTACTTACAGCCTGTTACTGGCCATTTCTGCCTGTGGGCCAAATTCAGCCCATGGATACAGTAGGCCCGTTTGTGTCTCGTTATTCCGTTGGGCATTTTCATATCGTCATAAAATACGGCCGATTAACGATGGCCCGTTATGGTCGGCCCATGAACGGACGATTCCAACTCTAGTCCGTTTACAGCCCATAATGTGGTCCATTATTGGCCCATGTTTGGCCAATCGATCATACAGCACATAAAAGGCCCATTGTTTCTATGGCCCACAGAAGGCCCATTGTTTCTACGGCCCATAGAAGGCCTAGGGTCACTACAGTAAATATGTATCCCATGGTTATTATGGCCGAGTTTTAAAAAATAGGTTATTGCGGCCACTAGCAAACCGCAGAAAAAGAACTACACTGACTACAAGCAAAATAATAAACAAGACAACAAGGAAATAAATAATCAAGCAACTTACGCTAGGCTATCACGACCATTACACATATTACATCTGTTGGGCATCAAAGTTCGCATCTAGTGCAAATATAGGGAACACAACAGTATATCACATACACTGGTTGTCAGAGTTGGCGACTGGTGCAAATAAACGCCGCAGCAAAACAAGTCCAGAACTGAAACCACTTCAGAAGAGCTCAAGACATAATATCCTGGGTACCCATAATGCTGGCAAGATGCTTAGCAAGCTTATTAACTTTCTCTTCTTTCGCACTTAAATCCTCCAGCGCATGATGATGCACCAGAAAGTATGCATCTGAATTCTGCAAGGACATCCTCAGTCCTTTGGCTTGTTGCCGCAGCACAACTAACTGATGCCTTTCAGCTTGTAGCTGAGATTGAAGAAGCCCAAGAGATTCTGGCAGCGAGTTCGAAGAGCTTGTGCCAGTGGTACTGGCCAGTAACTCAAAAAACTACATCAACGCAAGACTGTGGGGTTGTCTCACTGTCTACAAGATCGTTTTATCACCTTTCTTGGAGACCAACAGGGTTGTCTCACTATCTTGAACCTTATCTGCATTACTTTCTCTACCATTGCATAGTGGGGTGCTCTTCTCCAATATCTTGTTCGCATTCTACAAGAGAAACAAGCAGACACATCACAGGTTTAGCATGTAGTATACAAAACTCATTTTGGTAAACTGGTTCAGTAGTAAGGTGGACAGGATAACAGCATGAAACAAACATATATCTGTGTACTACTGTCACTGTATTGTCCATATCATTCTAGTTTATGCTACCAAATAAAGATAGAGACACAGTTCAAATCATATAGTTTTAAGACTCTGCAGCATAGACAAAATATAAGTGTGAGAAACTACACAACATTGGAAACACATGCATCATATGAGAACATAACTGTTTATACAACTGAAACTGAAATCAACATAGAGCAAGAAGTTAGAATAACAATCCGCTTAAAGAAATAGGTTTAAAACATACCTGTTGAGCCATTGGAGTTTCAAGTGGATCCTTCAAATTTGAAAGTAGTTGGTATGAGTAAATACAGTGATGCAACAGCAAAGGAGTATGGACCATAGCTATGGAATTTGACCTGACAACAGTTGCTCTTGTGCTTTAAACGTGGAGTTTGGGTTCACTGTGGTGGTCTTCATGCTTTGGGAACTTCAGTTGCTTTACAAACTGCTCGTGTGGGGGTACTCTGTGGTGGACATGGTGCTGTGTCAACTAGAAGTGGGTTACTATCCGCTAGGGTTGGGGTTAGATGGGTTGTAGCTCGTTCTCTGTCCAACGGTGTAAATGTGCAATCTGGAAGAGTCTCGATTATGTGTAGTGGGGCTAGTTTGTGGGCCAGTACAACCATGGTTCTCTCTGCATCGATGGGTAGCATCGTCTTTTGTGAAGACCGGGTTTTTGCTCCCTTACATACTGCCATCACCCCCTCCAATTCAATTGGCTGATAGACAAGAAAAGAAATTGAATGTACAAACATTGTATGATAGACAGATGTGGTAATTCACATATATGTTGTCTAACCACACAGGACAGCATGACACAATTTCACATATATGATGTCTAAATAAACATGATAGCATGACACGGTTTCAGATATATGATAGATAACTTAACAAGATATAATGGCATTATTCAACATATGATGACTATCTAAACAGGCTGACATGAAAAAACTATATGATGTCTTTCTAAAATAGGCTGGGATAAAATAATTCACATACATGTTGTCTAAGTATACATGATGGCATGATATAATTGACATAATTGATTCATATACTAAGCAGCTGGCACTCGCATGTATGATCTCCAAACTAAGCAAATGGAATTCAATATTGTGCATATGATGTCTAAACTAAGCAATGAAGGAGACCATATGCATGATATGAGAAATATAAACATTGCAACTTAGAGCATACACCTCAGGTGGGATATAGGACTGGTCATCTTTCTATGAATCCTCCTCTTAGGAGCTAGCTCTAACCATCGAGATATGTGCTTCAATAGGTACCATTGCCTCCTCTGAAGACCTTGTTTTGACTCCTAATTTTTCCATACCCGGCTCAAATGGCTGATACACATGAAGAGTAGTTCAATATACGTAGATTGTCAACAAATGGAATACGTAATGAAAAAAAGGATGGGATGAGATAATTCACATATATGATGCCTGGATACATGGCGGTGCATAATTCACGTATATGATAACTGGCTGAAAAACATGGCATTGCATAATTCACATATCTGATATATACAAAGCAAACAGGAGGCATTCACACAATGCATGTCTAATCTAAGAAGATGGCATGCCAATGCAAGACACCATATGCATGATATGAGTAATATAACCCTACCAAGTTAGAGATGCACCTCGGGGGGGGGGGGGAATACGACTGGTCATCGGTCTCTAAATCCTCCTCTGAGGAGCTATCTGCAACCAGTAAGAAATCTGCATTGACAGGTAGCACTGACTGCTCAGAAGACCTTGTTTTCACTCCAGATTTTCCCATGACCGACTCAAATGGCTGGTGCACAGGAAGAGTAGATGAATGTATAAACATTGTTGACAAATGGAATACATTATGAAAAAAATATGGCACGATACAATCACATATACAATGACTGGCTAGACAAGATGGCATTGCATGATTCACATATATGATGCCTGTCTAAAGAAGATGCATTGCATGATTCACATATATGATGCATGTCTTAAGAAGATGCATTGCATGATTCACGTATATGATGCCTGTCTAAAGAAGATGACATTGCATAATTCCCATATACTCCCTCCGTTCCTAAATATTTGTCTTTTTAGAGATTTCAAATGGACTACCACATACGGATGTATATAGACATATTTTAGATTGTAGATTCACTCATTTTTCTCCGTATGTAGTCACTTGTTGAAATCTCTCAAAAGACAAATATTTAGGAACAGTGGGAGTATGATATAGAAACCAAACCTGTGGCATTCACACAAAGCAAATCTAAACTAAGCTGATGACATATAAGATGTATAATGTTAGCAATGTGAGGCGTCATATGCATGATATGACCAACATCGGGATGCTAGGTTAGAGCAAACATCTCAGGGGGTAAATAGGAGTGGTCGGCACCCTCTTAATCCCCCTCTCAACAGTTATCTTACTCTGGAATACAATCTAGAATGGCAGGAGGGGGGGCACTTCACCCACCATGGAGTGTCGTCTGCATGACATTATATTCCCACACAATGGTCTTCTCTTTTTCTCTACATGTTCAGTACGACTGTGTACAATAACTGACATGCATAATGAAAAAACATAGTTAGATTATGTAAGGCCTAAGGGGTGCATGCAGAAATCAAGACTGATGGTGGCAAACAAGTGGATAGATCCAAAACTAATTATAGCAGGTAGATTATAGCTTCAGTTTAAAAAGATAGACAATGGATAATCTATTGTTTGTTGCCCACCCAACATGAACCACATAGAAGACCCCAGATGAACCAGATAGTAGACAAATACTATTGGTTGTTGCCTCGATATGTTCCCCATGGGCATTTTAAAACTCAAGTTTGAACGATAAAGTAGCAGGTAATAATAACCGATGTATAAAGTAAGCAAACACGAAAGAGTGCGACCTCTCTTCCGGAACTGTGTAGTACTCAGGTTCATCTGCTCAGTCGATGATGGTAATGTAGTTGGCGTGGCTGCGGACAATGGGGAAGATGATCTGAGGCGGCGAAAGAAAGTCTGCAGGGGGAATCTCTGCTGCAGTGAACGCTTCCATCGATGGTACACCTTAGATGGGGTGGATGACGGCACGGCAGGATCAGGACATAACACACAGAGTTTTCTTTGACGCCTATCTGAAAATGAAGTAAATCTGTAAGGGCTCCTTAGAGTTGGAGGATTCTCTAAACGCAGGGACAGGAAAACACAAGAATAGGATAGGAATGGAGGTGCAAAATAAAGCTTTTGCAAACATATGATTTTTGTCAACCTAGGTGTTTGGTTCACATGAATTGGAAGAACACAGGAATGGAGAAACATGGTCAAATTAAAGTCAAACCAGGTGAAAATGACAAAATAAGAATCGTATTATGCCAGTAATGCAATTAGTCATGTTTCATGCATATTAATTTGAAAAGGACGTCCAAGTGGATAATAATATTCCTACATTTTTTCTTTGAAAGAGAGACCAAAGGAAAAAAATCCTCTAGTTTTTCTTTGCTCCACTCCTTCTAACCAAATGCATGAATAGTAATATCATATTAGTTCCATAGCAAAGGATCCCTGAGGGATCGACATGAATGTAGAGTAACAAAGTGATGCGACGAGTGTACAACCTCTTTGGCATAGCCTTGTCGACCTCAGCATCATTGGGTTGGACGTGGAGGATGGTGATGCTAGTGTGACTGTCGGAGGCAGGGAAGAAGATCTGAGGCCTCTTGAAATGGCGCCGAGGGTACTACTCTGCTGTGAAGGACGATTCCATCGTTGGAGCAGCTTCAGTGAGGTGTATGGCGGCGAGGCTGAAGCTGGACAAGACAGACAACGTTAATCTGAAGTGGGACTCTAATATCATCTCCAATATATGATGTAAAATTCATCACCAAAAAGTGCTAGATGTAAAACGCATCAACCGCACCACGGTCGCTCCGACAAATGCTATAAATACTATTCACTCTGAACTTAACTGAAGAAACTGAACTTTACAAGTGAAACTGAATTTTACCGTTGAAACTGATTGAAATAGTAGCAGAGCATTGCAATAGAAGTTTACGGCGTTCGAGCACTAGTAGTAGAGAAGTAGTGATCTAAATCAGCAACTGCTCGAGTAGGGAACGCACTAGAAGAGAGCAAGTCGTGCAGCAGCACCGCGAGCGAGTGCTAAAGTACCAACTTCTGTAGCTGCCTGAGGTCGTGCAACAGCAGCAGCAGCGCGTGTGAGAGCAAGAGTAGAGGAGCAACATGAATGAGAGAAGAGCAGAGCAGCGACGCGACCGACAGCAATAGCAGAGCAGAGCAATAGCACGAACGAAAGCAAGAGCGGTGCAGTAGTGCGATCGACAGCAAGAACAGAGCCACAACACGAGCGAGAGCTGGAGCAGCAGCAGCAGTAGCGCGAGCAAGAGCCAGAGCAGCTGCAGCTAGTGCCGGTGTGGAAGTCTCCGCCGAGGAAGCAACGACATGGGGGAGAGACACTGTGGATGAAGTGACCGGCGATGGCTCCGTCGATGGACACCCGCCATGGTTGCTCGGTATCGAGCACCGACAGCCCCGTGAGATCAAATAAAAGATAAAATGCAGCAGTGAGTGCAGAACCTCCTTGGTGGCGCCAAGTAGGCCTCGGCTTCATCGGAGGAATTGGTGAGGGTGATGCAGTTCCGGTGGGGCAGGTGAGGACGGTGTTGTGGGGATGGATGTGGCGCGATAGACGATGCAAACATCGGGGCGGCTCTTTGGAGGTGGAGGACGGGGAGCTGATCCGACGGGACAACGAGATCGACGACAGATCCTCATCCGGTGCGGTGGACAACGTCGTCGGTGAAGAGTCTCCGGCTGGGCGGCGGTCGGCAGGCCGACGGAGGAGCGTGGGGTTTCACGGGTTTTGGCGGGCACAGTGTACGAATGGGGGGCGAAGGGGAAGGTAGGGGGAGCCATGTCTTAGGGACACGCTTGTCCGAAATGTAGGGTAAGTTACAAATGTACCCCCACCGGTTTTGACCACGTGATGTCGAGGCGCGATTTCCAGCTGAGGAGTAGGATGGGGATTTCGCGTGTCTGGGCCGCAGGACCGATTTAGGATGAGGAGGGAGTTTTGGCGCGCATCAAAATTTCAGGATAACAAGGCGCGGCGTTCGTTGGAGAGGCGGGAGTTTCACAGCAGAAGGGACAAAATATACTCGAGCTTGAAAATTTTACGATAACAAGGCGCGGATTGCATGTTCACCAGAACAAACTTAACGTGTACAAAAAACAATTCATACAAGACACAAGAGAGTTATGTCCCCTTTTACTATATTGCTATAAATGCCATTAAAAAAACTACAAGAAAAATGTAAAAAAATACAGGAGAACAAGATTTCCCTATACAGTACCAAATCAATTCGCACTTCCCTCAACAACAGAAAACAAAGCAATTCCCACCACAAGAAAGAGTCGTGTCCCTTTTTATATGATTAAAAATGCCAGGATCTCGAATTTCAATTTTTGAATCCACGTTATGTTGAATTCGAATATATCATTAGGTGACCATGCAGTTTATAATGGATGTAGTCCTACATTTGGATCTTCCATCGTATAGGAACATTTTACTCCACCCTATGAACATATATATTGTCCTCTACCATATGGACTAAATTTGAATTAATGTTCCTTATTTGAATATGATTGTATTCAAGTTATACCATCATTAAATATTATCTTGATAAAAACAAACATGCATATAGTAGTAATCATATTTCACTATGAACTACATGTACCATACGATCTCCAATTCAAATATTTGTATACATTTTATGTTGAATTCAAATCATAGTACATTGGTCTAGGTAGCATGATGTTCGGGATAATCTAAATCCTGTTTTCATATGTATAATTTTTGATTGAATTGGGACAAGTTTTGGTATAAGCTTCTTGCAAACCAGAGATTCTCTCAACAAGCCTCGTGGTTCCAAGAGGGAACGTGTCACCTTTGTGTGCAAAACGATATATACTGCCTCCCCCTGATTTTCTTTACAGAGGCAACATAGAACTATATGAGTGCCCTGTTAATTTTTTGAATTATTCCGGGTTCGTTTGGACTTTTTTATACAATAGCAAAACATTCCCGTGCGTTGCAGCGGGAGGAAAAGAAAGCATCTTTCATACACACATCCGACAACATCAGCAAACAATATTCTTAAAAAATCTTTATTGACACAATTTCAAACAATATGAAAATCAACTTTAAGCCACTTGTTTACATAAAACTTGTATCAACAGTTAAAGTGCATCATCGTATAGGGGTTGGTAGTGCACTGTGCAAACACAGAGAAGATGATTATGTACCTGTTTTAACATTTAGGATATGGTAGTTGATAGGAATCAACATCCCCTATAGTGTCAATAACAGATTATGTGAGAGCATCAAACTGTCATATCTACTAAATTTGAATAGACATTTATTGAGTACCCCACATAGAGAAGATATTAATTAAGTTTACATTTGTTAAATTTTGGAATTATTCCGGGTTTGTTTGGCTTTAATTAAGTTTCTGGACATTTAATGGGCATAATTCCAATTTGAACTTCAAGCACATTCTCTGGTGCACTAAAGTTGGTTGAAAAATCACATGTGTGTCCTTGGGTGAATTTATAGGTCCCATGCAAGAAATGGGAATGAAATTCAAACATCTGGGCGTCGTGACTCGGCCGAGAACATTGAGAAACTTCGTTTTTAAATTCCCGTAAATCCAAAACTCGCCTAGAAAACATGAAACTTGGCATGATGTCATGTCATGGCAATAACATGTTGTGTTAAAAAAGTTGGCCGGGTTGGAACAAGTTTTGGTATAAGCTTCTTGCAAACCGGAGCTTCTCTCAAGAAGGCTCATGGTTCCGAGAGGGAAACGTGTCAACTTTGTGTGCAAAATGATATATGCTTCCCCCCCTTGATTTTCTTTACAGAGGCAACATAGAACTATATGAGTGTCATGTTAAATTTTGGGATTAGTCCGGGTTCGTTTGGCCTTTTTATACATTAATTGTGTTTCTGGTCATTTAATGTGCATAATTCAATTTTGAGCTACAAGCACATGCTCTAGTGCACCAAAGTTGGTTGAAAAATAGCATGTGTGTCCACGGGTGAATTTCTAGGTCCCATGCAAGAAATGGGAATGAAATTCAAAATCTGGCCGTCGTGACTCGGCCGAGAACATTGAGAAGCTTGGTTTTTAAATTCCTGTAAATCCAAAACTTGTCTGGAAATCATGAAACTTGGCATGGTGTCATTTCATGGGACTAACATGCTGTAAAACATGGCCGAATTGGAACAAGTTTTGGTATAAGCTTCTTGCAAATCGGAGCTTCTCTCAAGAACGCTCATGGTTCCGAGAGGGAACGTGTCACCTTTGTGTGCGAAACGATATACGCTGCCCCCCTTGATTTTCTTTACAGAGGCAACATAGAACTATATACGTTTGGCCTTTTTTATACATTAATTGAGTTTCTGGTCATTTAATGTGGATAATTCAAATTTAAACTACAAGCACATGCTCCATTGAACAAAAGTTGGTTGAAAAATCACATGTGTGTCCTTGGGTAAATTTCTAGGTCCCATGCAAGAAATGGGAATGAAATTCAAACATCTGGGCGTCGTGGCTCGGCCGGAAACATTGAGAAACTTTATTTTTTAATTCCTGTAAATCCAAAACATACATGAAAATCATGAAACTTGGCTTGGTGTCATGACATGGAACCAACATGCTGTGGTAATTTTGCTGCCCGATTTGCGAAGGTGCACACATTAACAATCAACAAAGTCATTTTGGAACAAGTGCAGTCACGTTACAATCGGAGACACATGTAGTATTATTGAAACCGTGGGCATTCTACTTACCACTTACGTGTCGCCACGCGTCCCCTTTTTTTATTAGCTAAGAGGTGTCGTGCAGGGTAGCTATTTGAGTGCGGGTGGCGTGCGATCAGACCCGTGCGCGTGCTTATCGGGAGGAGTGCCCTTTGACCTCCATCTGCCACCCACCTCTCTCCCAAGGTCTCCATTAATGGTGCCTGAGCCCCTCTTTAATGGCATGGCTATGTCTCACGCGACTGAGATTTAAGAGAGAAAAAAGAAACTCCGAAAAGAAAATTTTGCACCGATCTTGATGTAAGATCCGACGGACCTATATAGCATCTACTATGACTTATAGCAAGACTGATGAATATATAAGGACGACGACAGTGGATAATAATTGTCTTACATATTTAGGAAGATAACTAAAAAAGCCACATGCATCTACACCCGAAACACAAGGGCAAAAGAAGAAGGAAGACGCATACAACGATCTGGCTCGCTGATCTCTACTTTCTTGATGCGCTGCTGGTCGCGGAGACTAGTTCCCGTGGCGAGCGGCGATGATCTCTTTCATCAGTTTCATGTCTTTAATACGCTTCTTGGTAGCATCCACAGATTCCTCCACCAGCCTTCTGCGCTCGATGCGGAGCATGGCACTTTCGTCCATAAGTTCTCGATGATGACGCCCGTCCTCTTCAACAAGGCAGCGGTCTCCTCCGCTCCGGCGATCTTCGCCCTAAGCAGGTCGCGCTCGGCCTGGAGCTTTGCATTTCCCTCCCCTAGTTGCCGGATGACGCAGGTAGCCTGTTCAAATGAGGCTTTCATGTCGTCCTGCAACCTCGCCCAGCCGGAGATCTGACCCATATGGCTATGGACGATTGCATGCATGCACCTGTAAGAGTCCTCGCCTGCCGCGAGACATTTTCCCAGGCCACGGCGGCGCGGGAGGACATCTCTGCTGCATTACCGGCGCGGCGGGACATCTCTACTGCTTCCTCGGCGAGGCCGGACCAATCTGCTGCATCGACGGCGCAGCGGGACCTCTGTGCTGCTACTGCCGCACGGCGGGGCATGTCGGCTGCTTTCACGGCGAGGCGGGACATCTCTCATGCTTCTGCTTCCATGCTCGCCTCTCCCTGGTGGTAATATCTCGACCCAGACCTCACGCTGGCCATGGCAGACGCAAGGGAAGGATGCTGAATGACTTGTTTGTTTTTGTGGATGAGGAGTCGAGGAGGAATGTGCAGTCATCTTGGCATAGTAGTACTTATAACCGAGTACTAATACACTCCTAAGTGAGAAACTGTTTAGGTTGTGATCAGTGTGAACAGGTTTGCAATTATATATAGCATGGTAGTAATTATGAATGGGACGAGACGCAAGCTCAAAATTAATTAACGGTTCTAGTTTTGAAGTGCCTCACTATTCCCAGATGGCGTAACATGGGCACGTGTTCTTGGCTGTGGTGTAGCAGTTTTGTAATATGCCATGGTACTTCTTTTTCTACTGCTATGTACGTGCAATACCTGGCATCATCGAATACATACCTTTCAGTTATTGGGGCGTTCGACAGGAATAGCCTCGTGGAGAGCTATACACTAGTCTTTTTTTCACACGCATTACATCGACACAAATCATCTCTCTCCCTCTTTCCCACCCACACACCTTGTCTCTCGGGACTTCTCGCATGCACAATCTCTAGCTTCCTAGGTCGATGCCACCCACATACACTTGTACTATGAGTTTAGTATGTTATACAGGAAGAGAAGAGGTGCACGCATGCACTCGTCCTCTCTCACACACGCATCTGTAGCTACGAATTGTAGTGTTCTCAACCATCCGATTAGCTCTATCGTAGGTTTACCGTTGCTCCTTGTCCTTCAGATTAAGAAGTTTAAAATGCGGAGGCTAAGATGGAGGCGCGAGGTTTTGATTAATGTGTAGGTTGCACACGGCACCAACCCGACACGAGCTTCCTCTGCCTGGTGCACAGTCCGGTGAGTTTTCCAAGTATAGACACAACCAGGCCCTCCTTGGTATCCGCGCCTCGACTTATGCGCGGAGAAATTAGGATCGGCGGGAGTACTACTAGTAGTACTACTACTTTGATGTGTCACGTCAACATGCACAAGTATGCAACATTCCTGAACAAACAAGCATATAAGCTGTTATACTTCTTACCCAAAGGATCTTTATATCCAACAAACACAAAATATCCGTTCGACTGTTCAAAATTACTTTAACAACTGATCTGATGTCGAATTAATTGCTACAATTGCCACCAAAACCCACCATATCTTAAGCTAAAGTAGAACGAGCTAACCCGTATATTAGCATATTACTAAGATAAACAGAAGGCATTGTAGAATCATTTGGGAGGTAAGCTTGTCAATCTGACTGTGGAGGGACACCGTCCTTGACAACCCAGCCCCGGCTAGCAGCTTGGGCGGAACTGTGAAGAAGGTCAGCTCCTGCATGGCGACGTCACCAGGATCCTTGATGCTTGTCACCTTCATTTCCACCTTGATGGCGTCGGTGCTGCCTTTGGGCTCGCCCAGCTGGCCATTCGCCCACTACTTGGCCGCGTAGTGCGGTAGTGGGGACGGCCCTGCGCTGATGCAGACGACCGACACGGTGATAGGCGCGCCGATGTCTAGCATGCCGCCGACCAAGAAAAACATGCGGTCGTCCTCCTCCGTGAACAGCAAGAGCTGTGGCTCCGAGAGTGGCACTTGCAGTTGGAGCACCTTGCTGTACTGGATCCTGTGCATGGGCATGGGATGAACGGCGCTGACGTTGTGGGAGAGCGATGTCGGCGTTCTGGGAACGGGGGTACCCGGAATTGCTTGCCTGCGTCCCACGGCGTAGCTTCATCAATGACCTGGTACGTCCCACCTTGAGCATCAACAACACAAGACCCTCGCGAGGGGCTAAGCCTCGTGAGGGGGACGATGCCAAGACCTCCAAAAGGAGCAGCCTCCTCAGGCTGGCTCCTAAGGAGCGGACATTTCTATGCAAGTCCTCACCTCGTGAGGTTCAGATGATGCCAGCCATGACGACTAAGGCCAGGCGGGCGCCAGCGGGTGCAGTATAGTAGTTTCCTCTTTAGTGCTAAAGAGCCAAGCGCGGGCGCGGAGTCCCAAAGAATCAGCCAAATGTTTCCATTTCCATGCAACCAGACCAGGACCGCCAGGATGGCAGGACGGAGGTCATCGCCGATCCCACCACGGCGTCACGACTAGAAGCTTCGCTGGCGAAGACCACCTTTCGTTAGGATAAGATGTACTAGTTATGTCCCTTCGAATTTGACCGTTGTGGGATCCTTTCCCGCCTTTATTTTGGGGGAAGAGGACCGAGGCCATTGTAAATAGGGCCTAGCAACCACAATAGAAAGGGATGGGATCATTCGGACCATCCTCTCCCTCACCAGCTCAAGAACACACCTCTTGAGGTTGTTCTTCCACTGTACTACTTCATCCTCAGCCCACCTTGAGGCCAATCCACCACAAAGCAGGAGTAGGGTTTGACACCGCAAGGTGGCCCGAACCTAGGTAAACTGATGTGTCCCATTCCCTTACCGTTCATCGAGCTAGGCTGTGAGATCCACGAGAGGCAGACTGGGGAGGTTGAGTTCTTCACACGCACCCTAGAGTTCGAATCTATCCAGGGTCTGCGGAGCCCGGGATCCGACATTTGGCGCGCCGGGTAGGGGTGCGTGAGAGCCTCTCTTCCTCCAGTCGATTCACCACCGTTTGGCCGTCTCCCTCGCCGCCCGCGTCGCCCAGACGGCGCATGCGGGCGAAGGTGCTCCCGTCGTTCTCCATCGCCTGCTGCCAACACTGCCACCGACCCCACGGCCCATGAGTAGCAGGCTACGTCGATGCAGCCCATGATGGGAGCACCGCCACTCTGTCGCTGGTTTTGGCAGCTGGCTCATCTTCTCATGCTCGTCACGGGCTGGTGAACGCATAGGCTATGTTGCTCACGGCGCGCGAGCTCCTGCGCTACCGCCGGATCGACGACATCTAAGAGGACTGGCTGGACCGCATCGCCGAGCTCGTCAGTGCCGTGGGAGTGGTCCCTGCACCGTCCCGCTCGCTGCCTCCCCTGCCACCCCTTGTGGACGACGTGGCCCACAGTGCACCTCCTCCGCCTCCTAGGAAAGACGTCGTCCCCGAGCAAAGGCGTGGGGCTCCACGATGCGACCCGCCTCGCAGGGCGCTGGCGTGCAACGAGGAAAGCTGCTAGGTGGTAAGAGTCATGTGCGCTCCCAGCACCGCCATGTTAAGACCGTGTGCCACCCGAAGTGGTGGCACGCTAGCGACAAGATCAGGTTCCACCTCAAGGCGGCCCCAGTGAGTGCGGAAGGCTGCCGCGCGTTCACCCTTGAGCTGCGCCGCGTCGTCTCGTCAGGGAAGTTCAGGACAGACCTGCCTCCACGCTACGACGGCACCCCCGACCCTGCTGAGTTCATGCAGCTCTACGAGCTGAGCATCGAGGCGGCCAACAACGACAAGAAGGTCATGGCAAATTGCTTTCCCATGGCCCTCAAAGATGGCGCGCGCTCGTGGCTCCAGAACCTCCCCGTGGGATCGATTTCCTCCTGGGATGAGATGCCGGAGCGCTTCATCGCCAACTTCCAGGGCACTTGCGACCGCCCACCAATTGCGGATGATCTGCGGCGCATCAGGCAGTAGCCTGGGGAGACCTTGCACAAATACATCCAGCGCTTCACCATCGTTCGCCTCAAGATCCCTAACATGTCAGATGAGGCCATCATCTCAGCATTCACTGATGGCCTCCGGGACGTCAAGACGAAGGAGGACCTCCCCATACATGAGGACATGTGCACGGCTCTGGAGATGTTCAACATGGCAACCAAGTGTGCGAGAGCCAAGGAAGGTCGTCTCTCTCTCCTGGAGCTTCCGGAGGCTAACCCAGAAGACAAGAAAGCCAAGGCCAAGGATGTGAAGCGCAAGGGGCCAGCTGTGCTTGTGGCTGAACCAGGCATGAATAATGGCTGTGACCACCCGGAGTCATCCAAGGGCAACCGCCCGTTTTGCGTCTTCCACAACATGCACAACCACAACACCAATGACTGCCAAGAACTCAGGGCCATCCGTGATGGGCGCATTGGTTGCCGCCCCAAGCGCAACGACCGAGGCTACAACCATGGAGGAAGCCGAGGCGGGGGACGCTGGGACAACCACGACCCTCATCAGGACTGGAGCGATCAGCCTCGTGAGGACCGCTGGTAGGGCCAGCCTCGCGAGGGCGCTAGAGGGATCATCCTCATGAGGACCGTCCTCAGGGCAACGCTGGCCTTCCTCCGCTGCCACCACCGCCAAGAAGGAATGATGACCACCACCAAGATGACAAGCCTGGGGGCTTCCAGGAGCCTCGTGCAATTGCTTGCATCCTAGGCGGCGCCTAGGCCCCTGCTTCTCATCGCTTCTTCAAGTAGTTCGCTCGCCAGGTGAACGTGGCCCTCCCCAAGCTCGAAGCAACATGCCCGCTCAGGTGGTCCAAGTACACCATCACCTTCGACTCTTCTGACTAGATCAAGTGCGCGGCCACTACCGGTGCCCACCCGATGCTCTGCTCGCCTACCATCAGCAATGTCCTCGTCACCAAGACCGCACCTATCAGGCCGCGGTGGTCGAGGACCCAGATGATGAGGGCGCTGCCTATCCTCCTGAGGTTGTCCCCAAGAACAAGAAGCAGCTACTCCGCCAAGGACCTCAGGAGGGTGGGGTGTACGATGGCTGCGCCTCAGGGCCTGCGCCCACTGACGGGGCGCCTTCCCGTCTGGCATAGGAAGGCACGCCCGGCAGCCCTCTCAGGCTAGGCTCAGGGGCTCTCCTCTAGAGGGCCTCTGACCTGGCCAGTGTAATGAGGGAGGCGTTCCGTAACCATCTGGAGGCATGCTTAAATGTCCGCTTCTGCGAGGAGAGCACAGGGCGCGAAGCGCCATGCGCTCAGGAGTTCATCACCAAGGAGATCGAGGAGCTGCAGGAGGCAAGTGCCATGCGAGGCAAGCGTCGCCACGCACCACCTGGCGTGGCTCCCTGCCCCAGCGAGGACAGCGAGCTGCGCGCCTGCATCAACATCCCAGGGCTCAACAGAGCCACATCTCAGGAGCTTATCTGGCAGTCCCACGTTGGCCGGCGCGAGGGCCCCTCTCACAGCTATGTTCGCATGCCTTTCAGTTTGCTGAACAGGGTTGTCGTGGACCAGCGCCACATGCGGGACATCCTGGCTGCTCATGAGGCCAGGCACTAGGCGATCCTGACAGAGATGGCGATGGATCCTCGCGAGCCCCCCGGGCCTCCAGAGCCTCGCGAGGTTCAGGACCTGGGCGACTCATGAGGAGCGACTTCTACAGCACGTGTCTTCAACTACTTCGACACTTCTCCAGCAACGGTGCCAGGTGACACTTTTTGGTTTGTTCAGTTGGGGGCGCCCCTCGGGTAGCATCATCCCCAAGACGTGTGGGTCCGTCCCTTCGGCATGTATCGTTCTTTGCATCTATCAGAACTGGCTTTACCCTCTTCCATGAGTTGCTTTACGATTATCACCTGCCTGCCCGGTGCCTCGTCGCCATGAATGTCGTACGCCCTTGCAAACCCACCCACGACCGCCTCATGATTAAGGACTGGCACAGCGTTTATGCTCGAGTCCGTCCCTGCAGCGTCGCTAAACCCAAGTGGCTGAGCTCTTTGGCTCGTGGGCCAGCTCCCATGCATGTCACCTCCGATGGTACTTGGTGCCTTGTCTCGCATGAGCTAATCGGGGCCGGATAAGCTAGGGCGCGCGACCCGGTGCCTCGCCGCCGTGGGAGCCGCACGCCGGTTGTCTTTCTTCAGGACTTTTGCATGAGAAGACTGGGCACGGTGTATGTGCTCAGGTCCATCCCTGCAGCGTCGACAAACCCAACGGCTGAGCTCGGTCTAGCGAGCCGGTCCCGTTCACGTCACCTCCTGGGGTCGTTGGTGTTGGGCCAGGTTGCCTAACCATCTCGCAGGACTATCACAAAATTTTCAAGTCAAATTCAAGCACAACCGCCTTGAGGTAGGGCCTCGTGAGTCCTGTGCTGGCTCATGAGTGCCCATACAGGCCTCCTCTAGCCATGCCATGCAATCCACGTGTCAGGGCGGGGCTGTACACGCCCTGGAGTCTCCCCTCAGTGGGAGCTCCCACCCACGTACTAGTGGAAGCCCCATGCTCCGTACTGGCGGATGACACTGTCGAGGAGCGGCTATGCCCGTGGAATGGCGGAAGCACCATGCTCCGCGCTGGTGGATAAACAACTGAGGGTGGCCTGACAGCTGCGATAACCTGAGGAGAGCCGCCAGGCTTGCTGCTCAGCCTCACCGAGCCGTTGTTCCCTCCGGAGAGTTGCACGAGGGGGCTATGCTCAGGTCAGGCCTGGTGTACACCACCTCGCCAGGTCCCTCGGACCTGGTCATCACGCGCTCTCTCGAGCAAGAGCTCGGCGAGGACAAGTATGGAGGTTTGTTCGTACGTCAAGGGGGACCCCTGGGCTTCGCGACCCAGGGGCCTCACTGGTCACGTAGCCCCTCACCTATTGGTCTTGTCCTGGTGATCCGAACGAACCAACGGCGGCTGAGGTATGCGCGGGGCCGGGCCCTGCCGACGCAGAACACTAAAACCTACACTTGCATCCTGAGGGCTGTTTGTACGTCAAGGGGGACTCCTGAGCATCACGACTCAGGAGCCTCACTTGCCACATAGCCCCTCACCCCTTAGTCTCATCCTAGTGATTCGGACGACCCAATGGCGGTTCAGGTATGCGCGGGGCCGGGCCCTGCCGACGCAGAACACTAAAGCAAAGGAAAGGAAATCACAGGACACAAGCAAATTATTAAAAAACATATTGTTTCTCAAAAGTTCAAAAGCATGAGTTCTTACGCCTCCATGAGGCACGGTAAATGTTGCAGGATTAAAATAGGAGGAGCACCACCTTCAAGCCTCTTCCTCAGCCTTGGACGCCACCATCGCGCGCTTGGGAAGGCCCTTCGTCGATGATGTCGCTGCCGTCCTTGTCAGCCAAGGCCGCTGGGTCGACGCAGAGGAACTGCTGCAGCAAGGCCTCCACCTGCTTCTTCACGGCCTCGGTGGCAGCATCGTGGAGTTCAGGATCTACAGGCTCGAGCAGCACGCCAAGGTCGAAGCTGGGGTCCCGAAGATGGAGGTGGCTGAAGATGCGCGTCGCGGCCGAGGTAAATAGCGTGCGAGCCTCCCACTCCACCATGGGGCCCACTCCAACGATGACACCCTCGAGCGTTGTGGCAAGCTTGGGAAGCAGCCCAGCGGGGCCTTCCTCCGCAGTCGCCAGCGGCTTCTTGTACCCTTTCCCGTAAAGGTCCTGTACTGCCTTGTGGGGCCTCAGCTTGAGGGAGGCAAAGGCGTCGCGCCCCACGGTGGCCGTCTTCTCAGCCGCGCCAAGGATTTTCTCCCTGGCCTCCAGCCGGGCCTTCTCCTTGGAGATGAGCGCCTGGGTTGCCTCCACCTCTTCATTCAGCTTCTCCAGGTAACTGCGCTCCGTGGCCTGTTCCTGGGCTGCCTGCTCTAACTCAACGCCGCGGTTGTCGAGCGTTGCCTCCCGCTCCTTCAGCTCCCCCTCCCACACCTTGAGCTGGCGGGTGCGGGCGGCCGACTCATTGCGAAGGGCCTTCAGCTCGGCCTCCATCATGTGGCAGTGCTTCTCGGCGGTCGCTGCCTCGGCCAGTGCTACTTCTCAAGCAGCTGCAGCCACGCCGGCTACCTTCCTGCCCTCCTCGGCGGCGGCCTCGGCTTGGCCCCAGGCTGCCCTGATGGATGAGTCGGCCTAGAGCCACCCGAAACCAGCCCCAGGCGGTCCGCCGCACGCGCCGGTCGGCGCCCTGGAGATCATCCCGGAGCTGGTCTAGCACGGCGAAGGCATCCTCTAGAGCACTGGGAGAGGCAGAGGACCCACGGTCCGCCGGCGTGATGGCATAGAGAAGAGGTGGCACCGGCGGCGGAGCTGGGGAATCAACGGCAGCAAGGACGATAGGGGGCTCCGGAGCCCTCGGACCTTCAACAGGCGCGCAAGAGATGGGCGCCCGATACGTCTCCGTCGTATCTATAAGTTCTGATTGTTCCATGCCAATATTCTACAACTTTTATAACATATTGATCGAGTGCCCAGTGCCAGTTCCTATTTGTTGCATGTTTTTTGTTTCACAGAAAATCCATATCAAACGGAGTCCAAACGGGATAAAAACTTACGGAGATTTTTTTGGAATATATGTGAATTTTGGAAAGTGGAATCAACGCTAGACGATGGCCGAGGGGCCCACAAGGGTGAGGGGCGCACCCCAGGGGGTAGGGCGTGCTCTGGGCCCTTGTGGCCACTCAATAAGGCGGTTGGTGCCCTTCTTTCACCGCAAGAAAGATAATATCCAGATAAAAATCGTGTTAAAATTTCAGCCCAATCGGAGTTACGGATCTTCGAGAAGTTAAGAAATGGTGAAAGGGTAGAATCTGGGAGCACAGAAACAGAAGGAAACAGAGAGAGAGGGATCCAATCTCGGAGGAGCTCCCCCCCTCCGCCGCCATGGAACCCAAGGACCAGGGGGAAACCCTTCTCCCATCTGGGGGGGATGGTCAGGGAAGAAGAAGTAGGAGGGGGGGGGGGGCTCTGTCCCCCTCTCTCCTGGTGGCACCGGAACATCGTCGGGGCCATCATCATGACCGCGATCTACACCAACAAATTCACCACCGTCATCACCAACTCTCTCCCCCTCTATGCAGTGGTGTAACACCTCTTCCCCTTGCTGTAATCTCTACTTAAACATGGTGCTCAACGCTATATATTATTTCCCAATGATGTATGGCTATCCTATGATGTTTGAGTAGATGTGTTTTGTTCGATGGGTTCATTGATGATTGTGATTGGTTTGAGTTGCATATTTTATTATTGGTGCTGTCCTATGGTGCTCTCCGTGTCGCGCAAGCCTGAGGAATCCTCGCTATAGGGTTTGTAATATGTTCATGGTTTGCTTATTGCCTGCGTTGCATGAGAGATAGAAAGACAAACATAGATAAGTGGGTTATTGCGTATGGGAATAAAGAGGACTTGATACTTTAATTCTATGGTTGGGTTTTATCTTAATGATCTTTAGTAGTTGCGGATGCTTGCTAGAGTTCCAATCATAAGTGCATATGATCCAAGAAGAGAAAGTATGTTAGCTTATGCCTCACCCTCATATAAAATTGCAATAATGATTACCGGTCTAGTTATCCATTGCCTAGGGACAAATAACTTTCTTGTTACAAAAAGCTCTCTACTAAAACTAACTTATTTGTGTCTTTATCCCCTGGCTTTTATTTATATGCTCTTTATTATCTTGCAAACCTATCCTACAAACCTACAAAGTACTTATAGTTGCATACTTGTTCTAGGTAAAGCGAACGTTAAGCGTGCGTAGAGTTGTATCGGTGGTCGATAGAACTTGAGGGAATATTTGTTCTACCTTTAGCTCCTCGTTGGGTTCTTCACTCTTATTTATCAGAAAGGCTACAAATGATCCCCTATACTTGCGGGTTATCAAGACCTTTTTCTGGCGCCGTTGCCCAGGAGCAATAGCGTGGGGTGAATATTCTCGGGTGTGCTTGTTTGCTTTATCACTAAGTAGATTTATTTGCTGTTCCAAGTTGCTCTCTATCTTTAGTTATGGATATGGAACACGAAATACCAAAAAAATTAGGTGTACTTGCTACTCATGGAGATGGGGAACCTCCTAAAACACTCGATGATCATTATGTGAAAGATATTATGCACTACTTCAATAATCCTGAGAAAACCCCATTCAATTATATAATGGGAGACACGCTGGATCAATGTGAATACTTTAGGGATTATCGCTTGACACAAAAAGGGAAACTATTATGGCATCAAATTCATATGTTGCATTGGTATGCTCGGCAACTATGCTTGAGATATGATTATATTTGTTGCTCTAGGATGAAGGCTCCACACCTTCCCTTTTCATGTAAATTTAATGATAATGAAACCTTGGCTTCTTATGCTAATGGTATTTATGATTACTATGATGTGGAGCGAAGAGAAGAATTCGTTGCTTTTAAGGGTGCTTATGAAATTGAATCTTTATTTGAAAAGTATGATGCTTTTGATGATGATGTTTATAGACCTGAAAATTTTGCTATACTTAAATATTGCTATGAGAATTATGAATATAATGCCGATATTGATGCGTTTATTGAGAAAGTCTCCGCTGTCCAAGAACAGACTAATATTTTGAAGGAATCCATGGAAGAAGAAATTTATGACACTGTGAGCTCATTGGATGAAAAACATGATGAGGAGAGCAAAGAACAAAAGGAGGAAGAGAGGATTGATCACCCGTGCCCACCTTCTAATGAGAGTAACTCTTCAACTCATACATTGTTTAATTTCCCTTCATGCTTACCAAGGATGATTGCTATGATAATTGCTATCATCCCTTTGATTCGTTTGAAATATCCCTTTTTGATGAACTTGATGCTTGTTATGCTTACGGCCAAGATGCCAATATGAATTATGATTATGGAGATGAACTTGCTATAGTTACTTATGCTAAGAATGAAATTGTTTCTATTGCACCCACGCATGATAGTCCCATTATCTTTTTGAATCCTCCCAACTATACTATATTCAACAAGTTTGCTCTTATTAAGGATTATATTGATGGGGTGCGTTCTATCGTTGCACATGATAATTTTGATAAATATAATATGCATGTGCTGGCTGCTCTGACTTGCAATTATTTTGAGAGAGGAACTACATCTGCGCCTCTCTATGTTTCCAATACGATAAAATTGCAAGAAAGTGTTTATACTATGCATTGGCCTTTACTTTGTGTGCATGAATTGTTCTTTTATGACATTCCGATGCATAGGAAGAGAGTTAGACTTCGTCATTACATGATATATGTTACTTTGTGCTCAGTACTAAATTACTAATCATTGTTAATTAAAATTGGATTTGATATACCTTGTGATCCGGGTGAATCCATTACTTGAGCACTATATGCCTAGCTTAATGGCTTTAAAGAAAGCGCTGCCAGGGAGACAATCCATAAGTTTTAGAGAGTCGTTTATTTGTATTGTGTGCTTTTATAAAGTTAAAAAAATATGGGAACCTAAAACTTTTTCAAAAAGAAAAGTGGAAGTGAGAAAGATGAGCATTGTTAAAATGGGAGCTTGCCTTGAACTTTGTTCATGCCCATGGAAACTTTTTGAACCTTGATTACATAAAATTTTCCACAAATATAATTATCCCCTTGTATAATTCCATTGTATTATAAAAATAATGTGCCAAGATTGTCCTTTAGGATGATTAGATTGCTTGTTTGGTTTGTGCGGTGCAAAAACAAAAACTTTGGCTGTAGTGCGTGATTTTATATTTTTTGCTGGAAAGTCAAACGCTTCTGAAACTTTGCGCACCGTACTTCCCTATGAAGCTTTTATTTTTTCCTAATTGTTTCAGAGTTTTTGGAGTTACAGAAGTATGGTTGATGTTCAGATTACTACAGAGTGTCCTGTTTAAGACATATTCTATTTTTCATGCATTGTTTTGCTTGTTTTGATGAAACTATTGATTGTATTGGTGGTATAAGCCATGGAAAACTTATATTACAGTAGCTACAATGCAAAAACAAAATATGAATTGGTTTGCGACAATACTTAAAGTGGTGATTTGTTTTATTATACTAACGAATCGCACGAGGGTTTTGTTAAGTTTGTGTGATTGAAGTTTTCAAGTTTTGGGTGAGATCATGATGGATGAAGGAATAAGAAGTGGCAAGAGCCTAAGCTTGGGGATGCCCGAGGCACCCCAAGGTAATATTCAAGGACTCCCAAGCAACTAAGTTTGGGGATGCCCCGGAAGGCATCCCCTCATTCTTCTAACAATCATCGGTAATTTTACTTGGAGCTATATTTTTATTCATCACATGATATGTGTAAATCTTGGAGCGTCATGTGCTTTTTATTTTTCTTTTAATAATGCACCATGCTGGTATGATATAGTTCTTGGTTGATTTATAGAATGCTCTTTGCACTTCACTTATATCTTTTGAGTATGGCTTTATTGAATGCTTCGTGTGCTTCACTTATATCATTTGAAGTTTGGATTGCTTGTTTCCCTACACATAGAAAACCGCCATTTGTGGAATGCTCTTTTGCTTCACTTATATTTTTAGAGTGTGGGAGAAAGAATTGAACTCTCTTGCTTCACTTATATCTATTTAGAGAGTCGTCAGGAATTGGTCGTTCACATGGTTAGTCATAAAATCCTACATAAAACTTGTAGATCACTGAATATGATATATATGTTTGATTCCTTGCAATAGTTTTGCGATATAAAGATGGTGATATTAGAGTCATGCTAGTGACTAATTGTGGATTGTTAGAAATACTTGTGTTGAGGTTTGTGATTCCCTAAGCATGCACGTATGGTGAACCATTATGTAACAAAGTCGGAGCATGCACTACAAAAAAAATACACTTCCGTGATGATACGTGTTTGTCACAGTAGGTCGCATTTTTTGTCATGCATGTACATCCATGATGATTTTATGACAGAATCAAGATAGTCATACCGTCTTTGTCGTAGAAGTGTTCAATTACATTACCAAAATTATCATCACGGAAGTGTCCACTTCCATGACGATAAATCGCGCATCACAGAAGTGCTTTCGTCAAGGGTGACCGACACGTGGCATCCACCGTAACGGAACGCCGTTAAGCTATCGGGTCGGGTTTTGGATCCGATAACACGTTAACAGCCCTCACCAATGGGAAATTTCCACGTGTAAAATTCTTATTGGCCGGACGAAACACGTGTCAGCTCGTCAGTGGGTCAGATAGGCGCCTATGATATGTCGACACGTGTCATGGCCCACCACTGGCCCATTTAGCTTACAAAGTCAGCCCGTTAGACTTGGTCGAAGTTAACGGGCTGGCCATGAAAAGCTTCATTAACGGTCTCTTCGCAAATAGCCCATTTTACGGCCCGTTAACTTACGACCCGTTAGGCCCTAAAGGAAATCGGCCCAACAACGTCATGTGGGCCGTCGAATATAACACCTGCCATTTCACTTTCGGCCCATGTATGGCCCATGACGTCTTTCGGCCCATTGAGGCCTTCGTATCTTTCAGCCTTTACAGGCCCACGGTGACTCTAGCCCATAATGAACAGTAATTTTCTTTATACCCGTTAACTGCCCATGATTTACATGGGCCATTTCCAGCCCGTGTTAGCTTTCGGCCTATTGACGGTCCATACGTTCTTGGGCTCCTTTTCGGCCCTCGATTACTTTCGGCCCGTTACTGGCCTGTTCCCCTAATGGGCCAAACTCGGCCCATGGCAAGAGTCGGCCCGTTACTGAACTGTTCCCCTAATGGGCCAAATTCGGCCCATTGCAAGAGTCGGCCCAAGGCCCACCGATTACATGCCCATTTATTGATGGCCCGTAGGAGACCCATGGATCCTAAGGCCCGTATATGGCCCATGGTAGTTGCGGCCACTAGCAAACAAGGGAAAAAAGACTAGGAAATAAATAAGGCCGAAACAAACGCTAGGCTATTAAGGCGATTGCATAGATTACATCCACTCGGCATCAAAGATAGCCACCAGTGCATATATAGGGAACACCCTACACTATACAAAAATGGCTTGCTCTTTTCTTCAGCCGGTGGCTGCATGTTAAGAATAAATTTTGTATCGCACCAAAACAAATTACAACTATATAACAAAAGGAAGGTTGGCATAAAACTTAACAGTCTAGCAGATAAATGCACCACCAGAAGTTCAGAAGCTCAGTTCATTTGACCTGACTGTTATGTTTTCATGTTGTATTGTCCGATGGAGCACCATAACCCTCGCCTTAATTTCACCTAGGCTCCTGAACAACATAGCAAATGTCTGATAGTCTGGTTTCAAAACCATGCATATCTTGACGACATTGAGCAATGTTTCTCCTTGTTTCACAAAGGGTCTCTGTTAGGGAATGGACTTGTGTCTGGAGCGCAGATACAACATTGCTTTGAGCTTGCATATCTTGATCATGAGGCAGTTTGGACGATATTGCCTTAACAACCAACCCAAGATTACGCAGAACGTGCTTTTGGCCTTTGGCGGTATCTTGACCCATCGCTGCAAGAGGCGACATTGCGGTTATATTTGCCTCGCCACCTTACGAAGGTGGCGGTTCCACCATTTTTTCCATAGCTCATTTGAAAAGTTGAGGTTTTACATTAGTAGTACCGTAATCAAGATATTAAGGAGGCAGCAAAACCAAACAAAATAGCTTTGGTCTCTATACAGAACTTATTCTTGTGAACCCATGTAAAATATTAGTTGTATTTTATTGCAAAGTAAATAATAAAACTAGGTTCCAAACATATGACCATGTACCATCGCTAATGTATTGTCTATTTCTTGACATTGTATTGAGGGCTAAGGATAAAGAGACGATGCTTATAATACAGTAAGCATAGCATGACATCATTCATATCACAAAACAACTGAGAAACATAAACAGCAATTGTAACGTTGTGTGGGCAAGTCCAAAGACGTAACTAGATTACGGGTCAAGATCAAAGGAAAATCACTCCTCTCTTTTAAACCTTGTAAGGTGCAATGATACGCTAAGACAATTGTGTATAAAATTGAAAAGAGTAATAGACATTGGCTGCAAACCATGCGATTCAAGGCACAAGTCGAGTAAGTAGTAGTTAAAAGGCATGAGGATTAAGGACTTACAGCAATGGGCTTTGACCGGTGTAGTCATGCCCTTCTTCTTCTTGCTGGTGTGACAATCCTTGAAGATTTCCATAGCATTTGGTTCAGGTACTTTTTGGTCCTTGCGGGCTTTCCTCTGCATTTCAAACAAGTCAATATAGATCTGATAATATGGTACAGCGAAAAGAGTGAAACAACAGCTAATTGCAAGAGCCTCGCAGTGTGCAATATAGCTACGAGATCCTGTCGTCTATTGGAATTTCACTTTCGTACGGTTGGCCTTGTTCTTTGAACAGTTCACCTACAAGAAGATAGATTTGTGTGGCACATGTGTAAATATGACTTCAACATGTGATCTGATCACATATATATAATGTACCTGATACTTCGGATCAGACCAGTGTTTAACAAGGCCCCTCTAGTCTTCATCCGATATATTTTCCACTGGAGATGTTTGGGAAAGTTCACTGTTAGCCTTGCCTTCAAAGTGAGTTTTCCTCAATTTATACCGATAATGTCACAGAGCAGACTTGAAAACATGGGTGCAAGCTTGTATGGTTGCATCATCTTGGCTATCCAACTTGAACCTCATCTGTTGAAAATTATGGGAGTCTCATTATCAGCAACCTAGAAAGTATGGGACAGAGCAAGACGATATTACTAGTTTCCATACATGACCACACTTATAGATAAATGGTCGAGGAAGGTGTTGAACTGGGTTTCGTCTTTGTCATTCCTGTACTGAATCCATGTTGGGAGGATACATACATGACACCTAACGGCAACCGTTGCCTCTGATACTAACTTGGCTGACTCTGTAGCATCACGTGGCCTTTTTAAACCTGCCTCAAAACGGATCTCCATTCTTCCTCCTCTAGATTTAGTTAACATATCGAGCATTATCCCTAATGTTTGTTTCCTCTTGCGCCTAGGTGCTAGTCCAACAACGAACATAGGAAGTGTTAGTGTACATCAAACTGTGAGACTACATATAAAGAAGCATGCAACTGTAACTTGACTCCAGAACTACCTTCTTGCTGTTGAAGCTCACAAGGTTCATCTGATATTGCCAACTCATCTTGTGTCAAGAGTGCTTGGGAAGTAGTGTCGTGGCAAGGGAGCTTGGGAACGTCTTTGCTAGCTCGATTGGCCTTCGAGTAAGTCGTGGCACTGGTTGTATCTTGTGGTTGGTGTTGCAAGAACTAGGGATGTCTCTGCTTGTTTGGTGGCAGCTATTTGTTTCTGTTTGGCTTTTTTTGCAACTCGTGTAGCATGGGATGCCGTGTTTGTAGAATTTTCCTCTGGACTTTGACGTTCTATTGCACCATCAGTACCAGCAGAATCTGCAGGATTCATCCGCTTCTAATTCCCTGCCATTATGTGTTTCTTCCTCTTTCACTGTGCCATGTTAAGTCAAGCCGACAAGAACAACGAATAACAATTTAGTTCTTTAGAACAAATTGATGCGTGATGCAGACGAACTGAACTTTGATGTTAGACAACCACATGATAGGAGGATGTAATATGTATGAAAAACAGGACGGAAGAGATAACCAGAACTATGATGTGTAAACTAAGAAGAAGACATTTCACCAAATTAGAAGCAATGCAATGGAAGGTAGACACCATATGAAAGATGCTACAAATATTGCTCTGCCAAGTTAACAGTGTCTCATCATAAATGGCGTTTAAACAAATGTGAAGCAGTACAAGAAATAAATCATATGCAAGATGCAAACAACATCACACTACCATGTTAGAGGTCTCTCGTCATTAGTGCCATTGCATATTCACAGCATATAATGTGTAAACTAAGGAGGAGGCATTTCAACAAATTAGAAGCAATGAAACCTAGACACCATATGAAAGATGCAACGAATATCACTCTACCAAGTTAAAACTGTCTCGTCATAAGTGACATTTAAACAAATTAGTAGTACAAGCTAGAAAAGAATGTGAGATGTAACCTATATCACACTCCGAAGTCAAACGTGTCTTTTGATAAGTGATTGTTGTAGGTTACACAACAGTAGTAATTTGATGTAAGAACATGGTGTTATAGACATAAATTGTATGTTCTAGAAACAGGAACACGTGTCTTATTCAAGTATAATGTGTAAAGTAAGAAGATGGAATGCAACAAAATTAGAAGCAATACAAGCTAGACATCACACATAACATGCAACCACATATAATGATTGCCAAGTTAGAGGGAGCACCGGTGATGCCACACTAGGGGAGACGTGCTCATCATAAACACAGCTTTGTTGAGTGTCTATGCATGTGTTGTCTTGGAAATCATCTTGGGGGTGTGGAGGAGTAGAAACTGTAGAGGCCCTCCGTTCGGAAGGAGCACCTTTATCCGCTGCCTTGATAACTTCCTTCCGCTTTATTGATTTTGAATTTTCAAGCAAAACCGACAAGAAAAAGAAATAAAATTCTCTCTTCAGAACTCATTCATGCATGATACTGACAATCACTACTTTGATGTAAGGCAAACACATGATACCAGGATGGAATATGTACGAAAAACAGGACGTCATGGCATGTTCACAACTGTGTGTGTAAACTAAGCAGAAACCATTCCAGCAAATAATAAGCAATGCAAGCTAGACACCACATGAAAGATGCAACCAATATGAATCTGCCAAGTTAAAAGCGTCCCATCATAAATGGAATTTCAACAAATTAAAATCAGCGCATGCTATAAATCATATGAAAGATGCAACTAATATCGCACTGCATATACTAAAGGTGTCTCGTCATGTTGATTAATGCGGGATACAAAAAAACAATAGTTTTATGTAAGGACATGCTTAATAGACAGATGTACTATGTACTAAATACATGAAGGCATGTCACATTAACAGGTATAATGTATAAGCTAAGAAGACTAGCACATGCAGTTTAACTAGATTGGAAGAATTACAATCTAGACACCATATGCAACATGCAACCACATATCACGCTGCCAAGTTAGAGCAAGCACTGCGATGCTAGTGTAGGGAAATGTCAGAATCAACTACAGAGCTACGTTCACTATCTTCATCTAGCATTTCTGTTTCTTGAGAATCATGTCGGGAGGCTGACGCTGCATTCTTTAAATGAGGAATAGTCCCCTTGCCTGCCTGCCTCGTCATAAGTGATCGATGAGGGATACACAAGAACATTAGTTTGATGTAAGAACATGGTTAATACGTAGATGTACTAGTATGTACCAAAAAAAGAAAGGCATGCCATATTCAAAGGTATAATGTGTAAGCTAAGAAGATGCAATTTAACCAAATTGGAAGCAATACAAGCTAGACATCCGGCTGGAGTGGTGAGCATGATCATCTAGGACACGAGAGCACGGTGGGAGGCGGGCTGCTTCGCCACCATCGCAGCTTTTTAGTTGGCTTCCAGGTGATGCCTATCTTTGCTAGGCTTGTCACTGGCTCGGCCAGCGCCCTGACTAGCTATTTGTCTTCTGGTGCTCACGGGATGGTGGTTCATGTAAAAAAATATTTCCTTATCTTACCGACTTCGGACTTTCGAATACAAGCTAGACACCATATGGAACATGCAACCACATATGACACCGCGAAGTTAAAGCAAGCACCTGGGATGGTGGTTCATTGCGAGCGAGGTCATCAACTCCAGAGCTATGTTTACCGTCTCCATCTGCTGACACTGCACCCTTTATAGCGCTGTAACGTGTCTTGCCTACCCGCATATGAAGCTGGAGCGACTTCTCTCTTTTCTTTTTGGCTTCTCTCATGGCAGCAGAGTCTGAAATACCCTTGCATAAAAACACAATAGTGAGAGTAAGGGTGAAGTGTGTGCAGAACTAGTGCACTGTAAAAGTAGCAGATAGCGGTGGCTGAAAAATAAATGGCGGAGACATATGATAGCTCTATAACATTGCATGGCAAACAAAATTAGATTCTACTACTGTGTGATTTTGTAATATATGAGCACAGAAATGCAGTACTCCTCCAAAGACACCACCACCACTGTGGTCATATCTAAGATAACGATCATTGAAAATAAATAGGTCGATCGATTTTTTAATGAACCGTCCGATCTATAAGGAACGAAGCAGATGGCCTTCTTCTACCTCCCGCCAAAGGATTTGTTGGCGATCTTTCTCGAACCGCCCGGCGACCATCGGCCCAGACCCTGCCTTAGCCGCCCGCCCTACCATCGACCTCACACCACCGCCGTGCTTGGCGGCGCCCAGGCCATCCCTTTAATCCTGGCCGACCTCCAGATCGGGCGCCAGTAGCTCTAGGCCGCACACACCCCTAAGATAAACACCAAAGGCGCTGCTTCCCCGGCGTAATAGGCGTACTAGCGCCTGTTTCACTGGGGAATGCTTCCGTTAATTGGGTATAGGCTCCGGCGTGATGGAGGAGGGCGGCGGTTGATGGGTGGAATGGGGTTGCGGACGGAGGACGCCGGGGTTTCGCGGCTGCTGGAGAGGTAGTTTTGGCGCCCACGGAGTACGAGTGGGGAATCGGACGGGTGAGGGGAACCATCTTTGATGCAGGGACGCGCTTGTTTTGGCTTTTTGAATGTAAGATGGGACGCGCTTGTTTGAAATTTGGGGAAAGTACAAACTTTGCCCCCTCTTAAATTCGGACCCTCTTTGCGGGTCGAGGTAGGATGGTAATCCTGTGTGTCCCAAATAGTGGACGGGGCGATTTCGGCCAGCATGTGTGCTTAGGCGGCCATTGTGTATGAATGTTTTTCGGATGCGGTTGTGTGGCGTCTAGATGAAGCTACAAACCTACCCCGGTTTAGACCTTTGGACGTCGAGCCGGTAGGTTTCATGGGTCGGAGTTATTAGAAAAGTAATTTCCTTGTACTACCAAACAATGCTCTCACGCGGTTTCGGGCAAGTAGAGGCTCTTTTGGCGCTTCGTTTGAAATTTTGAAACACAAGCATTCACGTTTAGAGTACTCTTGAACTATGAGGATTGACCTAAATAGACAATGTTATATTTGACCTTGTACGTTTGAAAACCTCATTAAATTATCCGCTTCTTTTTGAAAATTTGACACTTGAAAATCCTATAGCTAAGATTATTTTGGAATGGAGGAGCTAAATTTGAAACTATTTTGTACACGACTACATATGCTATTATGTACAAAATCAGAGCAAAGATTGGTGCCCCCATAATTTAGGTATGGTTTACAAATGCCATGATATCAAATTCAAATAATTGATTGGACTTCATGTTGAATTCGATTTTTTAAACCACCTTAAGTTGAATTCAAATGTATGCTAGTTCATAGGTAGCTATTTATAATGACCATTGTGTAACTTTCGTATGCATAATGTGCTTTACACACACAACATGAACTATACTCACGTTTATATTCGATTGCTAAAGCCATGCATTGTCTGGAGTTCAAAATACTAACTATGTGGATCAATTGTGTTGAATAATAACATAAACATGCTCAAATTCGATAGAATCTAGATGTCTGATGGATCAATGACCGCCGCTCCTTACGCCTAATTGCAAATATCATGATCCCATCCTAATATTTGGATACAATTTATATCTTTAATCAATGTGTAGAGAAGTCTTTTACATGTAGTTTCACTCTCCATCGGTGGTCTCTCACACATGCTCACACAATCTCTCCCGAGGTGTCTTACTCGCACACATGCTCTAGATATAACCCTCCCTCCCTCTCGTAACCATTTACAACTGTTTTCGCTAACCTTTATCACAAGCACTTTTCCTCTACTTAAACATACACACACGCACAATCCTCATCGACCCTTTCTATATACATGGACCTGCCTACGTGTCTCATGTATGCACATTATCTTTACGCTTGTCTCTCACGCATTGTCTCACACCTCTCTTCCTAATCGACGAGTATGATTCTAGCAAAGCATTCTGTAGGATGCCCCTTAAAGTTAGGTTGGATGAATAGTAATATCAGAGATAAAAGGGGTTACCTTAGTCCGAGAACCTAGGGTTACAAATCCTAGCCGGCTTTGTCAGTGGACACAGAGTCCTTCACAAATCTGCTATCTTTGTCTTGTACGACTAGTCATCCATGGGTCTTCCTAAATGCGTCACGGGCCGACCAAAGTGGCGCAGGACGGAACCGAACGAAGGGCCTCACCTCGACCCACCGGACCTCACGCGGTGACACACCCTCTGCCCCCACGTCTCATTATCTTCTCACACCCACACATACCAACACAAACACCACACACACAGAAAATTTCTCCTGGTGCCTCTGTTCCCTCCCCCCTTCCATATACAGACTCAAGGGAATGGAATCTCTTGTCGTGACGTCATATTCGTCTAATCTCTCTCTAGACCAATCTCGTTTCTCGTGCTATCTCTCCCACGCCCCCCCGTCGGCCCCTCTATCCATGCCTCTCGCGAATATGTAATGCACACACATACCTCTCTAGGCCCCGCCAAATGCATCAACTACACATTCACACATGTTACATCACGTACCCCATTGATCAAGCCCTCTCTTCACGTTTATTTCGCATACAACGTTCCTTTTGAATAAAGTGTGGCCAAAAAATTATTTTAGAGTTTCTACATATATACAACATTACAAAGTTATATGGAGGAGTACAAACGCTAATTTGCATTGCATGGTGCCCACAATGATATTTATTCCAAGACTGTGAATTTGTATATTTTTATACTATATACAAAGTTAGTCATAATAAAGAGAAGCGAAGAGCATCTCTCTCTCCATCGCATACCCCCACATGCGCCCCTTTCATGTATGCACACAAAACTATCTCCGTGTCCTCTAAAAGTAAGCCCCGAGAATATTCACGCATGTTTCATCTTTCTCTCGCGATATATGCAATGACGATCATTGTATTTGAAGCGAAAGCACGATACATACATTGGACTTCAGAATCCACTCATTACAGTCACCATTTACGTTTAGTGGTTATTATACAGTCACGGGCTCACTATACAACTCTATATTTGCTCATGACATGACTAGTTGACCAGTTAAATGCTCCACGTGGCACCTCTAGTGTTGCATCACATTATCTCACTACCATCGTGCCACCTGTTGACTTGTATCTACTCTACATCTACACTCTTATAAAATACATAAAATACACTCTTATAAAAACAGAGTTGGTGATGATGGTGTGCCTTCCATCCTGCAATATAGGCCGTCTGATTTATATCTGACGGATAGGAAAGAAACTATGGCAATTTTGCAAAAAGGTGCCCACTCACCTCTCCACATTTGCAAATAAGGCCTTCCCTCATTCATCCTTTTCTCTCACAAGATAAACAAGTCATACAAATGCATCTTGATGTTACGTGCAACGCGCGGGCATCTTGCTAGTAAGAATGAAAACAAACGACAAAAAAATATTTGGACGGTGGTTGAAGTCATGACCCATGAGCACGATGGACAAGGTGGCCTTGTATTGGTATGCTGAGCCGTCTGTTTTAACCAACAGGAGCTGGTGTGGTGATTATACACACACGCACGCATGCAGACAAACTGCATCCACGCAACACTCACACAAACACATGCACCCACGCACACACGCAACACTCACACGTACACACGCAGCCACACATGCACGCAACACTCACACGCACGCACGCAACACCCACACGCACACACACACACGCATGCATGCACACACCAGTACACCACAGGACCAACACACACACTCACGCTCAAGTGCTCAACCTACACGTGCATGCGCACACATCAGGCCCTGACAGACACATACACAACCAGGTGATTCCAGCGCCGCAGGTTGGATCCTTGTCGCGCTGCGTAAATTTGTGTTTATCTGACCTTTTGCCTATGCGAACTGACAGGTGGGACCCACAAGGAACGTGGTCAATTTAACTAGTCAACATGGCGCCATGCAGACTATTTGGCCGGTCAACAGAGTGCAATCCGATGCAGAAATGTGAGCAAGTGACCTTATAATCACCGCAAAACGTATATAGTGACCGTAATCAGCTTATTCTGAAGTTCGGTGACCGTATTACGCCCTCCAAAACTACATCTATACACGTTCTCGCATGTTACATCTAACAATTATGCAATACAGCACTACTACTACACTCTAACACAATAAATCATTTGTGTTTTCAGTTTTACTAGATATCATATTGTTCCTTATAATTATTCAGTTTGCATTACATTAAATTGCCTTTGAAATGTATGGCCAGTATCATCTACCGCGCGGGAAAAATCCCGCCCTTTCCTGTTTAATCGGGTTTGTATCGATGGATCGTGCAAAACAGCAAAACTATAGTACTATACAGTACAAGTGATAGTTCTCTGGGCCGTCGTGTCGTCTACTCCTCCGTCGTAAGAGTGGAGCGCTCGCTTTCATAGATCTTCTAGTCCCTTTCGCCGACATGTGGGACATCAAGCTACCGGGTCCACGTGCCATCTTAGGAATCTGGTCTGAGTAGCAGGGGTGAAGCACCCAGTCATGGCGCCCGGCGTAGTAATGAGCAATGAGGCATCAAATCACAAAGCTACACCTTTCCGGAGTTAAGTTGGAGGGGCGAAGCAACCATCATTTCACTCGTTCTTTGAATCCGCTTCTCCCTCATCCTCTTCAACTTAACCACGTGTTGCTTCTGCCGTTGTTACGCCTCATGTGGGGCCTTGGATCGGCTTGGTAAAACACTGACACGTGGGACTGCATGTTAGCAAACCGCCAGGACAACGTCCTCCGAAAATAAGAAGCCTAATCCTAGACTTACAAAGGGCTACGTAGCTGCTATGTATACTTTCCATATAATCTATATATGCCCCCCTGTTTTTCAGGTGGGGTGGGCCTAATCCTCTCCTTTAATCCAATCAAATAGTCCCACATCACATCAGTTCATAACTTTACGTAAACCATTACGTGGATGTAGAATTGCTCAAATAAGAAACCTACCCCGCCATCCGCGCGGCAAAATCACCTCCTTTTTACTAATCTTGATTCTATGATTTTTTAGATCAATATAATTGAGATTTGTATAGATAACACAGGAGCAAAACCAAGTGGTATGGTTAAGGGCATCCACAATGTGTAGCCAAATGTGAAAATAGCTTTTGGCATCGTCGGAACCATTGCGGACAGTGTTGCCAAAGCCAAAAAGATGGAACCGAAGCTCCCCGATTGATTGATTGAAGGAATAGAAAAATTCAACGTCTCTCCTCTTTCACCCATGCTTGGACACATGTAGTACAGTATAGAGCACATAGTCTACTCCCCTGTCCCTTCTATCACAAATCACAAAGCAGTGAGGCGTCAAATCACAAAAGCACGGACGGAGCAACCATCATTTCACTCTTCGCTGACTCCGCTTCTCCATCATCTTCTTCGAGAAACCATCTCACCGCACTAGTACTCCTAGTAGTACTAGTAAAGGACTTCTGGATGCAAATAAGGCGGTTGTCTCTCGGCTTGCAGCGGCACTTGCGAATGACTTACCGTGGTCTCCCTCAATGGTGTTCTCTCGTCGAGCGCGACAGCCAAACCACCAAAAAAAGATATCGTTGACGTCACCACAATGGGGAAGGAAGTAAAATATAGTTACTACCTCCATTTTTTTGTACACAAGGCCAGTATATAAAAATTACAATTTGCAAAGGGCCACTAACACTAATCGAGGCAAAATTGATGGGGATAGCAACCAAGGACATTAATATCCCCTGCATGCATGCGGAAGTGAGAAGGTTGGTTTGCATGGCGCTGCATTAATCAAGCGATGATGAGTGAGATGGTTAGCTCTTTGGTATTTGGAGAAAAAAATACGCATTAATTGACACGTGAAACGAGGATTTGTATCGATTAAATCTCGCGAAGGAAAACCGCGCCTTTCTTTTTTAAGACTAGTACTCCTAGTACGTACATACTTATCCTGTTTTGGTCTAGACCTTGCATTGCTAAACTTCGCCACACGTTTTTGCCAAGCTCGCCTAAAGTTTTCAAAATGAGAAGGAGGTACACTTGCACACAGCTGTCGCGGTCGCACCGCACCCTCACACGGTCGCTCCTGCACGCCGCGGTCACACCGCACCCTCACACAGTCGCTCCTGCATGCCGCAAACCCAACCAAGGGAACGCACCCTCACTGACACGTGCTTTCGCATGTGAACAAACCAAACTCAGCCATCCTATCGCTGACACATAATTTTCGTTCATAGAGTATGTTTATCCAGCCGCATGTTGGGGAGTATCTGGACGGCCCGTGCGGTGGTCTATTGGGGAAGAAGAAGAGTTGAGGAAGAAGGAAAGAAGGGTTAGGAGACATAGGATATTCATCCAACCGCTTGAAATGGTAGACTGACCCAAGTCAGGCGACTTGCATAACAAATATATGTTTTTACACAGCAAAAGATCCATAAAAACAACAACATAAAGAAAAATATCACTACTCGCGAAAAGAGACGACCTCATTGTCTTTGGCTGCTGGCGCGAACCAGCCATCGTTGCCGACGTGTGTCTCCGCACCGTGGTTGTCCTCGGCCTCCAGCTACTCGTTCAACCGGAGCGTGCGGGCGCTCTGCACGGACGAGAGCACAGCCCGGTTCAAGTCGAGGACGTCCGGTTCCGCTGCGGGGAGGGCCTCTATGGCAGCGGCATCCGCGCGCTCCGCGTCGAATCGAGCCTCCGCCGCCCGGTTCAAGTCCAGGATGTCCGGTTCCGCCTGCAGGGGGGCGTCGATGAGAGTGGCATCCGCGCGCTCTGCGTCGAGTCGAGCCTCTGCCGCCCGGTTCAATTCCAGGACGTCCGGTTCCGCCTGCAGGAGGGCCTCGATGGCAGCGGCATCCGCACGCTCCGCCTCAAGTTGAGCCTCCGCCGCTCGGTTCACATCCACGACATCCGGTTCCGCCTGCAGGAGAGCCTCGATGGCAGCGGCAGTTGAGCCTCTGCCTCCTGGTCCTTCTTTAGTATCGCCATGTTGAACCGCTGGTCCGCCTGCACCATGGGAGACTCGGACGCCGGCAGGAAGTCGACGTCCATCGTCTCATACCCATCGGGGGCCTTCTTCACTGCGACCTCCGCCATGAACATTGGATCGGCTTCCTCCTCCTCGTAGCTTGGCTCCAGAGAACTCGGGGATTGGCCCGCCGCAAAGCGAGCTTGGGAACGGAGGTTTGTGGCGCCGACCGCCGCTGGGATTTCTACGCGGCGCTCCGGCGTCAGCATCTTGTAGTAAGTGATCTTGCGGTGCACCATGGCTTTCCAGCGAACTAGGGGACGCTTGATGTGGGCTAGGGGATCGAAAGGTGGGGGAATGGGCTGGAGTTTGGTGTGGTTTTAGGGCAGTGGCTGGCGTAGGCCGAGCAGCGTAGGTTCTGGTGTGAATAGTGGTTCCGGTGACGACCGGTCAATCGGTTTTGACTGTACATCGCTCTTGTCGCGTTCGCGTTGCAGCCCGGCACGCTGGACCCTCCACATCGCTCACCGAATGGAACGCGCTTCGTCTTGTGTTTTCGCCGCTTGTGGGACCGCAGTTGAGAGCAAACCGACGTCCCTCCCCCTCCCCCGCCCGCGTCATTTATTATACCACCACTCCCTCCGTTTATGCGGAGTAAATAAAAACAGAGGGAGTATACTTCGGATGAGGATCCCCTGACGTGGCCGAACCCATTGAGTAACTGACATGCGGAGCCTAGAAAGCATGGGGTCTGCCAGTAAGTGACCGAAAGGGAGGGTAATGCAGGGATACATACGTCAGAGGATCCACTTCCACTATACTACTTCGACCAAATGTTAGAGTAATAATATTTGACATGCAACTTACACAAATGTTAGAGTAATAATATATGACATGCAACTTACACAAAGCATACAGGGTCTAATGCGTTTTTCGAGGCTAACTTTGACCAATTGTTAGAGTAATAATATATGACATGCAACTTACACAAAGCATACGGTCAAATTCGTATGTGAAAGGAGTTTCCAATGATATAATTTTCACATTATACATATCATGTACTATTAATCTTGTCAATAGTCAAATTGGAAACCATCTCGAGTTCAAATCTAGGAATGCGTCTGAATCTAACAATATTGATTGGGCGTTGTTGAATGTTGATACCTTTTTGATCAAAGTAGAGATACTTTGACTACACATAAAACTTATATGTAAACTAGAAAGGATAGGAGGGAGTATATTGTACGTTCAAAAATGAAACGAACATTGAATACCATTTATATATGATTTGCGGATGCTATGATCACTGGTTCAAAATTTTGAATCCGCCTTAGGTATTACGTACCCCCACTCGTTCCCTCTCGATTTCATCTCGGGGTCCGGAGATTTATTAAAAGAGGACTAGGGTGGGTACATGCGAATGATACTCGGCGGAATGTTCAAATGAGGCATGCGGGAGGATGGACTCGACTGGAGGGCGACATGATCGATGGAGAAGAGGGTTGGAGAGGGATGGAGAAGAGGGTAGGGCATGAGAGGCGGCAGGGCATGGTGTACCAACTGGCCGGTCCGTATCCCGTGTTCTACTCTTCCTCACCGGAGACCACACCATCACTTCACAGGTCTTGAACCCCACCCCCGTACATAGAGATCGCAGATGGAGGATGTCGGTCGCCGCCGTAGAATAGGTTTAGGGTCGGGTTTCTTTTATTTTTCTGTCCCATAAAAGTTCGAAATGTAATGAAAATCTGCCGTGTTTGCATTAATCTCGACCGGTGTATATGAACTTTCACAATAATATAAATATTGTAGGAGTACTAGCAAGATGCCCGTGCGTTGCACGGAAGATCAAGATCTTGTGGGAGACAAGGATGAACGAGGGAAAGCCTTATCTGCAAATGTGGAGAGGAGTGCGGGTAAATTGTCATAGTTTCCTTCCTATCCGTTAGATATAGATCGGACGGCCTATATTGCAGGATGACAGGCACACCATCATCACCAACTCTGCTTTTTATAGAACCGAGACAAATCTAACATGCGAAGTAAAACAAACACATAGGGTCTATACATACACAGATTATCTTAGGCACTCCAATAGTACGTCCACTACACATTCACGCATTTCACATCTTTCTACATCTACGACAACCTACGAAAGGGTTAACGTAAATTGCCTCTCCCTCTCCTCCCCTGATTTTCATGGTGCTGGGCCCCACCCTCCCCCCAATCTACAATCGACAGCTCACATGTTTCACATTACGTTAATTACGTAACTGGGATTACGTAGGTGTAGCATTACTCGTCCCAAAAAACCCAACTAAGCCAACCTCCCAGCATATCGCACGGGAAAAGACCCGGCCGCGTCGTTTTAGTCGGGATTACCGGATTACTAGTAGTAATATCGATGGATCACGGGAAGCAACAATTTTTTTGAGGGGGCGAAGCACCTAGTTTAAAAGGAAAAAAGGCGGTACACTCACAACACTCCTGTCGCGGTCGCATTGCACCCCACACATGTTTGGTCCTGCACACGGCTCACGCATAAGCGGAACGCGCTTCGCTTGCCTCTTCAGCGACACGTGGGACTGCACTTGGAGAAACCGACCATGCGCCAAACTCCCCGCCCACCGCGAAAATCCTCCCGCCCTTTTACCCAAAAATTCCCCAAATCCGATTCAACCGCCCTTGACCAACTAGCCAATAATATTCCCCAAACCCCTCCCCCTGTCCCCTCCACTCCATTCGCTCCTTAAATCCGCCCTCCCGCCGCACCCGATCGTCGGCGCCATGATTCGGCGATCCTCTCGCTCCCACAGTATGCTCGTAGACTTCCGTCCTCTAGCCGCGCCGCCACCTCACAGCTACGTTCTTGTGGGCGCGCCTGGCGCTTCAGCGCCGCCACCCATTGGCGACGTTAGGTGTGGAGATGCACGGCGGTCAGCTTCTCCCATGGTACGCGCATTCTAGGCGAGGCCCCGTTCATGTCGGTGTAGCGCTGAATGTTAGCCGATAGATTTATTAATCTCCTTTGTTTGCGAAGTAGTTTCTTGTCGGTATGCTCTACTTAAGAAGCTTCCTTGCCCTGCTCGCACTCAATCTGCTTAGCTGAGATGGCATGCCAAGGCCGATTAGTTGCTAAAATATCCTGCCATATATTTATTGTGACGTAGATTGCCATGGTCCAGTAGACAATCTGTTAGGTGAAATAGCTCTACACCATTTTATACTACATCTTTGTTGCTGCGATGGCCTTCGATAGTTTGATGGCTGTGTGCTCGGCCTCATTGACTGCTGAAACAGCCTGCCATAATTTGCACTCAAATATGTTTGCTGAATTAGCTTTACATATATTTCGTTACTTAGACCTGCTCATCCAAATATCTTGCCATAGCTTTAGACATCGACCAGGGTATTTTTTTCTAGACTTCATAAAAAAGCATATATGGTTTTTTTGTAATATCTAGTAGAAGAACTAATTTGTATGTCTAACAGATGGACATGACTTGGATAACTTTTGCTCGAAGATTCTCCGCTGCATATGTCGAGGGGGTTGAAAACTTCAAGAACTTTATCAGAGCTGAGTACGGTGGTCTGAAATCAGATGTGCTCTGCCCATGTAGCAGTTGTATGAATTCAGTTACAAGACCCCAGTCAACTGTGCAAAATCAGCTACACTTGTATGGGATGTCGGTCACATATACTAGGTGGGTTCATCATGGTGAAGCTGTTAACGTCAATGTTATTGACTACATGGAAGCGATGAATCACCATCTTGATCACTTTGATGCTCAGGTGGAAGAGGAGGAGGAGGAGGTGGTGGCGGAGCCAGTGAGTTTGACCAACATTGAAACAATGCTACGAAATGCTCGTGCATTCCGTGAACTTTCACCTGAAGAAGAAAAACGGTGTGTCGGAATGTTGGAACAATGCAACGTTGCTGTCACCCCAGGAAATAAGATGTCAGTATTCTCAGCTATGGTCACCTTTCTTCATGTGAAGACATCTGAGCGGATGACCAACAAATCATTCGATGCGATGTTGGCTGCTTTCCGCAAATCTTTCCCAGATACGTCTGAGCTGCCACACACCTACAATAAAATGAAGAATTTCCTTTGTGCAGTTGGAATTGGATATAATATGATCCATGTTAGTAAGAATAATTGTGTTACATTAGGAAGGATTATGCCAACTTAAGTGAATGCCGAAATGCAAATCATCAAGATGGAAATATGGCGATGTTGTGAAGAGGATTCCTCATAATGTTCTGAGACATTTTCCAATTACACCAAGATTGCAGAGGTTGTTTCATGATGCTGAAACAAGAGAGGATGGACTGTGGCATTCTAGGAACTAGGAGTACAGAGATCAGAATGTAATGAGCCATGCATCTCATGGTAGTGAGTGGAAAAGCTTCAATGATAAACACAAAGAGTTCGCTGCTCACCCGAGAAACATTATACTTGGCTTAGCTTCAGATGGATTTGACCCATTTGGCCACCAGAGCACCACATATAGCATGTGGCCAGTGCTTGTTATCCCTTACAACATGCCTCCAATTGTCTGCACCAAAGAATCAAACTACATGATGGCCTTGATCATCCCAGGTCCAAAAAGTCCTGGAAAGGATTTTGATTTGTTCATGGAGCCTCTTGTGGAGGAACTTCAACAGCTATGGAAGGGTGTTCTCACTCGAGACCTATATAGCAGCCCACCAGCTGATTTCTTTCTGCGTGCTGTTATAATTTGGTGCATCCATGATTATCCGGCTTTGGGCACTATGTCAGGGCGAACGACACATGGTTACAATGCATGTGTTTGCTTTGACAGGAATCCGTTGTCATACACAGTACTTAGCAAGATCTGTTACATTGGACACCGCCGTTTCCTTGCCAAGGACAAGTCACATCCTAGAAAATACCGAAGACATGTGTTCAATGCAAATCATGAAAAGCATGATGCACCAAAGAGGTTCACCGGCGATGAGTTGCAAGTGGAATTAGAGAAGGTCAGGCATATTACACTAGGAAACCATCCTGGTAATGGTAGCGGGAAAAGGAAGCGTGGCAGGGTAGAAGAGAGATTATTGTTTACCCGCAGGTCCACTTTGTGGGACTTGGAGTATTGGAAAGATTTGGATCTGCGGCATAATCTTGATGTGATGCACATCGAGAAAAATATATGTAATGACATTATCGGCACACTTCTTAATATTGAAGGCAAGACGAAAGATACCTTAAAATCTAGGATTGATTTGACACACACAGGTATCGAGAAAAGGATTTGCAGGTGCAAGATGAAGGTAAACCACGGGATATGGCACCGGTGTGTACGTCTTGGACAAGGTAAAAAGAAAAGAATTCTGCGAGGTCCTATCACATGTGAGATTCCCACATGGATTTGCTTCCAACCCTGAAAGGAGAGTTAGTGCAGATGGAAACAAGGTACAAGGGTTGAAAAATCATGACTGCCACGTCCTACTTCAAAGGGTTTTACCTGTTATCCTTAGAGGATTGGGCCACCCTGACTTATAGAGAGCATTTGCAGAGTTGGGACAATTCTTTAGGGAACTCTGCAGTAGGAATATCAGGATAGATGCTTTGGAGCGTCTTAGAGACAAGCTACCAACTATCATATGCGACCTTGAGAAGATATATCCTTCAGCCTTCTTTGATGTGATGGTGCATTTGGCTGTTCATCTACGATGAGGCACTACTTAGAGGTCCGATCTGATGGGCTGGATGTACCCTATTGAAAGGCGGCTAGGAACTTTCAAGGGCTATGTTAGGAACAGAGCTAGACCCGAGGGTTCAATTGCAGAGGCCTACATTGCTGCAGAGGCCTACATTGCTGCAGAGGCCTACATTGCTGCAGAAGCATTGACATTCTGCTCAAAATACATTGAAACAGCTGATCAGCTTAGCAAAGAGGTGGGTGAAGACAATCCCAGGCTCAATGTTTTCGATTATTCTGTTTGAGTTACAGGGAAGAGTCGGCAAGAGGACAAACCTAAAGATTTGGACAAAATGGTTTGGTATGTGTTGAATAAGCGTCACGAGATACTACCTTATATCAAGTAAGTGCGATCTTTGCAGCTTATACATCATAATCTACTAAACTTGCAGCACATTCTTATATATTTAGATGTTTGACACGATCACTATGTTGTGCAGCATCTACAAAGAGGAGTTCTTGCCGCAAAATCCAAGAAACATTGACAAAGCTGTTTATGGCAGGATTTGCGAAATGGTTCAAGAACCATGTAAGCTTTTGAAGTGCCTTTGTTAGTTTTTTAATATATTGAGTACATAAGATGATCGACTTGTCTATTTTCTAACCATAGGTTAAGAAGATGCGGGGATGGGCGGGCAGTTGATGATGCCCTTTACTCACTAGAAATGGGTCACGATACTCGGGTAAGACATTATGAATCTTGCGTTGTTGGAGATGTGCGCTACAACACCCTTACGCGAAGACGAAGCGAGGAAGACACAAAATAGAGCCATCATGAGCACAAATACATATGACAAAGAGACAAGCTGAAATGTATGCTAACATAACAGACATTGTTCGATTCTGGTATATCTCTAGTTTCGAGGATCATCGGTGTGTGGTTACATTTGTCTTTGTCGTTGGTATAACATGTTTTTCGTGGATCGCATAAACCAGTGATGATTATTTGAATCCATCAATGTCAAGGCGTGCGTACCGGACCAACGAGCCTTTTATTTTGGCAAATCAAGCAACACAGATATTTTTCTTGGAAGACACATTTTCACGTAGCGATGGCTGGAGAGTATTGCAAAGGTTTGAGAAGAGGAATTCGTTTAATGAAGTTGCACAACAAGATGATTCTTACACTGCTCCTGATGTACAAGATAACATAGATGTTCCTAATTTCTTTGAGAACCATCACGTCAATGGCCTTGAAAAAGATTGCACTGTCGTCTTTGTGGACATACAAGAGTTGATCAAGAAGAAGCCAACGTTCGAGGGCGTTGAGGACGAAGAAGAAGATGCCACCATGGGGAATTATGATTCGTGATGATACACATGGCGAAGATGTTGGCGTTCTTTGCTGCGGATGATGATTACATTGCTTTTGTCGTATTTGCCTGTCGGAAGACGTTTTTTTATCTACTATGTGAAATTGTGTTTGCTATGACAACTGAAACCTGATGAACATGTTGTTTAGTATTTTACTGTGAGAACATCACTTGTTATGTATGCTAATTTGTGTTTGGTGATTGCATGACAACTAAAACATGATGACATTGTTGTTTAGTTGTACTCATATTTGGCTGTGAAACTTGAATTTCATGGCATAGTTTGCTGTTGGACTACAATTTGCTCGACGTATTCGAATGAGAACAAAGCTGACCCGACAGGGCCTCTGCTATTTATTTATTTTTACGAGCAAAAGGGGATACCCCCTGATTTCTGTTAATAGAAATCATTAGATGTTCACAACACTACGCCCATCCTGCTACACAGGTTTCATTCATTACTAGTTTTAGCGAAGTGCTCATGTCGTAGCCACTGAATACATCACGAGTGCTACATACACTGCAAATAAAAGAGACAATCATCCTACAGAGCACATCGATTTTGCCCCTTATCTTCACAAGCTTTCATCTCCTCATTGCTCTCAAGGCCGTTCAGCAGCTGTTGCTTGGCCATGATCGGAAGGAACTGCATCTTTAACCTTACGCTCTGGATCTTCCTCTTACGCGTTCCTTGATTACTTGTCCAACACCCCAACCTGCTGGTATTGGGATTCTTGACTAACCAAATAATCGGCATAGTTGCATTCCCCCACATCAGCAACTTCCCGAAATACAAATCACCACGAATCTTCCCTTTTACGCACGAATCAAATTGGAAGATCATCAACCAAACTATTAAAAAATCAGCAACTGAAAGCAGCAGAACAACACTTAAACATATTATTACCCCATGATTGAGGCATTTGTAGGAGACTTCGGCGGGGTTGCGGATTGTGGTTGAGGCCTGACGGATGACTACGGGTGATTTCTGACGGTGGCACCACACCAGCGGCAGCGGGTTGCGATGAGCAATCGGTTGTGAATGCGTGTGCGGCGAAGTGTGATGAGACCCACGAGGCGATGAATGCGGGTGGCGACTTGGCGCATATTTGGTTGTTACTGCTTTGAAGAAGCGGTGGGACGAGCAACCGGCGGACATGGTTGCTTTGCGCGACGAGCTTCGATGCTAGGCAAAGTAGAGAAGAGGAGAAGCGAGCGTTGGATATGTCGGTTTCATTACTTGCATAGTAGCATAGCATCATATATAGTCATAGTCTAGGTTTGGATTCGAACCATTACAGGAGCACATCTTTCTTTTTCTAAAACTCAAGAACGTCTCTTTACTAGTACACTAGCTTGTTACATGCGCCTTCCTAAGTATTTGATTTTCTTTCCCTTTTTGCGAGGAAGGAAGGAGGACAAAATTGAGAGTTCACAGGACTCGAACCCAAGACCTCTCGGTTGAAAACTAAGGGTGCTAGTCACTTATGTGGCGAATGTTCCTGTGAGGAGGATGGCGGGCAGGCAGCATTTTTCCTCATGATTTTCTTCCTATATATAAAAAGTATGCTACTTGGTGTCCGCTTAGTCAACAAATGATTGTGCCAACCTTGACCGTTGGATTGACATTCAACGTCATGTCGTGTTTCTTGATCTCTTCTTCTTGAGCCGCCAAAAGCCAAACCCGGTATTTGGCGGGACCGCTACTCCGCCTCCACGGTGGCTGTGATCTTCCCGGCTCCTATTCGTTCCCGTCAGAGCCTCACCATCATCCTCTGCCTTGGTTACGCTCATTGCGGCGCTCTCCCTCCGGTGTTGTCAACATGGTCAACAGCAAGGAGGAATAAGGAGATTACTATACATGGTGAGGATGACAATAGGGACCCAATGACGCTGTGATAATTTTGTTTTTCGGGACGGAGAAAGGGTATCAAGCCTGGGTTGTGCGGGCCCGTGGCCCGTCTAGCCAGAACTTTTATTTTATATGTTTAGCACATGACCAGCCCAGTTAGTTTTTCCATTACGAAAATGGCTAGCCAGCTATTTTGTTTTTGCGAGAATAACCAACGTGAGGCCTACTTGCTTTTCTCGCCTGCTTTGGGCCGGAAATCTTTCAAGGCGAGGAGGGATGCATTTTGCCCGAGAAAATGGGCTATAAGTAATAAGAAATGGGCTATAAGTAATAATAAATGGGCTATAAAATGAAAAAATACAGCAAACAGGCAATTAGTTCCAAAATCTTTTTTTCTTCGGATTTTGATATTTTAAATTTCGTTGTTTTTGTCTTGGGTAAAATTTCATTGAATTTAAATTAAGGTATATTTATATTTAAAATTAATTTGAATCTGGCTAGAAATTTTGGGCTGTATGCTATTTGGGACAGATTTGGAGGCTGACTTGTGGGTCTACTAGATTGACGTGTACTTTGGCTTTGTCAACTTAGTCCACAAACAATTCTAGAAGCAGTGACCGTTGGATGTTAATCCAACGGCCGTGCTGCTTCTTCAATATCTGATCTTCTTGCTCCAGCCGCCCAAACCAGCTCCGGTGGGACTGCCTGCTCCAGGCCGCACCGCCCCACCCTACTTCATTGCTGGCCAGGACATTCCTCTACTCACCCACACCTCCTGTTATTTTCTGGCGATGGTAGCCGGACCAGTAAACCCTCGTACTCCCCACCGCATGGGCAACCATTGCCGAGTCTTCCCCGGCTCCGTGTCGTTCCCTTCCTAGGCCTCGCCGTCGTCCACCGCCATGGCGCTCTCGGCGCGACCTGGTCAACATGGTCAACGAACGACATCCATCGGCCGTGGTATGCAGCATAAAATAATGATTCCTCCACGACAAATGGGACCCACCGGAAGGGCCTACGTATTCGCGAAAAAATGTTCCCCAGCGACATGTCGGACCCACCAGCTATATCTTTGCCGCAAGGAAGTGCCTCCTTATTACGCATAAAGAATGAATACCCCACATTGGCTGGGACCCACCATAGTGGGAGGATGACTTGTGGGCCAACTAAGTTGGCGGGGACGGAGGACTTTGACAACTTAGTCAATATGAACGATTCTAGCTCCGGTGGCGTCGATGTCCATCCAACGGCCGTAGTGCTTCTTCAACCTCTGGTCTTCTTGCTCCGGCCGCCCAGCAGCACCGGTCGTGCCGCATGCTCCTGCCTCCCGTGGCCGGCTGTGCTGCCGTGGAGGCCTCACCGCCCCCAACTATTCCCACCGCTAGCCAGGCCCTGTGCTGACGGCAGCCTCACACCACAGCCGAACCAGTGAACCCTCGTACTCCTCTCCGCGCGGGCTTCCATTGCCACATCTTCCCCAGCTCCGCGTTATCCCCTTCGTAGGCCTCGCCGTCGTCCACCGCCGTGGTGCTCCCGGCGCGGCCTCGTCAACATTATCTAGGAACGACTTCCATCGGACGTGGACTGTACGTGGAGAGGCTGACAGCTGGGTCCACGGCCGTAGCAAGGAAGTGCCTCCTTATTACGCGGAAAATAATTATTCCTCCACCTGACTGCTGGGACCCACCGGACAGACCACTGTATTTTGCGGAAAAAACATTCCCCCCGACTGCTGGGACCCACGAGCTTCATCTTCGCACGCAAGGAAGTGCGTCCGGGCAAAAAAAACGATTCGCCCCCCTGACTGCTGGGACCCACCAGCTACGTTTACCGCATAAGGAAGTTCGTCAAGGCGAAAAAATGATTCGCCCCCACATTGCTGGGACCCACGGCTACATCTTCTCACGCAAGGAAGTGCATCCGGGCAAAAAACGATTCGCCCCATTGCTGGGGACCCACCAGCTACATCTTGTGAGCAAGGAAGTGCACGGCGGTCGGGACCCACACTGGTGAAGCATCGTGGCGTTGTCATTACGGTCCGCGAGCGATATGCGTACATCTTGGTTGGCGTGAAAGCGGCGCGCGATATTAAATGTAGTAGTAGCGCGCGCGATGTCGTAGTAGAGAAACGCACGCACGTAGCATGTACACGTCGTCTGACTGATGAAGTCATATACCTAGGGTAGGGTCATGGACCTGTCCAAGATACCCTCCCAAGGTCATCCTTAGAGTAAAGCGCATACCGATCGACTTGGTAGGTTTCCATTCGACGATTCAAAGACACTTTCGACCATGAAGACCCACTCGACCACCGAGAGTCCAAGAGCCACTCGGTATCCAAGCAGTGCAGTAAATTAAGTAGTCTTTATGATCATGATGGCACTTTATGTAAGGTGTTACCGATGCGCCTAGCCTTAATGTACCTTAAACCCCTACTTTCGTGGGCTGGCTGGGGTCTGGCGCACTCTATATAAGCCACCCCTCCACGGTGAAGGGTTCGCACCCCTGTAATTCATACACATATAATCGATTCGGCCGCCTCCGGGCTCCGAGGCGTAGGGCTGTTACTTCCTCGAGAAGGGCCTTAACTCGTAAACTTCGTGCGTACCAACTACTCCATAGCTAGTACCTTGCCTCTCCATACCTACCCCCATTCTCTTGTCGGACTTAGAACCACGACGGTTGGCGCCCACCTTGGGGCGGTGTTCCTAGCGATTTGTTGGAGAAGTTGGAATTCTTCGATCTCCTACATCATGGTTTGGTGGAGTTTTGGTGAGGCCGCGAGATCCGTCTCGGTGCGCTCACATTCATCACCGACGACTCCGCTTGGCTTCAGGAGGCTCCTCTCGACGTCGACGCGCTCCCCGTCCTCGGGGCAACGCACTTTCGCGCGTGCGTCCGCGGCGTCCTCCTGCGGCAACCGACCCAGTATGGGTCGGTTCTTGTCAAATCCTCACTCCCGATCTCCCTTGGCGCAAGCGCTCCGGTCGGTCGAGGCTTCAGCGGTGGGTGAGGCATGCGGTGGCTCGCCGATCGGCCACTTCCCAAGTCGCGGCAATCGAGCCCAGCGAATCTCTCTCGGCTGTTCGATCATCGGTAGCTCATGAAGACTGCATCCAGAGTCTGCGATAGCAGCGATCCGGCGGCAAAGGTTACGATGGTCGACGGACCACGCGATCCTCCTGGATACCCCTGCACCGATGGAGGCGGCGGTGGAGGTGATCGGCGCAAGATCCGCGAAGAGTACCAACCCGAGCCCCTCACTTGCTGCAGAGGAGGAACTTTGCCGCCCGAAACATGGATGCGCTTCACACTCCAATCGTTGGAGAAACCCCGAGGCTCGTGCCTTGGAGGATGCGGCAACAGCCAACTTGGTGGCGCACTCAAGCTGGAGAACCTCCAGCGAGTTCTCGGCAAGCGCCGCGACCACGGTACGAGAATCCGGTCGGCGTCGGCTCTTTCCACAACCAACTCAGGTATATCGAACTCCGATTCAGAATTTAGCATTTGCAGCCCGTATAGCGAGAATCAATTCAGCCTTCCGGTCGGAGGCGGGTAGAGGTTTGCAACAGATCGTAGATTTACTCCGGGCAGCACGAGATCAAAACTTCGGTCGTATCACGATCCGCGGAGCAGGATTCACAACAGATCCGTCGCTGCGAATTCAGTCGATCGGCCCATAGTCCAAGATCGCCCCGAGGCGTGAGGAGGCGTGGAGGCGGCTTGATGATCGATACAGGGAATCGCGAGCCGTATGAGCACCGATTCGATCGCAATGATCGGCGTCAGTGCCCACCCCTCCTCAAGGGGTGGATCATACGCTCCTCGGCAACAAGATGACGAGCCTTGACCACGATCTTTGGGCGAAGGGTTCTAATCGACCCCGAAGAGCCGAGCTTTGATGCAAGATCCATCATTGTTCAAGGCTTGGTCGGCGAGCAGAGCTCACCGAGAAGGTCATAGCGAAGATGTTCCCTCCAGCGAGTTCATGTCTCGGGGCGAGTCTTTTAGCGAGGCCATCGAGCGCGATGATTCCTCCCAACTTCAGTTTGGCGGCGATGGTCGATTAGTTCACCGGTGAGTCCAAGCGACACTTGGCTTGAGGACTACCGAGTGGCTATTCAGATTAAGCGGCGGCAACGATGAGGTAGCTATGAAGAATTTGCCCCTTATGTTGGAGGGTTCGGCGGAGCATGGTTGAATCGATTAGCACCAATGATATTTACACTTGGGAAGATCGCTGAGTGTTTGTCGGGACATTTGAAGGGACTTACTGGCGACCAGCGGGATTGTGAGCTGTAGTCGTGTTTGCGAAGTCGAATGGAACTTTGAGAGATTACATCCAGAGATGGATAACCTTGCATCCTACGATTGAGAATGTGTACGATCACCGAGCGATCTGTGCTTTCAAGGAAGGTGTCAAACGAGAGAGTTGAGTTTGAAATTCGGTCGGACAGGAGATATGACCCTGAGTCGGATGATGGAGATTGCCACCAAGTATGCTAATGGTGAAGAGGAGGATCGGCTCCAGAGTGGTAAGGACAAGTCAGCCGCTAATGAAGCTGGCGGAGGAAATTCCAGTCGGAAGCAGAAGCGCAAAGCCGAGCCAGCCGCTCCTCGAGAAGCCTTGGCTGTAACCCCAGGAAAGTTCAAGGGGAAACCCAAGGGTCCATGGAACCCCAAGAAGGTGAAAGACCAAGATGGGAATGATGTGTTGGACTTGCCATGTCATATTCACACGAAGAAAGATGAAGAGGTAAACTCATTTACCCAAAGCATACCACTCGACAATGTCGGCTCTTGATTCAGCAGTTCCAAGGGAAGCAGCCCAAGGATAAGGAAAAAGGGTCGGATAAAGTTGAGGACAAAGAAGATAGTGATGGTGGATACCCCCAGTTCAATTCCACCCTGATGATTTTTGCTAACGTTGAAAGCAAAAGTCAATTGAAAGTTATCAACCGAGAAGTGAACATGGTCGCTCCGGCGACGCCCAATTATCTAAAATGGTCCCAGACCGCCATCACATTCGACCAGTCCGATCATCCGACACACATTGCCACCCACAGGAGGCAAGCGTTGATGGTCGACCCGGTCGTCGAAGGCACTCGGTGACCAAAGTTTTGATGGATGGCGGCAGTGGCGTGAACATCTTGTATGCAGAGACGTTGAAAGGGATGGGCATTCTGATGTCCAGACTCAGCACCAGTAACATGAGTTTGCACGGAGTCATTCCTGGAAAGAAGGCTGAGTCACTTAGTCAAATTGCTCTTGATGTGGTTGTTGGTGATTCGCAGCATTTCCGCAAAGAAAAGTTGACCTTTGAGGTCGTGGATTTCCAGAGCGCTTATCACGCTATTCTGGAAAGGCCGGCGTATGCCCGTTTCATGGCCCGACAATGTTATGTGTACCTCAAGCTGAAGATGCCCGGCCCTAAGGGTGTGATCACTGCCACTGGCAATCGGAAGAAAGCGGAAGAGTGTTTCCAGAAAGGCTCAAAGATTGCTGATGCTCAGATGGCAGTGGTAGAATTGCAAGTATATCAGAAGACTGCAGATCCGAGTAATTTGTTGCGAGCCAAGAAGCCCGCTTCTGATCGGCATTCGGTCGTCCGGTGAGACGAAGCGAGTTCATATTCACCCGACCGACCCCAATGCTGCTCCGACCAACATCTCAACAACACTCGACTCCAAATAGGAAGAAGAGCTCATCCAGTTCCTCCGTGAGAAGCGGGACATCTTGCATGGAAGCCCTCTTGACATGCGGGTGTTCCTCAGGAGCTGGCTGAGCACCGTCTGTGAAGTCGACTCAAAAGTCAAACCTGTCAAAGAACATCTTGACGGTCCGCCCGTCCGAGAAGAAAGGCCATATCGCGAGGAGGTGGCTCGGCTCTTAGCAGCAGAGTTTATCCGCAAAATTTACCACTCCGAGTGGCTCGCCAATGTGGTCATGGTCCCTAAGAAGGACAATTCACTGCGCATGTGCATCAACTTCAAACATATCAATCAGGCCTGCCCGAAAGATCATTTTCCCTCCCCCGCATCGACCAAATAGTCGACTCGACTGCGGGATGTGAGCGGTTGTCCTTTTTAGACGCATATTCCGGGTACCATCAGATCCGTCTGTATGGACCCGACGAGATCAAAACAGCTTTCATCACTCCATTTGGGTGCTTACATTATGTCACCATGCCATTCGGCCTCAAGAATGCCGGAGCCACGTTCATGAGGATGATTGAAGTGTTTACTCACTCAAATCGGTCGGAATGTGGAAGCATACATGGATGACATTGTGGTCAAGTCACGGAAAGGTTCCGACCTGTTGGTGACCTTCTTTGAAACATTTGCCAATCTCATGAGGTATGATATCAAGCTTAATCCATCAAAGTGCACATTTGGAGTTCACGGTGGAAAGTTACTCGGTTTTTCGTTTACGAGCGAGGAATCGATGCTAACCGAAAAAGTTGGCACTATTCTCCGAATGAAACGCATACAATGCGTGTGCACGATGTCCGAAGCTTACTGGATGCTTGGCCGCTTTAAGTCGATTCATCTCTTGCCTCGGTGAAAAGGCATTGCCTCTTTACCGACTGATGAAGAAGTCAGACAAGTTCGAGTGGACTCCTGAAGCTGATGCAGTGTTTGCAGAGCTCAAAGCTCTGCTCTCCACCCAGCCCGTGCTTGCTGCTCCAATCAGCAAAGAGCCATTGATGCTTTACATTGCAGCCACAGGACAAGTCGTCAGTACAGTACTTACGGTCGAGCGGAAAGAGGAAGGAAAATCCTTCAAAGTTCAGCGCCCAGTATATTATCTTTCTAAAGTGTTAACCCCGTCGAAGCAAAGATACCCTCATTATCAGAAGCTTGTGTATGGGATTTATATGACCGCCAAGAAGGTTGCTCACTACTTCTCTGATCATTCCATTACAGTCGTCAGCGACGCCTCGTTATCAGAGATTCTGCATAACAGAGACGCAACTGTTCGAGTGGCGAAATGGGCGATTGAACTTCTTCTCCTTGATATCAAGTTTGAGGCAAAGAAAGCCATCAAGTCCCAAGCAATAGCAGATTTCATCGCCAAGTGGATTGAACAACAGTTACCGACTCAAGTTCACTCGGAGCACTGGACTATGTTCGTTGATGGTTCCAAGATGCTGAATGGTTCCGGTGCTGGGGTAGTATTGGTTTCTCCCCGAGGAGATAAGCTCAGATATGTGCTCCATATTCACTTTGATTCTTCCAACAATGAAGCAGAATAGGAAGCATTGTTGTATGGGTTGCATATGGCCATTTCACTCGGCGTCCGTCGCCTCATGGTCTATGGCGACTCAGATGCAGTGGTTAATCGGTGATGAAGGAGGCGGGGCGTCGAAGTCCAGCCATGACTAGCTCTTTATGTCTGATGAGGAAAATTTGGAAAAAGAAGTTTGAGGGGTTAGAGCTCCATCACATACCCCGACTGAAAAATCAAGCTGCTGATGATTTGGCGAAAATAGGGTCCAAGAGGGAAGCCATTCCCAGTGATGTGTTTTTGGAGCACATCTGCACACCGTCGATTCAAGAGGATCCTTTCACCGAAAAAGCTCCACAGCCAAAAAGTGCCACTGATCCGACTGAAGTTGAGGTCCCAGCGGTGGTCGACCTGGTCATGGAAGTCGTGGTCATCACTCCTGACTGGACAGTACCGTACATCGCATACATCCTGAGGAAAGAGCTCCCGGAGAATGAAGAAGAGGCTAGACAGATCATCCGTTGATCCAAGGCCTTTACTGTGATCAAGGGACAGTTATTGAAAGCGTGGTCGAGTCGCCAGACGTGCATAACGCCAGAAGAGGGTCAGATAATCCTTGATGATATCCACTCGCGGACCTGTGGTCACCATGCGTACTCTCGGACCATCGTGGGTAAAGCATACCGAGCGGGATTTTACTGGCCAAAGGCAAATGAAATGGCAAAGGAAATAGTCGACAAATGCGAAGGATGTCAGTTCTACTCCAATATGTCACACAAGCCCGCCTCAGCATTGAAGACCATTCCACTTGTCTGGCCTTTCGTTGTTTGGGGGTTGGATATGATTGGACCGCTAAGAACTGGCAGGAGTGGTTTCACTCATTTGCTTGTGGCAGTCGACAAGTTCACGAAGTGGATCGAAGCTAAACCTATCAAGAATCTTGATGCGTGCACTGCTGTCAGTTTCGTCAGAGAATTGATATTCAGATATGGAGTTCCGCACAGCATCATCACGGACAATGGGTCAAATTTCGATTCCGACAAGTTCAAAGCCTTTTGCGCCTCTCGAGACGCAGCGGTCGACTATGCTTGATCGCTCACCCCCAGTTGAATGGACAAGCTGAACGAGCAAATGGTCTAATTCTCAAAGGACTGAAACCTCAACTGATGCGTGATCTCAAGCATGCAGCAGGAGCGTGGGTCGACGAACTTCCGTCGGTTCTTTGGGGATTGAGGACCACTCCTAATTGTTCGACTTGGAGAACTCCATTCTTTATGGTCTATGGAGCTGAAGCAGTTCTGCGAGTGACACCTTCACAATGCCCCCCGAGTCGAACTCTACTCTGAAGCTGAAGCAGAGCAAGCCTGTCAAGATGCAGTCGACCTCCTTGAAGAGGAGAGAGAGATGGCCCCGATCCGCTCGACCATCTACCAGCAGGACTTGCGTCGATTCCACGCCAGAAATGTGAAGAGTCGAGCCTTTCAGGAAGGAGATCTGGTCCTCCGAGTGGATCAATAGAAACCACACAAGCTCGCTCCCACTTGGGAAGGACCCTTCATCGTCACTAGAGTTCTTCACAATGGGGCTTACCATCTTTACAACGTCGAACGCCAGATCGATGAGCCTCGGGCATGGAATGCGGAGCTGCTCCGCCCTTTTACACTTAAGAGCTCACTTTCGGGTGAGATGTAATAAAAGTACTTCATGGTTTGTCTATCTTAATCCAGAATTTTTTAATTTTCCTAGTGATTGTTTTTACTTTTTGTTAAAATTACCCCCCTAGTGGGTGACTTAGCTGCGAATCCGTTTCACCTTATTTTTTTAAAAAAAATCCTTACCGAGTGTCGAGCCAGCCTCTCACTCGGGGGTTTAGCAGCGAATCCGTTTCGCCTAAGTGTTTAAAATCCTACCGAGTGGTGAGCCAGCCTCCCACTCGGGGGCTTAGCTGCAGTCCAAGTACTCGCCTAAGTGTTTAAAATCCTACCGAGTGGTGAGCCAGCCTCCCACTCGGGGGCTTAACTGCAGTCCAAGTACTCGCCTAAGTGTTTAAAATCCTACCGAGTGGTGAGCCAGACTCCCACTCGGGGGCTTAGCTGCAGTCCAAGTACTCGTCTAAGTATTTAATACAATGTGCACTTTGAAAGGACGACGAGGTACAGGTCGACTGTTGCTTTCCCCTTCTAAGCTATGACACAAAAATCCTCCTTGGAGGCTTAGCTGCAGTCCAGTACTCGCCTAAGTGTGAAAAATCCTGCCGAGTGGAGAGCAAACCTCCCACTCGGGGGCTTAGCTGCAGTCCAGTACTCGCCTAAGTTTGAAAAATCCTACCGAGTGGAGAGCAAACCTCCCACTCGGGGCTTAGCTGCAGTCCAGTACTCGCCTAAGTTTGAAAAATCCTACCAAGTGGAGAGCAAACCTCCCACTCGGGGCTTAGCTGCAGTCGGTACTACGCCTAAGTTTGAAAAATCCTCTGAGTGGAGAGCAAACCTCCCACTCGGGGCTTAGCTGCAGTCCAAGCTACGCCTAAGTTTGAAAAATCCTACCGAGTGGAGAGCAAACCTCCCACTTGGGGGCTTAGCTGCAGTCCGGGACTCGGCTAATTTTGAAAACATACCGATCCGCAAGGACGACGAGGTGCATGTCGACTGCTACCTTCTCCTTCGGAGCTACACCACAAGTACAACATATGCTCCATCCCGATCCGCAAGGACGACGAGGTGCAGGTCGACTGCTACCTTCTCCTTCGGAGCTATGCCACAAGTACAACATGCGCTCCATCGTGATCCGCAAGGACGACGAGGTGCAGGTCGACTCCTACCTTCTCCTTCGAAGCTGCGCCACAAGTACAACATGCGCTCCATCCCGATCCGCAAGGACGACGAGGTACACGTCGACTGCTTCCTTCTCCTGCACCTGCAAGAGCCATAAAGTGTAGGTCGACTGGATCCACCTCAGAGCTGCATCTCAAACATTAAAGCATAATCCGAGTGAAGAGCAAAGTTCACTTGAAGGCAAACAAAAGCATATTCTGACGAAAAGTAAAGTTCGGATAGCATCCTAAGCATGCAGAAGTACCCAGGCCTCAAGCCTGCTAAGGTTTATCGGTTACAAAAATCACTCGGCATTCCGAGGCAAATTTAAGATAGAGCATAAAAGTTTCTTACTCCTCAGGTGGAGGACTGGAAGGAGCCACAAACTGGTCAAGGTCGATCCCATCGGTGATCCCGGTGGCAGCAGCGATGAAAGTTTCCATGAAAGATTGGAAATCATACTTCTTGGTGTTCGCAACTCTGAGGCCGGCCAGCTTGTCCTCCCGCGCTTCCTTGAAGTGGACACGAACCAGAGACAGAGCAACATCAGCACCGGACCTGGCAGAAGACTTTTTCCATTCTTGCACTCGACTTGGAACCTCATTCAGTCGAGTCATTAAGGACTCAAGGTCATTCTGAAGCGTCTGGTCCGGCGGAGGGTTGAGTCGATCCGTGACACCGCAGCTTTCGATCGGCGAGATAGTCCACCACTCCAGCGATGCGAGACTCCGGAGCACGCGTTCATAGCGGCTTCATCCTTCATGGGAGAGTTGATGGGGTCGGGCTTGTCTCCACTCGGTGGTCTCTTCTTCAAAGTTACAGAATTCTGCAAATCTGACTCAAGTTCAAGATAATGGTTCTATGGTGAGTCGATGATGACAAGTCGATCGGATAAGAGGATTTACCTTCAAGCATGAGGAATAGCTTCTTGGCGAGCCCTCGGATAAACCTCCAAATCGTTCCTCATCCCCTTGATTCGCCAACCTTGTCGATCGAGCAACTTTGTCATTCTTTAGTCGGCTAGCCTCCTTGTTGGCGGCGTCAAGAGCAGCCTTGAGGTTGGTATTCTCCTCTTTGAGTTTTCCGGTGAGGCCGATTTCTCTTCCATGAGCTTTGTTTTCTCCAAAGCCGCATATACATCTCTGCAAGGTCTTGGTCTTTCTTTTTCAGAGCCTCCTCCAGTTTGTGTGCAAAATAACAATAAGTCCAGAGTTGAGAATGGGTAGAAAGACAAAGACAGTCATCAAGTTCTCACCAGCCATACCTTTTGCTTCGTCTCTCGCCTTTTGCAAGTTCTCCTGAGCGAGCTTCAAGTCAAGGTTGAGCTGGATCTGCTTGTTCTCTAATTCGGTATAGCGGGCCACGAGCTCACAAGATTTCTCCGAAGAGTCAATCGACAAAACGTCAAAGACAGGTCACTTCCGAGTGACTTAAGAAAAATCGTAGCATTTCTAAGACTACAGTCGAATCAAAACATTCGACGGTAGTCTCGGGGACTACACCTAGTGGGTGCACTCAGCGTGCCCCCACTGGTTTTTACCAATTCGGTTGAGCCGATCGAATGAAAGAGGCAAAAAGGTTATGATCCTAAAAACATAGCTAACTGTCAGCAGTCAGCTGTGTAAAAAAAAGAAAAAAGAAAAGAAGTTCTTAGACTATAGTCGACTGCCCGCAGTCCACCATAGTCTCGGGGACTACACCCAGTGGGTGCACTCAGCGTGCCCCCACCAGTTCAAAAATTCAATCGACACACCCACCAACACCCAGTGGGTGTCTGAGATCTGAATATGGAAATCTTGTAAAGAAGAAATTTCAGGTAGCATATCCTAACAGAACAAGCAACTTACTTGGACATTGCTCTGAAGAGCCGAGCTTGCATCATAAGCCGCCTGGCTGGCCTCCTGGACCACCTTCACTTGCTCCATCATGATCCCTGCCTGGCGTATGGCGTCCTTGGCAGCAATCACTTGGTCTTTCGGGACGTGGTGTGTGGCAAAAGGGATGGCGGGTCAGCGATCGGCAACGAAGGCGGACACTCGTCGGTGACACAAAGAAAGGACACGAAGTCCGAGTGGTGTCGCCTCCCTCGTGAGCTAAGCGTCTCGAGGCGGTGATACAAGCTGGAGTAGCCTTGCCGTGAGCACCTTTTTGTCCTTCCTCTTCCTCAGTGGTGTTTCATCGTCGTCATTAGAGAGATCAATTACATGAGGTGGAACTACAAGCAAGATTCAAAGGTAAAAACAAAAATCCATCAACCGCAAAGCAAAACTACAGAGATCATACCAAGGTTGGAGGTGGCGGCATCTTCCATTTCCTGATCCTCGTGCTTAGCTGAGGTCTCGGAGGTGGCAACCTTTGCAGATTTCAGAAGTCAATGGATCAGTCAAAGTGAGTCGACCAAAAGTGCACTCATGGTAGACAGGAAAACACAAGTTCTGCTGATTACCCAGAAATGATGGGAATGACCATCCTCATCTTGGGCAAGGCCTTCGCCGACTTTGATGACGTTGCTCGGGGTTGCTTTGGCGGTTTCTCGGTTAGCCTTTGGAGAAGTCGTCCGAGTGCGCCGTTGAGCGCCCGATGGTAGCGATAGCCTTACCTCGCTCGACCACCGGATCATGCGTCGGCTTGGATCGCCTTTTCCGAGTGGGGTGGATCCACGTCTCCCTCCTCTTCCTCATCCTCCTCCTCCTCTTCATCAGAGTTGTCGTTTTCCTCAGACTCCCACTCCTCCTGGCTTTCGCCTCCGCTTCCTTCTTCTTCTTCGACTAGTTCTTGCGCCCCGTTGGGCATCGAGTACATATCAGTGGTGACCTAGAAGATAGCAAAACAAGACGAAAGTCAGTCGGCCGATTCACACCGGAACAGAGCAAATGCAATAGGATCACGGTCGGAGATCAGTGGTCATACCTGGTCTGGTTCGTAAGTTTGGTTCGTAAGTTGGGCATCGAGTACATATCAGTGGTGACCTAGAAGATAGCAAAACAAGACGAAAGTCAGTCGGCCGATTCACACTGGAACAGAGCAAATGCAATAGGATCACGGTCGGAGATCAGTGGTCATACCTGGTCTGGTTCGTAAGTTTGGTCGAGTGGTGGGATCCTCCTAGCTCCACGAGGTTTATCCTCGTTCCCTGTGATGGCAGTCATCCACCTCTCCAATGTGGCGTCGTCGACCTCCTCTGGGTGGACCCGGGTGGTGTCCTCGGTACCGGAGTACATCCACAACGGGTGACCTCGGTATTGGAGCGGCTGAATGCGCCGTCAAAGGAGAACCTCCAGAAGATCCATGCCGGTCACTTCGTCGCGAATGAGCTGAACTACACGCTCCATCAACAACTTAACCTGGGCCTTCTCCTCCGGAAGCACCTTCAGAGAGGACGGCTTGTTCACTTGATCAATGGAGAAAGGAGGGAGTCGGTCGGCCTCAAGGCGTCGTGGTCTTGGCAGTAGAACCAGGTCGACTGCCACCCTCTGACTGAATCGGGAAGAATCATGGCTAGAAAGGCACTTCTACCCCTCATCTGGACCCCAAGACCCCCACACATCTGGATTACTTGGGTTCTTTCGTCATTCGAACTAGCCTTTTTCACCGTCTGAGAGCGACAAGTGAATATGTGTTTGAAGAGGCCCCAGTGTGGTCGACAACCCAAGAAGTTTTCATAAAAAGACACGAAAGCGGCGAGATAGGCAATGGAGTTGGGTGCAAAGTGATGGAGTTGTGCTCCAAAGAAGTTCAGAAAACCCCGAAAGAAAAGATTAAACGGAAGAGAAAATCCACGATCCACATGGGTGGCTAGGAGGACGCACTCACCCTCTTGAGGCTGCGGCTGCCACTCTGTCCCCGGAAGCCTTGCTGACCCGTGAGATCAATCCCTCGTTGGCGGTCGTTGAGGTATTTACGGGTGATGGTCGGCGGATCCAATCTCCTGGACCCAACCTTGCGGCGAAGGCTGGACGCGGACGAGGATCCGCCCGGCCAGGCGCTCTCCCCTTCGCCTTCGCCGTCGCCTTCTTTGCTCGCTCCAAGGCCATCGTCTTCTCCTTCACCATTGTCGCCGGCGGGGCAGGAGCGGGGCAGTGGCGCTGAGCAGGTCACGGGCGCGGCGGATGAATCTGAGGGCGGAGGAGGGGAAAATGAGGGCGCACTGTTCAAAATACCCCCGCCCGGCGCCTTATATGAAGTCGCTTCAGTGGGTGGCTGGTAGGCCACAGCAATCCTGCCAAATCCCATAGCAGTCAGCCTTGCGCGTCACGTGGCAAAAAAGGTGGCCTTGGAGATCGAGGCGTCCTTGCCTTATCCATCCGAGTGCAGCGGCCTTCTCCGCTTCGCGCTTCCCAAAATTCGGATCCCACTAAATCCGCTAACAGCGAGCAACTTGTCGACGGCGGACTTCCTCCGATCCGTCGCTCAAAATCTCCAAGTTCATAAAGTTCACTCGACAGATGTAGAGAATGGATCAAGGCAGTGAAAGAGAAGTTGACACCATCACTTTGAAAGGTCAGCGATCCAGAATAAAGCACACTCGCAGCGTGAAAAGCAGGTCGGAAAGATTATCAACTCCTTCCTCACTCAAACCTCAATCCATTCGGGGGCTAATGATGAAGTCATGTACCTAGGGTAGGGTCATGGACCTGTCCAAGATACCCTCCCCAAGGTCATCCTTAGAGTAAACTGCCTACCAGTCGACCTGGTAGGTTTCCGTTCAACAGATTCAAAGACACTCGACCATGAAGACCCACTCGACCACCAGGAGTCCAAGAGCCACTCGGTGTCCAAACGGTATGTAAATTAAGTAGTCTTTATGATCATGATGACACTTTATGTAAGGCGTTACTAGTAACGCCTAGCCATAATGTACCTTAAACCCCTCCGCTATGTGGGCTGGCTGGGGTCCTGGCGCACTCTATATAAGCCACCCCCCTCCACAGGTAGAAGGGTTCGCACCCCTGTAATTCATACGCATATAATCCAGTCGACCGCCTCCGGGCTCCGAGGCGTGGGGCTGTTACTTCCTCCGAGAAGGGCCTGAACTAAAACTCGTGCGTACCAACTACTCCATAGCTAGTACCTTGCCTCTCCATACCTACCCCCATTCTACTATCGGACTTAGAACCACGACAGCAGCCTTGTGGTGCAAGAAAAGAAAATCTGACCACGTATGTGTACATACGGCGGGGTCTCGGCAGCCTACTACTGCACATACGTACGGCCAGGGCTCGTGTACATGGCTGGGTCGGAACGGAGAAACAGTGTCGTCGTCGTGTTAATGGGGAGGCAACGAAATGCGTCGTGTTCATGGGGACGCAATGGAATGCGTCGTGTTCATGGGGAGGCAACGGAATGCATCGTGTTCATCGGGAGGGCCTGGACGGAACAGGCGATGGAAACGAGGCCTGGCGTACCACAAAACAGAGGAAACGGACCTCCTACGTTCGAAACGGGGTCCTGTTGATCGGGAGGGGTGTGGCGTACCGCAAAACGGAGGAAACGGACCTCCTACGGTCGAAACGGGGGTCCTGTTGATCGGGAGGGGTGTGGCGTCTGCAAAAGCGGAGGAAGCGGACCTCCCTACGGTTGAAACGGGGTCCTGTTGATCGGGAGGTGTGGCATACTCAAAAGCAGACAAAAGCGGACCTCCCTACGATCGAAACGGGGTCCTGTTGATCGAGAGGGTGTGGCGTGCAAAGCAGACGAAAGCGGACCTCCTACGGTGAAATGGAGGTCTGTTCGCCGGGAGGGGTGTGGCGTGCATAAGCAGGACTCCACGGGATAATGTTCATCTCCACCGTCGACCTCCTCCAGCCTCCACGGGCTACCGTCGACCTCCTCCGGCCTCCACGGGCTCGTGTTCATCCAGCCTCCCCCGCGCGCTACTCCACGGCCATCGCTCAACCACACCTCCATGGGCACCCGTCCATCGTATACTGTTCATCCAGCCCTCCACACCACGGGGTCCTGTTCAACCACCCCTCCACGGGCATCCCTCCACCGTCTACTGTTCATGCAGCCCTCCACACCACGGGGTCCTGTTCATCCAGAGGCAACGCCACCGCTCACTGTTCAGCCAACCCCCCCCCCCTGTAATGCTCATTGTTTATCCAATCGATCGGCTTCAGTTAGCAGTAGTAGCGAAGGAATCGCTCGATCGGGTTCAGTTAACAGCCATCGATCGATCGCTCGGGTTCAGTAACGCATAACTGCGGTACAATCGCTTTCGGGTTCGATTAGAGCCCAACGCCTCGCTTCGGGTTCGATTAGAGCCAACGCCTACGCACACAGCAGCGTCGTGTCTGAGAGAAAGCAGCAGCGTCGCTTCGCTCTCGACCTCCCACCGTAACAGGAACTCCCAAAAATTTTCCTTGCCCTCGCTTCTACCATGGTTTTTCCGTCATGGGCGGCCCAAAGAATGTCATGCAGCTGCGTCTCCGGCCCGCCAGACGAAAAGCCCATTATGCATCATGATTTTTTGTCATAGAAGTAGGAGCCCACCACATCTATGATGATATCGGGTTTTGTCACAATTATCGTCATAGAAGTGTCATATGTATGACAGAAAATATTTCGTTCGGCCCAAAATGTCACGGATGTGTCTTTTTTTGTAGTGATGATTTTTTTGATTGTGTTCCTTATGAGTGGCGGTCGGGGAAGAGCGATGGTCTTTTCCTACCAATCTATCCCCCTAGGAGCATGCGTGTAGTACTTTGTTTCGATAGCTAATATATTTTTGCAATAAGTATGTGAGTTCTTTATGACTAATGTTGAGTCCATGGATTATACGCACTCTCACCCTTCCATCATTGCTTGCCTCTTCCGTACAGTGGATTGCCCTTTCTCACCTCGAGTGTTGGTGCAAACTTTGTCGGCGCATCCAAACCCCAAGATACGATACGCTCTATCACACATAATCCTCCTTATATCTTCCTCAAAACAGCCACCATACCTACCTATCATGGCATTTCCATAGCCATTCCGAGATATAGTGCCATGCAACTTTCATCATCATCATATACATGACCTGAGCATTCATTCCCCCACAAGTCGGGATGAGACTCCGGACGAAGAAAAGAGGCCAAAGAAAAGAGAGTCGAATAAAAAATAAAAAATGAGAGAAAAAGAGAGAAGGGGCAATTCTACTATCCTTTTACCACACTTGTGCTTCAGAGTAGCACCATGTTCTTCATATAGAGAGTCTCTTGAGTTATAATTTTCATATACTAGAGGGAATTTTCATTATAGAACTTGGCTTGTATATTCCGATGATGGGCTTCCTCAAATGCCCGAGGTCTTCATGAGCAAGCAAGTTGGATGCCCACCCACTTAGTTTTTAGTTTGAGCTTTCATACACTTATAGATCTTAGTGCATCCGTTGCATAGCAATCCCTACTCCTTGCATTGACATCAATTGATGGGCATCTCCATAGCCCGTTGATTAGCCGCGTCGTTGTGAGAATTTCTTCCTTCTTGTCTTCTCCACACAACTTCCACCATCATATTCCATTCCACCTATAGTGCTATATCCATGGTTCACGCTCATGTATTGTGTGAAAGTTGAAAAGGTTTGAGAACTTTAAAAGTATGAAACAATTGCTTGGCTTGTCATCGGGGTTGTGCATGATTTGAATATTTTGTGTGGTGGAGATGGAGCATAGCCAGACTATATAATTTTGTAGTGATAACTTTCTTTGGCTATGTTATTTTGACAAGACATGATTGCTTTATTAGTATGCTTGAAGTATTGTTGTTTTTATGTCAAATGATAGACTATTGCTTTGAATCACTCGTGTCTTAATATTCATGCGATGATTATATTATATGATCAAGATTATGCTAGGTAGCATTCCACATCAAAAATTATCTTTTTTAACATTTACCTACTCGAGGACGAGCAGGAATTAAGCTTGGGGATGCTGATACGTCTCCGTCGTATCTATAATTTTTTCCATGCTAATATTATACAACTTTTATATACTTTTGGCAACAATTTATATGATTTTCTTGGACTAACATATTGATCCAGTGCCCAGTGCCAGTTCCTGTTTATTGCATGTTTTTTGTTTCGCAGAAAATCCATATCAAATGGAGTCCAAACGGGATAAAAACTTACGGGTATTTTTTTGGAATATATGTGAATTTTGGGAAGTGGAATCAACGTGAGACGATGCCCGAGGGGCCCACAAGGGTGAGGGGCGTGCCCCAGGGGTAGGGCGCTCCCTGGGCCCTTGTGGCCACTCCGTAAGGAGGTTGGTGCCCTTCTTTCCCCTCAAGAAAGCTAATATCTGGATAAAAATCGTGTTAAAATTTCAGCCCAATCGGAGTTACGGATCTCTGGGAATTTAAGATACGGTGAAAGGGCAGAATCTGGGAGCGTAGAAACAGAAGGAAACAGAGAGAGATTCGTTCTCCCATCTAGGGGGAAGGTCAAGGAAGAAGAAGAAGAAGGAGGGGGGCTCTCTCCCCCTCTCTCCCGGTGGCATCGGAACACCCCCGGGGCCATCATCATGACCACGATCTACACTAACAACTTCACCACCGTCATGACCAACTCTCTCCCCCTCTATGCAGTGGTGTAACACCACATCTCTCTACTGTAATCTCTACTTAAACATGGTTCTCAATGCTATATATTATTTCCCAGTGATGTATGGCTATCCTATGATGTTTGAGTAGATCTGTTTTGTCCTATGGGTTCATTGATGATCGTGATTGGTTTGAGTTGCATGTTTTATTATTGGTGTTGTCCTATGGTTCTCTCCGTGTTGCGCAAGCGTGAGGGATCCCCTCTGTAGGGTTTGCAATATGTTCATGGTTTTCTTATTGTCTGTGTTGCGTGAGTGATAGAAACACAAACACGGATAAGTGGGTTATGGCGTATGGGAATAAACAGGACTTGATACTTCAATGCTATGGTTGGGTTTTACCTTCATGATCTTTAGTAGTTGTGGATGCTTGCTAGAGTTCCAATCATAAGTGCATATGATCCAAGAAGAGAAAGTATGTTAGCCTATACCTCTCCCTCATATAAAATTGCAATAATGATTACCGGTCTAGTTATCGATTGCCTAGGGACAAATAACTTTCTTATTACAAAAAGCTCTCTACTAAAACTAACTTAGTTGTGTCTTTATCTAAACAGCCCCTAGATTTTATTTACATGCTCTTTATTATCTTGTAAACCTAGCCTACAACACCTACAAAGTACTTCTAGTTTCATACTTGTTCTAGGTAAGCGAACGTTAAGTGTGCGTAGAGTTGTATCAATGGTCGATAGAACTTGAGGGAATATTTGTTCTACCTTTAGTTCCTCGTTGGGTTTGACACTCTTATATATATATATATATATATATATATATATATATATATATATATATATATATATATATATATACTCGTTGGGTTTGACACTCTTATATATATATATATATATATATATATATATATATATATATATATATATATATATATATCAAGAAAGGCTACAACTGATCCCCTATACTTGTGGGTTATCAGCGCCTTGGAGTCGGCTTAGCCGCGGAGGCAGGTTTCTCTAGAGGTTGGGCCCTGAGCCTCGAGAGGGCAACCCCGCCGCAAGAGGACATGTGGCAGTCTCGCCTTCCCGTGCCGGAGTCGCTGCGGCCGTGGCAGGCTGCTTGGCCTTGGAGGCCCTGGCCTCCACCCACTTCATCTTCGCCGATGACGTCAGCCTCGTCATCAAGAGGGAGATGTTTGAGCACTACGTCAAGCATGGGAAACAAGTACAATGTGAAGCACTTACTGGTCATCAGGGATGTACGACCTCTTCGTGCCCAGGAGCACGGCACCCACAAGCTTCTTGGGCGTGAGCTTCGCCGTGGTCTCAGTAGCGGGCAAGTGCGCGGTGAGTGGCCCTGCGACGATCGCGGCCAGCGACAAGGTGGAGGCGTCGCCCAGGGGAGGCAACACCGTTCCGCCTTTCTTCGGGGTCCCCTACTTTGGCTTCCTCAGGGAGGTGCCCCCAGGCTGGGTACTTACCGGCATCGTCATCATCAGAGAGCACGCGGAGGAGATCGCTCTGCCACAGGGGAGAGGTCTCCCCTACCCCCGCCAAGGTCGCATCCAAGTCCCTCTCCTCTTCCTCCCCGGAGTGCTCGCCAAAGGACACCGACACAGGATAGCTCGGGGGGTAGGAAGGCTCCGGCGGCACGAGCCCCCGCTCGTTGAAGACGGACATGGCAGCGGCAACCTACTCTCCATCGTCGCGACGGTACAACAGAAGATAGGCCTCCGGGAGGACACCCGGGTCCTTCTCGAGCAAGGTACGCATGACCTTGCTCAGCTCCTCGTCAGACAAGTCGTCCGGGCGCAGCCGGAGTTCGTCTTCCTCATCCTTGAGGCTCCGTAGAGGGCGCGAGTGCGCCTGGAGCAGAGAAAACCGCTGTGTCAGGAACTCCCTGACGATCATGGCCCCCATCAGCTTCTCCGCCTTCAGGTCTGCCATTATCCTCTCCAGCAGTTGCTCCGCCCGGGGGTCGGTGAGCTTCTCGTGAGCCCATCGGTCCATCTTCTATGGTAATGCGGTCTACGGCTCCAGCGGAGCGTGGCCTCCATGAAGATCCACTTGTGCCGGAAGTCTTCCACCTTCTTCCCGGCCCTCGAGATCGCATTGCTGCCACTACCAGCGATGAAGCAGGCGCACCCGGAGCACTGGCCGCTGCCTATCTAGAGGTAGAAAAAGTGGCGGAACAGCGCGATGGAGGGCGCCACCCCCACGAACGCCTCGCAGTAGAAGGTGAATATTGACAGGACGAGGATGGAGTTGGGATGAAGATAGAGGGCATGGATCTAGTAATGGTTGAGAATGGAAAAGAAGAAACTGGAGAAGGGGGGATGAGCCCGGCGAAGACACTGTGCAGGAAGAAGGGGTAGAAGGTCTCCCCCAAGGTTTTCGGATTGGCACAGCCGACCTGGAGTGCCGTCTCCCCTCCCTCATTGGTGCTGCTCATCGTCAACGGGAGCACGGCGGCGATATGCTTCTCCTTAGAGACGGTGGATGCACTATGGGTCGGCTCGGACGAGGGAGCTAGACATGCAGAAGGAGCGGCAGGCTTCGCTTTTTCAGCCGCCATCGGAGACGGGTCCGGGAAGAAGTTGGTGGATCTCGAAGCGCTTTGAGCAAGGAAGAAGGGGATCTGGAGCAAGACGAAGGGAAGGCAATGAACGCTCAGCGGCAGGCGCCAGCCTTTTGTCAGACAAGGGCGGTTGCCGAGGCAGCATGGGGAAGCGGAGACGCCCATGTCCCACCAAGCGCCACGTGTTGACCGAGGCCGTAGGCGGTTGGGGCCCGCGGCGCTTCGCCCTTGCTGTCGGTGTCAAAACCGGTGGATCTTGGGTAGGGGGTCCCGAACTCTGCGTCTAGGATCGATGGTAACAGGAGACGGGGGACACTATGTGTTACCCAGGTTCGGGCCCTCTCTATGGAGGTAATACCCTACTTCCTGCTTGATTGATCTTGATGAATATGAGTATTACAAGAGTTGATCTACCACGAGATCGTAATGGCTAAAGCCTAGAATCCTAGCCTGTATGACTGTGGTAATGAATATATCCTTTCCGGACTAACCCCTCCGGTTTATATAGACACCGGGGGGAATCTAGGGTTACATAGAGTCGGTAACATAAGAAGGAATCTTCACAGTCGGTCGCCAAGCTTGCCCTCCATGCCAAGTAGAGTCCAATCCGGACACGGGTACAGTCTTCGACCTTCATGTCTTAACAGCCCATCAGTCCGGCCCATGGATTACAGGCCGGCTTCCCGAGGACCCCTTAGTCCAGGACTCCCTCACTTGCCCCTTGGCTTCGCCTCGAAGCCAAGACTGAGCGCGCCTTGGGCCCAGGGGTTACTGTCTGTGTTCTAGGAACTGGGGTACCCAGATATGCCTACCTGCGGCCCATAGTGTGGCTTCATCGACAGCCTGGTACGGCCCACCTTCAGCATCAACAACACAAGACCCTCGCGAGGGGCCAAGCCTCGCGAGGCGGAGCAGGGATTTCTATGCAAGCCCTCACCTCTTGAGGTTCGGATGATGCAAGCCATGATGACCAAGGCCAGGCGGGCGCCTGGGGGCGCAATACAACAATTTCCTCTTTGGTGCTAAAGAGGCAAGCACAGGTGTGGAGTCCCGAAGAATCAGCCAAAGGTTTCCAATTCCATGCAAGAAGACCAGGACCGTCAGGACGGCAAGACGGAGGTCATCGCCGAGCCCACCATGGCGTCACGACCAGAAGCGTTGCATGCGAAGACCACCGAAGATAAGATGTACTATGCTACCTCTTGAGCATGCGTTGGTTCTCCCTTGAAGAGGAAAGTGTGATGCAGCAAAGTAGCGTAAGTATTTCCCTCAATTTTTTAGAACCAAGGTATCAATCCAGTAGGAGGCCACACGCAAATCCCTCGTACCTACACAAACAAATAAGAACCTTGCAACCAACATGATAAAGGGGTTGTCAATCCCTTCACGGCCACTTGCAAAAGTGAGATCCGATAGAGATGATAAGATAATATTTTTGGTATTTTTATGATAAAGATTGAAAGTAAAGATTGCAAAATAAACGCGGCATGTAAATAGCTCGTTGACGGGAGATTAATATGATGGAAAATAGACCCGGGGGCCATAGGTTTCACTAGTGGCTTCTCACAAGATAGCATAAGTATTATGGTGGGTGAACAAATTACTATCGAGCAATTGATAAAAAAGTGCATAATTATGAGAATATCTAGGCATGATCATGTATATAGGCATCACGTCCGTAACAAGTAGACCGACTCCTTCCTGCATCTACTACTATTACTCCACACATCGACCGCTATCCAGCATGCATCGAGAGTATTAAGTTCATAAGAACAGAGTAACGCATTAGGTAAGATGACATGATGTAGAGGGATAAACTCAAGCAATATGATATAAACCCCATCTTTTTATCCTCGATGGCAACAATACAATACATGTCGTTTTCCCTATTGTCACTAGGATCGAGCACCGCATGATTGAACCCAAAGCTAAGCACTTCTCCCATTGCAAGAAATATCAATCTAGTAGGCCAAACCAAACTTATAATTCAAAGAGACTTGCAAAGATAACCAATCACACATAAAAGAATTCAGAGAAAATTCAAATATTGTTCATACATAATCTTGATCATAAACCCACAATTCATCGGATATCGACAAACTGTAACATCCCAAATTTTCAATTTGGAATGTTATACATTAAGTCATCATGCATTACATATTTTCTTGCATTTTCCGATCCTAGAAATTTCACGCAACTCAAGGACCCTCGGAGAGAGTTGGAGATTTCGTTATTTTCATATTTGAGTTTTCTCAAATTTTGAAAATAGGATCATTTGACTTTATTTATTTTATCTTCAATTATTTCTTCTATCAAAATATGAGAGAGGGAATAAAATGACTTTCCCAAAATAAAGAAATAATGAAGATTCAAAAATATCAAATAAGATTTTTATTTTCGGAGTTTTTCACTTTTATTTGCCTTAGGGAAAAATGCGTGTTTTCAAAAATTGCATTTTGGCCCCGTGTTAAAGTTCATTTTGTTCGACTCATTTTTAGGAGTCGGGGAAAGTTTACTTTATTAATTTTGGAGTTCGTTTAGATTATTTTTATTTATTTTTTTGCGCGCGAAACCGTTTAAAAAAAAGGGAGCGCAGCGCCTTGGGCCAAAGGCCCAACCCGCCAAAGCCACCGGCCGGCCGAAGGCCACGGCCCTCGCACGCACCAAGGGAGCCAGGGAGCCCCAAGTTTCCTATTCTATTACAAATCCTAGTAGGATTTGATCCCGTTTTTTTTATTCCTAGGATTCCTAATCCTAATCTATTTCTGGTCCCCCACCCCAAGCAAAACCCCTCCCCCCCCCAATATAAATACCCACGCACCCCCCCTCCAACCCAGCAAATCAACTCTCCTCTCCTCCCCTCCTCCGCAGCAGCAGCAGTAGTGCCGCCGCCATAGCCGCCGCGCCGCCGCCCCTTGCCGCCGCCGCCCAACGCCGCCGCCGCCGGAGCCCCTCGCTTCCTCGAGGTACTAGCCCCGCGCCGCGTCACCTTTTCTTTTCCGTTCCGGTTTTCTAGATCGGTTTTCTAGATCGGTTTTCTAGATCGGTTTTCTAGATCGGTTTTTTTGATCGGTTTCCTAGATCGGTTTTTCTCGCCGGTTTTTCTTTCCGGTTTTGTTTAGCAATCGTTCGCCGGACCGTTCATCCTAACGAACGTGATCACCGGTTTATTCCCGGTTAACGAACGTCCGTTCATTCAACCGTTCGTCGTTTTCTTTCTCATCGGACTTATTCCGCTATTTTTACGATAGCGATTTCAGATCCGATTTTCTTTCTAGTCTATCTTCTCGCCGTTTATCGGAATCAGGTGATTCAAACGCCTGGAGTTTCATCTCGAAACCGCCGTTCCGATTAATCAACTTAAACAAAGTTTTGCTACTGTAAAATTTGACTTAGTTTCAACTTGCTAGAACCAAGTTGTTTTCTTTTGTCGTTTGACTTTCGTTGCTTTGTTTGATTCGATTCTTTTTGCAACTGTGGTTCTTAAGTTGAACTATCTGGTTAGATCTTTTATTCGAGATTTACCTGTGCATTAGATGAGTACTTATTGTATGCTTGTTGTTTGTCTGCGATAGATCACCCGGAGGCGCCGCTTGTTATTTGAATCTCTAGGTTTCATGGATCGTCGACAAGGCAAGTAACACTTGATCATACTTTTTCTACTACCCAGTTTTTATGCATTAGATCAATCCTCAAACACTTGCATGGTTAGGATCTAATTAAATTGTGGGATGGGAAGTAGATTGAGGTAGTACCTATTACCTGTTTTACTTATGAAACCTTGGGAGTTACTTCTATGTTTGCTTATTATGCCATGCTATGCTAGTAGACGTGGATTGGGTGAGTGAATATCCATGACAGATGTGAGATTGTAATTAAAGGTTTATTTAAGGTGGCAACTTAAACACACATCCGGGTGGATTGAGGCACCTGGTTTCTATCGAGGACTTACTGTTTTTCTTGGACCGCCACCCGTGCTCAAAGAGATCATAAGACTATTCAAACTAGAAACTTCCGTGTGCAGCCACAAGCCATTATGGGCTCGCATAGCTGAGTAAGTTGTGCGAACTCTTACGGGTAGACTAGCGTAAGTAGGGGTTGTAGGTTGGTATGGTCTACCCACAAGTAAGGTGCTAAGCGCTTACGAAGACTGTCTCGGTCATCCGCTTCTCAAACACCTGCGATCTGAGAAACCAAACGGAGGCGATCGAGTCTTGTGGGGAAAAGTCATAAACCTCTGCAGAGTGTATAAACTAATCATGATTAGCCGTGTCCCCGGTTATGGACATCTTGAGTATCTAGTACTTGAATATCATGTGAATCTCAACATGTTACCCTAATTAATATTGTTGGGTTTTTAATGAGTACTTTTAATTGGGATTGAGGATGCTGTCAACCATTCTCGATGTTTAACAACCACCATGTTAGTTAAATAAATGTATTCCTTTGCAGTAGGGAAAAAATAGCTTTATGCAAAACTGTAACCATAGAGCTTTTCCACCAACCATATATGCATGTAGTACAGGCTTATTCCTTCATTACTCTTTATGTGTTACATTGCCAGCATATTCCATATGTCTTTGACCCGGTCGGCTGCAACTTTCATGTTGCGGACTTTTCGCAACGACAGTAAGGTGCTTTAGGTCGTGGTTCTATACTCAGTGATGCCGATGGAGTTGATGGACTCACTTATCTTCCAAGCCTTCCGCTGTTATCGTTATTAGATGGCCTTAAGCCATATTTATTGTAATAAGTCCTCTTTTGGACAACGATGTAATAAGTGTGTGATTGCTACTCTGTTATAAATCCTTGAAATCTTGTGTGGTGTCGGCATTACGATCCAGGATGACGCTTTCGAGCACGGATCCTTGATCCATTCGGTCGGGTCGCCATGAGATGGTATCGAGCACACGCTGACTGGTATGAGACACGACCACTAAGTTAAAGCCATAGATCACTACTCTCTTCTCATTTTCTAACTCCTCATCTTTTCTACCTTTTAGGATGAAGGACGCCAAGATCAAGTACACCCAACCGGATGAAGGCACACCTTTTGGATTTCACTTGAAGGAAGTCACCAAGTACACCGAACATTGGGCTACCAAGTTTCAAGGGACTTTCAACGCCACTCTGCTGAAGAGGAGCTATTTGGAAGATTCAAGCTCACGTTACGGGAAGGAAATTCGCCCCAATCACCAAGCCTATAGATAGTGTTTTCATTGCACCAACACAGAGTCTGGAAAGAGCATGGCAGCTCATATCACCATGGGACGCATTGGAGAAGTTTACCAAGAAGACCTCAAGGACACCATCTATCGATTTGTGGACGCCTTGAGATGAACAATGGGAGATAGTCAACACCAAGAAGGATAGATCCATTGCAGCTTTCATCCAGGAGTTAAACCAACACATTCGACGCCAGGAGAACCAGATGTGCAATGATATGATCGAATTGAAGAATGCGAAGGGAAGGATCATCGAACTTAAAGGAGAACTGAAGTCTACACGTAAGGACTACATGGACGAGATAGTAGCTTTAGCAAGACACAATAACGATCTTAAGTATGAGATTGAAGAACTCAAGAAGAAATTGGCGCTCAAGAATGAAGACAAGTACGTCGGTTGTCCAAGCGACTACATCAACATCGACGACACCGATTCGGATCCAAGTGAACCCGACTTTGAAGACGAAGCGAGGCGTACATCATGGAGTCTTCCATCGGTTCAAATTAGTAGATGACCCCCACATATTAGTAGTATTCCCCCCCATGTAACATTTTAGTTCACGCACTTTTGCGATAGTTAGATCGTTGTAAGCCCTTTGTTTGAATTGAATGAAGTGATTTTGTGTGCATTTGCTCATATACATTTGGGTAGTGTTTCTCCTTAGACCCACTCTATTCTTAATTTCTCGTCTTTTCTAAACCCATCAGATGCCTCCGAGACGCGACCCGGGTTTGTTTTTCCGCCAGAGATCACCCAGTTGATCCAGCAGCGTAACACTTTGATCCAAACATTGGAGCGAGAATCAAGGCAACAACCACAACACCCCACCGCCACCACCTCCTGTTGTCCATCTGGCTCGTTTCTTAAGGCTGAACCCGCCGGTGTTTTCCAGTAGCACCGAGCCGATAGTAGCAGATGATTGGCTCCGTAAGATAGGGAGGGAGTTGACCACTGCAGGATGTACAGATGGAGAGAAGGTGAAGTTTGCACCAGCTTGAAGGACCCGCGGCATGGTGGGAGAATTTTACAGCCACTTACCACCTGTAGACACCGTCACATGGGATCGGTTTGACAAGCTTTCCGCCTTGCCCATGTCTCGGCAGGAGCTATGGCCATGAAGAAGAGTGATTTTCGCAACTTACGCCAAGGAGGAAGGACTGTTGGCGATATGTGGATGATTTTAGTAAGTTAGCATGTTATGCCCCGGATAGCGTTACTCTGGATGCAGCTAAGCGGAGAAGTTTCGGAAGGACTGAATGATGAGTTAAGCATGCAGTTGATGGTAGCAAGTTTCAATAACTGCCAGAGTTGGTAGACCGTGCCCTCATGATTGAAGGAAAGCAGCAGCAAATTGAGAACCGCAAGAGGAAGTATGGGCTGAAGTATAACTCGAGCCAATGAAGCCCCATTATACCCCTAAGCAGGAGTTCGGTTTGAGCATACCCATGGAGGAGGAAACTTCGCACAACCATAATGGCACCAAGAATGGGAGCGGGAATGGAGGAAGCAATGGATGTAACCGCACCACACCATCAACCCCAACCAAGGTAGACTGAGCCACATCACTTGCTTTAAGTGCCGCAAGATCGGGCATTATGCAAATGACTGTCGTATAGGCCAGAATGGAAATGGCAATGGAAGCTCGAAAGAAGCGAACCCTTTCAGCGAGGGACGGTGAACCACATTGATGTGGAGGAGATTGAAGATCAGCCCGATGCAAGATGTCGGTAAGTTTTTGGTTAAGTCATTTCTTGTAGTTGTTCTTTTAAATCTTTGGTGCATCGCAATCATACATATCAAGGCGATATGTGCATAAGTACAAATTACCAACCCAACCCCTTAGGTCACCCATGCTCCTAACCTCACCCGAGGCAGAATACATGGCTAGTATATGGTGTGATCGACCGCCATTAAGGATTGGACACTATGTTTTCCCTCGGACCTAATAGTTACGGAATCCCAAGGATTGGATGTGATATTAGGCATGGATTGGTTATCGAAGTATGGAGGGAACATAGATTGCGCCACTAAGTCAATTTTGCTTACCACCCCAGAAGGGAGGAGGATCAAGTATGTATCACGGCATGAGCCGAGGAGAGCACAAGTAAATTCCTTATCAGGAGTTGTGCAGGAAGAGGTGCCAGTGGTGAAGGATTTCCTTGATGTATTTCCTGAGGAATTGCCAGGAATGCCACCGGATAGAGACATTGAGTTTTTGATTGAGCTTTTGCGGTCTGGGCCCAATATCGAAGCGACCATACATGATGCCCGCACAGGATTTGGCGGAAATCAAGAAGCAGATTAAGGAGCTATTGGATGAAGGTTATATACGCCCAAGTTCTTCGCCTTGGGGATCACCCGTAATTTTAGTGGAGAAGAAGGATGGATCATTAAGGATGGTTGTTGATTATCGTGGATTAAATGAAGTAACAATCAAGAACAAGTACCCACTACCAATGATAAATGATTTGTTTGATCGTTTGCAAGGAGCTAAAGTGTTTTCCAAGATCGATTTGCGATCAGGGTACCATCAGTTGAAGATTCGAGAATGGACATACCTAAGACAACATTTACCACGAGATATGGATCTGTATGAATATACCGTTATGTCATTTGGACCGACTAACGCTACCGCCTATTTCATGAACCTGATGAACAAAGTGTTTATGGAATTTTTGGATAAGTTAAATCGTGGTGTTCATAGATGATATTTTGGTTTTCTCGAGGAATGAAGAGGAACATAAGGAACATTTGCGATTGGTTTTGGAGAAACTAAGGGAACATCAGTTATATGCCAAGTTTAGCAAATGTGAATTTTGGCTAAAGGAAGTTGGATTTCTTGGACATGTTATATCCGGAGAGGGGATAGCAGTTGACCCCACAAAGGTTGAGACCGTAACCAAATGGGAAGCACCAACGACAGTTGGAGAGATCCGGAGTTTCCTTGGACTCGCAGGATACTACCGAAGATTCATTGAGAATTTCTCAAGGATTGCAAAGCCTATGAAGGAATTGTTGAAGAAGGATACCAAGTTCATATGGACTGAGGATTGTGAGGCAAGTTTTCAGGAGTTGAAGAAAAGATTGGTTACCTCACCAATGTTAGTTTTGCCAGATCAGACCAAGGATTATGAGGTGTATTGCGACGCTTCACGTCGAGGACTTGGAGCAGTGCTTATGCAGGAAGGAAGAGTTGTTTCGTATGCTTCACGACAGCTTAAGCCTCATGAGTTGAATTATGCCACACATGATTTGGAGTTAGCAGCCGTTGTGCATGCATTGAAGACCTGGAGACATTTTCTCATTGGAAATCATTGTGATGTGTACACGGATCACAAGAGTTTGAAGTACATCTTCACGCAGAAGGATTTAAATCTCGACGGAGGAGATGGTTGGAGCTTATTAAGGATTATGATATGAGATTGCATTATCACCCGGGAAGGCTAACGTTGTAGCGGGCGCATTGAGCCGTAAGAGCCACGTCAATACACTAATGGTGGGAGGAATACCCAAGGAGTTAGCCGAGGACCTTCGAGAGCTATGTTTGGAAATAGTTCAAAGGCTATGTAGAGGCATTGGAGATTCATCTATGTTGATGGACAAAATCGGAGAAGCTCAAAAGGCGGATAAGGAAGTTGCCTCTATAAAGGAGAAAATGAGCGAAGGAAAAGCTAAAGGGATTTCGTGAGGATGAGCACGATACCCTATGGTTTGAGGACCGTGTGTATGTGCCAAATGACCCGGAGATCGTGAAGTTGATTACGCAAGAGGCACATGATTCACCATATTCGATTCACCACTGGAAATACCAAGATGTATTTGGATTTGAAGAATACTTTCCGTGGACCGGAATGAAGAAAGATATTGCGAGTATGTAGCAGTTTGTGATGTATGTCAAAGGGTGAAGCGAGAACATCGAAGCGGCGAGATTATTGCAGCCATTGCCAATACCGAATGGAAGTGGGATAAACTAGGCATGGATTTCATCACAGGATTGCCAAAGACTCGTTCAAAGCTATGACTCGATTTGGGTTATAGTCGACCGGCTTGACGAAGGTAGCTCATTTCATTCGATCAAGACTACCTATAGCGATTGCTAAGTTGGCAAAGATATACATGACCAGAATTGTGTGTTTACACGGAGTTCCGAGGAGTATAGTATCGAGATAGAGGAACCCAATTTACCTCAAAGTTTTGGAATCGGTTGCACGAAACATTAGGAACCAGATTAGAGTTCAAGATCTGACTTTCCACCCACGCAGACGGATGGACGGTGAGAGAGTCAATCAGATTTTGGAGGATATGCTGAGAGCTTGTGCACTAGACTATGGATCTAGTTGGGAGGATAACTTGCCGTATGCAGAGTTTTGCTATAACAACAGTTACCAAACCAGCTTGAAGATGGCACCTTTCGAGGCTTTATACGGAAGGAGGTGCAGGACACCGTTATCATGGGACGAAGCTGGAGACCGTCAGTTGTTTGGACCAGATTTGATCAAGGAGTCTGAACAGAAGGTTAAGTTGATTCGCGATAGGCTCAAGATAGCCCAGTCCAGACAGAAAAACTATGCGGATTCAAAATGCAAGGCGATAGAATATGAAGTTGGAGACAGAGTTTATCTTAGAGTATCCCCACTTCGAGGAGTTAAGCGTTTTGGAGTTAAAGGAAAGTTAGCACCACGTTTCGTTGGACCGTATAAGATTTTGCAACGCATGGGAGAAGTTGCTTATAAGCTGGAATTGCCAGAGGGACTGTCAGGAGTTCATGATGTATTTCATGTTTCTCAGCTGAAGAGATGTCACGCCGAGATGGCGGAAGTACCTTTAAGAGATACAGTGCCACTTGAAGCAATTCAGTTAAAGGATGAATTAACATATGAGGAGAAACCAGTCAAGATTCTCGATTATGCCAGCCGAGTTACTCGCAGCAAGGTTATCAAGTTTCGCAAGGTTCAGTGGAGCCACCACACTGAGGATGAAGCCACCTGGGAAAGAGAAGAATATTTGCTCAAGGACCACCCTCACCTATTTTCTAGCCAACCCGAATCTCGAGGGCGAGATTCATCTTAAGAGTAGGTTTGTAACATCCCAAATTATCAATTTGGAATGTTATACATTAAGTCATCATGCATTACATATTTTCTTGCATTTTCCGATCCTAGAAATTTCACGCAACTCAAGGACCCTCGGAGAGAGTTGGAGATTTCGTTATTTTCATATTTGAGTTTTCTCAAATTTTGAAAATAGGATCATCTGACTTTATTTATTTTATCTTTAATTATTTCTTCTATCAAAATATGAGAGAGGGAATAAAATGACTTTCCCAAAATAAAGAAATAATGAAGATTCAATAAAAATATCAAATAAGATTTTTATTTTCGGAGTTTTTCACTTTTATTTGCCTTAGGGAAAAATGCGTGTTTTCAAAAATTGCATTTTGGCCCCGTGTTAAAGTTCATTTTGTTGAATCATTTTTAGGAGTCGGGGAAAATTTACTTTATTAATTTTGGAGTTCGTTTAGATTCTTTTTATTTATTTTTCTGCGCGAGAAACCATTTTGCCGCCGCCGCCCAACGCCGCCGCCGTCGGAGCCCCTCGCTTCCTCGAGGTACTAGCCCCGTGCCGCGTCACCTTTTCTTTTACGTTCCGGTTTTCTAGATCGGTTTTCTAGATCGGTTTTCTAGATCGGTTTTCTAGATCGGTTTTTTTGATCGGTTTCCTAGATCGGTTTTTCTCGCGGTTTTCTTTCCGGTTTTGTTTAGCAATCGTTAGCGGACCGTTCATCCTAACGAACGTGATCACCGGTTTATTCGGTTAACGAGCGTCCGTTCATTCAACCGTTAAATCGTTTTCTTTCTCATCGGACTTATTCCGCTATTTTTACGATAGCGATTTGAGATCCGATTTTCTTTCTAGTCTATCTTCTCGCTCGTTTATCGAATCGGGTGATTCAAGCGCTGGAGTTTCATCTCGAAACCGCCGTTCCGATTAATCAACTTAAACAAAGTTTTGCTACTGTAAAATTTGACTTAGTTTCAACTTGCTAGAACCAAGTTGTTTTCTTTTGTCGTTTGACTTTCGTTGCTTTGTTTGATTCGATTCTTTTTGCAACCAGGGTTCTTAAGTTGAACTATCTGGTTAGATCTTTTATTCGAGATTTACCTGTGCATTAGATGAGTACTTATTGTATGCTTGTTGTTTGTCTGCGATAGATCACCGGTCTTGCCGCTTGTTATTTGAATCTCTAGGTTTCATGGATCGTCAGCAAGGCAAGTAACACTTGATCATACTTTTCTACTACCCAGTTTTTATGCATTAGATCAATCCTCAAACACTTGCATGGTTAGGATCTAATTAAATTGTGGGATGGGAAGTAGATTGAGGTAGTACCTATTACCTGTTTTACTTATGAAACCTTGGGAGTTACTTCTACGTTTGCTTATTATGCCATGCTATGCTAGTAGACGTGGATTGGATGAGTGAATATCCATGATGATGTGAGATTGTAATTAAAGGTTTATTTAAGGTGGCAACTTAAACACACATCCTGGGTGGATTGAGGCACTGGTTTCTATCAGGACTTGCCTGTTTTCTTCGGACCGCCACCCGGGCTCAAAGGGATCATAAGACTATTCAAACTAGAAACTTCCGTGTGCAGCCACAAGCCATTATGGGCTCTGGCATAGCTGAGTAAGTTGTGCGAACTCTTACGGGTAGACTAGCAGATGTAGGGGTTGTAGGTTGGTACGGTCTACCCACATGTAAGGTGCTATCGCTTCTGAAAGACTATGTCTCGGTCATCCGTTTCTCAAACACCCTGCAGTACGAGAAACCAAACGGAGGCGATCGAGTCTTGTGGGGAAAAGTGCGCAAACCTCTGCAGAGTGTATAAACTAATCATGATTATCCGTGTCCCCGGTTATGGACATCTTGAGTATCTAGTACTTGAATATCATGTGAATCTCAACATGTTACCCTAATTAATATTGTTGGGTTTTTAATGAGTACTTCTAATTGGGATTGAGGATGTTGTCAACCATTCTCGATGTTTAACAACCACCATGTTAGTTAAATAAATGTATTCCTTTGCAGTAGGGAAAAACTAGCTTTATGCAAAACTGTAACCATAGAGCTTTTCCACCAGCCATATATGCATGTAGTACAGGCTTATTCCTTCATTACTCTTTATGTGTTACATTGCCAGCATATTCCATATGCTGACCCGTTTTCGGCTGCAACTTTCATGTTGCAGACTTTTCAGACGACGAGTAAGGTGTTTTAGGTCGTGGTTCTATACTCAGTGATGCCGATGGAGTTGATGGACTCACTTATCTTCCTAGTCTTCCGCCGTTATCGTTATTAGATGGCCTTAAGCCATATTTATTGTAATAAGTCCTCTTTTGGACAACGATGTAATAAGTGTGTGATTGCTACTCTGTTATAAAGCCTTCGAAGTACTGTGTGGTGTCAGCATTACTGATCCAGGGATGACGCCTGAGCACAGAGACTTGATCCATTCGGGTCGGGTCGCTACACAAACACACCTTAAAAAGAGTTACATCGAATAGATCTGTCACACCCTGATTTTCATGCCACAACACTTAAGCTAATATATCATGATAAAGTGTGGTTTGACAAAAACTCTTGCATCAATTGGCTTTTATTTGGAGTTGGTTTTCTCTCTATGTTTTTCTAGTGCTCTTTAAAGTCAACACAACTCCACCTTCTACACTTCATCTCCTTGCCCCAAACTTCTGCCCAATGATCATGCCATGTGTATAGAGCAATATAGTATTTTCTTACAAAAATAATTTGGCCAAATAGTATTTTCAAAAGTTAGCTTTCCAAAAACCCATGAATTGAGGTTTGCACTACAAGTACTTGATTTGGGGTCTGAAAAATCTTTCAAAAGGTATATTTGAAACCTATTAGATATAGGATTCCCATAAACCACAAAAATATAATTTTAAAAGTTATTTTCCTATTTTATTTAAAAGCTTATTCTTCAGGCCATAAATTATTTTATTGTTTTAAAAATATTTGACAAAAATCAGGGAAACTCAGTGGGCATATATTTCCCATATATAAGAGTTTCAACACATGGTCATGTTCAAAATATTGGACAAAACCTCCCAAAACCATTTCTGCCCATTTCAAGGATTTGAAATATTTCTACAGGAAATATTTTCATAAAGATCCAAGGAAAATCAAGCAAGTCACAAATGCATATTGTGATCACCTCGCAAAGCCTCATGTTAATCAAGGTCATTTTGGTTCACCAAAATGCCCCAAAACCCTCTCTGACCAGAATCAAATTTGAACAACTTTGTACTACCAACTTTCTCTCCTTGACCCCAAATTTTGTGAGCATGTTCACATGACCAAATGAGGCCACTACACCAAGTGGTTCATCAAGTGAAAGTGATTTGCTCAACTAGATCTACACAAGTTCATTTCTGCTAATTTCTAGGGTTTACAGAAGTTGCATTGGCAACTTTGCCCAAATGGACTCAACCTTGGTGGAACCTATTATTATCTCATGCCATTTGACCCTGTCAAGCCTCATGACAAGAGGAGTTCATCTTCTTGCCCAAACCAGCAACAAACACCTTCTGCCATTTTACTAAAACCCCTGTTTTGACCACTTCCACTTTTCTCCATGGCCTCAACTTTTTACCACAGCCCCTCCTAGACCTCTTCTACCTCCAGTAGCAATGGCTGCATCTCAGATCAATAAATGAGGGGTGAAACCACCTCTTTTACCTCTCTGGACAGCCCTTGCACCCCTCTTCCTCACCTCCCTCCTCACTCCAGTGGCCACCCAAGGCATCCAAGGCTTTCCCCCACATTCTTTACTCCTCCCTAGAGCTACCAGACATGCTTGGCTGTGCCCACTTTGCCAAAAAAATGGCATGCCGGCCATTTGCACGATCTGGAGCGCACTACAGTGCGCTCTCGCACTGTAGCCGCCCCCTTCCAACCGCCTCCGGCCACCTCGGGCCTCCCTAGCGCGCAAGACGATGCACCTCGACGTCTGCGACATGCCACGCCTCTGTCCCCCTCCTCTCTCCCCATCTCTCGCCCCTGCTCGCACTCGCGCTGGCCGCCCGAGCGCGCCAATGGCACGGCTCACACGCGCGAGGCTCTCTGGCCTTCCCCCGCTCTCTCCCTTAGCTCCCCTCGGCGTAGTCCACGACCAGCAACACCACAGGCACGGCACCAGCTCCTCCCGAGCCCTGTGGCAACGAGCAGGAGCTCGCCGGCGCACGGGTCCATGGCACCTCGCCGTTCACCTATTTAAGGGCCTCCCCAAGCCCTCCTCTCCTCACCACTCGCTCTCTCACTCCCCTAATCATCCCCCTGCACCCCCAGTTCCTTTCCAGAGCCGCCCGAGCTCGAGATCGAGCTCGAGCTCCGCCGCTTTGGCTCGTCGGAGTTCGCGAGGTACAGGCCATCCCTGGCCCTCATTCCTCTCGATCTGGAACCCCTGCAGCTCTCTGATCCTTTCCCCCTTGTTTCCCCTCTCTGTAGCGACCGAAACCGCCGCCGCCCGAAACCCCTCCGCCACGTGACCTCGTCGCCGGTGAACCAGGCCACCCCGGCGACCGGTTCCACCTCCACCCGAACGGCGACTCCGCCCTGAGCACGCCGGTGCCCTTGGATCGCCCTCGATCGACCACTGACGCCGGTGACCTCGCCTCCCTCTCGGCCCGAGGTTGAAGGCAGCGGCCGTGGGGCCCGTCGGTCGACCCACATCTTGTGACGGTGGGCCCCACCCGTCAGTTTAAAACGCTGCGTCTTGGCAGGCCGTTCGCTGCGTCGGCTCAAGGCGTACTTTTCCTTTACGCCTTCGACGTGGCAGCCTCGCGTGGGATGAAACCCATCTGGGACTGCTGCACTGTGGCCCTTCTGGCCCAGTTGCACAGTGCTGCTTCTCCTTTCTCTTTTTCTAGAAACATGCAAAAATTCCACAGGATTAAATATTAATCCAAATGCAATAATTCCAAGTCCCATATTTTTCTATAAATCCCACCTATTTAATGGTATAACTTTAACTCATGTCCAAACAACTTTTATGTACTGTTCATATTCAAATTCAAATTTGAATATATTTAAACCTCTCTAAAAATACATTCCTCATATTCTAGTACTCCAAATCAAAAACTAAACTTTCTCCTTCTTAGTTTTCACCCTAGTATTTAACAAAAATGAGTTGACATTTTTCTGAGCACTTTGGTTTTTCTGTTTTACTATTGCCTTATTTTTCTCGCTATTATTTTGCGATGATAGATTGCGTTGCCGACAAAGGAGTTGCACCAGAAAACCTTGAAGACCCAAGAAGACTTTGCTAAGCCAGGCAAGCAGCCCTTTGACCATGTCTATGAAACCCTTTTTATGCATGTCATATAGCACTTTTATTGCTTGCATCGGAGACCTGATGATGAGGTGACCACATGGGGTGGGTTGCCACCGATACTTCCTTGTTGATACTTGCATGGTGCATGACCCTACCTCCTTATGAGGGTTATGCCGGTGGGGGTAGATAGGATGCTAAAGTAGATGCACGCAAAAGGGCGGGTATATGCATGGTGATGGAGACAAAGTATTTTCAAAAGACTTTTCGAAAACCCCGTCGGGTGCCACTTATGCCCGAGGGAGATAATGAGATGGGTAACCACTTGATGACGAAGTGGTGTACCGAGGCAAGTGTGTGTGTTGTTTTGCAAAACGGATTAGATTTAAGATTTGTCGACTGTCCCAACCTTACATGCACAACCACTCTACCCTTGTATGGGCAAGGGCATTATTGATTACCTAGGCCGATACTAGCTTGGAGCCCACATTACTAGTGACGGGGGAGAGTTGGTGCTCTCTCTCAGGACGGGGTCGTGCCGGGTAGGGTGGCCTTGACTGTTTTCATAGGGCACCTGATACACTGTTGTGTCCCCTCTCGAATGTTACGATCTCGAGTGACTCTCGTATGATGTACATCGTGAGGATATGGAACAACGAGTGGACTCCTTGTTAGTGTCGTCTAGGGAAAGATAGTGATCGGGTGCTTACCCCGGGTACTTGAGGTACCGCGGGTCGTGGATGACACGGAAGTTCCCCGGATCTTGTGGGTAAAGTGTGCAACCGCTGCAGAGTGTAAAACTATTCGAATAGCCGTGTCCACGTTCAAGGACAGTTGGGCGGTGCTGCTTAAACTACGTCCAGAGTTTTACAAATCGTGTGTGTGTGTGTGTGTTCATAAAACTATTTGGGTTAAGTCAGATGGCTTGACACGATGATCGAGTTGGATTGGTGTCCAACTCCGCTTATGTTGATATCTGTAACTTGTTCATACGGATGTCTGTACTCTCATGATGCATACTTTACATGTTGGCAGATCATGTCATTGCACGCAAAACTAGCTTTCTGCAAACTACCTACTTGGTGTTATATCATTGCATTATTGTGCCTTGTTCCAATCATGGGTTGCTTGTGAGTACATTCAAAGTACTCATTGGCTTGCCACTGGTTATTTAATTGGCCAGGCATGGAAGAACCGGAGTTCGAAGAAGAGTTCTTTGGAGACGAACATGCGAACTAGGACGATTCCCAGTCAGAATGCCTGTAGGGTTAAGGCTGATGGCATGGGTTGTACTTATCGACGAAGAGTTTCTGCTGCTTAAGTTTATTTGGTGTTCAGCCCTTCTGGCTTTATCTATGTAAGACTTGACCATAATGGTCATAATTTGTGTAAGACGGAATGTATGGATGTAAGACTCTTGTTATTCAGCTTCTGTGTGTTCAGTGAGCATTGATCTCTGGGATCACTGTACACGTGCATTTGGTGATCACGACTTATGGGTCGGGGTCCCCATAGAGCTGGTATCAGAGCCATCCTGACTGTAGGAAGCCTTAGTTAGCATGGTCGTTAGTTAGGGTAAAACTATTTCCAAAACTACTACTAGTTTTCAAAACTATCTATACTTCTCTTCCCCTTCAAAACCTTTTGTCGCTAGAACCCTTATGCCCCTGACCACTGGATTCCATGTAATTCTCGTGGATAATCTAGGAGGAAGATGTCTTGCCAGACATTCACCCACATGTCCTAAACACAAGATTGGCGACACCACAACAAGACGACACCAACAGAAGATACATCCTCGAGGAATGAGGACACGAAGACCCTGGAGATGGTGACACCCTTGACACTGCCCCAAGATGATGCAACCTTAGCCTACGACAACCAGGGCATAGGATATGCAAGATCATGATATACATCGCTAATAGAGTAACCCTGTCACTACCCTTGTTGTATCGGCAACCATCGGTGGATGAGAACCTAGCCATTTGGTCCGCCTCACTATAGTGAGCAGGAAAACGGTTCTCTTCATTCCCCGCTCTCGGTGACGATATTGTCAACAATGTGTCCGATAGATTGGGACTCTATTATGCCTTGTTAATGTCATTGCATAAAGGAGTGCCACCTGGAACCGCCAACACCTTAAAAAGGCAAAAGTGATCGTCATGATTAAGAAGACAAAAGAAGATCAAGTCAATGCCATCCACGAGGAGCCACCTTCACCCCATCACCTCATCAGGAGAGAAGTTGTTGAAGATTCTTCAGGCTCAACCCAGATCGTTTCATCAAACAAGAGACGTAGCAACACCTGAGGAAAACTCAGAAGACTGCATGAGGCACAAGGCATGACTACTGAGTCCGAAAACCCCTAGGGTAGGATGAGTCGTGTACCCCCTATATGCAGTCGAGTCCGTATGATAGTTCGAATAGAACCATGATTGTGTGTTGCTTTTTTTTATTTGTTTGCGTTTTGATATAGGTCGCACTTTTGCCCTAGGCGACAAGTATGCAACTATATCACCTTCCTTACCTTGTTTCTTTTGTTTGGCCCTTTTTGCACCTGTTTGTTTGCACTTGCACTATAGGACCCCCTTTAGGCATTCCCCTCCTCTATGCTACCTCTCCCTCTCATCTCTCTCCTCAACTGAAGGCTAACAAGACAAGATACACCAAGGATTCTACTTTGGCAACCAACCAGCATCAAGACTTTTGCTACAACCTCCTCGACCAAGTGCAGCCCCTTAGAGTTATGGTTGCCCCTCAAGATTAGAGACCCATTCCTAGACCCTTGAGACTTCATAAGATACCGTAGCTCGAATCCTTAACCATGTGCTTAACCCACGTAATTGCAAGAGAACACATTAAGCCTCCGTAACCTTGCTTATCACTTTGGGTTCAATATGGAACTAGTGGACATAGTGAACGAGCACATTATCATCCTAAGATAGCACCAAAACTGACGATGCCGTAGGGAAGACCAATTTGAGGATATAGGAACAGAGGACAAATGACTTGATGAGTTTATATCAATGACTTTGAGGAATCATCCGAGACTATTTGGTGGATTATGAGGCTTCCATGTTGGTAGATGAACATGGTGGGATCATGATTGTAGAGTAGCATAGCTTTCATTACCCCTGAGTAAATTGGATTTATAGGACAATAATGATCGCAAGCTGAAACTCCTGGAAGTGCAAGGATTTGACTTGATCAGATGATATTGATAGGAGACAGTTGAAATTAAGTAAATAACTTGAGGGAAACATGTAGGATTCCTCGTTGGATAAGAGATTTGGATTGAAATAGGTGATCCTAGTTGAGTATAGATGCTGAGTAAGCCTGCAGGATTCGGAGTAAATTGGATTTAGACTGATGATCTTGATCGTGATACCATGTTCCTCGATGGACAATAAACTAGGAGATTGGAATTGATTTAAAGATCTATATAAGCTGGAGGTTGGAAGTTACTTGACCCCAATAATGGGAATTGGTGGACTAACTATAGTAAAGATACCCCTTTTCAAGTATTTGAGGATTATAGGACATCAAAAGGTCATGTGGAACACCATAAACATTGGATTTGTAGAATTAAATGGATTATGTAGTGATTGATGGAAGTTAATGGGCTGTTGGAGTTGATTCATAGGAAGGAAACAAGATCTTGGAGTGGCTTACGACGTGTTTCCTTAGGATAGAGGTGTTTTATCTTAGACCTTGGAAGAATAAATTTGAGCACTTGGATTGTCACGTTCAAGCTTAGCGACTTATATGTTCTACCCAGGGATTTTTAGGGGTAGACATACATATGAGTTTGGGGATTGTAGACATATATGATTTTGTTAGACCTCCTCTCGGGAGCCATGAGGATATGAATCACATGAGTGATGATTGGAGTTGACCTATACGAAATGATGCTTTCAGCGGTATAAGGTGGTCTATTTGGAGGACTAGATAGAACAATTGGCATCTCAGGAATTGTTCTCAAGGATAAGATGATAAACTTTCACTCGCACCCTAGAACCCTTGAAACCCTTAAGCCCTACAAAGCTACAACATGGTCGGATCATGACCATGGGACTTGACTCTAGATCGAGAACACCTTGGACCATACTCAACCGTGACCACCACTAATACCCCCAACCTACTTTATGTATCTCATGAACAAAGTCTTCATGGAGTGCTTAGACAAGATAGTTGTCATCATCATTTTGTGACCTACTTGTCCACCCGAAGACAGAAGAAGAGCCGTTCATCTAGTCAAGGAACATTTGAAGACCTCCATGCCAAGGAGGAAGAACTACACCCACCACCATCGTCAAGAAGTGAACTTTCTCGTCGAATACCAGGTGTATCTGCGAGCCACTTCTCTCAAGAGAACCAAGCATTTTCATGTCAAGAGAAACTCACACCAAGATTTATCAACCTTCTCCAAGATCACTGCAAGACGAAGAATAGACGGCTACCAGCTAGAATTACCACCTGAGCCACCCACTATGCACAACATTTTCCACGAGTCACAGCTTCGGAAGTGCTTCCAACATCCTAACCAACCCGATCCCTACAAGGACGCCGATCACCAAGCCATCGACCTCCAGCCCAATATGACTTACAGAAAGACCCCAATGGCAATATGGATCAAGCAGGATGTCATACACGAAGCCACGCCATCGAGTACTTCAAGGTTCAATGGAGCACCACTCGCAAGCACAAGCGGTATGAGGACAAGAAGACTACCCCGAATCCAGTTTTCGTATTCCTTTCCATGCCTAGTTTGGGAATCTCGGGGACGAGATTCTTGTAAGGGGGTTAGGTCTTTGACACCCTGATTTTCATGACACAACACTTAAGCTAATATATCATGATAAAGTGTGGTTTGACAAAAACTCTTGCATCAATTGGCTTTTATTTGGAGTTGGTTTTCTCTCTATGTTTTTCTAGTGCTCTTTAAAGTCAACACAACTCCACCTTCTACACTTCATCTCCTTGCCCCAAAATTCTGCCCAATGATCATGCCATGTGTATAGAGCAATATAGTATTTTCTTACAAAAATAATTTGGCCAAATAGTATTTTCAAAAATTAGTTTTCCAAAAACCCCTGAATTGAGGTTTGCACTACAAGTACTTGATTTGGGGTGTGAAAAATCTTTCAAAAGGTATATTTGAAACCTATTAGATATAGGATTCCCATAAACCACAAAAATATATTTTTAAAAGTTATTTTCCTATTTTATTTAAAAGCTTTTTCTTAAGGCCAGAAATGGTCTTTAATAGGGAAAAGATATTTTATTGTTTTAAAAATATTTAACAAAAATCAGCGAAACTCAGTGGGCGTATATTTCCCATATATAAGAGTTTCATCACATGGTCATGTTCAAAATATTGTACAAAACCTCCCAAAACCATTTCTGCCCATTTCAAGGATTTGAAATATTTCTACAGGAAATATTTTCATAAAAATCCAAGGAAAATCCAGCAAGTCACAAATGCATATTGTGATCACCTTACAAAGCCTCATGTAAATCAAGGTCATTTTGGTTCACAAAAATGCCCAAAAACCCTCTCTGACCAGAATCAAATTTGAACAACTTTGTACTACCAACTTTCTCTCCTTGACCCCAACTTTTGTGAGCATGTTCACATGAACAAATGAGGACACTACACCAAGTGGTTCATCAAGGGGAAGTGATTTCCTCAACTAGATCTACACAAGTTCATTTTTGCTAATTTCTAGGGTTTACAAAAGTTGAATTGGCAACTTTGCAGAAATGGACTCAACCTTGGTGGAACCTATTATTATCTCATGCCATTTGACCCTTTCAAGCCTCATGACAAGAGGAGTTCATCTTCTTGCCCAAACCAGCAACAAACACCTTCTGCCATTTTACTAAAACCCCTGTTTTGACCACTTCCACTCTTCTCCACGGCCTCAACTTTTTACCACAGCCCCTCCTAGACCTCTTCTACCTCCAGAAGCAATGGCTGCATCTCAGATCAATAAATGAGGGGTGAAACCACCTCTTTTACCTCTCTGGACAGCCCTTGCACCCCTCTTCCTCACCTCCCTCCTCACTCCAGTGGCCACACAATGCATCCAAGGCTTTCCCCACATTCTTTACTCCTCCCTAGAGCTACCAGACATGCTTGGCCGTGCCCACTTTGCCAAAAAATGGCATGCCGGCCATTTGCACGCTCTGGAGCGCGCTACAGTGCGCTCCCGCACTGTAGCCGCCCCCTTCCAACCGCCTCCGGCCACCTCGGGCCTTCCCAGCGCGCCAGACGATGCATCTCGACGTCTGCGACACGCCACGCCTCTATCCCCCTACTCTATCCCCTCTCTGCCTCGCCAGACATCGCTGGCTGGCACCAGCGCCAATGGCGCGGCTCACACGCGCGAGGCTCTCTGGCCTTCCCCCGCTCTCTCCCTTAGCTCCCCTCGGCGTAGTCCAGGCCCAGCAACACCAGACACGGCACCAGCTCCTCCCAAGCCCTGTGGCAACGAGCAGGAGCTCACCGGCGCATGGGTCCACGGCACCCCGCCGTTCACCTATTTAAGGGCCTCCCCAAGCCCTCCTCTCCTCACCACTCGCTCTCTCACTCCCCTAATCATCCCCCTGCACCCCCAGTTTCTTTCCAGAGCCGCCCGAGCTCGAGATCAAGCTCGAGCTCCGCCGCTTCGGCTCGCCGAAGTTCGCGAGGTACATGCCATCCCCGGCCCTCTTTCCTCTCTGGTCCTTTCCCCTTGTTTCCCCTCTCTGTAGCTGCCGGAAACGGCCAGAACCGCCGCCGCCCGAAGCCCCTCCACCGCATGACCTCTTCGCCGGTGAACCAGGCCACCCCGGCGACCGGTTCCACCTCCATCCGAACGGCGACTCCGCCCTGAGCACGCCGGTGCCCTTGGATCGCCTCGCTGTCGACCACAGCGACACCGGTGAGCTCGCCTCCCTCTGTGGCCCGAGGTTGAAGACAACGGCCGTGGGGTCCGTCAGTCAGCCTCACATACTGACGGGTGGGCCCCACCCGTCAGGTTTAAAATGCTGCCAGCAGCGTCTGGGTTCATTGCGTCGGTGAAGGCGTATTTTCCTTTACGCCTTCGACGTGGCAGCCTCGCATGGGCTGAAACCCATCTGGGACTACTGCACTGTGGCCCTTCTGGCCCAGTTGCACAGTGCTGCTTCTCCTTTCTCTTTTTCTAGAAACTTGCAAAAATTCCACATGATTAAATATTAATCCAAATGCAATAATTCCAACTCCCATATTTTTCTATAAATCCCACCTATTTAATGGTATAACTTTAACTCATGTCCAAACAACTTTTATGTACTGTTCATATTCAAATTCAAATTTGAATATATTTAAACCTCTCTAAAAATCCATTTCTCATATTCTAATACTCCAAATCCAAAACTAGGAATTTTCTCCTTCTTAGTTTTCACCCTAGTATTTAAAAAAATGAGTTGACATTTTTCTGAGCACTTTGGTTTTTCTGTTTATTATTGCCTTATTTTTCTCGCTATTATTTTGCGAAGATAGATTGCTTTGCCGACGAAGGAGTTGGACTAGAAAACCTTGAAGACCCAAGAAGACTTTGCTAAGCCAGGCAAGCAGCCCTTTAACCATGTCTATGAAACCCTTTTTATGCATGCCATATAGCACTTTTATTGCTTGCATCGGAGACCTGATGATGAGGTGACCACATGGGGTGGGTTGCCACCGATACTTCCTCGTTGATACTTGCATGGTGCATGATCCTACCTCCTTATGAGGGTTATGCCGGTGGGGGTAGATAGGATGCTAAAGTAGATGCACGCAAAAGGGCGGGTATATGCATGGTGATGGAGACAAAGTATTTTCAAAAGACTTTTCGAAAACCCCGTCGGGTGCAACTTATGCCCTAGGGAGCTAATGAGATGGGTAACCACTTGATGACGAAGTGGTGTACCGAGGCAAGTGTGTGTTTTGTTTTGGAAAATGGATTAGATTTAAGATTTGTCGACTGTCCCAACCTTACATGCGCAACCACTCTACCCTTGTATGGAAAAGGGCATTATTGATTACCTAGGCCGATACTAGCTTGGAGCCCGCATTACTAGTGACGGGGGAGAGTTGGTGCTCTCTCTCGGGACGAGGTCGTGCCAGGTAGGCCGGCCATGACTGTTTTCACAGGGCACCGGATGCACCGTTGTGTCCCCACTCGGATGTTACGATCTCGAGTGAGTCTCGTATGATGTACATCGAGAGGATATGGAACAACGAGTGGACTCTATGTTAGTGTTGTCTAGGGAAAGACAGTGATCGGGTGGTTACCCAGGGTACTTGAGGTACTGCGGGTCGTGGATGACACGGAATTTCCCCGGGTCTTGTGGGTAAAGTGTGCATCCTCTGCAGAGTGTAAAACTATTCGAATAGCCGTGTCCACAGTCAAGGATAGTTGGGCGGTGCTGCTTAAACTACGTCCAGAGTTTTACAAATCGTGTGTCTGTGTTGATAAAACTATTTGGGTTAAGTCAGATGACTTGACACGATGATCGAGTTGGATTGGTGTCCAACTCCGCTTATGTTGATATCTGTGACTTGTTCATACGGATGTCTGTACTCTCATGATGCATACTTTACATGTTGGCAGGTCATGTCATTGCACGCAAAACTAGCTTTCTGCAAACTACCTACTTAGTGCTATATCATTGCGTTATTGTGCCTTGTTACAATCATGGGTTGCTTGCGAGTACATTCAAAGTACTCATTGGCTTGCCACTGGTTATTTAATTGGCGAACGCGGAAGAACCGGAGTTCAAGAAGAGTTCTTTGGAGACGAACATGCGAACTAGGGCGTTTCCGGTCGAGAATGCACCGTAGGGTTAAGGCAGATGGCATGGGTTCTACTTATCGACGAAGAGTTTACGCTGCTTAAGTTTATTTGGTGTTCAGCCCTTGTGGCTTTATCTATGTAAGATTTGACCATAATGGTCATAATTTGTGTAAGACGGTATGTATGGATGTAAGACTCTTGTTATTCAGCTTATTTGTGTTCAGTGAGCATTGATCTTTGGGATCACTGTACACGTGCATTCGGTGATCACGACTTATGGGTCCGGGTCCCCACAAGATCTCCAAGAAGATCGAGGAGAACTTTGTATTGAGATCCTAAGAGAGGGAAGAAGCCACATAGCTAATAACTATGGACCAGAAGGTCTGTGGTAAACTACTCACACATCATCGGAGAGGCTATGGTGTTGATGTAGAAGCCCTCCATGATCGATGCCCCCTTGAGGCCTTAGGAAAAAGGCCCCAAGATGGGATCTCACGAATTACAGAAGGTTGCGGCGGTGGAAATAGGGTTTCGTGGTGCTCCTGGATGGTTTCGGGGTACGTAGGTATATATAGGAGGAAGAAGTAGGTCGGTGGAGCCACGAGGGGCCCACAAGGGTGGGGGCGCGCCTAGGGGGCATGCGCGCCTCCCTGCCTCGTGGCCACCTCGTTGGCTTCTTGACATCCACTCCATGTACTCTGGATCACGTTTGTTCCAAAAATCACGCTCCCGAAGGTTTCATTCCGTTTGGACTCCGTTTGATATTCCTTTTCTGCCAAACACTGAAATAGGCAAAAAAACAGCAATTTGCACTGTGCCTTGGGTTAGTAGGTTAGTCCCAATAATAATAATAAAGTGTATAATAAAGCCCATTAAACATCCAAAACAGAATATATAATAGCATGTAGCAATAAAAAATTATAGATACGTTGGAGACGTATCATACTAGTTGTCTCCCTTCAAATTTGGCTATTGTGGTATCCCTTCCTGCCTTCATTTTGGGGGAAGAGGACCGAGGCCACTATAAGTAGCGCCTAGCCACCACCATAGAAAGGGAAGGGATCATTCCGACCATCCTCTCCCTCACCAGCTCAAGAACACACCTCCTGAGGTTGTTCTTCTACTGTACTAGTTCATCCTCAGCCCACCTTAAGTCCAATCCACCACAAAGCAGGAGTAGGGTTTTACACCGCAACGTGGCCCAAACCTGGGTGAACTGCTATGTCCCATTTCCTTCCTGTTCATTGAGATAGGCTGTGAGATCGGTGAGAGGCAGACTAGGGAGGTCGAGTTCTTCGCAGGCACCCAGAGTTCGAATCTATCCAGGGTCTGCGGAGCCCGAAATCTGACAAGCGCCGGTGACGGGCATTCGTAGATGCAGACGGGCACGAGGCATTTGCAGGGCGCGAGCGGACACACGCTCTGGTAATTGACGAGCTTGTGGTAAGTGACATAGAGCCCACAGCCTTCGTGCGGGCACTCCACCCTCACAAGGGGAGGACGGCATCCATCGCCTTGTTCCGCATGTCGAAGCCACCGCCCTTCGCCGCCACATCGCTGCTGGTTCCCGGGCGCTTCGCCACGCGGTAATGCCTTGAGCAGTGCCCTCCTGCCTTGCACAAATCAATCGAACAACACATTAATAAAGAAACCTACACCTTGCTCGATCAACCGAATGGACGAGGTGTATTCAAACGTCATACACTGGAGGCTTCAAGGGGGGAGGCACAAGGGGTAGTGGAGCAAGGTGAGGTCCATAGAGACCATAGAGAGCCCCATCGTCGGTTCCTATTCTATAGGCATGATCTTGCCCTCCTCGTGCACAACCATCACTCGCTTTAGGGCCGGGGCATTACAAAGTTTTACCATCACATATTCATACTACTTCAAGGTGTATTAAATCAACACATGCAAGTATCAAAAGGAAAGTCACGACATGCATGCATGCATTGTAATTAATGCATCGATAAACTTAAATTATTGAAATATATCAAGTGCACTGCTTTGATGTGTCGCGTCAACTCGTACAACAAGGAGAAGTTTGATTACAATGCCCTCTCCCTCGCTCATGAGTGTGGTGGCTCGTAGGACTAGGAGAAGATTTCGCTACATGCTCTCCTACCCGCACGCGGTGGGCATGTAGCAGTTCATTCGGTGTCAGATGGCCAGAAGCGTACTGTAGTACTCCACTGCAGTAGTACCATTATTGTTCGACTTCTCTAAGAGGCGAAGAGCCAAGCGCAACCCGGACACTCGTGTGGCAGTTTCATGTGTAGGGGAGGTATAGTGACATAGTCTAGGATAGTTTGTATCGTGCCTCTAAGCTTAAAATCGTTGGGGTCGACTCCATGCTATGAGGCCATCTCGAAGAATTTTTTAATTAAAATAATCTGTGTCATCCTGGTGATTGTAGTTTGCACGCTTATCCGGTCAAGATAGGAATATTTATTTTAATTTGTGGTGGGGTAAATGTTAGAGGTTGCAGCAAATATATTGTACACTACGGGTCTTTTAGCCAAGTTTAGAGGCAACCATGTGGGTCCAGTGCTATGATGTGTCGCGTCAACTCATACAACAAGGAGAAGCTTGATTTTACTAATACACGCCCTCTCCCTCGCCCATGCGTGCGGTGGCTCGCAGACAAGGACATGCTTTTACTAGCTATCCTCCCCGCACGCGGTGGACGGACATGTAGCAGTTGATTCGGTACTGTAGAAGTAGTAACATCATTGTTCGTCCTCTCGAAGAGGCGAACAGCCAAGCGCAACCCGGACATGGCAGTTGCGGACGATTGCATGGCACTCTTTGTGTAGGGGTGGGGCGTGGTGCGGAGCCTTGGAGCACGCATATAGCCAGGCTCTTGCATGAGACAAAATTGCCATGTAAGCAGGCTATAAGCCCACTATTGTAGTTGCTCTTAATAGTATAGCCCTATAATCCAGAAAGGAGGGACTACTCCCTCCGTTCCTAAATACTCCCTCCGTTTTTATTTAGTGCTTGTATTAGCTTTGGTAAAAGTCAAGCTTTATAAACTTTGACCAAGTTTATAAATAAATATATTAACATAAGCAATAACAAATCAACACGATTAGATTTACTATTGAATGTACTTTCACATCACATATATTTGTTATGATAAATGTTTATATTATTTTTTGTAAACTTGTCAAACTTTATGAAAATTTCACCTCAGTCAACTCTAATATGCAAAGTAAATTAAAATGGAGGGAGTATTTGCCTTTTTAGAGATTTCAACAAGTGACTACACCCTAAATGAGTACATACAGAGCAGAATGAGTGAATCTACACCGTAAATAAATACGTAGTTCTCTAATTTTCCACTCCGCCATGCTCGCGGTGCACAATATTGAGTATAGTACTACTGACTAGTCTCTTTTTGACATGCATTTAGTTTGATACGGCTTGAATGCCAACGAGGCAGAGGGTAGCGGTTCCCGAAAAGTTGAACTGTCAATGATGCCTCCGCATTCAATTAGCATGCAGAGGTTGGAGAAGCAGTACGGAGCCAGCACGATGTGAATGCAACGCAGTTTGGACTCTCATATAAAGGAGCCCCACCACTCCAATCCATCTACTCTTAGTCTCTGCGCAACACTACCCACTCCAATCCAAGACCAAGACCAAGTAACTAGAAGACACAAGCACCCATGGCGTCGATGGACGCGACTGGCAGTCGGATGTGCCGGAGTGTCCAAGACACCGACCTGCGGCCCTGCACCGTGCAGCATTTCCAGACGGTGCTAGCGACCGCTGGCATCATAGCCCTCGTCGACACCGGCTTCGCCTCTGGCATGTGCCAGATGATGATCGACTCCATCCACAAGTTCACCGCCATCAACAAGGGCGCGGACGACCTTGTCGTACCGGCTTCGTCGTTGATGGATGCATCTTTCTTCTTGCCTCCTGTAACCAGCACTGCATCGCCTTGTGGCCTTGATGTTTTATTAGTGTATGGCATTTTTATTCCAGTCATAAATGACATGTGTGATCCCTTGCTCTTATTTGGCGTTAATGATATGTAGTGTCACTGTCTTCGACCTGTTGTACTACCTAGGTCCTAGTTTATTAGTCCCATTTATAATTTTTGCTAAATTTTGACCAAAGATTTAACTGACAAAATGTTAGTGCATGTCAACAAAAATTATATCATTTGATTTGTATCTGAACATAGTGTTCAATGATATAATTTTGGTGACATGCATGAACCTTTTGTTAGTCAAATTTATGGTCAAAATTTGGCACCGATTATGATGGGGAGCAATAAACCAGGACGGAGGTAGATTGGTCCGTCACCATCGTGTTATGTGTCTAATTTTGACTTCAGCGACCAAACCTACATAGAGGGAGTGCTGTATATATTTGTGCGACAACCAAACTTATATATTCAAAACTAAGCGTTACTACAAGTCACGAGTTCAAAATGAGAAAGTGGTATAAGTACAACATGCCTGTGCCGTACACGTCGCACCCACACACGGTCGCGGTGCACAATGTAGTAAATGACTAGTCTCTTCTTGACCCGCATTTACATTGATACGGCCTGAATGCCAATGAGGATAGGGTAGAGGTTCTCGAGACGTTGAACGGTCAATGATGCATCCTCAATTATCATGCAAAGGGAATTAATTGGAAAAGCATAATAGAGCCAGCACAATGTGAATGCAACAGAGTTTGGACTCTCATGTAAAGGTGCCCCACCACTCCAATCCATCTACTCATAGTCTTTGTACAAACACGTTTTACTCCAATCCAAGACCAAGTGACCAGAAGCCACAAACACCTATGGAGGCGATGGACGCGAGCGGCAGTCGGCTGTGCCAGATCATCCAAGACGCCCGCCCGCGGCCCCGCACCATGGACCGTTTCCAGATGGTGCTGGCGACCGCTGGCGTCATAGCCCTCGCCGACACCGGCTTCACCTCTTGCGTGGATGACATGATGGCCCGCTCCATCCGCAAGTTCACCGCTGTCAAGAAGCACGCAGACGACCTTGTCGTACTGCTCCAGCCCGCTCGCCCAGGCTCCTCATTGCTTGCCACCCTCATTGGCCTCCATGGTGATGAACTCTTTCAAGCCCTGGTGGCCCTACAGGTGCCGGAGGTCGCGAGAAAGAATGTGCAGCACAAGGCCGCACTCGCCGCGCAGCGCCTCGCCATGCAAGAAACCACGACCTGTACATCCACTTCTACGAGGAAATCGTCTAGATAGGCCACTACAAGGCCAGCGAGGATAGAAAGACGTTGGCCTTCTTCCAGCGGCTGGAATCTTTGTACGCCATTGTTCAGAAGCACGTCGACCTGGCCACAAAAGCCGCTACTCCTTAGCCGCCGTTTGATGGGCCAGTGCCCCGAGTTGAGGAGGTGAACGTCGTCGATGGATGCATCTTTCTTCTTGCCTCCTGTAACGAGCGCTGCATCGCCTCATGGTCTTAATATTTTATTAGTGTATGGCATTTTTATTCCAGTGGTAACATTTTCACTGTAAGGTGGGGCCGTAGTTGAGCAAACCGACCATCGACAAATCCCCACCCTGTCCACCGGATGTCGGCTGAGTTAGAATTAGAAGAGAGAAACGAGGGAGAAGAGGTAGTTGTAGCACGGACGCTGTTGTCAGATGGGAGTGATGTTGATAGAATAGGAGTACTGAGTACTCCTACCTCTTTTTTGGGGAAAAAGTAGTCATACGTCTAGCACCACTAGTTGGCTGCGTGCGACCTATACATGTCATCACTTTAGGTCTATTTTTCGAACCGCAGCTACGCTTCATAGTACTACATATTTTTCACGTATTTATCCTAATATATATGCAACCATGCCGGCGTACTTTATATTTCAGACCTCATGAATTACATGCAAACCCCCCGCAGCAGAATAAATAAATAAATGAATTACGACATGCAAACCAGATTATTTTCATAGGAACATCATTAAATTTTGGACATAACACATTTATAAAAAAGCGACCGGACCTAAACCAGTCTAAGGTCCTCTTTGATTCGCAGGACATTAAAAACATAGGAATGGGCAAAGTATGATGGCGATGAACCGAGACAAGGAGGAAGAGGAGTAGTACTGTACATGCTACATACTGGACTGTAGCACATTGTTTCTTATGGCCATAGGCCATATCACCATATTGTTTTCTATGGCCTATCGCCTGCTGGTTCACTGGGCTGCCGTGGTTCGCTTTCCTCCGGCATGAGTAGTAGTACTAGTATATACACTATATATACCGCATGATTCTTTGCTCCTTCTTACATACTTCGCCGACATGTGGGAGTGCCAGCATCTGGCTCGATGTGTGATGCACCAAATTACAGTGGGGAATGGAAGGGGCACCACCCTGGTCGTAGCGCAATCGTTCATGACTATAGTGAGTAGTCATATCACAAGACCCTGTCTTTCCAGCAGTAACGCGCTGTCAAATCGCATAGCCCTACCTTTCCAGCAGTAAGTTCAATCTGCTACTCCCTCACCATCCTCGGCTCTTTGTCAAACTGTCGGTGTTCTAGGAAGGGGGGTCCCCAGACTTGCCTGCCTGCGGCCCACGATGTGGCTCCTGCAGTGGCCTGGTACGGCCCATCTTCACCACCAAACACTCAAGACCCTCGCGAGGGGCCGAGCCTCGCGAGGCGGACGACACAAGACCTCCTCAAGGGCGGCCTCGTTAGGCTAGTTCGCGAGGAGCAGAGTGATCAAGGCGAGGGGCACCTCGTGAGATTCCCGTGACATGAGCCGTGATGACCAAGGCCAGGCGGGCGCCAGCGGGCGCAGAGTACCTGTTGCCTCTTTGGTGCTAAAGGGGCAAGCGCAGGCGAGGAGTCCTGAGGCATCAGGCAAAGGTTTCCATATTGGTGCAATGAGACCAAAACCGACAGGACGAAGGTCATCGCGGAGCCCATGACGGTGTCACCACCAGAGCCTTTGGCAGGCGAAGACCACCTTTTGTCAGGATAGCTTGTACTAGTTGTCCCCCTTCAAATTGGCCAATGTGGGATCCCTTCCCGCCTAGCATTTGGGGAGAGGACCCGGGCCTCTATATATAGGACTAGCCACCACCTTAGCAAGGGACGGATCATTCAGATCATCCTCAACCACACAAGCTCACCGAGCTCAAGAACACCTCTCCTCAGGAGGCTGTTCTTCCCTTGTACTTGTTCATACTCAGCCTACAAGGCAATCCACCACACCACACTGGAGTAGGGTATTACACCACACCGGTGGCCTGAACCAGTATAAACTCTTGTGTCCCCTGTTCTTCGAGTTCGCCGTGCTGAGCTTTGAGACCGTGGTGAGTGGGTGAGCTAGGGGGCGGGAGAGATCTTCGTGCGCACCCCAGTGTTCGAACCTTGAGGGTTTTGCCGGAACCCGAAATCCAACATTTGGCGCGCCAGGTAGGGGTGCGCTGAAGCTTTCCTTTCGTCGATCCGTGCTCCACCACCTCCACGCTTTGTCCCCATGGCCGGTGTTGCTCCTCCGGCTGGGACGGCGGACGCCCGCGAAGGTGCCAGGGCGCTCAGAGCTTTTACCCCCACCCTGCGGCGGGTACAGTGGCCGCCCAAGTTCAAGCCGGAGATGCCGCCGCGTTACGACGGTGCGGCAGACCCATCAACCTTCCTGCTGGCATACAAAGAGGTTGTCCTGGAAGTTGGGGGCGACGACAAGGTCATGGCCAGTTGGTTTCCCATGGCCCTCGCCGGTGCCGCGTGCCAGGCTGTTCACCCTCCAGGGATCCTCAGTGGCATCTTGGGAGGAGCTGCGCGGCCTCTTCGTCGCACGCTTCGTGGCACCGACACCCATCGCCGTCGCAACCCTCCTCGACGGCTCGCAAGCACCGCCCTCGGACCGTCACACCAAGTTGTTCTTCCGTCAGATCGGTGCCGCTTCCATGCAGCAAGGAGCTCCCCCTGGTTGGGCGGCGCCCAGGGCTGACCTCACCTTCGACTCGGGGGATCACCCCGTCACCATCACCAGCTCAGGCGTGCTCCCAATGCTTTGCACGCCCACCATCTGCAACATAGCCGTCACCAAGACCCTGATCAATGCCGGGGCTGGCCTTAATGCGCTCTCCATGGAAGCTTTCGGCTTGCTTCATGTGCCACACGAATGGATTCGTCCCACCAAACCCTTCTCCGGGGTCGGCGGCAGCTCCGCCAGCCCCCTAGGGCAAATCCGCCTTCCTGTGACCTTCGACACTCGCGACAACTACCGCACCGAGCTAATCGACTTCGACATCGCCCGCATTGGCCTCCCATACAACGCCATCCTCGGGTACCCGGCTCTGGCTCAATTTATGGCGGTGACTCATCCGGCCTACAACCTCATGAAGATACCGGGGAGCAAGGGCGTCCACACCATAGCTGGAGACACTAAGGAGGCTCTGGCGGCGCTCAAGCTTGCCCTCAAAGCCGCCACGGAGACCCACCCGGCCGACGAGGCCATCCTCGGAGCTAAGGAGGCCGCACCGGCGAAGAAGAAGCAGATGTTCACTCAAGACCGGGCCGAAACCAAGCAAGTACCAGTCGAGGAAGGTGAGCCCTTAGGAGCCACCTTCACCATAGGCGCCAACCTCAACCCGGATCAAGAGGAGGCATTGGTGAGGTTCCTGCGCGTGAACAAGGAGGTATTTGCTTGGGAACCCAAGCAACTGGTAGGGGTCCCGAGGGGGGTGATCGAGCATCACTTAAGGGTGTGCCCCACCGTGCGCCCTTCATCGTCGTCCACGGAGAAGCAGTCCTTCATCGTCCAGGAAACCCGCAAGATGGAGGCATCATGTATCATTCGTGAGGTTCGGTACCCGGAGTGGCTGGCGAACCCTGTCGTCGTGCCAAAGAAAGGCGGGAAGGAGCGCATGTGTGTGGACTTCACCAACCTCAACAAGGCCTGCCCCCAAGACCCATTCCCGCTTTTGCGCATCGACCAGTTTATCGACTCCACCGCCGAGTGCGACCTGTTGTGCTTCTTGGACACGTTCTCAGGCTACCACCAGATCAAGATTGCGGTGGATGATGTGAAGAAGACGGCCTTCCTGACCCCGTGTGGGGTGTACTGCTACACTTGCATGTCGTTCGGGCTGTGCAACGTAGGTGCGACCTTCCAACGGCCGATGCACATCGCTCTGGGTTAGCAGCTCAGGAGAAACGCTGAAGCCTACGTCGATGACATCCTGGTAAAATCTGGGGAGGCGAGAACTTTGATTCAGGACTTGCGGCTCAACCCAGAAAAGTGTGTGTTCGGTGTTCCCTCCCGCAAGCTGTTGGGCTTCCTCGTGTCCCACAGGGGGATCGAGGCTAGCCCAGAGAAGGTCAAGGCGATAGAATACATGAGCCCACCACAAACTCAATGAAATGTAGAAGCTTGCGGGCTGCGTGACCTCGCTAGGGCGCTTCATCTCCAAGCAGGGTGAGCGCGCCCTACCATTCTTCAAGCTGCTGAAGAAGAAGGGCCCGTTCGAGCGGACCTAGAGGCTGACCTGGCATTTCAAGACCTCAAGAGATACCTGACCAGCCCTCCGGTGATGGTGGCGCCTCGTCCTCTCGAGCCCTTGGTGCTTTACCTTGCCGCCACTCCCTACTCCGCTAGCGCAGCGCTAGTGGCAGTTCAGGAAGAGCGCAAGGCCAAGGATGTGTCGCGCCGAGCCATGCCCCCAGCCGGGGCGATACAAGACCCAGAGGGCACCGCAAGGGCTGTAGCAGCGCCAACGAATGATCAGGCCAAACAAGACGGGTTCTCGGGCCTGCAGAGGCTCTTGCTCGCGGTCTTGGTGGCCTCGCCTAAGCTGCTTCACTACTTCCAAGGTGTAACGCCCCGAATTCGATACGCTAGGTGTCTTCCCTTTATTCGCTGTCGTTGCCATGTCAATTGCTTGCGTGTTGCATCTTTGCCATGTCATCATGTGCATTGCATCTTCATGTTTTTAAAACTTGCATCCGGTCTCTTTCTCTGTTGTCCGTTTTGTCATCCATTTCTCTCACATGCACCCGTTGCACCTCTCAGTCCTTGTTTCGTGAGCGGGAGAAAAACGTTCTCGGAATGAGCCGAGATTTGTCAAGTGGCCTAGGTATATTACCGGTAGACTGCCTGTCAAATTTCATTCCATTTGAAGTTCGTTTGAGGCCCGAACGGTTAACCGGGTAACCACGAAAGCCCTCTCTCTTTGCAGCCCAGCCCCCCTTCACCACAGCCCACTAGCCTATCCAAACCCCCTCCATGCTCTCGGTCGTTGGATCGTGATCGCGTGGCCGAAAACCGCTCCCCATTTTGACTCTCCTAGCTTCCCCTATCTATAAATATGCATCCCCCGTTCCAAATTCGCGGTCTAACCCTAGTCCTCTTCCTCCTCGCTCCACCGAACATGTCCATCCCGTCGCCGGACATGTCCACCGCCTCCGGCTACATCGCCCGGACCAATCCGGTGCAGCCACGTCAGCGCCTCCGCCGCCCGCGCCCAACCGCACCTCTCCACCTGTCGCCGCCTCCTCTCACCACCGCGTGGCCCGTGGGGCCCTGATCCTGCCCGCGTGAGCCCGTGCTCCGCCGCCGTCCATGTGCAGCTGCTGCTCTCGCCCCGGCCTTGCATCCACGCCCAGCGCGCCGCCTAAGCCACCGCCGTCAACCCCGGAGCTTCGCCGCCGCGTGTGCGTCGTCCACCACCACGCGCCGCCACCACCGCGCCTCGCCCGCCGCCCACGACCTCCGCTGGCCGCCGCCAACCACCGTGTGCCGCCCCTCGTCGACTCCGGCCAGATCCGGTCGATGAGCGACCGGATCCGGCTCCCGTGTTCCGCGAGCCCCCCATCGACGCTGGCCACCTCTCCTCCAAGTCCGGCGACGACTCCGGCAAAACCCCGACGAGCCTCCATCCACGTGCCCCGAAGACTAGATCTGTTTTCGGGAGGTTATTTTCTACCAAGTCCCCGGATCTGCAACATTTTCATGCCATATTCATTGCATCAGATCTCTATGAATGTAGCTTCATTTTGCATGAATTATGAATCAAAGTGTTCATCATGTGCTTCTCTTCATTTTGTTCCACTGTGACATGCTTGTTTGAGTTCATATTGATGCCCTAATCATCGTTGTGAAAGTGCTACATGATGTTAACCTGCTGAGACTGTTATAACTTGCTGTTTTGCCATTTTCTTTGCATTTTGTGTGTGCATCCTTTGAGCATGATGTCTACATATTTTAGGAGAATATTCATGCCATCTTTATCGTGCTGCAATCCATGTATTTTTGTGTGCCTTGTGGTGAGTGCAACAAGCTTGTGAAGTGGGCCACTTGTTGTTAATGTTCTGTCAATGCTGAAACTGCTATATCATTTGCCATGTTTGCATGGATGCTACCATCTTTTCTGTTGACCTTTGGAATAAGTTCAGTAAGGGTGTTTTGTTAAGTTCTTTTAGTAATAACATTCCATGCTCAAGTTTTCCATGATAGATTGCTGTAACATGTTGTTTGATAGCTCTAAACATTGCAACCTGTGAAACTGTTATTATTTGCAATCTTGCCATGTCCTTTTGAGCATGTTCTAGTGATTTCTGGAGATAGCTCAGTGTTCATGTTTTGTAACGCTTTACCTGTACATCATGTTCATGCCTTCTATTTTCATGTTGAGGTGCTGTAGCATATTGTTTTGATGCTTGCTAGATGCCTAGCTGTTTTGGACAACTTGTCCTTTAAACTTGTTTCATGTGTATGTGTTGAACCGTTGCTCCGTTTTGAGTGTGATCTTTATGAACCTTGCTTAGTTTTGCATGTAGTTTCATCTTATCATGTTGCATCCATGTTTTGAGAGTGTTTGCTTGATGCTTGAATGCATTTTGTATCAATGCCATGTTTAACTTGTTTTGCTCGTATCTTCTAGGCCGTAGTTCCGAATTAAACGAACTTTATATGTAACTTGACTAGAATTTCGTGTAGGTCATCTTGGTGCATCTTAACTTGCTGTTTAACAACTTGAACATAAGGTTTATTAAGATCTGCACCAATTTCGAAATTTGCATATGGGGACTTACCAGAATTGTTATATGATGTTTCTGGCCTCATTTAAACTTGCTTTGATGTGTTGTTCTTGTATGCATCATCTCTTGCCATGAGTAGCATATAATATACTCTTCATGCATCATACTTGGTTGAGCATCATGTCATGTTTCTGTGTTGTGTGTTTACCATGTTGTTTGCTTCTTTCCGGTTGCTCCTTCCCGTTAGTTCCTGTTTCGTTGCGATTGTGAGGATTCATTCGTCTACGCTTGGTTCCTCTATGTGGCTTCATCTTCTTCATGGACTCGTTCTTCTTCCTAGCGGGATTTCAGGCAAGATGACCGTCACCTTGGATCTCATTACTATCATTGCTATGCTAGTTGTCTCGATGCTATCACTATGTCGCGCTACCCACCACTTGTTTATCAGGCCTCCCAAATTGCCATGAAACCTCTAACCTTTTTACCCTTCCTAGCAAACCGTTGTTTGGCTATGTTACCACTTTTCTCAGCCCCTCTTATAGCGTTGCTAGTTGCAGGTGCAGTTGAAGGTTGTTCCATGTTGGGACATGGTTTTATCTTGGATATTCTTGGGATATCACAATATCTCTTATTTTAATTAGTGCATCTATATACTTGGTAAAGGGTGGAAGGCTCGGCCTTATGCCTGGTGTTTTGTTCCACTCTTGCCACCCTAGTTTCCGTCATACAGGTGTTATCTTCCTTAATTTTGCGTCCCTAACACGATGAGGGGTATGGGATCCTCTTGACGTTTCGCTTTGAATAAAACTCTTCCAGCAAGGCCCAACATTGGTTTTACATTCGCCTACCGACTACCTATATTTTTTCCCTAGGGAGTCGCGCTCCCGAGGGTCATCTTTATTTTCGCCCCCCCCCCCCCCGGTCTAGTGTTCCTCTGAGTGCTGGTCCAAACCGAGCGATGTCCGGCGCCCTGGCAAATTGTGGTCTATGCCAACCCGACGTCTGGCTCATCCGGTGTGCCCTGAGAACGAGATATGTGCAGCTCCTATCGGGATTTGTCAGCACATTCAGGCGGTCTTGCTGGTTTTGTTTTACCATTGTCGAAATGTCTTGTGCACCGGGACCCCGAGTCTGATCGGATGTCCTGCGATGGAGGATTGTCTCCGCGGATCGTGAGCTTGTCATGGGCTAAGTTGGGACACCCCTGCAAGGTTAAAACTTTTGAGTGTCGTGCCCGCGGTTATGTGGCAGATGGGAATTTGTTAATATCCGGTTGTAGAAGACTTAAAGTAAACCCAATTAAAATACACCAACCGCATTGTGTAACCGTGATGGTCTCTTTTCAGCGGAGTCCGGGAAGTAAACACGGTTTTGGGGTTATGTTTGAACGTATGTAGTTCAGGATCACTTCTTGATCATTACTAGTTGGCGACCGCTTGCGTAGCTTCTCATCTTACTCTTGTATTCGTAAGTTAGCCACCACACATGCTTAGGCGCTGCTGCAACCTCGCGACTTTACCCCTTCCTTACCAATTAAGCTTTGCTAGTCTTGATACGCATGGTAGTGGGATTGCTGAGTCCTCGTGGCTCACAAATTACTACAACAACAGTTGCAGGGTACATGTTATGCGATGATCATGACACGAGAGCGACGTTTATAGTTTTGGAGTTCTTGTTCCGCTTCTTCTTGTTCGAGGGATAGGTTCCTGGTCGGCAGCCTAGGCTAGCAGGGTGGATGTTGTTTGAGCTTTTGTTTGTGTTTCATCTGTAGTTGGATGTTGATCTTATGTATGATATATTGATGTATTCTTGCGGCATTTGTATGCCTTGTATGTATCCCCATATATTATGTAATGTTGATGTAATGATATCCACCTTGCAAAAGCGTGTCAATATGCAGTTCTATCCTTGGTGGGACCTTCGAGTCTCTTTAGGATAGTATCGCATATTGGGCGTGACAAGTTGGTATCAGAGCCTCGACCGACCATAGGATCCCCCTTGATTGATCGTATAGTTTGGCCGATGTCGTGTCTAGAAGAAAACTTTTTCGGAGTCTAGTTATATCGGAGAGTAGGACTTCTTTTTACTCCTCAGCCCCCTTCGTCGCTCTGGTGAGAAATCTTGACATACGTGTTTTGACTTACTCCTTTCCCCCTTCAATTTTTCTTTAGGATCACGCGGTTAGTTTTTCACTCATTGCGATGTCAGCTCTTTTCATCCGGTGCTCTCTCTTCAAATGTTTCGATCCTGTTCATCTTTTGGCAAGATCAGTCATCAGTTCTTTCTCTACCGACGTTGTTTCCCCGTATGAAGTTGCCTTTCTTTCTCCCACCCGCCCACCCTTTCTCTTCTCGGAGCCGGAGTCCATAATCGAGTATCCATCCTACTCGTGCGAAGCTTTTGCAGTCTCTCCTCAATTATTTCAACCGACGCTTTTCTATTCAATTATTCGTTGTTCCAAGTTGCCTGTGTTTTTCCCGCCCTCCCACCCCTTATATTCCAAGAGTCTGAGCCTCTATTCGAGGAGCAATTTCATTCGTGCGGAGCCTCTTCAGTCTTTCCTCAATTGTCCCAACCAGTGAATTCTCGTCTAGTTAATCATCGTTTTTCTCGTTTTCCTTCTAGAGGTTTCAATTCAAGTATTCGGTGTTGATCATATTTTTCCCTCAGCTCAAATGTTTCCCCTTGCTTGTTCGCCTCTTTCCATTTAATCATTCCGGAGTGATGAAGACATCTCAGAAGAATAGTGTTTGCACCCAATCTTTTCAACGTTGTCACCTCACTCAAGTCCCTGAGTTGTTCCGGTGCATCATCTCTCTCTCCAATGATCCTTTTCCAACGGTGTTTCTTTTTAGTGGGCCCTAACCTATAGGTCTTTCCCAGGATCTGACCTGACTCTTCTGATTTTCCCGGAGTTAATCTCAAATACTTTTCGAAGTTTGACATAAGTATGAGTTTCATCAGTCAGATGCTTTTCCAAGATTGATTTTAAATCATTTTCATTATTGACTCAACCTCTTCGCTTTTCATTCTCCCGGAGTATCTCAAAATTTTTGATGTTGTTCCTCATCGTCATTCTCAACATTTGAAGACCGAAGAAGAATTTCTCTTAAATCTTGTTCGTTCTCCCGGAGATTCGCGGTGCTAGCTCGATGTTATCCTATCAAAATTTTCCAATTGTGTAATTATTTTCATCCATCCGGAGTATTTCAGGAGTTCTTTTCCGTCTCGATCATCCGGAGACCATCTTCTCGGAATATTTCTTTGTTCTAAGTTTTCAAATTCGTTCTCCAATTATTCTATATATGTTCCCCTTCGTTCATCTCAATATTCTTCCGGTGCTTCGTTCAAGTATTCTTCAATTAGTTCACGTTCTCCTCGTTCTCTTGTCTCTAAATTCCCTCAAGTATCTTCATGCTTTTTCTAATTCTTCCTGCTGATTCATTCTCCTTCGTAATTCAATTTTGATTTCTTGCGGTGGTTCGTTCAAGATTCCTTTTCCGTTGTTATCATTGCAATTCATTCGTTCTTTAGAATCCTACCGGTGGTTCATGAAGACCTTCCCAAACTTCGCGCTATATCCCCCCTTAATCCTTTCCAACGCGAATAAGTAGTGTGCAAATCCATTGCTTCTCATCAATTTAATTGGTGGAGGATAAGCATAACATAATTCTTATTCCGCTTTCATCAAGTGGATCCTTCCGTCAAAGATTTTTCATGGTGAATAGTCTCTCAGTCCTGAGTTATTCTTTTCCTTCCGGAGTTCCAAGTTCTCCTTGGTCGTCTCGTCGAACCTCCTTCTATTCACCGCAAGGCTTTACCCTTATTATTTTCATACCTCAATTCTATCTCATCATCCTTTTGTACCGGAGTTCTTCACAGTGGATCGTCATCATTTAATTCATTCCTTAAGTGTTCATCAAGATTCTTGCCGGAAGAGCTCAAGTATTCTTTTTCTTGCTTCGCGAGGTGCAATTAATTCTCCGTTTTCTTTTCAAAATGGATTTTTGCATTTCTTCATTCTTCTCAGCTATTAAATTTTTTCCGTTTGTGGCCGGTTATCACCTCATAATTTTGAGATGTTATCCAGAAGTCCACAACAAGCTTATTCTTTTCGTTGTTGATTTTCTCAACAACTCCGTTCAATCCTTCTTCTAAGGACGCTTTCATTTCATTCGTGGTAGAAGTTGCCATCTTCTCCCCCGTTCTTTTCATTCCACTCTTTCAATTCTTCCGGTGGCATTGTGTTGTTCCTCTCGTCAGGTATCATTCCATCTTGTCAAGTTCATGTTTTATTCCATCCATGTTCACCCGGAGTGCTATCACAATTCTTCCATTCTTATTCTGTTCCTATCTTGTTCTAACTGGAGTGGTTTCAGAGTCTATCTTGTTCCTAAGCTTTCGATTCTTGTCTTATTCAACATTCCTCTTTTCTACCCAGTGCTCTCAACTTTGTTCATCCTCTCTCTTTTGTTCTTATTTCACCTCATCCCTTTTCCCTTCTGTCTCGTTCCTAAGATCTCAGGACGAGATCTCTTGTTAGTGGAGGAGAGTTGTAACGCCCCGAATTCAATGCGCCAGGTGTCTTCCGTTTATTCGCCATCGCTGCCATGTCATTTGCTTGTGTGTTTCATCTTTGCCAAGTCATCATGTGCATTGCATCTTCATGTTATTAAAACTTGCATCCGGTCTCTTTCTCTGTTGTCCGTTTCATCATCCTTTTCTCTCACATGCACCCGTTGCACCTCTCAGTCCTTGTTTCGTGAGCGAGAGAAAAACGTTCTCGGAATGAGCCGAGATTTGTCAAGTGGCTTTGGTAAATCACCGGTAGACCGCCTGTCAAATTTCGTTCCATTTGGAGTTCGTTTGAGGCCCGAACGGTTAACCAGGTAACCGTGATAGCCCTCTCTCTTTGCAGCCCAGCCCCCCTTCAACACAGCCCACTAGCAATTCCAAACCCCCCCATGCTCTCGGTCTTTGGATCGTGATCGCGTGGCCAAAAACCGCTCCCCATTTGGACTCTCCTAGCTTCCCCTATCTATAAATACGCATCCCCCCTTACAAATTCGCGGTCTAACCCTAGTCTTCTTCCTCCTCGCGCCACCGGACATGTCCACCGCCTCCACCCACGTCGCTCGGACCAATCCGGTGCAGCCACGTCAGCGCCGCCGCCGCCCGCGCCCAACCGCGCCTCGCCACCTGTCGTCGCCGCCTCCCACCACCGCGCGGCCCCATGGGGCCCAGAACCCGGCCCTTGAGCCAGCGCTCCGCCACCGCGCCCGGCCGGTCTCCGCCGCCCAGCGCCTTGTTGTCTGCTCGCTCCTGCCGCCCTAGCTCCTCCGCCGCCCGGTTGCGTCCGCGCCCGCTCGTCGCTTACCGCCCGAGCCGGGCTCGCCGCCACACCGCCGCCCTCCGCCACTGCGCCGCCCGCCACCGCGCCTCGCCCGCGACCTCCAGCCCCGCCAAACACCGCGCGCCGCCCCTCGTCGACTCCGGCCAGATCCTCGACCGGATCCGGCTCCCCCGCGCTCCGGCGAGCCCCCCCCCATCAACGCCGGCCACCTCTCCTCCAAGTCCGGCGATGACTCCGGCGAAACCCTGGCGATCCTCGATCCACGTGCCCCGAACCCTAGATCTGTTTTTGGGAGGTTATTTTCTACCAAGTCCCCGGATCTGCAACATTTTCATGCCATGTTCATTGCATCATATCTCTATGCATATAGCTCTATTTTGCATGCAAGATGTATCATAGTGTTCATCATGTGTTTCTTTTCATTTTGTTCCACTGTGACATGCTTGTTTGAGTTCATCTTGATGCACTAATCATCGTTGCAGAAGTGCTATATGATGTTAACCTGCTGACACTGTTATAACTTGTTGTTTTGCCATTTTCGTTGCATTTTGTGTGTGCATCCTTTGAGCATGATGTCTACATGTTTTGGGAGCATATTCATGCCATGTTTACAGTGGTGCAATCCATGTAGTTTTCTGTGCCTTGTGGTGAGTGAAACAAGCTTGTGAAGAGGGCGACTTGCTGTTAATGTCATGTCAATGCTGAAACTGCTATATCATTCGCCATGTTTGCATGGATGCTACCATCTTTTCTGTTGACCTTTGGAATAAGTTCAGTAAGGGAGTTTTGTTAAGTGTTTTAGTAATAGCATTCCATGCTCAAGTTTGCCATGATAGCTTGTTGTAACATGTTGTTTGATAGCTCTAAAAATTGCAACCTGATGTTATTGTTGTCATTATTCAAGCTGATGAAGAAGGGCCCATTCGAGTGGACCCAGAGGCTGACCTGGCGTTTCAAGACCTCAAGAGATACCTGACCAGCCCTCCGGTGATGGTGGCGCCTCGTCCTCTCGAGCCCTTGGTGCTTTACCTTGCTGCCACTCCCTACTCCGCTAGCGCAGCGCTAGTGGCAGTTCGGGAAGAGTGCCAGGCCAAGAGTCTGCCGCGCCGTGCCTCACTTATAGCCGGGGCGATACGACACCAAGAGGACACCACAAGGGCTGCAACAATGCCACGAATGATCGGGCCCAGCAAGACGGCGTTCTCGGGCCTACAGAGGCTCTTGCTCGCGGTCATGGTGGCCTCACGTAAGCTGCTTCACTACTTCCAAGGTGTAACGCCCCGAATTCGATGCGCCATGTGTCTTCCTTTTATTAACTGTCATTGCCATGTCAATTGCTTGCGTGTTGCATCTTTGCCATGTCATCATGTCCATTGCATCTTCATGTTTTTAAAACTTGCATCCGGTCTCTTTCTCTGTTGTCTGTTTCTCTCACAGGCACCCGTTGCACCTCTCAGTCCTTGTTTCGTGATCGGGAGAAAAACATTCTTGGAATGAGCCAAGATTTGTCAAGTGGCCTTGCTATATAACCGGTAGACCGCCTGTCAAATTTCGTTCCATTTGGAGTTTGTTTGTGGCACGAACGGTTAACCGGGTAACCGCGAAAACCCTTTCTCTTTGCAGCCCAGCTCCCCTTCACCACAGCCCACTAGCCCATCCAAACCCCCTCCATGCTCTCGGTCGTTGGATCGTGATCGCGTGGCCGAAAACCGCTCCCCATTTGGACTCTCCTAGCTTCCCCTATCTATAAATATGCATCCCCCCTTCCAAATTCGCGGTCTAACCCTAGTCCTCTTCCTCCTCGCGCCACCGGACATGTCTGGCGACGGGATGGACATGTCCACCGCCTCCGGCCACGTCGCCCGGACCAATCCGGTGCAGCCACGTCAGCACCGCCGCCGCCCGCGCCCAACCGCACCTCGCCACCTGTCGCCGCCGCCTCCCATCACCGTGCGGCCCGTGGGGCCCAGATCCGGCCCAGCGAGCCCAGCTCCACCACCGCCCGGCCGTGTCTCCGCCCGCCCAGCCGCTCGCCTGCTCCCGCCGCCCTAGCTCCTCTTGGTGGCGCGCGTCCGCACCAGCGCCACCGAGCCCGGAGCTTGCCGCCGTGATGCGCGCCCTCGCCACAGCGCCTCACCCACCGCCCGTGACCTCCGGCCGCGCCGCCAACCGCACGCGGCCCTCGTCGACTCCGGCCTGAGCCGGTCGAGGAGCGACCGAATTCGGCTCCCCCGCGCTCCGGCAAGCCCCCCCCCCCCATCGACGCCGGCCACCTCTCCTCCAAGTCCGGCGACGACTCCGGCGAAACCACTGCGAGCCTCGATCCACGTGCCCCGAACCCTAGATCTGTTTTCGGGAGGTTATTTTCTACCAAGTCCCCGGATCTGCAACATTTTCATGCCATGTTCATTGCATCATATCTATATGAATATAGCTTCAATTTGCATGCATGATGTATCAAAGTGTTCATCATGTGTTTATGTCCATTTTGTTCCACTGTGACATGCTTGTTTGAGTTCATCATGATGCCCTAATCATCGTTGCGAAAGTGCTATATGATGTTAACCTGCTGAGACTGTTATAACTTGCCGTTTTGCCATTTTCGTTGCATTTTGTGTGTGCATCCTTTGAGCATGATGTCTACATGTTTTAGGAACATATTCATGCCATCTTTACAGTGATGCTTGCTAGATGCCTAGTTGCTGTTTTGAACAGCTTGTCCTTTAAACTTGTTTCATATGTATGTGTTGAACTGTTGCTCCGTTTTGAGTGTGCTCTTTATGAAACTTGCTTAGTTTTGCATGTAGTTTCATCTTATCATGTTGCATTAATGTTTTGAGAGTGCTTGCTTGATGTTTGAACGCATTTTGCATCAATGCCAGGTTTAATTTGTTTTGCTCATACCTTCTAGGCCGTAGTTCCGAACTAAACGAACTTTATATGTAACTTGACTAGAATTTCGTGTAGGTCATCTTGGTGCATCTTAACTTGCTGTTTAACAACTTGAACATAAGGTTTATTAAGATCTGCACCAATTTTGAAATTTGCATATGGAGACTTACCAGAATTGTTATATGATTTTTCTGGCCTCATTTAAACTTGCTTTGATGTGTTGTTCTTGTATGCATCATCTCTTGCCATGAGTAGTGCATCATACTTGGTTGAGCATCATGTCATGTTTATGTTGTGTGTTTACCATGTTGTTTTCTTCTTTCCGGTTGTGCTCCTTCCCGTTAGATCATGTTTCGTTGCGATCGTGAGGATTCGTTCGTCTACGTTTGGTTCATCTATGTGGCTTCATCTTCTTCATAGACTCGTTCTTCTTCGTAGCGGGATTTCAGGCAAGATGACCATCACCTTGGATCTCATTAATATCATTGCTATGCTAGTTTTCTTGATGCTATCGCTATGTCGTGCTAACTACCACTTGTTTATCACGCCTCCCAAATTGCCATGAAAACCTCTAACCTTTTTACCCTTCCTAGCAAACCGTTGTTTGGCTATGTTGCCGCTTTGCTCAGCCCCTCTTATAGCGTTGCTAGTTGCAGGTGCAGTTGCAGGTTGTACCATGTTGGGACATGGTTTTATCTTGGATATTCTTGGGATATCACAATATCTCTTATTTTAATTAATGCATCTATATACTTGGTAAAGGGTGGAAGGCTCGGTCTTATGCCTGGTGTTTTTGCCACTCTTTCCACCCTAGTTTCCGTCATACCGGTGCTATGTTCCTTGATTTTGCGTCCCTAACATGATGAGGGGTATGGGACCCTCTTGAGGTTTCACTTTGAATAAAACTCTTCCAGCAAGGCCCAACATTGGTTTTACATTTGCCTACGCACTACCTATATTTTTTCCCTAGGGAGTCGCGCTCCCGAGGGCCATCTTTATTTTAGCCCCCCTGGGCCAGTGTTCCTCTGAGTGCTGGTCCAAACCGAGCGATGTCCGGCGCCCCCTGGGCAACCAGGGTCTATGTCAACCCGACGTCTGGCTCATCCGGTGTGCCCTGAGAACGAGATATGTGCAGCTCCAATCGGGATTTGTCGGCACATTCGAGCGGTCTTGCTGGTTTTGTTTTACCATTGTCAAAATGTCTTGTGCACCGGGACCCCGAGTCTGATCGGATGTCCCGCGATGGAGTATTGTCTCCGTGGATCGTGAGCTTGTCATGGACTAAATTGGGACATCCCTGCAGGGTTTAAACTTTCGAGAGCCATGCCCGTGGTTATGTGGCAGATGGGAATTTGTTAATATCCGGTTGTATTATACTTAAAGTAAACCCAATTAAAATACACCAACCATGTTGTGTAACCGTGATGGTCTCTTTTCGGCGGAGTCCTTGAAGTGAACACGGTTTTGGGGTTATGTTTGAACGTAAGTAGTTCAGGATCACTTCTTGATCATTACTAGTTGGCGACCGCTTGCGTAGCTTCTCATCTTACTCTTGTATTCATAAGTTAGCCACCATACATGCTTAGGCGCTACTGCAACCTCACCACTTTACCCCTTCCTTACCCATTAAGCTTTGCTAGTCTTGATACCCATGGTAATGGGATTGCTGAGTCCTCGTGGCTCACAGATTACTACAACACCAGTTGCAGGTACAGGTTATGCGATGATCATGACGTGAGAGCGATGTTTATAGTTTTGGAGTTCTTGTTCCGCTTCTTCTTGTTCGAGGGATAGGTTCCTGGTCGGCATCCTAGGCTAGCAGGGTGGGTGTCGTTTGAGCTTCTGTTTGTGTTTCATCCATAGTCGAATGTTGATCTTATGTATGATGTATTGATGTATTTTTGCGGCATTTGTATGCCTTGTATGTATCCCCATATATTATGTAATGTTGATGTAATGATATCCACCTTGCAAAAGCGTGTCAATATGCAGTTCTATCCTTGGTGGGACCTTTGTGTCTCTTTAGGATAGTATCGCATGTTGGGGGTGACACATGGTCACCCAATCAAGGTTGTCTCGGCCTACCCACTGGAGAGGGTACTCAGGAGCGCCAACACCGCTGGAAGAGTCACTGAATGGAACATCGAGCTGCGAGCATTCCAACTGGAGTTCAGCAGAACTAGGGTCATCAAGGGAGCCGCGGTCGTCGACTTCGTGGCAGAATGGACTGACACCCCGGGGCTTGAAGCAGGCGAGGACCAATCTCTCTCGCCAGGAAGTGAAGCGCTAGATGGCTGGGTCATGTATTTCGTTGGCGCGTTCGCACGCCAGGGCGCGGGGGCTGGAGCAGTTCTCATCTCACCCACTCAGGACAAGCTCTACTACGCCGTGCAGTTCTGCTTCTAGCAGGGAGAGAAGGTCTCCAACAACATCACAGAGTACGAAGGCCTCATCGTTGGCCTTAAGGCTACGGTGGCCCTAGGGGTGAAGTGCCTCACCATCAGGGGTGCCTCACAGCTCCTCGTCAACTTCTCCAACAAGGTATATGAGCCGAGTGACGAGCACATGGAGGCATACCTCGCGGAGGTACGCAAAACGGAAAAGCAGTTCTTGGGCCTAGAGTTGCAGCACGTGCCCCGTGGTACCAACAAGGAGGCCGGCGACATCGCCAAAAGGGCATCCAAGCACCAACCCCAAGAGTCTGGCGTCTTTGAGGAGCGGCTCTTCAAGCCTTCGACAGCACCTCCGCCTTCGGGGCCGGCGCCGCCTCAGGAGGAACTCCCCCAGCCACCTACCTCGGGAGCCCCGGCCTGTGGCCTGACCTCGGGAGCACGCCTGCTCCTGGCACTCGAGCCTCAGGAGGGGTGCTGGACCAAGGAGTTCAAGGAATACCTGACGCAAGGGAAGCTGTCGGAGAAAGAGGAGGACGTGGAGCGTGTGGCTCGACAGGCTACGACATACTACATCCAGGACGGTGAGCTATACAGGAAGCGGCCAAATGATGTTTCCTTGCGATCCATCTCCAGGGAACAGGGGAACAAGTTGCTAGCTGACATACACGGCGGAGACTGCGGGCACCACTCGTCTTCATGAACCCTGGTCGGTAAGGCGTTCCACAGCGGGTTCTACTGGCCTACGGCACTCAACGACGCGACCGAGCAGGTGAAGTCCTACCAATTCCATGCCAAGCAGATCCATCAGCCAGCTCAGGGCCGCCAGACCATCCCGCTCTCGTGGCCATTCGCGGTCTGGGAGCTCGATATCCTAGGCCAGTTCCCTCGAGCGCTTGGGGGCTACCACTACCTCTACGTCGCCGTTGACAATTTCACCAAGTGGGCAGAGGTGGAGGCCATCCGCACCATCCCGGCCGGGTCCGCAGCTAAGTTCATCAAGGCCCTTCTGAGCCGGTTCGGGGTCCCTAACCGCATCATCACTGAGAACGGCTCGCAGTTTACTAGCAATCTCTTCAAGTCGTATTGTGCTAACCTTGGAACGCAGATCTGCTATGCTTCGGTAGCACACCCCAGGAGCAATGGCCAAGACGAACGCGCCAACGCGGAAGTCCTGAGAGGCCTCAAGACCAGGACCTTTAAGAAGAAGCTCGAGGCCTGCGGCAGGGGCTGGCACGACGAGCTCTAGTTTGTGTTGTGGTCCATCCGCACCATCGCCACCAAGCCAACAGGCGAGACCCCGTTCTTCCTCGCCTACGGAGCAGAAGTGGTTCTCCCTCACGAGGTCAAGCATCGCTCCACACGGGTCCTGGCGTTTGATGAGACGCAGCGGGACGCCATGCGGGGGATACACCTTGTGATGGGGAGGAACACCGCCATGAAGCCATGCTCTGAGCGGCAAGATACCAGCAGGCATTGCGGGGGTATCACTGCCGCAGCATCTGCTCCAGGATGCTCGAGGTGGGCGACCTCGTCCTATGGCGGGTGCTCTCCAGGGAAGGGCTGCATAAGCTCTCGCCCATGTGGGACGGCCCGTTTAGGGTTGCCCATGTCTCCAGGCCTGGTGCTGTGCGCCTGGAGACGCGTGACGGGGTCCCCATCTAGAACGCCTTGAACATCGAGCACCTCCGGAAGTTCTACCAATGAAGCAAGGCCCAGCGCCTGTGAAGCAAGGCCCAGTGCGTGTGAAGGTCTCCGCCCGTGACACTCTCACGTAATAGTGAGTGGGGCTGTACACGCCCCAGAGTCTCAGGAGTGCCGCCCTCGGGCCTCGGGGGATCCCTCCCGCGCTGGTGAGAAGACTAGACTAGGTGCCGGACGCGGCTATTCATTTGCTTTCTGTAGTTGGTTTGCCCGTTTTTTTTATGGAATTTGGAGTTCTGGTGTTCTCTTTCGATTGCTCGGATGGGTTTTCCTTTCCTTTTGATGCCTACTCGATCGTTCCTTGTTTTATGCCTGGGAGGGCGGTAGTTGCCCGACGCTCTCCCTCGCGCACCTTGCACGGGGGCTCGGTAGGTGTGTGTGCACACCTCGCTGAAGCTCTATCGCTCGAGAGCTACAGCTCTCCTAATCTTCGCGAGGCGCCCTCGATTGAGCTTGTGCTTGGCGCTTCCTCCTAAATCCGTGCCCCACGGGCACCGCGACGTGGTGCACCAGGCCATGACTAGCCCTTGGCTGGGGCCTCGCATAGAGAAGGATCAGCACCCAACAGATGATCTAACAAAATTCTACAGCTTCACGACGACTCCCGAGGTCAACAGCTCCTGAGCTAGCGGCTATGAGGTGTCAGCAGGTCCCAGAAGCCGCGCCATGAGATGTGAAACTACCCCAGGCTCACCAAGGCCCCATACTTACACTACAAAAAAGACACATCCGTGACATTTTGGGACGAACGAAACTTTTTTCTGTCATACTTATGACACTTCTATGACGATAATTGTGACAAAACCCGGTATCATCATAGATGTGGTGGGGTCCTACTTCTATGACAAAAAAATCATGACAGAAAATGGGTTTTTCATCCTGGGCGGGCCGGAGACGCAACTGCATGACATTCTTTTGGCCGTCCATGACAGAAAAAACCGTGGTAGAAGTGAGGGCGAGGAAAATATCGAGGTGTTCCCGGTTACGGTGGGTAGTTGGGGCCGAGCGATGCGCGTTTCTTTCATACACGCACGCGCATGGGTGCGAGGCATTGGGCTCTAACTGAACCCGAGCAAGGCGTTGGGCTCTAACTGAACGCGAGCGATTGCTGCAGTTACGCTACAGCGTTCTACCCGAGCGATCGATCGATGGTCGTTAATCGAACCCGGTCGAGCGATTCGCCGCTATTGCTGCAAACTGAAGCCGATCGATGCTGCCTCTGGATGAACAGTGAGCGTTGCTGGGGGGGGGGGGGGTTGGATGAACAGTTCCCGGTGGGCTGGATGAACAGGACCCCGTGATGTTGCCTCTAGATGAACAGGACCCCGATCGATCGAGCCGGTTGGGGCTGGATGAACAGGACCCCATGGAGGGCTGGATGAACAGGACCACCCCGTGGAGGGCAAGATGAACAGTAGACGCTGGAGGGCTGGATGAACAGTAGCACGTGGAGGGGTGGTTGAAAAGGAGCCCGTGGAGAGGGCTGGTTGAGCGATGGCGGTGGAGTAAGCGGCGGTGGAGGCTGGATGAACAGGAGCCCGTGGATGAACAGTCGCAGGTGGAGGCTGGAGGAGGTCGACGGTGGATGAACAGTAGTCCGTGGAGGCTGGAGGGGGTCAACGGTGGAGATGAACAGTATCCCGTAGAGTCCCGTTTTGTGATACGCCACACCCCTCCCGATGAACGGGACCCCCATTTCGACCGTAGCGCTCCAACACAAGTCTGTTTCCTCTGTTTTGCGGTACGCACACCCCTCCCGATCAACAGGACCCCCGTTTCAACGGTGGGAGGTCTATTTCCTCCGTTTTGCGGTATGCCAGACCCCTCCCAATGAACAGGATCCCATTTCGACCGTGGCCGGTCGAACACAAGGCCGTTTCCTCCGGTCTGCGGTACGCCAGGCCTCGTTTCCATCGGCTGTTCCGTCCAAGCCCTCCCGATGAACATGACGACGCATTCCGTTCCAACCCAGCCGGTTGGCTCCCCATGAACATGACGTCGACCCAGTTTCTCCGTTCCGACCCAGCCATGTACATGAGCCCTGTCCGTACGTATGCGCAAGTAGGCCTTCGAGACCCTGCCCGTATGTACGTACGTGGCCGTATTTTCTTTCTTGCACACTTGCTGCTGTACGTACGTGTACATGCTACGTGCGCGCCTCTACTACGACACGTGCGCGCCTCTACATCGGACAGTATGTACATACACATTCGCGACCAGAATGACAATGCTACGTACGCTTCGACTAGGTGGGTCCCGACTGTTAGGCACTTCCTTGCCTGCGAAGATGTAGCTGGTGGGTACCAGCAGTCAGAGGGGCGAATCGTATTTTTTTGCCCGGACGCACTTCCTTGCGTGCGAAGATGTAGCTGGTGGGTCCCGGCGATCGGAAATGTTTTTCACGAAATATGGTGGCCCATTCACCGTCGGTGGAGGAATACTTATTTTATGCGGCGTAATAAGGAGGCACTTCCTTGCTGCGGCCGTGGACCCATTGTCGGCCTCTCCACGTCTGATCCACGTCCGATGGAAGCCGTTCCTTGACAACGTTGACCACGCCCGTGCGAGAGCACCAGGGCGGTGGACGACGGCGAGGCCTAGGAAGGGGACGACACGGAGCCGGGGAAGACGCGGCAGTGGATGCCCACGCGTAGAGGAGTATGAGGGTTCACTACTTCGCTCCGGTGTGAGGTTGCCGTCGTCGCAGAATAACAAGGGGTGTGGGTGAGTAGAGGGATAGCCTGGCCAGCGGTGGGAGTAGTAGGGGGCGGTGAGGCCTCCGCCGCATCGCAGCCGGCCACGGGAGGCAGGAGCACGAGGCACGACCGGCGCTGGTTTGGGCGGCTGGAGCAAGAACACCAGAGGTTGAAGAAGCACTACGGCCATTGGATGGACATCGTACGGTCACGGGAGCTAGAATCGTGCATGTTGACTAAGTTGACAAAGCCCTCTGTCCCCGTCAACTTAGTAGGCCCACAAGTCAGCCTGCCACTATACTGGGTCCCAGCTAGCAGGGGGAGTATTCTTTTTTTTTGTTCGTAATAAGGAGGCACTTTCTTGCGTGCGAAGATATAGCTGGTGGGTCCAAGCTGTCACTGGCGGTAACGTTTTTTTTGCGAAATACACAGGCCCTTTCGGTGGGTCCCAGATGTGAGGTGGAGGAATCATTATTTTGCGCGTAATAAGGAGGCATTTCCTTGTGTCCGGTCGTGGACCCAGCTGTCAGCCTCTCCACATACAGTGCACTTCAGATGCATGTCGGTCATTGACCACGTTGACTAGGCCACGCCGAGAGCACCAGGGCGGTGGACGACGGCGAGGCCTAGGAAGGGAACGACATGGAGGCAGGGAAGACTCGACAGTTGTTTCCCACATGGAGGGGAGTACGAGTGTACGAGGGTTTACTGGTTCGTCTGCCGTCGCCGGAGAATAACAGCAGGTGTGGGTGAGTAGAGGGATGGCTAGGCCAGCGATGGGAGTACGATGGGGAGGTGAGGCCTGCGCGTCAGCACAGCCGGCCGCAGGGAGGAGGGAGCAGGCAGTCGCGTCGGCGCTTGTTTGAGCGGCTGGAGCAGGAAGAGCAGAGATTGAAGGAGCACGACGGCCGGTTGATGGACATCCAACAGTCACTGCTTGTGTGTTAACCTTTTTTTTTAGGAAAGCCTCAAATCTGTGCAAAACATCATACAACCCATCTGCCATTATTTCTAATAAGTTACAGCCCATTTGCTAATTAATAAGGGTTTTTTTGGAGCCCATATTCTTTTTGTTAGCATTACAGCCCATATTGTGGCCACAGTTAAAAAATTATACGAAATTTTGCATATTTCAGTGCAGTCCAAACTGTTTTTAATCCCTAAACTTCGTGTCACATTCAAACTGATTTTAAAAATAAATGTATATCAATATAAAATCCAACAAATTGTCCACGCATAAAAATCAATGCAATTTAAAATCTTGAAATGAAAAAAAGAAATTTGAAACTAATTGGCGGTTTGATGTGTTTTAAAAATGTGCAGCTCATTTCTCATTACTGATAGGCCATTTTCTCGGCCAGCTGAATGAAGCTCTCCTCGTCTTGAAAGATTTGCAGCCCAACAGGCCTGACAAAGCGACTTACTTGACAAATCACAAAAAAACTGGGCTGCGGCCGTGGACCCAGCTGTCAGCCCCTCCAGGTACAGTACTCTTTCGATGGAAGTCGGTCGTTGACCACATTGACCACACCGCGCCGAGAGCACCAAGGCGGTGGACGATGGCGAGGCCTAGGAAGGGGACGATGCGGAGTCGGGGAAGACGCGATAGTGGATGCCCACGCGGAGAGGAATCTGAGGTTCACCGGTTCGGTGCGGTGCGAGGCTGCCGTCGCCGCAAAATAACAGGGGGTGTGGGTGAGTGGAGGGATGGCCTGGCCAGCGGTGGGAGTAGTATGGGGGCGGTGAGGCCTCCGCGGCAGCATAACCGGCCACGGGAGGCAGGAGCAGGCGGCACGACCGGTGCTGCTTTGGGCGGCTGGAGCAAGAAGACCAGAGGTTGAAGGAGCACTAAGGCTGTTGGATGGACATTGTACGGTCACTGGAGCTAGAATCGTTCATATTGACTAAGTTGACAAAGCCCTCCATCCCCTTGAACTTAGTAGGCCCACAAGTCAGCCTCCCACTGTGGTGGGTCCCAGCTGGCAGGGGGGTATTCGTTTTTTTTTGCGCAATAAGGAGGCACTTCCTTGCGTGCGAAGATATAGTTTGTGGGTCTGACATATCAGCGGAGGGAACATTTTTTTCGCGAAATACAGAGGCCCTTCCGGCGGGTCCCAGATGTCAGGTGGAGGAATCATTATTTTGCGCGTAATAAGGAGGCATTTCCTTGTGTGCGGCCGTGGGCCCAGCTGTCAGCCTCTCCACGTAGAGTCCACTTCCAATGGATGTCGTTCGTTTACCAAGTTGACCACGCCGCGCAGAGAGCACCAGGGTGGTGGACGACGGCAAGGCCTACGAAGGGAACGACGCGGAGCCGGGGAAGACACGGTAGTGGCTGCCCACGCGGTGGAGAGTACGAGGGTTGACTGGTTCGGCTGCCGTCGCTGGAAAATTACAGGAGGTGTGGGTGAGTAGAGGGAGAGACAGGCCAGGGATGCGAGTATATGATGGGGCCGTGAGGCCTGCCCGGCACCTGACCGCCACGGAGGCGGAGCAAGCGGTTCCGACGGTCTTTGGTTTGGTAATTTGGCGGGAAGATCGAGATGAAGAAGCACGATCGCCGTTAGATTGACATCTAATGGTCTGATTTGGTAGAGTCGATTGTTGACTAAGTTCCTTTTTGATAAACCTTGTGTACGCATGAACTTAGTAGGCCCACAAGTCAGCCTCCAAATCTGTGGCAGACCACATAGAGCCCATTTGCTAATTCTTAAGTAATTTATTACATCCCATTTTCTGCCCAGGACCACGGTCAAAAAATTCAACCTTATTTTGCATATTTCGGTGGAGTCCGAACTTTTGTAATCCCGAAATGATAAACATTTTTAATAACTTATTGATTTGCCAAAAAAATCCTTTTATTTTTGTAAGGAAATAAGACATGGGACAATTGAGTTGGTTTAAGGGAAAATGAGTGGTAAAAAAATCAGCGCTGGGAGGGAAAACAACAACAAAAATAAGGATGTAAATATGAAAAGTGAATTTTATGTATTTTCAATATAATGATACGTGTATATGAACTAGTAAAACTATAGGTAGAGATTAGAAAACGGATGTAGGACATGCATTTCAAGAGGAAAATAGAACCGGGCTGTGTGTTTGATTCAGTAAAAAAAGTGCCTGCGGATGTTGTAAGACAAAATATAACTAACGATGGCGGGCCAAAGGCCAGTAGTTACCTGCTGGATCTTTGTGCCCCGTTGTCGTCATGGGCTGGGCCTGTTAAAAATAAAATGAAGCTTGGGCAGTTTACAGCCCAGTTGAAACTCGCTCGACCTGAAAAAACAATATAGATGCTCAATAAGCGAGAGAATTCTGCAAGTACAGACTGATAACTGGGATGCAGCAGGGAAATTGTTTTTTCATCGCGATAATAAGAGCATGCACTTGTTTCGAAAAATTTGGAGTACTGGGAATTCGAAGGGCAGGTGCTTATGCTACCCATCAAATAAAAATCAGGTGCTTGTAAATTCGTTTCGAAACAAATGATTCAGCTTTATATCCACGTCGACCCTCGGCATGATGGTTGGAAGGAAATGCCAAGTTCATACCAAAAGATCGTTAACAACAATACCAACCTGCAGAAGACAAGGTAGTACAAGTACCAATACCAAACTAACTTATAATCTTTTAACTCCTGGCCCTAGTGTTCGTCCGGTAGAAAGTCTTGCAGAGGACCAGCTCCCGCTCCTTCTCTTGCTCCAGGTCCCCGAGGTGGTACTGGTGCATCACCTAGTTGGTCCTCTGCTGGTCACAGTTCTATTGGTGTGCAGCACCAGAAACTTTTTGCTGCCCATCTGCCAGCCGTTGACCATCACCGGCAAGGTATTGCCAGTGTTGTGCCACACCGCGTGCATGCCGCACTCCGACTGTATGTTGCGACGCGTCCACATGCCCCTTTTGAACACCCTGGAATTGCACTGGAAGTAATGCTTGCTTAGGCCACTCGATTGTGATACTGCAGATTGTCGAATACAGGTTTTAGTGTAATGGTTGGCATTTTCATAACATCTTTGGCATGTTGCAGTCACTTGTTTCACTTTTTATTAACTGCCAAATTGTAATTGCTTCACCAGGTCTGCGTCTAAAAAGAAAAATAGAGCTATAAACAAAGGACTATGATTGTGCAAGTAGACGGCTGATCGTTGTCTTACCTGGAAGTTTCTCAGGATGGGTGTAGCATATGCCGTGCTCGCTGTCGATGGTTGGTATGAACAAATCGATGAGAGGGTGAGATCTCACGCTGTCAGCACTCACTTTGGCCTCAAGGTGCTCGATCAGCTCCAGATCCATGGGATCGAACTTGATGCCACGGCAAAGACCGCCAATCCTTCTTCGACTTGCATGGGTTAATTCCAGTTATATGGTACTCAATGTATGATCAATCGACTGTTTTAAGTGAATGATGAAAGATTTCGATAGATAAGTGGTACTCCAAATCTGAAGTCCAGAATACCTGAACACACCGCCGGTATTCTTGTGTCACCTCACACGCAGCGTGTTGTCACGTCAATTCAATGTGTGGACATGATGAATAATTTGAGCGATGTATACTAGTACTGCTATTGTACTACTTACTAGTCGTATTTAGTGTCACATTTTAACCATAGGTTTAACTAACAAGTACGCACTTGAAGCCTAAGTGATATACATACATATATATATATATATATATATATATATATATATATGTATGTATATATATATATACTACACAGCATCTCCATCACCATTATCAGTGCGCAGGTGAGTTACGATGCACTTGATCCCAGAAAGGTATATATCCTTCAAACCAGAGGAGTGCTTCAAAATAACAACAGTACATAATATCCAACAAAAGAGGGTCGTGCTACATCAGCAGAATACATGGCTCAGTCTACATATCAGTATGAATCAAGTTGTGCATATTTGCTGTTGGCATGAACCACATCGCCGCATGTCGGGTTTGCAAAAGCCATCCATCGCATGGAAGCTTGATGCCTTTCACACACTGAAGATTATCTAGCAACAAGCTGTGTCAACGAATCTCTGGATATGGTGATTCATGAAACCCATGGTATGATGTGTAAACACAGTCCCCCCTAGTGAATGGAAGTTGCTTAGCACGGTAATCATCGCCGGTGATATGATCGATGATTGGTTGGATGATCGGATAATTGAGCCCGAGGAACATGGAGTGGTTGCCGAGGCTGTAAACCCGCCTCCAGTTGAATACGCCTGGCCCAACGGAGCTGGGATCTTTCTCGAACACGAAGCAGCCATAGCCATCAATTTCACGAACGCCCCCTATATTGTACTGCATGTGGTTTGATGAAATGGTTTGGTCAATTTGGTACGTGCAAATGAGCATCAAATGACCATCGTCGCTGAACGAGTGATAAACCACCGCCCATCGGCTAGTATGATTCAAGGTCCTGGAATCATGAAGGCCAGCGCATTTGTGTCTGCTGCAACAATTCAAATTGGAGAACAAAAGGACAAAAATAAACAATCATGTTCAGAGTATGTGTGGAATTAAGATTATTATAACAGTGACACATTCATAGACAGAGAATTGCAATGCTGTGGTCATAATCATACCCCAAGTTAAAAAAATAAGCCAATGGCTTTTGTATTCTAGCAATATACCATGGTTCAAACATCATGTAACAATGAGAGGAAAACAGATATGACAGGGCCTACTCATATTCTACCATAGCACTTACTACAGTTATCATATCAACTCTAAGCAATAACATGCGTTGTTATAATAATCCTAGAAATGAGAGTAACATATAGCAATCATGAGGTTATACTCACAATATCTATTCTAACAATCATTAGATACCAATTGTTCTCATATCAACTCTAACAATAACATGTGTGGTCATTAAAATCTAGGAAATGAGAGGAACATATAGCAATGATGTGGTTATAGACATACTATATATTCTAAATTTGTAACAATGAACAAAGCAATCGTATTCTTAAGGTAAAGATGAGATGAGATAGAACAATTACACGACGATAGATTCCACCAAAGATAGGCCGCCAACTGCGTCGACCGCATAAACGATGCCATCATGCACTATAGCATCGCATGAAGTGTTGGGTAAAGAGGATCGACGATGAGCCATAACCATGTATGGCGACTGGATTCCAGATAGACTAATCCCATGTTGAACACGACAATGAGCTTGTAATCCATGTAGTCTTCTGATGGTGTGGGCACTTCGCAGATTACAACCTTCAACAAACAGAGGTTGAGCCAAAAGCTCGACGCGTCTCGTGCGTAGTAGGCAGGAGTGTCTGGCAGGCCGCAAGGCTCGATGGCGGCGATATCCAAAGATGGAAGGGTGATCTCTCACTGGGTGTAGATATCCACGAGACACCACGGACTACCGGATTGGTGGATGAGGATTTATCGATTGGCCTTCGTGCCCGCCCGATGAGTGGCGCGCGCATGAAGGACAGTTGGACGGGTAGTGGTAGCATGTTGAGGGGCACCACGGCAACCTCTGTAGGATCGTCAAGTCGGTGTCTGGGCCACCTGCAAGGATCGGGCATCAGCAAGCAGGGTGTCTTGAAAAGAGCCGGCCGGTTGCAGATGAGTAGATGGTACAAATACACCGAGCATGCGGCCAGACGGACGGTGCTGAGTAAGTCCATACGATTACAGATCTGCTCCAAGAGAACATTGGGGAGGGAATTCCAATCACGGCTCTGCGTGTCAGTCGGTTCTGACATTGAGGTTTTCAGTGCCTGCGAGCCAGCGGGGAAGTGGATTCGGGCGGGCGAGCGAAGAAGCTTCTCCTCGTGTGGCCGAGCAAAGGAGCGGGGATATGGTATGCGCGAGCTACCAAGGAAGATAGCGTGGGCGGGCGAGCAGAGAGCGGGGGGAAATGGTGTGCGGCCGACGATGGGGAAGAGAGGAGGAAGAAGAGTGGAAGACGGGAAAGAAAGTGCATTAAATCACAATTCTACTACTACTACCAGGATATACCATCCTTCGGAGTGTAAATAGTTACACCGATGACATATGTGTCTACCACAAGATGGGCCCATATGTCAGTTAATGGAGGATGTAAGCGTGCTCTCATCGGGCAAACATGATGGCGATCTTGGGTAAGGCTGATTTAGTAACACCAACACGCTGGTTCAGCTTATTAATTAAGTGTCCCATCTGCTGCAGCGTGTATTGTCACTTCACTGTGAAGACTAGTTGAATAGTTCTCTCTGACCGAGATGGGGAATATGGATCGTGAAGACTTCCTTTCTACATTATCCCTATGCCTCTATGCTCACTTCACTCATTTTGCTCCGTACGTAGTCACTTGTTGAAATCTCTAGAAAGACAAATACTCCGTATTTGGGAACATTGGGAACAGAGGGAGGATTTTACTCCGTATTTGGGAACAGAGGGAGTATCACCATATGGAGGGAACGGAGGAAGCTTGAAATATGAACATGTCAATGGGAGGGAGTAAGCCCCATGCATGCATGCATGCATGCAACATGCAACACTCACACGTACACATGGACGCACGCAACACTCACAAACCCATGCGGCACACAAAGACACGACGCAACACACACACACGCTCACGCTCAAGTGCTCAACCTACTCCCTATGTCCGTGAAAGACTATACATTTAGAGATTTACACATTGACCAGGGCATAATTAACGCCCAAAAGTAGCAGACTTAGGCTGGTCATAGTGGGGAATAACTTATACTACTAACATGCATATGTTACTAGTCTATGTTACTACCTTCATAGTGAGGAGTAACATATGTGTGGTATCATGCAAGGCATCATTTATTAAGATGTAGACTCATTTTGCCTTGAGATGCGTTATGTTACTATAACATGTTATGTTACTCCAAACACCTCTCTCCTCATTAAGTACATACCACATAAGCAAACTTTTCTTGGGGTGTGTTATGTTACTTGCTAAGTTACTTCCACTATGACCAGCCTTATGTGTGCATGCGACCATTGAGAGAATAAGATTAAATGAAGGTCGTTGCATGCTATAATGAAGGATAGACATGTAGCCTATACCTAGAGCACAAGTTGGTGCATTAATCAATCAATATCGATTTTGATTAAAGGCTAAATGCATTAGAAGTGTAGATGTACTACACTCTTTGTTTTTAGCTGATTTCTTTGCTCTGCCAACTGACAGGTGGGACCCAGAAACCAGGTGACAATTTAACCAGTCAACGAAGTGCCACGTCGACTATGTGGCCGGTCAGTAGGGTGCAATACGGTGCTCTACGATGAGCTAGTGATTGTATTATCACCGCAAAACTATATATAGTTACCATAAAGAGCGTATTGTTACATACGTTGACCGCCAGTGTATTTTTCTCGTTTCAAATTAAGCCATATTAACCGGAAAGGATGCAGTATGGACTAGTACTAGTACTGCTTTGATGTGTCCCGTCAACTCGCCGAACGAGGAGAAGCTTACTTACTACGCCTCTCCCTTGCCCACGCTGCGGTGGTTAAATGGGACGAGGAGAGGTTTTGACTCTGATGCCCTCTCCCTCTCCCTCTCCCTCGCCCTCGCCCTCGCGGTGGGCGTGCATCGGTTTAATCAGTTTGATTGCGGAAGCATAATGTGTCTTTGTAGTATCATCATTGTTGGACCTTCCAAGAGGCGAAGAGCCAAGTGCAAGGTTCACACGAGTACGAACTGTTGAACCTCCCGAAGAGGCAAAGAGCCAAGCGCAAGGTTTTATAGGAGTTGTCGTCCTAGTAGGAGCGTACTACAACTATAGCGAACGATGCTATTGTATAATGCCGCCACGTCACGTATATCTAAAGTGTGCCACCTTTTTTTTTCTCAAAGAGCGTGTTGGAGCCCGTGCAACAACCACACAAGTTGCACGTACACATAACACATTTACTAGTAATAAATTCTAAAGGACAAATGCCAAGATGCCACACAAGTTCATCTCCAATTCATGTGATAAATTTGTGCACGACTAGTCTACATATATTCACAACGCTACTGTTCACAATTTACCGTACTCCACTTACATGTTATAGATGGGCTACATGTCCTCCTCCAGGTTCCAGTCGCAGGTGTTCTTCATGGATGGCATGATCCATAGCGGTGGGTAACGGGAATCATTGTCGCAGCTTGCTAGTCCGGTTCCATTGGATGCAGACTCATCCAAGCTGAAGCGGCATAAATTAGGGATAGCGGGTCCCAGCATGTCATTCATCCGACGGTGCGCACTGAATACACAACCATGCTTCATGAACGGCTGGCATTTCATGTCGTGCATGGAAGGTGGCATCCGCTTCACAATGGGGTAGTTGTCCCCAATGAAAAGCGAGTACTCTCCAAGAGTGTTCCTCGGCACCCACACAGCATCACGGGGGGTCAAACTCAGCGCCGTTCATCTGGTACGCGCGGCATCTCAGATCTGGACACATGGTGACGTACATAGTCAAGGTCCATGCATAATAATGTTGTGCTCAAATATGGCAGTCAGTAATACTATGTAGAAAATAGTACTACTCCGGTATAGAGGAAGTAAAATAACCGGCTTATTATATATAGCCACTCTTGGCTACATGGATGAGATAGTAAGACATGGAAAAACAAAAATGGTGGCAGCTAGTGGGTTCAAGTCTTCAAGGGCCTAGCTAGCTATATGTGTCCTCCATGGTAAAAAGTACTCCTACTAGTACGTAAGTAGAGTACTAGTACAACAATGAAAGAGAAGGCGAGAGGGTTAAAAAATGGAATACCTGGGTAGATGGTGACGATCCGATCATGGTAGATTGTGTGACCATGTTGCACATCAGTGGTACCATGGGTAACGACTACTAAGATAGTTCATCCCAATATGCCAAAGTCAGCTACAAGTTCCAGGTTAGACCGAATCGCAGATGCAAATGCACATCCAGGATCGGCGATCTTATTTTGATCACGGGATGACTGGTCCCTGCAAAATAATGGAGTACCGTTAGGGATGCAAATGATGGTTTATGTATTCCGTTTGTAATCTCCCGTACCATAGGATGGCAACCAGATGAAACAAGTCCCCTGGCTTGTCACCGCGAGGATGCAACCTAGATGGCGCACGACGTCTTCGAACGTGTAGGGGTACAAATCTTCCGCCGCCAACATGCGCCAGCCTCTGCTGTTACTACCTCTCACATTGATGGCAATCCTTATGTCGAACACCGTGATGAGATAGTAATCGGCGTAGCCGCGTCGCTTTGTTGGTGGGTCCGCAATTGCTATCCTCTTCAATCTCATGTAGGCATCATCATACGTATTCAAGCCCAGCCAGTCCGGAAGGCCGATCCCAATGGTGGAGAAGGGGTCTACCGGGCAGCAACCTTATTGTGGATGTTCTGCAAAATGATGGTGGTATCCGGCCGGAGGTCTGCAAGCCAATCGTTGTTGGCACCGACCCAAACCTATATATATGACAGTGGGCAGCGGAGAAATTACGGGGTGGAAATGGAATAACTAAGTACTACATGATCAAACTCCATTACTGACCTGCTCATCGGTCAAAATCCGACTACCTCTCAACGTCAGCAACTCTAGCGGAGTCAACGTGCAACCATGGCCCGGGAGCGGTGGACTGTTCGAAGGATTGTCCCATAGAAGAACCTTCTCCTCGAGGACGCATGGAAGACCAACAAGCATGGCCTTTTCCCAAGCCATTTTAAGCATCGTCTTGAAAAAGTTGGCGCAGGAAGCACCGAAGTCTTCTTGGCGGTGAGGACGTCGGAGCGGCGTGCGATTTCTCCCAGAGGATCGTCGTCCAAGGTCTCCCAGCCCCGACAAGGAGGAGAACAGCCTGGCGTATCCATGGACTGTTCGAATGATTGTCCCATAGAAGAACCTTCTCCTCGAGGATGCATGGAAGACCAACAAGCATGGCCTTTTCCCAAGCCATTTTAAGCACCGTCTTGAAAAAGTTGGCAAAGGAAGCACCGAGTATTGCGGCGGTGAGGACGTCGGAGCGGTGTGCGATTTCTCCCAGAGGATCGTCGTCCAAGGTCTCCCAGCCCCGACGAGGAGGAGAACAGCCTGGCGAATCCATGGGAGCAGCGACGAACTGCCTTCTCTTCGGGGGGAGGGGAACTGGCGAGGAAGAGATAAGAGCATAGTAACCGCAGGGCCTCGTCCCTTCCAACTGTGAATCGTTCCTTCCAACTGTAGCGAAGGGGTGAGGCTATTATTTACTACTAGTACTAGCATTATGGGACGTTATGGGATTGCATTATACTGTAAATAATAGCATTAGTAAGAAATTTTTGGCACTGGCTGGTAGTTTTTGGCGTGGATTATGAAATTTTGGGTATGTTTTGCTAGTTTTTGTACACGCCAACTAGTGTCAAAAAATGTCTTACATTATGTGACGGAGGAGTCCGTACTCGTACTGTAGCAGTACTAGTACTACTTTCTCAACTAGTAGTGCAAGGGTACTACTAGTGCTATGTACTGTACTTCTAGTATAGTGCACCAGGTTTGAACTCTTGAATCTCAGGGCCAAGGAGCTACAGTTGGAAGTGGAGGGTACTACTGTTCTCTAGAACCATCAGTGTACTATCAATGCAGGGAAAGTACACCTGCGTAGTGGCCTAGTGGGTACTCTCGGTGCTCTATTCAGCTCCTCCTCTCACGTAGCTGGCCTACTCAACGTCTCCTCTCACACACACACTAGCAGCCTGTTTATCAGCGACGGTTACTGCGGGGGCAAAACATTTGAGTTATTTGATACAGCGAGATTAGGCTTTTTGCTTCCATTTGTGGAAGTGTAATGGATCTCATCGAACTTTGTTAGTAGTTCCTTCTTTATGAATGAGATGAAGCAAAGCTTTTGCCTCCGTTTCATAAAAAGACATCAAGAGGAATTTCTTTTATAGTAGAGCCGATAATGGAGTGAAGTCCATGCATGCAACGCCTCAAGCTACGGAGTAGTAGTTGAGCACTTTACGTACAGAGCCATATTGGACAGTTCCCAATGCCCCGCCAGGCTTTTCCAGCTCCTCGGGCTTAATTGGGAGGCGCTAGTTTGAATATGCTACTAGCTGATGAGGAACCTGCAAGCGAGGTGCGGCTAGGGCGAGCACGCGAGCCAAGAGATATCGGGAAGGAAAACCCGTTCACGTGGCTAGGCTATCGAGTGCACCCAGATTGTGGTGCCGCACGTCCGTCTGACTTCAAAACTCAAACTACCCGTGTAAAATATTGGCTTGCAGCGAAGTTACTATTTAAAAAAGAGGCCGCCGTGCGTTCGGCCGGGATCGAACCCACAAAACGAGGTATACACTCCCGCGACCACTAGTAGTACTCGTTGGAGTACAACACAACCTAGAATCGCCTTTTGTCGCTAGTAGTACATTGTTCCTTACAACAAACCCCTAATAATGCAAGAAACCACTAATAATGCCAAGAAACTACTACCACTTACATACGTGGCAGACTTAAGATAAGACTACCTTATCAACCATTGTACATGCTCTTACCAACCAGCCCTACCAAGAAACGACTACTCTACAAAGTGCCGTTATAGGCACGTTTCAACCCATGGCCCTATTTGGATACATTTGTTGTCAATCTAACCCTGCCATCCAAACACCATTTTGGTTAGAGTTAGTTCAGGGTTAGGATCTAACCTATGACTTAGAGTATCCAAACAGGGCCCATGTCGCCCATTAAGTCAACGCCTTCTATTCGACCGGGCGTTATGACTTGTGGGACCTACATGTCAGTCTGCACAAAAATCCCCGAGTGACATCCTACCTCCTGCCCATCCACCTAGTCATCCTCGGCCATGGGACGCAGCTACCGCCCTTCGGCAAAAGTCGAGGTCAAAAACGTCGGCGGTGCGGAGCCCATCTTGCGGCAGCCCGGATGCCAGCTCCGTCCGGCGCTCGCGGCCGCTAGCTCGCCAAGATAGCTCCGTCCAGCTGCTTGTCTGCAAGGTTTGCCAGCTAGATTGGCACAGCGGCGCGGCGGCTTGCTCGCGCCCATGCGCTAAGGCCAAGCCATCCGCTCGGCGAAAGGCAGCGGCGGCTTGCTCGCTCGTGAGTCACGCTCGGGCCAGCCTGCCAACCCATGCGGAGGCCAGCGCAGCGTCCGGCCCGTCCGGCGGAGCGGCGGCCAACTCGCTCATCACCGGCGCCACCGACGAACACGCATCAGTACTGTTTGAAGTAATGTTTAGGAAAAATAATGATTTGATGGGGAATAATAGGATAGAAGGTCAGATCTGGGTCCCTCGTGTCAACGGTCAAACAAAATGTGTTGGTTTAAGCTGCCTCCTCAGCACGGACGTGTGGGCCAACCCTGTCATAAATTGGTTTAAACTAACCTAATCGATAGGTAGTAGTTTTTGGCGTGGATTAAGAAATTTTGGGTATGTTTTTGCTATTTTTTGTACAATAGGTTCTTCCTAGGGCTGGTTGAAAGTGGTAGTTTTTTGTTAAATACTCTACATATTGTAAGTAGGAGTGAAAGTTAAGCTTTGGAACCCAATAATCAAGGATAGTTACATAGTGCATATGTGTACATGATTGAAAGTAAATATCAACCATGAGTGACTAATATCTTGATGGAAAACTAGAAACTATGGAATAATAGGGAAAACAATTTGCATGGTTGGAAATACTAGCAATGTTCATGTGCGTTGCGACGAATCATAATTAGAATAATACTTATTCACAAACTTGATACAAAACACTCTAATTTTGATATACATATATCACTAGAGATATATTATGTTTCAATTAGAATATATTCCTTGGGCTGTTTTGGTGAGGTCAGGGAGGGATGTGGTTGGTTTTAAGATACTAATTATGGGTTTTTCTGCAAATTGGTGGACAAGTGGGATGTTTGTGACAAAAGGCAACAACTTACCTCACAGTCGTTAGATGTAGATCTAATGGTCACAAACGACGGATGGCAGACACACCATCATCACCAACTTAGTCTTCTTTACGAGTACTAGCAAGATCCGTGCATTGCACGGAACATCAAGATGCATTTTTTTATAAAAACACTCGTAGTGATTGACCCATGCGGGAGTAATCCCATGTGTAAAAACTAATGATATATCAAGAAATAGGAGATAAGGTGAAGAGGAGAGGGGAGTGGTGGTGATTGGTGGTCGGACTGAGCGGAGGCATGGGGATTGATGACGGCGGCAGCGGTCACCAGGCCAGTTTGTTCCCGAGGCTTCCTTTCTTAATTTCTCAACAATGAGGTTGTTGGAGATAAGGGTGAACGAGGGAAGGTCTTGTCTGCAAATGTGGAGAGGGGTGTGGGTATCTTTTAGTTTAATTTCCATCAGTCAGATATAGATCGGACGGTCTATATTGCAAGATGGCACAAGTGCAAGGCACAAAATCAAGATTGCGAGAGCGCATCGAGAACATCTCCATCGACATTCATCACTCCGAAGCAAGGAGAAGGGACTACATCGAGAAGAAGCTTGCCGCACATAAAGAGGAGCAAGATGCAAGGATGGAGGAGATTAGGACCTTGCTCAAGTCTACTTCCCCTTCGTCATCTTCAAGGCGGCGACATTCAAGCCACATGTCTTCGGAGCGCAAACAAGATGCAAGCGCAAGTCGTCCAAGTCAACAGCTACATGGCGGCCACCATAACGTTCGTGATCAATATCGTCATGAAGGGCAAGTCACCTCCAAGCATCATGTGCACGACGACGACGAACGCCAAGGAGCTCAAGTACGACAACGACATCATCATCATGAAGATGCTCCACAAGCGCAAATGCACAAGTCCCAACAAGCCCTACTTCTCGCCAAGTCGAAGCTTCATAAGCACAAGAGAAGACCGCGAGACGAGCACCACCAAGTCGGCGCTAAGGCTACAACAACCACTTCGGCATCTTCACCAAGTGCAATCAAGGCATCTTCGCGTTTGGACGTACGGCATCTTCGCCTACTTCCCACGTGTATGCCTACATCGACTTCATCAAGTCCAAGGCGACCACATACAAGCGAGGGTGACACTTCCATCTTCGGAAGCCCCCCAAAGAAGATGGCCGAGCATGGGAAATTCCCTTCGGTCATGGAGACGAGCTATGAGGTGCCACATCACATGGGCCTCCCACACCAAGACGGTGACAAGACGGTCGAGCAAGGGCCATCCCCTTCGACCACGGCGACGAGCGCGAACCTCTTCAACAACATGAAGACGGCGCCAACATTGGACTCCTCCTCCGAGTCAAGCTACGCGACCGCGCATGGAGACATTTGCACCAACATCTCTCCGACACCCACATATGAAGAAATGCCCCAAGTGCCATGTGAGGAGAGCCACCACCCCGTGAGTAACATGAGTGACTCCACCATACGTGACATTGAGAGCATTTCCTATGAGAGGATGAGTGTGACCACCACTAGCCCCACACATGAGAGCATGCCACACATCCTATGTGAGGTTGAGCCCGATTTGAGTGACTCCACCAACCATATGAGTGAGAGCATCCTTGAGGGAGTGAGTGAGCCACAACACGTAGTGAGTGAGGTAGTTGAGACGGCATGTGAGGCCACTATGATTCCTAACGACTTAACCTCTACTCCTAGTGTGTTTTATTCTTTGGTGCCAGGTCTCCTACATGATGACACGCCTATCCTTGACGAGTCTATTCCTCCATTGGAGACGACAATGGCCATGGTGGACGATGATGCACCCCCCACATGGTTCCATCAAGATGAAGATGACAATGATTGGATCTTCAACACTTCACCTACAACGCATGAGCTACGCTCCGAAGGTAACATAGGTGACGGTGCTTCTCTTGTCCCACTAGAGGACTATCTTACCAATGATTGCTCCCATGATGTTGATCCACCTATTACCATGCTTCATGCTAGTGAAACTTCTTCATGCCCTGAATTACCTATTTATGATGAATATGATGATAAGCATGTTGAGTTGCCTAGTTGTGATGCTATGCTTCATAGGATATCTTGTGAAAATTCTATTGGTCACTTCATGTTTGACAATCCATTGACCTTGTCATATGCTATGGGTGAGATCTCCCATATTGCATCATTACAATCTCAACATAGTAACTATGCATGCCCCATTAAAATCAATCCCATTTGCACTAATGGCATAGATGACGAGATGATGGTCATTGGCTTTTGCTTCTCTTGTGATGATATTGCCATGCTTCCTTTACATGATTTGTGCAATTCCTCTACTATGACATGCCATGATCACATTATTTCGAATATGCATTGTTTTGGATGTTGTCAATATTCTCCACGTGATGTTTCTACTCTTGCTCATGAGGCGACCCCCATAGTTTCCTCATACATATTAGGAGATCTTGATGCATTTCATACTTTGCATGATTCCCATGATAGTGTACACCATATGCATTCCATGAATAACAATGCTCTAGATAATTCTAATGATGCATTACATCCTTTGAGTCTCCATTATGCGATACATAATAACAATCCTATCATGATGGATGACATGTTTCTATATCACGCATCTCAATTATTTGAGCATTGGCTATTTAGTACTAACCAACACATGCCTGTGCGCATCATGATGGATGATGTGTACATCTACCATGCACACACAATTTTTCCTTTGTCTTTGTTTTGTGTAGGTACTCATGAATACTCGTCAACCTCTCAATCCCAAGAGTTGACGAAACGAGCTCTTGAGAACAACGATGCTTTCGGATCCCGTCGACTATCTTTACCACTGCTCCCTTCGCGCAAGGACTACGTGCATCTCTTCTACTTGGCTCTCACATGGCTATGGGCTATTTACCACTTGTCACCTTATGCCCATACTATTGTGTTCACTTTGCATGTTATGCTTGCTTCTATGCCTTTGCCATGCAATTGTGACCCTTGCTTGCATATACCCATGATTCACCATTATGATACTCCTATGTGTATTTGCATGCTTGGTGGAGATCATTGTTGCTTTTGCCATGTTCATCATGTGCCCCATGCTATTGTTGATTGTTGTGTTGGGAGAGTCATGAGGCCCCATTGCTATTTACATATGGTCTCTCGCCAATACATTGATGATAATTTTCTCATATCTTGCTTTCATGTCTGTGCTATGACATGTGAATTATTCATGCCCATTATTTGCACCAATGACATGCTTGCCATGATTCCTTCTAGTATGTTGCATCTTCGCACTACTAGCTTGCTTGACTTGATTGCTATGATTGCTTTCTTAGTTGCATCACCCATGTTCCACTATCACTTGCTTTCTTGGGTTGATGACATATATGCTCATGCCTCTCACATGATATATCTTGATCATTGTCTCTTGTGTCCATTAGTTGCCTCTTTCATATCCACTTGTATTGAGTGCAACCATACTATGCTTATTGATCTTGGAGACTTTGACATATTACTTGTGATGCATGCTTGTTTGATTGAGCCTATTGCATTTGGTTGTTCTTGCATCATATGCCTCCATACTATGAAATATTCCCTTGTACTTTCTTATGATGAGCATGATGCATACACTTGTTGGGTATCTTACCACACGAATGATAGGTTTTGCACTTCCGCTAACCTCATTTGTGTTTCCGAGTGTTTGTCATGTTCTTTCATTTTGAAGGATTCACAAGGCGGTGCCGTTACGCGACATATTGGTTATGTGAAGGCATACATGATGTGCAACTCCAACATCTTCGAGAACCTCCTAAAGGTGACCTCCTTCCCTTTGAGCCATCCTCAAATACGCATATTGGATGGGCCATTCTTTCATTATTGTTTCCTTCTTGTTGTCTACATGATACATCTATTGGATGGAGGACCGGCATTGGAGATGGACCCTATGGACCTTCACATTGAGGAGCGCTCGCACTTATTGGATGCATCTTCGGAACTCCACTCATGCCTCGACATCGAGCTTTGGTACACCAACACCTCCATATTTGTTGATTGGGCTCATACATGTCATGCTCGATGGACATATCATACTCACCACAAGTTTGCACCCCATGCATGGATTGACTCACAATATGCTTGTCTTGTTGCATCTATTTCCATGTCATCCATGATATATGAGCTTGTGCACTTCCTTAGCAAATTTGTTGTGATCTACCTTGATGGCATATTCATACATCATGATCATATTGTCCACCATCAATTGCATGATAACATACACATGTTGAGCATCCATTGCCATATTCATGCTATTGATAAACCGTCTCACTATGACATCATTTTGCACCGTGGTTGCATTCATCATATTCACAACACATTTGTGTGCACAATGATTGCATTTCCTCCCATGAATGCTTTGCATATCATTCTAGATCATCTTGATAAGCTTCATGCGCTTTGTCACGACCAATCTTGCCGCACGGACCCCTTCTTACATGATGGACACTTTGTGTGCGCTAACCATTGTATTTCCGAGTGTTGCTTGTGTTTGCTCTTTTTGCATGTCTATCACTCCAGCGACACCTTGGACTACTTGGATTGCGCCATGTCTTCAACTTCGTCCAACTACAAGTCCGTCCACGACAACCGTTTCCATGGTGATGAGGATCACGATCCGAGGTCGGATCTTTCACAAGGGGGGGGGAGATGATGCGGAGCATCCCACGTTCATCCCCATGTACACTCCGACTATTCTCCAAGCCCCAAGAGGACATATGACGAGACCTCGAATACGCACCATTGGACACAAGGTGAACTCGCTCCTCTTCGAATCTTCACTTTCTACATGTGAGACATGGCTACTACCTCATGCATGGATCTTGCATATACTCAGGTACGACCGAGACGACCATGGAGAATCCAAGGACCGAGGCCAAGCATGGAAGAGAAGGAGGAAGAGAACCCGGCCGCTCCAGCACGAGCGGTACTACCGCCCACTACAGGCGGTACTACCGCTGAAGCCACCCGACCGGTACAACCGCCCAACCACCGCCCGGGCGGAACAACCGGCCAGCCACCGCCCAACAACCGGCCACCATTCTGTGATCAAGCGGTGCAAGGCCGGTACAGCACCGGTTCTACCGGTTTATGCCCAAAGACCGGAACAACCGCCCCAACATCCGGTACAACCGCTGGTTCCTTCGACGCCCACCTCCAGAAGCCAGTGCCGACCTCCCAGCGGTAGTACCGCCTTCCTCGGCCGGAACTACCGCCCCTCATGAGCTCTCAGCGGTACTACCGGCCCCATGACCGGTACTACCGGCCTGCCTGCGCGCAGTGCAAGGGGTTTTCACCCCATGTATCCTCTCCCACTTACCCCTTCGTGGCTTAGCACTATATGTACTCTTCTCCTAGCTTCGTATTAGGGTTAGCGTTGATTTAGCTCAAGTTAGAGATAGAGCTTCATTATCCATCGGATCTCCTCCTCGTGAGAGACCGCGGCCTCTTCGGAGTAGATCCTATCGGATTCAAGACCCCCTCGCGGGAAGATCCCCTTGTGGACTCAAGGCCTCCTCACGGAGAAGATCGGTTACCTTTCTATCCTTACCTTTGTTGACTTTGGATCTCGTGTATCTCTTTGTGTGTGGTGATCTAGCACTTGTGTGATTGATTCCTTGTCGGTTTAGCGATTCTCTCTCGTTTTCCCCGTGTTTCCCCTTTGTGCTTCCGCGTGTTCTTCGTGATTCCCCGTAGGATCCACTCGAAACGTGAAAGATCGACACTATAGGGTTCCACCCTACATCAGAGAGGGGAGTTAATGTGCTCGTGTGTTGGTGTTTGGGGGAGAGAATGACTTCTCGGTGTGTGTGGGGGGGGGGGGGTGGGTTGGCTTCAGTTAAAGAGTGAGGTGTCTATATTTGAGGGACTTCAGCGTAATTGAGATATACATGGTCAATAGTGTGTGCACTCAAGGTTGATCAATTTGTTTCACAATTTGGACTATGAGATAATGATACATTTGAACATGCGTGATATACTTAGATGTACCATAATTACAAACCTAAGATTGGAATTTTGGAATTCGACTCCATCATTAGCTTTTGTAATTCATTTAAATGGAGGTACATTTTTAAGCCGGGATTTCGTGATTTCAAATTCATACATCAAACCTAGAGATATACACATACAGGCATGTTCAAATTTTATAATCATCCACTTTATTCATACACATACACATTTTTGCTTTTGTCATCACATTTAGGATAAACACATTTGGAATTTCATTTGAATTGGACCATATGATGGTATTTTCTTGTAGTACCTCAATGATCTGTATCTGAATTGAATGGACAATCTAAGTTTCGAGTTGGAGACATTGATTTTCAAAACTTTCACTTTTTTTGCGTGCGAAACAAACAAATTCTCGGCTATGATATCATAGTCGGCCGTACAAGAGCAGAATATAATTTCAGGCGCCAAAAGCTTTCAAACTTCCCGCTCACATCAAAATATCTCGCGCCCGAAAGTTTAGCCCTGCGATATTCCTGTTTTACCCCTGCCACATGAACCGAAAAGGGCTGCTTTGGTAACTCCATTGTTTTCCCCTCTTTGCCCCGAACATTCTTCCCCAGAGCCCCTCCTTCCTCCCCGACTTCTCGACCATGGCAAGCCGCCGAATCGAGTCCTCCACCACAGTGGTGGACCTCACAGCCCGACGGATCTACCTTCCGCACCTTGGAACACCCAACTGCCAACTCACCACTTCACCAGAGCCGCTTCAGCAACTGGCTTGTACACCGCTCCAGATCTCCTTGACCGCCATCATGGTCCACCGCACCGGATCTGCTTAAACGGCGCCCTCGTCCACCATAGTGTAGGCCCTTCACTGACTCCCTCATCCGTCCCTTTGTTGGCCCTTCATAAAGCCCTCGTCCGCCGCAACAGATCCGCCTTACCGAAAGCACTGTACAACACACCCGCCGAAGCCTTCGTCCATTGCACTGGATCCGCTCCACGGACGCCATATTCAACTCCACCAGCCCTGCATTACCGACGCTGCAGCCTCATGAGGTTATTTCGATCTGTACTCCTTCGGTTTTTCTCTTTATCATGCAACTGTTCACTTACCACAGATGAGCTTTCTTGTATGTCGACAGGCGCTGCAACCGTATCACCGGAGCCGCTTCAACGATAGCGACAACCGGCCCAAACTCAACCGCAACACGAGCACCATCGATGATCCTTAGCTATCAAGTATGCCAACGATACCCATACGCCGCCGAGAATCAGGTACTATTATCCAACGGCCGGCGCCTATGTTCACTTTCTTAGCATAAGCACCGCACCTTTGAATTTCTTCAGGGCATCATTCAGTTTTTCATGATACGTGATATTCTGCTTGCACTTGTAGGGCCATATTTCTGGCAGTGAACATGTTACATGTGCTAAATTACATACCAGTGCACATATAGTTAATATGCTTTAGTTTTGTCCTAAGTATTACTGTACTTCCTAGATATCACTGCCTACTATTTTACTTCTTGCATGCTATATTTATGATAATGGTGTTGTTCTGATGCCACCTGTTGGTTCCATCAGACAGCTTCATGTTCTCTATGGTTAATTACACATCAGCAAACTAGCATGTGGTTCCGCTTGTTTTTGTTCGTTTAACCCTACATTTTCTGATGCTAGCTATTACATCACTGCTACGAGCCTCTGTTCATTACTTTTTTGTGTGTTCTTGATCTTCCCAAGTTGCATGACTAATTTGATGCTTCTATTAATTATGGAGATGCCAACTCCATCAAGCAAAATATTTGTTCTTTTGGGGCTGGCACCTCGAACAAGCATAAAAATAGAGGCAAGAAGATATATTGTCGTGTATGCACACCCCCTTCTTTCATTAGTTTAGATGAACCATTGATGATCAATTCAAACCAGTGCATGCGATTAAAATTAATTTTACCTAAATAGAGGGTGCAGACTAAACTACAACGAGTAGATTTGCAACCACGGGATGTTGTTGATATCTTCAAAGAACATTGCAACAGCAGCGAGGCTTCACATCAACATATGGTAAGCCAATGTGGTTTAGTACATGTGAAATGTAGTGCGTGTGGGCTACTTTCTTGGCTTGTGCCCTCAACCTGTAATCCTATAGAATAACAAATAGTTCACTTGTCTGCTTTGCTGTATTGCTTGATTCGAATGCTTGTTTGTTACTTGTTAGGCTATACCTGAGTTGGCCAATATGTCAGCAGTGCCTGTTGTACTATCGTAAAGAAATGCATGCCTAGTTCATTTGAGTCCATAACTATTCCTCTGAACTTCATCACAAGACTATCTTCATAGTTTATATGAGGCAATACTGTTAAGTGCTTTCTTAGATTATTTCAACTGCTTAGATGCCTTGGCAACTTAAATATAGTGGTGGTACACTCCCTTTCAACTAGGGATGTCAACTGGGTCCCGGTTAGTCCTGATTAAAGTCCACTAGTAGTATGATAGTTCAAAAGAGTTTTTGTTTTTTGATGAAAATGAACCAGGGAGCTAGCAAAAACTAACTAGATGCACTACTAGGGAAAACCTTATACACAGAATAGAGCAGCGCGGCTCAAAAAGGAGCACTGCTGCTAATTAGCAGTAGCGCGGGTGTGGAAAACTCGCTACTGACAAGTATTTAGCAAGAAGCGCTGGCGGTGTAACCAGCGCTGCTACAAATATCGACCGGCTGCCCACCAAACTCCATTTAGCAGCAGCGCGGTGCCGCGAGCCGCACTACTGCTATAGCTGTAGTAGTAGCGCGGTTTTTCTGAGGTCGCTGCTGCTAATTTTCAAATTGGCCACACTTTTGGTCCCGGTTAGCAGTAGCGCTTGTGCCGAAAGCGCGCTGCTGCTACTTTCTTAGCAGCAAGACGCTTTACGTCCTGCTATCGCTAATCCAAGCACCAACCCACCACCTTTTCCCCACCGTCCTCCCCTCCCCTCCTCTCTTCCCTTTCCCCTACCTCCCACATCCTCCCACTCTCACTCTTCTTCTTCCTCAATACTTCTCCCCATTACTCTCCCTCTTCTACCTACCTTTCTCTCTCTTCATTACTCCTACCTAACTACACCACCTCCATTAATGCATCCCCTTTCTCTTTTCCCCCTCCACTAGTTGAAGTTGTCTCCTCCCAAATTAGGTAGCTAGGTAGATGTAGTATTTAGTTAAGTGACCTATTTTCCCCCTAACTAGATCTATCTTTGTCAAGAAGAGCTTTGTGCACTTTTGATCTCCCAACATCATCATCTCCACCGTGTGCTCGATCTCGAGATAGTGGTGATTAAAATTTCATGCTTTTGCACAATGGAAATATGTTTATGTGTGTGTGTGATATGTTTATGGAAATTGTGTGTGTGGCATGAGTTGACGCCAAATTGTGCTTTTGAGTTGCCTATGTTTTGCCGAAATGTCGATTTATTTCTGTTTGGTAATTCGCAAACTCTAGATCTATATATGCCCTATTTTTAAGGAAGGTCATGCCGAATTTTTGTATGACTTTGATGCATGCACGCATTTTTATAATCAATTTGTTTATTATTACCGTGCACAGTTGACGATGGTCAGTGGAACGATGGTGGATAGGTGGTTGCGGTCGGCGGTGCAGGGCATGAAAGAAAATAACCGGACAGAGGTTTTATATCCGTGTCGAAAATGCAAAGGAATAGTTTGGCTCGACCCCCATGACGATGGTGGTGTCGAAGCGCACCTGCTCATGACTGGTTTCATGGATGGATATACTCGGTGGATAATTGAAGATGAGGATGACGATGTTGAGGATGCCGACGGGGCAGGCACTGATGACACGGGCAAGACGAAGAGATGATCGATAATGGCGGCGGGGAAGAGGCGGACATGGCGGCGGAGAAGGGGTCGGACATGGCGGAGGAGAAGGGGCCGGACATGGCGGCGGAGAGAACGACATGGACTCCATGCAGCAGAGTTTGTCGGTACTAAGTTCAATCGTGCAGGACCCTTATGTTCAAGCATTGCTTCATGAGGAGGCAATCTTGAGAGAGCTGCTTCTAGAGAGGAGGCTAAGTGGAGCAACTGGTGGTAGACTCGAACACTCCATTGTATGATGGTTGCAACTCGAGGTGACCCGCTTGAGTTTCACGCTCCAACTCCACGAAGACAAAGGCTAAAAACAAATGGACCGACACTAGCCTCGATGAGCATCTCAAGTACCTAAAGGATGTTCTTCCCGCGGGTAATCTATGTCCTACTAGTGTTGATGAGGCCAACAAGATCGTGTGCCCTCTTGATCTACCACACGTTAGATACCATGCATGCATCAACGATTGCATAATTTATCGGAAGGAGCACGCGGAAAAAACAAGTTGTCCGGTGTGCAATGCTTCTCGATACAAGAAGGCCAGGAAGAAATGTCCCCATAAAGTTGTATGGTACTTACCGATCACTCCCCATCTCCAGAGGTATTTTGTAGATCCCAAGGAAGCAAAGCTAATGCGCTGGCATGCGGAGAGGAAGAAGCCCGACGATGGACATGATCCGAAGCTGAGACACGTCAAGGATGGAAGCTAGTGGAGAGCGTTGAACAGCTTCTATTAGTATTTTGAATGTGATGCAAGGACCATCGTGCTCGGCGTGTGTACCGATGGCATGAATGCGTTTGGCAACCAGAACACCAACCATAGCACATGGCCCGTGTTTGTATGGATTTACAACCTCCCCCCTGGTTGTGCATGAAATCGAAGTACATTCACATGAGCATGCTTATTCAAGGGCCGAAACAACCAGGAAATAATATTAATTTGTATCTGGGGCTACTTCAAGAGGAGTTAGACACGTTATGGAAAACACCGCCAAGACATGGGACACCAAAGAAAGGCGAGTATTTCAACATGAGAGCTGCGTTGATCACGGCAGGCAGGACTATCTCGATTACGGATATGTGGCAGGCCAGGTGTGCCATGGATATTGCGGATGCACGCGGTGCATGGATGATACGACGTCTCAAAGCCTAACGTCTAGGAAAGATGGCGGTATGGGAAAATTGTGTACATGGGGCATCAAAGATGGCTCGAGCAGACGCGACCGTGGAGAAACCGTGGAGATCTATTCAATGGTCACGCTGAGCATCGAGGACCTCCTCGTAAGCGGAGCGGTGCCAAATTCGATGAGCTGTTGAAAAACTGGAAGGAGTGCCCCGCGCCGGGAAATACGATGAGAAAGGCGCCGGAGCCGCTGCTGAAGGTATGGAAGACGAGGCCTGTGTTCTAGGAGTTGGAGTACTGGCACAAACTCGATACACCTCATTGCCTTGATCAAATGCATATCTGTAAGAATGTCCTTGAGAGCTTGCTCGCAACACTGATGAACATGCCGGATAAGACCAAGGATGGGCCGAAGGCAAGAAAAGACTTGCAATATTTGAAAATCAGGGAAGATCTGCACATGCCGCCCCATAAAATGTCAGACGAGATAGAGATGGAGACAGAGGCACGGGAGAAAAAGGGCAAGAAAATAAAGAAAGAGGATTATTGCCCCCCTTCTTGCTTCACCTTAAGTCAGGCTGAGATCGATCAATTCTTTAAGTGCCTTACCGGAGTCAAAGTTAGTTCCGGTTACTGTGGCAAGATAAGCAGATATATAGACACGGACGAGAAAAGGTTCAGCGGGATGAGATCCCATGACTGTATGTGATCATGACGAAGATACTACCTGTTGCCCTTAGATGGATAATGGACAAGCACGTCCGTGACACGCTTATTGGTCTCTGCAACTTTTTCGACGTCATCTCTCGAAAGTCGATCGGTGTGAAGCAGCTCCGAAGGCTACATGAAGAGATCGTTGTGATACTAAATGAGCTTGAGATGTACTTCACGCCCGCGTTCTTTGACGTGATGGTGCATCTGTGTGTCCATATTGTGGATGACATAATAGACCTGGGGCCGTCATTCCAGCACAACATGATGCCGTTTGAGAGGATGAATGGGATCATCCAAGGATTCGTTCGTAACATGTCCCGTCCGGATGGAAGCATCGTCCAGGGCTATGTGACACAAGAGTGCATCTCTTTATATGAGAATTTTCTATATGGCGCAGACCAGCCGCCTGGTGTTAGTGTTGGTTTGCCCGTTAACAAGCAAGATGGGAGGCTCGAAGGAGAAGGTCACTGCAACGGTCGCACGGAACTGCATGTGGCATACTCAGATCGATGCAGCGACTTTGACAGAACAAATTTGGTAGTGCTACAACACCTAGACGAGGTAGATCCTTTCGTGGCACTGCACAAAGAAATTATCGCAAAGAAGTATCGTGATCGGGGGGTATGCATGACGGACGCCGAAGTTACTAGAGAGCACAACTCCATTTTCCTGCATTGGTTCAAAGAGCATATTATTGCTAATCCCCCGAAGGAGGGCTCTAAGGACGGATTGCTCATATACGCCTTAGCACTGCCCTCGCCCAACCTCGTAACCTATCGGGCATATGATATCAACGGATACACGTTCTACACGGAGGCCAAAGATATGGACAAGTATGATCGTAACTCGTGGTTGACGATGGAATGCATGACCGGCAGCGACAACGCATTTAATCGAACGATTTTATGAAAGGGTCGAGGAGATCTGGAGCTTGACTACTCGACTGCACAACACGGCGATGTTCCGTGTCGATGGGCTAAGAATGTCAAAAGAGAAAACCGGATTTTCACTACCATGACTATACCTGACGCCAAGAGCGCTACCGTGAATGCTATCGCAAAAAACGAGCCATGGGTACACGCTAAGCACGTGACACAATGCTTCTTCATAACCGACCCATGCAATCCCAGTCGTGTTGTCGTGAGGAGAGGAAAAAGGAACATCATTGGAATGGATGGAGTCGCCAACGAGGAAGACTATGATCAGTACGGCAACCAATGAGGGGAGATGACAATGATGATGAAGTATACGTCAAAAGAAGAATCAATACTACATTACCTAAGAAAAATCGTACTCCATGGAAAAGGCAAAGTCACAATGAGGGGCTCAATTATTCTTCGACGAACAAGAAGGGAAAGAAGTCGACTCAAAATCGAAAACGTCAAATGAGGAACCGTATGTTATCGGTCAAATGATGTAATATATATATATATATATATATATATATATATATATATATATATATATGTGTTTGTGTTTGTGTGTGTGTTCCTATTTTTTATACACACTTAGCCATTATTATGCATGGGTCCAATGTTGTAATATATAAGTTCCTATTTTGTATACATATTTAACCGTCAAATGATGCAATATATATCGCCTTCCCTTCGTTCACTGCTCTCGGGAAATAAAAGTGGGAGAAAATAAAGGAAAAGAAAAAGGAAAACTGGTAGTAGCGATTTCCTTATAAAACCGCTTCTGATCAAGCTAGCGATGGCGATTTCCTTATAAAACCGCTTCTGACTAGTTAAGGTAGTAGCAGCACGTTTGGTCTAAACCGCTACAGTTAGTGAAGGTAGTAGCAGCGCATTTTGTCTAAACGCTCTTGCTACGTCCAATTCACCCACAATTCTCACTCTCCCTGCTTCATCCCACCTCTTTTCCCCTAAATCCCCACTCTCTCTTCCCCGTCAGACCGCTTCCTTCTCGCCCCCGACCCGGCCCGGCCTCGCCCCGACACAGCCCTCGCCCCGACCCGGCCTCGCCCGACCCGGCCTCGCCCCGACCCAGCTCGCCTCGACCGTCGGCCTCGCCTCCTCCTCTGCTTCCTCCACTCCCAGCCTCGGCCGTTGTCGGGCCTGCCTCCTCGCCCCTGCACCCTCTGTAAACCCCCCCCCTCTCTCTGCTAGCTAGGGTTCTTCGATTAATTTAATTAGGTTTTAGTTAGGGCAGTAGGTTAATTAGGTTATCTATTTAGTTATGAATTTAGCTAGGTTTTAAAATAGGACAGAAATTTAAGGTTAAGCAATTGTAGTTAAAAGAAAAGGCAGCATTTAAGCAATTGTCCAAATCAACATCCCTTGTTAAAGCAAATTTAGGTAGGCTGAATTTATATGCAAATTTGAACTGGACATGTGATATGTGGATATGTCATGTTTTGGAATTGTCATGTTTGGAATTTGAACATGTCATTTGGACATGTGATTTTTTGGTTCAACTTTGGTAAATGATCCGAGTGGCCTATGTTACGCCGGAATGTTGATTCATTTCCGTTCCGGTGAATTTCAGGCGCTCGATATGTGCATTTTTTTGCAAAGGTCATGCCGAAATTTGCCGTGAATAAAGGCATGATTTGTGCTACATAGTTGGCATATCGAGTGCTGGCACATAGATTTCTTTTTTATGCCATTTCTCATTTATTCATACTTTTAGAAATAAATGAGGACACCTAATCATAGGAAACATGTCGAACAACGAAGAAACTCGGCCTTCTGACCAAGATGCGATTTAGATGGATTATGAGGGTGAACAAGAGTACCTCGACTATTTGACTGCTAAGCAAGGTTTGCAGGTCAGCCTCGATGATGGTACTGACGCCGACATCGACACCGACGATGCCGGCACCGATGGCGGCGCCGAGACCGGTGGGGAAGGTACCGGCGGGGAAGATACCGGCGGGGAAGGTACCGGCGCCAATGCCGCTACCGAAAAGAGGAAGCATAAGAAGTAGAGGATACGAAAACCTAACAAACTAGGGACTGGATGACTTGTGATCACAAAGATGGCACCTGGCAAGTTTGAGCCATTAGAGCCGGAAGAACCTCGCAAGTGCTATGGGAACCAAGTAGGATGCATCCTACAGGAATGCGCGAGCATCAACGACGATGACTTAAGGAGTAAAGAACATTTGACGCAGCTTGCTCCTAACGGTTGCAAGAGATTCAAGTTCCCGACCGGGATGATAACATAGAACAACCGTGGGATGATCAAGATGAAAAGATTAACAATCACGCCATGGGCATGTTCAAGAATGATTTGGCCTCCTAGAAAGGGAGGGTGAAACGAGCTATTGAGGCTGAGGAACCCCTGTCCAAGATTCTGGAGGAAAATCCGACACTTACGGAAGAGGAGTTCGAAAAGTTCAAGGACACTTGCGCTACCGAGGCAGCCAAGGCTAAGGCTGCAAAATTCAAGATCCTTCAGCAAAGGAACACGGGGAAGCATCGCCTCGGAAGCCATGGCTAGCTCGGTAAAAGGCCCATATGGGATAAGGAGGACGCGGAACGTGAAGCCGCGGGTCTCCTGCACTTCTTCAAGGAAAGTTCACCAACCCCCTGGAGCGTGACTTCATCAGGGCCCGCTACAAGTGGGACAAGGAGAAAAAGGTTTTTTACATGGTCCAGATCACGAGGAAATTTATTAGACTGCTGGACAAGCAACACCAGCTTGCAGCTGAAAGCCCTACTTCTCCGATGAGGCCCAAGTGGGACACCCCTCTCAACCGGGCCTTGAACGAACTTAAGGGACTCCCTTTTGGGCCAGCGGCCGCAATATGGTTGTGTGCACGGCGCTAGAGACGGTGCCACGTGGAAGGTGTTTTAAAACAAGGGCCCGGAGGCCAAGAAGCAGAAAAAGAGGTTTACTCAGGCGGACATCGACGCGAAGGTGAAACTTGTGGTCGAGAAAAAAGCAGCTGAGGATGCGAAAAAACAGCCGAGGACAAATATGAGTTGCTACAACAGGCATTCAATGCAGCTGTAACTGCCTGCAGAAATGATTTCGCTACTAACTTGGTTCCAGTTATCATCAACTGGACGAAGGAAAATCCAGACAAGACGGTACATGATTTCCCGTTGCCTAGTTTCGCCGGGAGCAACTCCATGAACAACAACACCATCGCACCATCACTTGCTCACGCAACCGGGCCTCCTCTCACAGCCGCTCCCGCTCATAGCAGCCTGTCCTCAGTCTCTGACGCGCTAGGTGGGCCTTCGTCTTTGGTTGAGCTCGACGCCGTCACGGTAATTACATGTCGCACCAACATATATATATATATATATATATATATATATATATATATATATTATTCCATTTTTGTTGCCTTTCGGATGTTTTACGCCATAGACATATGTGTTTGCAGGCGCAAGAAACCCCGTGCACCATACTCTACTTGATCAAAGGCCAGAAGGTGGACGTGGGAAAGGGGATTATAATGGACCCCTTGCAACCCACGTTCCACAACCAGCCGATCCCTGCTGGGCACTTCAGGGTTAGCTTGTCCAGTGTGAAATTGAGGCACGAGGATTTGCCTCCTCCAAGACAAAGATGTGGGAGAGGACGACGAGACCCCGCCATGGATTGAAGTCGCAAGGGTTGGGTGCTGCTATGGCGAAGAATCTTATTAAATGCAGCCGGCCGAGAGCACACCAATAACCACACATCAACAAGCATGTGCAGAGACCACCACCCCGCCTACGCAATTACCTGCTCCTATAGTGTCGGGTGAGAGTGGCGGACGACATGATGAAGGGGGTGCAATAGTACTGGATGATGTAATTTGTCCTGTAGAACAGAGAATGGATGATGACACGGAGGTCGACCCTATGGGTTTCATCAATACAAACGCGTATGACTGTGACATAGATATGATGAGTCAACCATATGACGAATCGGGCTATCAGCTTGCTAATGAGGATATGATGATATGCCCGGGCAGGAAGGTCGTAGCAGGGATTCCAAAAAGTCTCTCTTCATGAAATCCTTACAGGACACGCCTGAAGATGCCGCCTCAACACAGGCCCAACTAGCCGAGCGTGAGGGTCGTACAGTACTTAGCCTGGGAACACTGGGGCAGGGGTTAAGGAAGGGTCTGGAAGGTGTGCCCAAGAAAAAGGAGAGGAAGAGATCAGGGAAGATAGCTGCCTCCAAACAAGCCAGAGCACATAGCAGCCAGACGATGCATTCTGAAGAGCGTGTACCCGTGAAAGATGCGGCCATGTTCCATCTCACGGGCGAGCCGATGCTACCGCCAAAACTACTGGAGGCACTATCAGGGGATCTCAGGAGACTGCACGACCATGTCTTTGTCGTGAGAAAAGCCTACTAGCCTCAAAGGATCCAGGATATCCGACATACATGGCTCGTGTGCTTGAGGGGAAGTGCTACGTCGAGACACGGCCCGCGGAGGTGTTCTTCCTGCAGTTTGAACATATCTTTGAGATGTTTCTGACAAGGCGGCTCGATTATAATATCGTCCACCTTTTTGCACTACATATGAGCTCCGTCATGAAGAGTGAAGAAGTCTCGCAAATCTGTGTGGCGGATCCGTACTACATGCACGAGTCTTTCTTGAGTCTCGGCGACTTTGAGCGTGAAACTGCTAGGGAGTACCTCCAAAACTTCATGGTACAGAATAAGGACCGGGAAATTTTCCTCATGCCTTATCATCCAAAGTAAGTCAGTTCCGGACAACCCTTTCGTACATTTCAATCATTCCTTCTCTCTCTCTATGGGGAATAATTTGAGGTGTCTTTTCCCCGCAGCAACGGGCGCGCCATCCTTATCGTTCTTTACCCGCAAGTCTCCCACGCCGTGTATTTAAACCCTTCCAGAGACTACGAGAAAAAAGACTACACCCACATAATGAATATTCTAGATGATGCTCTCCAAGGCTTCAGCATTAGAGGTGGCCACATGCGGATCGTGAAACAAAGGAACAAGAAGATGGGTTTCACAAGATAAAACTAACTTCTCCTGCATCCATGTCCCAAAACCAAGCAAGAAGGATGGATTCTACATCATCCATCTCATGATTCAGTTCAACACGGATCACCAAAAGCTTCGCATGAGAAGCAGAAATGATGATCCTATCCACAAGTGGCTAGAATCTCATGGAGAAGCGGATTATAAACTTAGAGATGACTTATTTCGCATCCAAAGGGACATTGCGACGATCATCATGGAAGAAGTTGTCGATGAGAAGGGGATGTTCCACGACGGCCCTATATCGCGAGCTGACGTCCGAACTCGCATAGGCATGCAACGTCTAGACCTCACGTCGTTCAAGAAGCTAGGGTCCATCCTCGATGATATGGAAGGATGGAATTTCTAGTGATTTATGATGCCGATGATGATGATATGTGTCGGTTGAACTTGTGTACTTTTTGTAGCGATGAAACTTTGTGATGTCCACGGTCCCTGCCGAACTTGCGTAACGCTACTTTGTTAGTTTGCGTATGATGACATGCGTACCTCTAGTTAATTAGTTTGTGTATTGTATGTTGCATCTAGTTGCTAATCCTATCTTTTTCGGTGTTGCTCTAGTATATTTTTTGCATATATATGATTGTACATCATCTTCATGAACATGCATCTCTAACAGGTACCTAGTTTCTTGATGGCGAGATGGAAGTGCTATGTCGTGTACAAAGGGAAGGTTCCAGGTGTATAACGAGTGGCATGAGTGTCGCGCAAGTGAATGGGTTCTCGAGCGCCAGCCATAAAGGCTTCAAAAGCGGACAAGAAGGAGAAGCTAATTACTTGAGGTTCACGCTAAGCGCGAGAGAGGACTCAGAATCGCCACCTCATGTATCGCATAGTTCCGCTCTCACTCATAGCGATAGCTCTTCTCGCTGTATACCTTTGTTTAGATGGATGACGTTGTAGTTGCAAGTACTCGAGACTTGCATGTATCGCTATTTTCGAGATGATGACAAGATACCACTTTGTGTTGGATGATGATTATGATGAGACTATTTGTATGTATATGCTATGATTACATTTGTGGTCTCATGAGGCATTTGTATGTGTATCATGATGACATTTGTATGTGCTAAAGATTCTTCTATAAAGCCTGTACAAATACAAAACAAATATGCCGAAAAAAACAAAAAACTACTAAAATTAGCAGTAGTGAGTGGAGAAAAGTTAGTAGCAGCGGTAGTAGCGATGGCGCATGTGAGAAGCGCCGCTATAGCTATTAGCGATGTGAGCTCCTGTAAGAACGCTGCTGCTACACTTGTATATCAAGATGGCTGAGCGCACGCCGCGCTGCCATACGAGTTAGATGTAACACCTTATTAGTAGCGCCGGTCCCCGTGCTACTGATACACCTAGAACCCGCGTTGCTGCTAGGCTTTTTCCCTAGTAGTGATGGGACTGGCGGATGTCGTTTATTTTCCACTTACATCCCTAGTTTCATCTTACCATTTTAATTTCTTTTCGGCTGATGCTGCTTCGAATCATTTAAATATAGCTTGCCATGCTCGGCAATAATTCGTATGTCGTTTACCATGTAAGCTTACTGCCTGGATCATGCAATAACTATCTCTTACTTATGTCCAGCGGAATCAGGATGTCGTTCACACTAGGACACAATGTACAACCCCAGAATCTATTTGTGGAAGCAGTGCACCATCCATGTTACCAGATGGTAGCAGTTCAGAGGCAACACCGTCGGAGAGCAGTCTGAGCACATATATTATAGTTCTTGAGGCTCTACTAGAGGCAGAAAGAGATGGTGTGGCTGCCATGAATGAGGTAATCTCAATCTTGAAGCTGGAAATTATGCAATTAGCTGCACACATTATGCAAGCAACCCAAGAATTGGAGGAAGAATGTAGAATTTGAAGACGGAGGAGGTCCTGTTGCTTCTGCTATCTGAAGCCCAGGGTAATCCCAGTTCTTCTTTAGATAGGAGTTGAAATTGCCATTAGATTATTGTACTTGCATGTTGTGTCATATCTCTGAATGGATTATGTTGTGAGACCCCCTATGTTGTCCATGTGTTGTAATGATCCAAATTTTTGAGGCGAGGTAATCCTTAGTACTTGTATGATTGACATAAGGTGAACTGTTTTTTGTGTGAGCATATTGTATTGGATGAAATAGCTATTTGACTCAAAGTGTATCCAACCTACTGAATTCGAAGATCACGGCATTTCTAAATCATAATCATAGATAAAGGTGGAATAAATCTTTGTTGTGGTTTTGAAGAAATAAATAACAAAACGTAGAATTATCTGTGGATATTCTTAATCGAATAAAAATTGGATTTGGATTTAGTTGCCAGGACCCAGGGCAAACGTGAATGCTAATTCTCCCAAGTTTTGAACGAAGTGGCTAAACACCCACAATCATTTGTGGGCTGCCCGAAGCAAGTGTTTGCGAGATGGAAATTCTTATCTACCCACGACACTTGACATCCTTATCGACCAGATTTACACTGCTGTCAATAGGGGTAGACTAGTAACTTCAATCAGACGTGACACGACGGCCTCTGAGCCCATTCAGACATGGTGGGCGCCAAATGTGGGTGCCAAAACACATTTGATTCGAGCTCGTCTGAAAGACATGTGTCTCTCCCTCCATTTCCCCATTCATCCACGGTGGGCAGCAAAACAAACTCTCCTCATCCGAAATTGATGTAGGCTAATATTTTAAATAGGGGCGGATCTGTAACTTCCGTCAGACGTGACACAACCGCCCTACCTGTCAGTAGGGGTCCCCGTTCATACACTGTGGGCGCCAACCGTGGGCGGCAAAACACCCTCTCCTCGCCCGAAATCGTTACCGGCATATATTTGGGAGATGCGAGATTACCGTCCTATCCCCAAGCGATGTGATGTCCGAAATTTTAAACGGGTGATAAGTTCGTAACTTTCCCACATTTCAGACAAGCGCGTCCCGAAGTTTGAGATCCCCCCTCCCCCTCCATTTCCCCATTCATACACCGTCGGCGCCACGACAACCTCCCCACTGTGGCCAGCCTCCTCCATCCGCCACCCCATCCTCCACCTTGTCGGAGCTGCTACCCCTACCCCGTCGTCCACTGCAAGAGATGGACGTCTCTCATCTACGGCGCTGGACCAGGATCCTTTCAACGCGTCGTCTCGCTTCATCTGCGCCGTCGTCCACTTTGCCGTTGCTGCTCCTACGACCGCCTCGTCCACGGCAATAGGATTTATCCCCCAACCCGCCCGTCTGCCATCTAAAGTCTTCTTCCCTGCCGCCGACAGCCATCGCACCCGCAGCACCCTCAACATATCAGCAGGGGCCTACACGGTGTCACAAGAGAGGTGGTACTCTTCTATATGTGTTTAAGTTAATGATCTCACCCAGAAAATAGATCTTAAATTGTTTACTGCACTTTTCTTGTCCGTACCAAATTGTAGTGGCTAGTTGAATGCAAACATTGGTTGCGAAGTAGCTTTGTCCGATTTGTACCTTCAGATCCACCATGTCACGGTCACTATACTCGTAAAGCTTGTGGTTTCCCCCCTTTATATTCACGACCATCATCGTAGGTGCTTCAATGCTTCGTGTCGTGCTATCACTGCTACTCAAGACCTCAACCCATCAAGCGAAACAACATGGCACTCATAATCCCGAAGCTTACGTGTTGAAATACGAATCTGAGATGATGCTCATATTACTAAAATAGAGAATGTTTAATTGGTCACCTAATGTTCCTCTATTCATTTCGAAAAGCATGTGCGCCACCCACTGGTCCAGCTAGTTCCACTTTCCTGATTTTACTCTTGATGCTTAGGGTTTTCCCCTTTTATCTACTCTACTATGATCTGCGTAGGTGCTTTATGTCATACTAGCATTACTCCACTCTTCAAGCTAAACAACACAACACTCAAAATTCCAAAGCTTAGTTGTTCAAATATGGTTGTGATATGATACTGATATTAGTTAACAGACACATTTAATTGGGTGGCTAAAGGTCCAACTTGAGTTTCCAAATGCATTTTGTGACATATAGAGAGACAGCAGAATTGCATTTCTTTGTCACTTGTTGACTGTACTTTATTGTCCATACCAAATCTTAGTTGTTATTTCAAAGCAAATATAGGTTGCTAACTACCCTTTGTGTGGTTTGCAGCTTCAGATCTTCCATCCCACTGCCACGGTCAACACTATACTCATCATGCTTACGGTTTCCCCATTTTATGATGACCATGATCAGCCTACGTGGTTCGTGTCGTAATAGCATTGCTCCACCCATCGAGCTGAAGAAGCTTAGTTGTACAAATTCAAATCTGATATTATGTTGATATTAGTAAAACTGAGAGATGTTTAATTGGTCAGCTAAATGTTCCTACTTTAGTTTCGAAATGCATGTGACCCACATATGGAGAGACCGGAAGCAATAGTATTTCTGTGTGCGCTCTGGTTCACCATGGGTGGCCAACCGACATTATATAGAAAGACTTGTAATATCTTCAATCTTCTTGCTCTTATGCTCTTCTTTAAGATGATCCTCTTCTCTTGCGGTCGACTGGTCAGGTCGAGTTATTCTCCCTTAGTATATTTTGAATCTGTCAGGTTCGGTCGACTTTTTTTCTTTGCTATATGTTGAAGCTGTCATCTGTGAAGTATCATCACTTCTGGAGCTCTCATATTTTGAGTAGTAGGCCACATTATATTAATGCACACACCAAAGTACAGCATGCATGGCACCTCTTAGAAGAATTGCAGAGATAGCACAAAGGGGTTTACAGGGAGGAAGTATTGGATTAGAATCACTTCTGCATAACAAAGATAATCTCACTTGTTTTTATGTTTTCATGCATGTTAGGTATTGAACATTATCAAAATGAATATGAGAATGGGCGCACGAGGGGAATATCGCGGAACAATCCACTGGCTAACAAACTTGGCATGGTGGAGGATGGCCTATCTTATTCACCCATCAAGGTGCATGCTCTAACTTGGCAAGGTTGTATTGGTCGCACATATTTTGCATCTGACCTCTTGCATTACTTCTACTTTGTTACACCATCTTCTTAGTTTAAGAATCATATATGACTATATGCCATACCTATCCATTTTCTGTACCTATTCCATATGTCGTCATACTATGTTTTTCTAGTCAAATGTTGTTCTTTCATAATAGATGTCCAAAAGGAAGAGGGTGATTGCAGATCCTCAAGCAGTACAAACTAGGTATTTGGAAAATGTAGTGATACCTGTTAAATCAGATAGATCAGCAGCCACAGAAAACACAGGCCCAACTGTAACAGACTTTACCCTTACCCCAGTGGCCAAACCCATATTAGAACTGCTGGCAGCCCAGCGTCAGGTATTGTCTATGATATCAATTCAAAATTTGAACTCCTAAATTTCTGCATGTGCCTTACCTTCTCTCTTGTATGAAAACTAATTTCAGATGAATCTCCTTGCTCAAAGGATCATATGATCTCACGACAATACTGGGCTCTGCATTGCTCTTGTCAGTACCTCTTGCCCTTTGTCGACATATTTACACTCATTGTCTTTGTGACTATGTAGCATCACTGTAAATGTTCGCTTCTTTATCCTCCCTTTGCTTGAAATTATAAGATCCATATTTACTCTTAGATAAATGTAGAATTAACACAATGGTTATGAAGTTTTGGATTGCTCATGTAAGTACCTGTTGTCATGTACTCCCTCTGTATCGAATTAATTGTTGATCAATTGGATGTATTTAGAACTTAATAGTGCTAGATACATCCATTTGAGCGACAACTAATAATGGACGGTGGTGGTATTACTATACATGTATCGCGAGATAGTTGATTGTCTAGCATTACTCTACATCTTATCTGCCCTGCCCTCCACTTTCCCCAAATTATCATATCTACATTTACTCTTACCAAAATGTTGAATAAAGCCAATGCCACTGCACAGGTTGATGTCTGCATTCCTCTTGTCAGTACCTTTTGCCTTGTAACGCTGTACTTAATTAATTGCTATTTGATTATGTATCATCAGACTGCACCTGAGCTTCATTATCCTCTATTTTTTCCAATATTAGTTGATCTATATTTACTCTTTGCAACATGTAGAATAATGGCAACGCTTATAAAGAATTTTCTTTGGGAAATTTATTGAATTATCTTTCCATCAACATGGAGAAGGGCTTTGTCCAGCCCGTGTTAACATGTAATGTAAGTTCATCCTTCTCAAGCCTTCAAACTTTGTTCTAGTATAGATTTGGATAGGCATCATTTCCTCCACTGATGTTTACATCTGATTGGATGTTTGCAACAACTACTAGTTTTAAATTGTAGTTGTAAAAACATGTTCCTTATGCAGAACAGGTCCATTTATTTGCTTATATAATTGTGAAACTTGTTACGTGTCTCCTTGTTTCTCTTTCAGAGTCGTATCTCTTATGCCAGGCAGAACTTTAGGAATGATAGTGAGCCAAACCATCTTGAGGACAGCGAGATGACCCCAAGGTCCCGTCTTGATGAAGACATTGAGTTGAAGATACTCACCAGCAGGTGTGAGACAACCTATGTGCAGTTGTTGCCTCAATCAGTTCGACTTGTTCAGTCTCAACTTATAGCGGAAAGGCCTGCTTCAGCTCAGCTCCGACTTGAATTCAAGGATGTAATGAAGATGTCAGGGGACTGCCTTGCGCACTATGGTGCCATACAGCTAGGGATGAAGCATTTATCGTTGACACAACTGAGGCCTCATTAGCTTGTTCGGCTGCTTGCGGGGCCCGAGCTTGCCAGGTCTAGTGCCTTCTTAAGTGCTCTCAGTTTTGTATATTCTTTTGTTGACGTGTTTATATGCACTGGTTGCGACTTTTGATGCCCAGTGTATGTAATCCGTAGTCATGTTGCGCTTTATTATCACCGGTAGCAAACTTTGATTCCAAGTGGATGTAATATGCCGTAATTTCTTTGTTGTATAGTCTAGGTTTATTATTTGGCCGATATGCTGTAATTTAGGTCGGAAGGTTGAGTGGATCTCAGTGTTGTCGGTCTTCAGGCCGGCCCGTTACTCATATGGGCCAAAACGTGGGCCTATAATCATCTTGGGCCATTAGCAGGTCTAAACCTATAGTAGTTTCCCGCCCTTAACAGGCCATGGGCTACATATTTACTATAGTGACACTGGGCTTCCTACGGGCCATAGAAACAATGGGCCTTCTACAGTCCATAGAAACAATGGGCCTTCTATGAGCCGTATCATGAATGGGCCTTAGACGGGCCATATGATCGATTGGCCAAACATGGGCCAAAAAAGGACCGCATTATGGCCGTAAATGGGCTAGAGTTTGAGTTGTCCGTTCATGGGCCAACCATAACGGGCCGTCGTTAATAGGCCGTATTTGATGACGCTATGAAAACGGCCCAACGTATTAACGGGCCACAAACGGGCCGACTGTAACCACGGGCTGAATTTGGCCCACAAGCAGAAAATGGCAGTAACGAGCCGTAACTAACCGAATGCTGGAAATGAGCCCAATAATAAATGGGCCCTTAGAAGGCCGAAAGATAATATGGGCTGCAAACGGCTCAATGGATTAATGGGCCATTAAAGGGTATAAAGTGATACACTGTTCATTACATGCCAGTTTCACCACGGGTCGTTAATGGGCCAAGAGTTACAAAGGGCCTCATATGGGCCGAAAGACGTCATGGGCCATACATGGGCCGTAACATAAAATGGGCTGGAATCATATTGGACGGCCCAGATGACGCTACAGGGCCTAATTCGGATAGGTCGTAACAGGCCCTGGGTTAGCGGGATGTAAATGGGCTATATGCGAATAGGCCATTAACAGGCTTTCCATGGGCCGGTCCGCCACCTTTTGACCAAGTCAAATGGGCCAGCCTTTTCACGGGAATGGGCCTCTGATCAGTCGTGCCACGTGTCGACGTATCATAGGCGCCTTCGGTCCAATGAGTGGATGACATCTGTCCCAATGGTGAGACGACACATGTTTCCTCCAGCCAATGATGATTTTACACGTGGAAAATCCCCATTGGTCGGGGCTGTTATCGGGTTATCGGATCCAAAACCGGACCCGATAGCTTAACGGCGTTCCATTACGGTGGATGCCACGTGTCGGTGACCCTTGACGAAAGCACTTCTCTGACGTGCGATTTATCGTCGTGGAAGTGGACACTTTTGTGATGATAATTTTGGTAATGTCATGGGACACTTATACGACAACACAAGTATGGCTATCTTGATTCTGTCATAAATTTGTCATGGATGTACTTGCATGACAAAAAACGCGACCTACTATGACAAACACGTATCATCACGGAAGTGTATTTTTTTGTAGTGTTGTTTCTTTTTGAAATGTACGAAGAAAGGAAAGAACAAAACAAAAGCAGCGCGCGCCCCCACAGCGGTTCGCGAGGGTAGGCCCTCGGCACCCTCCTGGACTCAGCCAGACCCCTCCTCGCGCTTCACTGGGGCGCGGCGACGAGACGACCCGCTACCGCCCTCGAAGCGGGCACGGGGGCGTAGCGGCTGATCATAGCCGCCGCTGCTGGAGCTATCGCCGGAGGAGGAGTTGTCGTAGCTGGACGAGCCGCTTCGGCACCGAGGGCGAGTTCACCTTCACCCTCATCACGGCTGTCGCCAAGACCGAGCACCTCGGCGCCGTCATTGTCCTCAGGGCAGCATCCGACGCGGTGACCATCTTCCCCGAACACCCTCACATAGAGGGTCGTGTCGCCATCATACTTGAAGTGGAGGGTACACCGCCTGCCCAGGCCGCGCGCGCAGGCAAACGTCTACTAACTGCGGGCCAGGGCTGCGTTGCCCGTGGCGGAGATCTCCACCGCGACCCACGAAGCCTTGCTACAGCAGCCGTCCGCCTGTAGCCAGAGACCGCCTGGACCGTGGCTGGTAGTTCGCCGGCGAAGGAGCGCGGGAGCTGAAGCCAGGCGCCAGCCGGGTTCTCCGACCACACGACAAACTCCGGCAGCACCTCCGCCTAGGGGAAGCGCGGCCGGGGAGGCTGCGCAACCATTGCACGCCTCCCTCCATCGATGGGACTGCCATGACCTGGGCGGCTCCCACCGCGCGAAGAGGCGCCACCGCGGCTGCGAGGGGCCACGGCGGGGGTCGCGACGTGCTTGCGTGGGTGACCGTGTCCCCTCTTGGGCGACGGCGAGCCAGGCCCCTCCTGGCGGGCCTTCCCTTTCTTTGCGGCTGAGAACCTCTTCACCAGCGCCATGGATGACGCTGCTAGCAATGAAGCAAGGAAGAAGAAGCAAGCAGAACAGGAAGAGATGGGCAACGGGGGCTCCGCCCCTCCCCATTTATAGCAGGAGAAGGCCAACCGGCGACCCCCACGATCACAGGTAATGATTGTTTTCTCTGCTGCACCATGGATTCGTCATGTTGGGCAGTTGCCGAGGCAGCTTGGGGAAGCGAAGACGCCCACGTCTCATCACTCGTCACGCGTCAATCAAGGCCGTAGGCGGTTAGGGCCTGCTGCGCTCCGTAGTTGCCCTTTGGCTTTGCCTCAAAGCCAAGTCCGAGCGCGCCTTGGGCCTGGGGGCTACTGTCGGCGTTCAGGGAACGGGGTCCCTAGACTTGCGTGCCTGCGGCCCACGGCATGGCTCCTGTAGTGGCCTGGTACGGCCCATCTTCACCAGCAAACACTCAAGACCCTCGCGAGGGGCCGAGCCTCGTGAGGCGGAATACACAAGACTTCCTCAGGGGCGGCCTCGTTAGGCTGGCTCGCGAGGAGCGGAGAGATCAAGGCGACGGGCACCTCGTGAGGTTCCCGTGACATGAGCCGTGACGACCAAGGCCAGGCGGGCGCCAACGGGCGTAGAGTACATGTTGCCTCTTTGGTGCTAAAGGGGCAAGCGCAGGCGAGGAGTCCCGAGGCATCAGGCAAAGGTTTCCATATTGGTGCAACGAGACCAACACAGGCAAGACGGCTGGAAGGAGGTCATCGCGGAGCCTACGACGGCGTCACCACCAGAGCCTTTGGCAGGCGAAGACCACCTTTTGTCATGATAGCTTGTACTAGCTGTCCCCCTCCAAATTGTCCGTTGTGGGATCCCTTCCCGCCTAACATTTGGGGAGAGGATCCGAGCCTCTATAAATAGGACTAGCCACCACCTTAGCAAGGGGACGGATCATTCAGTTCATTGTCAACCACACAAGCTCACCGAGCTCAAGAACACCTCTCCTCAGGAGGCTATTTTTCCCTTGTACTTGTTCATCCTCATCCTACAAGGCAATCCACCACACCACACTGGAGTAGGGTATTACACCACATCGGTGGCTCGAACCAGTATAAACTCTTATGTCCCATGTTCTTCGAGTTCGTCGTGCTGAGCTTTGAGATCGTGGTGAGTGAGTGAGCTAGGGGGAGGGAGAGATCTTCGTACGCACCCCAGTGTTCGAACCTTGAGGGTTTTGCCAGAACCCGAAATCCGACTCAAACCGCCTACGTGAAAACTGTCGTGCATACAGCCCGAGAAAATCCCCGCCTTCAACTTTTAACTACTCATAGTACTCCCTCCGTTCCTAAATATTTGTCTGTTTAAAGATTTCAAATGGACTACCACATACGCATTTAAAGACATATTTTAGAGTGTAGCTTCACTCATTTTGCTCCGTATGTAATCACTTGTTGAAATCTCTAGAAAGACAAATATTTAGGAACTCAGGGAGTACAATTTTGCATCGATGAATTGCGCCCCATGGAGCAGAAAACCAAAATAAAATGTGGTACATGTAAACAAATACAGTTCAAGCTCTAGCTAGTAATTCAGAATGTAAACCATGCATGTGTTTATATGTATAGGTTACTTCAAAGTACTGAGTCAATTGACGCAATGTGGTCAAAATGTACCATCGATACCTCAAAGCAAAAATAGTTCGAGCTTGTTCGTTCTATATAAATACTAGTATTGTATGTTTATTCACCCATGGGGTAGTTCAATGAATGGAGGGCTGGGGAGCACAAGTGGACAATACTACTACTAGTAAGTAGGAGTCGTACAATTAGTCACGTTAAATAGAGAGTTTCTTTTCTTTAATGCCACGTACACAAACTGAAACGCTTGTTGTGGAGAGAAAAAGATAATCACTCTACTATATATATAGGCAGGGGCCTGAGCGCTTGCTTTACTAGGGTTGCTCTCTTCATTCTCTCACCCTCTCCAGATCTAAACAAGACAGCGGTAGCGACATTTTCTCTCTACTCACCGCTGGTCACAGATCCGGCCGGACCCCTTCGGCCGGTGTGTGTAGAGCACTAGGTGCATCGTTCATGCGGTCATCGGTGTCGAGGGAGGAAACCCACAACTGTCGGTGGGTCCCGATCTTCTGCCCGTGCCATTATCTCCGACACACAGCCGGCTCTGGAGGTCCTCCGACCCTTCTTCCTCGCTGCCATATTGTGCGCAGATCCAACCTGTCGCCGCCGACATCCCGACGACCCTCGGGTATAAGTTCTTCGAAAGCGGCCTTGCTCTACTGCCCCGGCTCCACACGTGTCTGCATGTGGATCTTTTTCTACTTCCATCAGCTCTTCCAAAGCGACCTAATTTTTTAGTATTATTGGAGGTAAAGCTACTTCATGTAGTCGAATCTAGGACTTGGTTCAAAAAACGAAGAAAGGGGGGAAAGTCGTAGCATGAATCTAGGACTTGATTCAAAGAGGAAATAATAGGGGGAAAGTAGTAGAGACTGGATACCCAACCGGTCTCTTGGTTGAAAAGGGAAATAAAGGGAAAAGGCAGTACAAACCGGATAAGGAACAGTTCTATTATTGGTTGAAAAAAGGATAGAAAGTGGCGGTTGGTGGACAAGTCAATAGAGTATGTCTAGGATTAGATTTGCTGCCCTCACATAGTAATAGGTCTCTAGGATTAGATTTGATGTGCTCACATAGTAAAAGGTCTCCAGGATTAGATTTGCTACTCTCACATAGTAAAAGGTCTCCAGGATTAGATTTGCTACCCTCACAGAGTATGAACAAACTCGGCATCACCACTTTATGCCTCCTTGTAGGTACATTGTGCTGATGCGTCCACTGTCGCGTGTCCTTATACCAACTTTTTGCTGTTGTTAATGTAATGGCGCATGTAAAATGAAGCGATCATGCTTTTACCCTAAGGTCATGTCTAACCAGTGTTATTGTTAATCTAATGCCTCCAGTGATATGATGATATTAAACTGTGTTAAAAATGGTACTCCTGCTGTTTTCCCTAGTAAGGTAAGTAAATTGCCTCTTTACGCTGCTGAGTGTCCTGGTGTCCCCACGATCCTATGCCCTTACACCAATTCTTTAGCTGTCGTTGATCTACTGTATCTGGTAAACAAGCAATGCCAGCATTAAAGTAATCCCATATTTGATGAATGTCATTGTTGATTGTAATGCTTCCGGTAACATGAAGCATTGCTGACGTTTTTAAAATTTCTACTGTCCTTGCGTGATTGCCATGGACAAAAAAAATAATCAAGATGCTTCAATTCATTTCATGTATGTTTCATATCTTGTTATTGACCAGCAACTGTTTTCTTTCTATCTTTTTGTGCAGATAGGGATATCCATTTCACCATGTTGCTATTGTGACCTTTTGGTGAACTGCACAATATACTTTTTTGGAATGAGTGTCTTGTGCAGTTCAACTAAAATGTCACGTGGGCAACATCTCTTAATTTTGGTGGAACTGCACAAAATGGTGGTTGGAGTTTCAAAAATCTTCGTCAAGTTCTGCTAGTAATCTCATGGAACATTTTATTAGCCTTTGCAAGATGAGCTGTCACTGTCACCACGATGGCCCTTTATTTTAGTGGAACTACACAAAAGGATAAGCAAATTATAGTTGCATCTTACATGAGCCGGACAGCCAACCTTAATGTTGCTCAATTTTAGTGCAACTACTAAAGAAGAACCTGCCAGGTCACGAGAGAAAGTACTTCTTGCTAGCTGAATGATGCAATCTTTGCTTCATTTCAGGTGAACTGCAGAAAAAGTCGCATGACTTAAATCATCGAATGGAGCTACAGGTTGACTTCAACTAGTGCCACTATTAATCATGCTCTTTCTTATCTATGCAAATAGGAATACTCAACTACAAACGTTGTGATGGTCAAGAGCATTCACCAAGTTCTTGGGTTGTATGACACAGCTAGCCAAGATGGATTTAATCCCGATATTCACTTTATCAAAAGGCTCTAAGGGTTTGATTCTGAATCTTGCAAGCTGGGAATCAATGAGATGTGTAGGCATCTTTGTGTCGGATCACGGGTTCCGTAGACCCTTGAGAGGTTCGAACTCTAGGGTGCGTGTGAAGAACTCATCCTCTCCAGTCTGCCTGCTCGCTAATCTCATGGCCTAGCCCGACGAACCGAATAGAAGACAGACACAGCAGTTTACCCAGGTTTGGGCCACCTTGTAGTGTAAAACCCTACTCCTGCTTTGTGGTGGATTGGCCTCGAGGGGCTGAGGATGAACTAGTATAGTGTAAGAACAGCCTCAGGAGGAGGAGTGTTCTTGTGCTCGATGAGCTAGTGGGTGTGAGGGTGATCTGAATGATTCGTCCCCTACTATCGTGGTGGTGCTGCTCTATTTATAGGGGCCTTGGCCCTCTTCCCAAATGAAGGCGGGAAGTGATTCCACAATGGCCAAATTCTAAGGGGGACAACTAGTACAAGCTATCTTAACAAAAAGTGGTCTTCGCCTGCAAAAGCCTCTGGTGGTGACGCCATGGTGGGCTCGACGATGACCTCCGTCCTGCCGTCCTAGCAGTCTTGGTCTTGTTGCACCGAATGGAAACCTTTGGCTGATTCCTCGGGACTCTACAGCTGCACTTGCCTCATTAGTATGAAAGAGGAACTGGTACACTGCGCCCGCTAGCACCCGCCTGGCCTTGGTCGTCATGGCTCACGTCATCTGATCCTCGCGAGGTGAGCCTTGCATAGATATCTCCGCTCCTCGGGAGCCAGCCTGGTGAGGCCACCTCTCGTGGAGGTCTTGGTGTCATACACCTCGCGAGGCTTGGCCCCTCGCGAGGGTCTTGAGTTGTTGAAGTTGAAGTTGGGCCATACCAGGCCGTTATTGGAGCCACGCCGTGGGCCACAGGCAGGCAAGTCTGGGTACCCCCACCCAAGGCGTGGTCGAACTTGGCTTCGAGGAGAAGCCAAAGGGCAAGTGCGGAATGCCGTGGGCCCCAACAGCCTGCGACCTTGGTCGATGCGTGGCGATTGATGAGACGTGGGCGTCTCCGCTTCCACATGCTGCCTCGGCAACCGTTCGACTTGACGAGACCCTGCTTCATGCAGAGAAAACAATCATTGCGTGTGATTGTGGAGGCAGGCGGTTGGCCTCCCTCTTGTTATAAATGGGGGGAGGGGCAGAGCCCCCTTTGCTCATCTCCGTCTTCTCGCCAACTCCTTCTTCTTATTCATTGTCCCGTCGCCTTGTCGCAGCTCTCATGGAACCAAAGAGGAAGTTCTCTATCGCCGAGAAGGGGAAGGCCCCCAAGGAAGGGCCTGGCTCGCCGCCGCCCTAGAGAGGGTGTGGCCGCCCCCGCAAACACGCTGCGACCCCGGCGGTGGCTCCTCGGGGGCGCGGGCGCGCTTCTTCTCGAGGTGAGAGCCGCCAACAGCGAGGCAGCCCTTGCGGCGAGGGAAGGCGCGTCAGGTTGCCCGGCTTCCTCGGACGTGCTTCCACTCAGCGGATGTGCTCCCGGAGTTCGTCGTGTGGTCGGGGAAGCCCACCGGCACCTGGCTCCAGCTTCCGCGCTTCTTTGCCGGCAAGCTGCCTGCCACAGGGCTTCACAGCCTCTGGCTCCAGGTTGATGGCTGCTGCAGTAAGGCCTCGTGGGCTGGGGTTGAGGTCACAGCCGTAGGCAACATGGCCCTGACCCGCGGCTGGTAGGCGTTCGCCCGCGCACGAGGCCTGGGCGGAAGGTGCACCCACCACTTCAAGTATGACGGCCTCACGCCCCTCTACGTGAGGGTATTTGGGGAAGACGGTCGTCGTGCAGGGTGCTGCCTTGAAGACGGCAGCAATGACGAGCTTCGCCTTGACGACAATCATGACGACACTGGTGAGCTTGCCCTTGGTGACGGCCGCACCTCCTTCAGCAACAGTGGCTCTTCCTACGGCGAGAGCACGAGCACCGGCGGCTACGACCAGCCGCCACGTCGTCGGTCTCGCTTCGAGGAAGATGGCGTGTCATCTCGCTGCCGCGTTCCAGTGAAGCGGGAGGAAGGCTCGGGCTGAGTCAAGGGGGCATCGTCGCCAGGCCTCAGGGGCTGCCGCGGTCGTACGAGCCACTTTTGTTTAACCTTTCCTTTTTCCTGCATTTTGAAAAAAGTAGAGGGCCCTGCTGGGGCGTGTAATGAACTGTGGTACTTATGCTACTATGCTATGCTTATTGTTCTGATATTATGCCGTGATATCCATGTTCCGAGTAGGTGACTGGGATAGCTTAGCTTGATGCGCTTGTAGTAGTAGTTTCCCACCTCGCGAGGGCACGTCCCTCAGCGTCTGGTGAAGCCCCCTTGCTGTTGACTAGGGATCCATTAGCCTCAGGAGACATTGTAAGGCTGCAGATTTGTTAGAAACCTTGATGGGGTGCCTTGCTCTTCCTTGTGCGAGCCCCCAGGCATGAATTAGCTGTGGCTTAGTGCATCATGTCGCGCTACCCGGGGGCACGGACTTAAGAGTGTGCGCACGCCCACAAGCTTAGCCCATAACGTCTCGCGAGGATCAAGGACGCCGAAGCTCTGGGGCAACAGGGCTTCAGCGAAGTGTGTTCGTGGCGCGGGCAGACCCAATGAACGCACACGCCTGCCTAGCCCCCGCGTGCGAGATACGCGAGGAGGAGTGACGGGCAACTGCCGCTCTCTTTGGGCCAAGATCGAAAGGTCAGAGAAGTAAAAGAGGGCGAATCCGACTTGGCAATTGAAAAAATGCGAGAACTCCAAATTTCATTAAAAGGTTTGCAAATCAACTAAAGAAAGCAAGAAAAATAACAGCCGGGTCCGGCACCTAGACTAGTCTTCTCACCAGCACGGAGCTAAGTGTTGCGACTAGATGATACGTCTCCAACATATCTATAATTTTTTATTGCTCCATGCTATATTATCTACTATTTTGGACATTATTGGGCTTTATTATCCACTTTTATATTATTTTTGGGACTAACCTATTAACCGGAGGCCCAGCCTAGAATTATTGTTTTTTGCCTATTTCAGAGTTTCGCAGAAAAAGAATATCAAACAGAATCCAAACGGAATGAAACCTATGGGAACGTGATTTTTAGGAAGAATATGATCTAGGAGACTTGGACCCTACGTCAAGAAACAAAAGAGGAGGCCACGAGGTAGGTGGACGCGCCCACCCCCCCAGGGCGCGCCCTCCACCCTCGTGGGCCCCCAGTTGCTCCACCGACGTACTCCTTCCTCCTATATATACCCTACGCACCCCAAGCGATCGAATCTGAGCCAAAAACCTAGTTCCACCGCCGCAATCTTACATGCCACGAGATCCCATCTTGGGGCCTGTTCAGTAGCTCCGCCGGAGGGGGCATCCATCACGAGGGGCTTCTACATCAACACCATAGCCTCTCCGATGAAGTGTGAGTAGTTTACCTTAGACCTTCGGGTCCATAGTTAGTAGCTAAATGGCTTCTTCTCTCTTTTTGGATCTCAATACAATGTTCTCCCCCTCTCTCGTGGAGATCTATTTGATGTAATCTTCTTTTTGTGGTGTGTTTGTTGAGACCGATGAATTGTGCGTTTATGCTCAAGATTATCAATGAACAATATTTGAATCTTCTCTGAATTCTTTTATGTATGATTGGTAATCTTTGCAAGTCTCTTAGAATTATCATTTTGGTTTGGCCTACTAGACTGATCTTTCTTGCAATGGGAGAAGTGCTTAGCTTTGGGTTCAATCTTGCGGTGTCCTTTCCCGGTGTGATGGGGGCAGCAAGGCACGTATTGTATTGTTGCCATCGAGGATAACAAGATGGGGTTTTTATCATATTGCATGAATTTATCCCTCTACATCATGTCATCTTGCTTAAGGCGTTACTCTGTTTTCATGAACTTAATACTCTAGATGCATCTTTGGATAGCGGTCGATGAGTGGAGTAATAGTAGTAGATGCGGGCAGAGTCGGTCTACTTGTCTCGGACGTGATGCCTATATACATGATCATACCTAGATATTCTCATAACTATGCTACATTCTGTCAATTGCTCAACAGTAATTCGTTCACCCACCGTAAAATATTTATGCTCTTGAGAAAAGCCACTAGTGAAACCTATGGCCCCCGGGTCTATATTCATCATATTAATCTCCCAACAATTAGTTATTTCCTTTGCTTTTTTACTTTGCTTTTATTTTACTTTGCATCTTTATCACCAAAAATACCAAAAATATTATCCTCTCATATCTATTAGATCTCACTCTCGTAAGTGACCGTGAAGGGATTGACAACCCCTTATCGCGTTGGTTGCGAGGAGTTATTTGTTTTGTGTAGGTACGAGGGACTCGCGCGTAGCCTCCTACTGGATTGATACCTTGGTTCTCAAATATTGAGGGAAATACTTACGCTACTTTGCTGCATCACCCTTTCCTCTTCAAGGAAAAACCAGCCTTGATGCTCAAGAGGTAGCAAGAAGATTTACGGCGCCGTTGTCGGGAGTCTACGCAAAGTCAATATACCAAGTACCCATCACAAATCCCTTATCTCCCGCATTACATTATTTGCCATTTGCCTCTCATTTTCCTCTCCCCCACTTCGCCCTTGCCGTTTTATTCGCCCTCTCTTTTCCGTCTGCCTCTTTTCGTTCGCTTTTCCCTGGCCATGTCAGAACCAAAAAGAGTTAGGGTTTCACTCCTGAGTTTTAGCGCTTTAGACAATCCTGCTATCTTATCTAAACTCATAAATAAAATTACTATGGAAAAACCTGCCGGGATTATCAATGAAAACCTTAGCAATTTTGATGAAGAAGATTCTGGAATATTTCGTTATTTACTTGATGAATCTTTGAAAGATGCTTGGGATATGCTCTTAAGGATCCGTGCTAGCTATGTACCTCAATACCAAATTGAGGTTTACTTAAAAAGCTTTTATGTTGGGTTGCCCGCTTCGTTCAAACAAGTCTTGGATTCTATTTTTGAAGAGGGTTTTCTTGAAAGGGACCCCATAAATACCTATGAAAAGATGAAAACTATATTTGGGCACCCCATTAACGAGAAAGTTGAAATCACATCTCTTTTGCTTTCTTACCAAAACGAATCTATCAAAGAGATAAAAGCTAGCCTAGATGCCAATTTCTGCAGCATACTTAATCTTTCTTCTACCATTAATGGCCATATACTTTGTCAAAATAGAAATATTAATTCCATAGATAGCAAGTTTGCTCTCTTTTTCCCAAAAACCAAAGATGGCAATACCTAGATCTATCCTTGCTTTTATGCCTAGCTAGGGGCGTTAAACAATAGCGATTGTTGGGAGGCAACCCAATTTTATTTTTAGTTTTTTTGCTTTTTTCTGTTTAGGAATAAATATTTGATCTAGCCTCTGGCTAGATGTGTTTTTATGTTTTAATTAGTGTTTCTGCCAAGTTAAACCTATAGGATCTTCTTGGATGATAGTTATTTGATCTTGCTGTAATTTCCAGAAACTTTCTGTTCACAAAAACAATTGTTAAATATCACCAGAACGTGATAAAATACTGATTCCAATTGCTTCTGATCAATAAACAAATTGCCTAGTTCGTCCTATTTTGTATGATTTTTTTGAGTTCCAGAAGTTTGCGTTAGTTACAGATTACTACAGACTGTTCTGTTTTTGACAGATTCTGTTTTTCGTGTGTTGTTTGCTTATTTTGATGAATCTATGGCTAGTAAAATAGTTTATAAACCATAGAGAAGTTGGAATACAGTATGTTTAACACTAATATAAATAAATAATGAGTTCATTACAGTACCTTGAAGTGGTCTTTTGTTTTCTTTCGCTAACGGAGCTCACGAGATTTCTGTTGAGTTTTGTGTTGTGAAGTTTTCAAGTTTTGGGTGATTTTTTTTGTTGGATTATGGAACAAGGACTAGCAAGAGCCTAAGCTTGGGCATGCCCATGGCACCCCCAAGATAATCTAAGGACACCATAAAGCCAAAGCTTGGGGATGCCCCGAAAGGCATCCCTCTTTAAATCTACTTCCATCGGTAACTTTACTTGGAGCTATATTTTTATTCACCACATGATATGTGTTTTGCTTGGAGCGTCTTGTATGATTTGAGTCTTTGCCTTTTAGTTTACCACAATCATCCTTGCTGTACACACCTTTTGAGAGATCCATACATGATTTGGAATTTGTTAGAATACTCTATGTGCTTCGCTTATATCTTTTGAGTTATATAGTTTTGCTCTAGTACTTCACTTATATCTTTTAGAGCACGGTGGTGGATTTGTTTTATAGAAACCATAGATCTATCATGCTTCACTTAGATTATTTTGAGAGTCTTAAATAGCATGGTAATTTGCTTAAATAATCCTAATATGCTTGGTATTCAAGAATAGTAAAAACTTTCTTATGAGTGTGTTGAGTACTATGAGAAGTTTGATGCTTGATAATTGTTTTGAGATATGAAGATGGTGATATTAGAGTCATGCTAGTTGAGTAGTTGTGAATTTGAGAAATACTTGTGTTAAAGTTTGTGATTCACGTAGCATGCATTATGGTGAACCGTTATGTGATGAAGTCGGAGCATGATTTATTTATTGATTGTCTTCCTTATGAGTGGCGGTCGGGGAATGACGATGGTCTTTTCCTACCAATCTATCCCCCTAGGAGCACGCGCGTAATACTTTGCTTTGATAACTTGTAGATTTTTGCAATAAGTATATGATTCTTTATGACTAATGTTGAGTCCATGGATTATACGCACCCTTATTTCTTCCACCATTTCTAGCCTCTCTAATACCATGCACTTTTCGCCGGTATCATACACCCACCATAAACCTTCCTCAAAACAACCACCATACCTACATATCATGGCATTTCCATAGCCATTCCGAGATATATTGCCATGCAACTTTCCACCGTTCCGTTTATTATGACACGCTCCATCATTGTCATATTGCTTAGCATGATCATGTAGTTGACATCGTATTTGTGGCAAAGCCACCATTCATAATTCTTTGATACATGTCACTCTTGATTCATTGCATATCCCGGTACACCACCGGAGGCATTCATATAGAGTCATATTTTGTTCTAAGTAATTGTTGAGTTGTAAGAAAATAAAAGTGTGATGATCTTCATTTTTAGACCATTGTCCCAAGTGAGGAAAAGGATGATGGAGACTATGATTCCCCCACAAGTCGGGATGAGACTCTGGACGAAAAAAAAGAGGCCATAAAAAAGAAGAAAAGGCCCAAATAAAAAGATGAGAGAAAAAGAGAGAAGGGACAATGTTACTATGCTTTTACAACACTTGTGCTTCAAAGTAGCACCATGATCTTCATGATAGAGAGTCTCTCATTTTGTCACTTTCATATACTAGTGGGAAATTTTCATTATAGAACTTGGCTTGTATATTCCAATGATGGGCTTCCTCAAAATGCCCTAGGTCTTCGTGAGCAAGCGAGTTGGATGCACACCCACTTAGTTTCTTTTGTTGAGCTTTCATATACTTATAGCTCTAGTGCATCCGTTGCATGGCAATGCCTACTCACTCACATTGATATCTATTGATGGGCATCTCCATAGCCCGTTGATACGCCTAGTTGATGTGAGAGTATCTTCTCCCTTTTTTGTCTTCTCCACAACCACCATTCTATTCCACATATAGTGCTATATCCATTGCTCACGCTCATGTATTGCGTGAAGATTGAAAAGTTTGAGAATGTCAAAAGTATGAAACAATTGCTTGGCTTGTCATCGGGGTTGTGCATGATTTAAATACTTTGTGTGGTGAAGATAGAGCACAGCCAGACTATATGATTTTGTAGGGATAACTTTCTTTGGCCATGTTATTTTGAGAAGACATGATTGCTTTGTTAGTATGCTTGAAGCATTATTATTTTTATGTCAATATTAAACTTTTGTCTTGAATCTTTCGGATCTGGATATTCATACCACAATTAAGAAGAATTACATTAAAATTATGCCAAGTAGCACTCCGCATCAAAAGTTCCGTTTTTATCATTTACCTACTCGAGGACGAGCAGGAATTAAGCTTGGGGATGCCTGATACGTCTCCAACGTATCTATAATTTTTGATTGCTCCATGCTATATTATCTACTATTTTGGACATTATTGGGCTTTATTATCCACTTTTATATTATTTTTGCAACTAACCTATTAACCGGAGTCCCAGCCTAGAATTGCTATTTTTTGCCTATTTCAGAGTTTCGCAGAAAAGGAATATCAAACGGAGTCCAAACGGAATGAAACCTTCGGGAACGTGATTTTTAGGAAGAATATGATCTAGGAGACTTGGACCCTACATCAAGAAACAAAAGAGGAGGCCACGAGGTAGGGGGCACGCCCACCCCTCAGGGCGCGCCCTCCACCCTCATGGGCCCCTTGTTGCTCCACCGACGTACTCCTTCCTCCTATATATACCTCATTGCCCCAAGCGATCGGATCACGGAGCCAAAACTTAATTCCACCGCCGCAACCTTCATGCCCACGAGATCCCATCTTGGGGCCTGTTTGAACTCCACGGAGGGCATGCAACACGGAGGGCTTCTACATCGACACCATAGCCTCTCCGATGAAGTGTGAGTAGTTTACCTCAGACCTTCGGGTCCATAGTTAGTAGCTAGATGGCTTCTTCTCTCTTTTAGGATCTCAACACAATGTTCTCCCCCTCTCTCGTGCAGATCTATTTGATGTAATCTTCTTTTTGCGGTGTGTTTGTTGAGATCGATGAATTGTGGGTTTATGATCAAGATTATCTATAAACAATATTTGAATCTTCTCTGAATTCTTTTATTTATGATTGGTTATCTTTGCAAGTATCTTGCGGTGTCCTTTCCCAGTGACAGTAGGGGCAGCAAGTCACATATTGTATTGTTGCCATCGAGGATAACAAGATGGTTTTTTTATCATATTGCATGAATTTATCCCTCTACATCATGTCATCTTGCTTAAGGCGTTACTCTGTTTTCATGAACTTAATACTCTAGATGCATGCTGGATAGCGGTCGATGAGTGGAGCAATAGTAGTAGATGCAGGCAGGATTCGGTCTACTTGTGTCGGACGTGATGCCTATATACATGATCATACCTAGATATTCTCATAACTATGCTCAATTCTGTCAATTGCTCAACAGTAATTCGTTCACCCACCGTAAAATATTTATGCTCTTCAGAGAAGCCATTAGTGAAACCTATGGCCCCCGGGTCGATCTTCATCATATTAATCTCCCAACACTTAGTTATTTCCTTTGCTTTTTACTTTGCTTTTATTTTACTTTGCATCTTTATCACCAAAAATACCAAAAATATTATCCTATCATATCTATCAGATCTCACTCTCGTAAGTGACCATGAAGGGATTGACAACCCCTTATCGTGTTGGTTGCGAGGAGTTATTTGTTTTGTGTAGGTACGAGGGACTCTCGCGTAGCCTCCTACTGGATTGATACCTTGGTTCTCAAAACCTGAGGGAAATACTTACACTACTTTGCTGCATCACCCTTTCCTCTTCAAGGAAAACCAACGCAGTGCTCAAGAGGTAGCACTAGGATGTGGCCAGGAGCCCCCGAGCCCTGAGGGCGGCACTCCGGAGGCTTCGGGGCATGTACAACCCCACTCATTATTACGTTAGAGTGTCATGAGCGGAGACCTTCACAGGCACTGGGCCTTACTTCATGGTTAGAACTTCCGGAGGTTCTGGATGTTCCAGGCATTCTGGGTAGGGATTCCGTCCTTCATATCTAGGCACGCGGCGCTAGACCTAAAGACGCGGGCGACCCTAAACGGGCCCTCCCACATGGGTGAGAGCTTATGCAGCCCTTCCCTGGAGAGCACCCACCTCGGGACGACATCACCCACCTCGAGCGTCCTAGAGCAGACGCTGCGGCAGTGGTACCGTCGCAACGCCTGCTGGTACCTAGCACTTGGAGCGAGGCTTAACGGCGGCATTCCTCCCCCAGCACGATGTCCATCCCCCATGAGGCGTCCTGGCGTGCCTCGTCAAATGCCAAGACCCGCACAGAGCGATGCTTGATCTCGTGTGGGAGAACCTCTTCAGCTCCATAGACGAGGAAGAATGGAGTCTCAGCGGTTGGCTTGGTTGCGGTGGTGCGGATGGACCACAACACGGACTGGAGCCCATCCAGCCAACCCCTGTCATAGGCGTCGAGCTTCTTTCTGAAAGTCCTCGCCTTGAGTCCCCTCAGGACCTCCGCGTTGGCACGCTCGGCCTGGCCGCTGCTCCTGGGGTGTGCCACTGAGGCGTAGCCTATCTGTGTTCCAAGTTTAGCATAGTATGTTTTGAAGAGATTGCTAGTGAACTGTGAGCCGTTGTCGGTGATGATGCAATTAGGGACCCCGAACCGGCTCACGAGGGTCTTGATGAACTTGACTGCCGAGCCGGCCGGAATGGCACGAACTGCTTCCACCTCCATCCACTTGGTGAAGTTGTTGATGGCGACGTAGAGGTAGCGGTAGCCCCCGGTCGCTCGAGGGAACGGACCCAAGATCTCCATCCCCCAGACTACAAACGACCATGAGAGCGTAATGGTCTGGAGACCCTGAGCCGGCTGATGGATTTGCTGGGCATGGAACAGGAGGGCTTCACAAGATCTCACTAGCTCGGTGGCATCATTGAGCATCGTGGGCCAGTAGAATCCGCTGCGGAACGCCTTGCCCACCAGTGTGCGTGATGACGAGTGGTGCCCGCAGTCCCCGCCATGTATGTCGGTTAACAGCTCACATCCCTACTCCCTGGAGATGCATCGCAAAGAAACATCGTTTGGCCGTTTTCGGTAGAGCTCACCGTCCCAAATGCAGTAGGCAATGGCCTATCGTGCCACGTGCTCCACGTGGCACCTCATTTCTCTGGCAGGGTCCCTTGAAGCAAGTATGCCTTGAATTCTTCGGTCCAGCGCCCCTCCTAAGGCCCGGGCATGAGGAGCAGACACGGCCCCGAGGTTAGGACGCAAGAGGGGGCTCCCGAGAGGGGCGCTGGGGGGAGCTCGTCCTGGGGCGGCGTCGATTTCGTAGCAGGAGGAGCCGCTGAAGGCTTGAAGAGCCGCTCCTCGAAGATGCCAGGCTCCTGAGGAAGTCGTCGGGACGCCCTCTTGGCGATGTCGTCCGCTTCCTTGTTCGTGCCGCGTGGCACATGCTGCAGTTCCAAACCCAAGAATTGTTTCTCAATTTTGCGTACCTCCACAAGGTACGCCTCCATGTGTTCGTCCTTTGGCTCGTATACTTTGTTGGAGAAGTTCAGAGGAGCTGGGAGTCACACTTGATGGTGAGGCGCTTTACTCCCAAGGCTGTCGCAGCCTTGAGACTGGCGATTAGGCTTCGTACTACGCGATGTTGTTGGATACCTTCTCGGCCTGCTGAAAGTAGAGCTGCACGGCGTAATGGAGTTTATCCTGGGTGGGTGAGATAAGCACGGCTCCAGCCCCCGCGCCCTAGCGTGCGAAGGCGCCGTCAAAGTACATGACGCAGCCGTCTGGCGCCTCACTCCCTAGCGAGAGGGGTTGGTCCACGCCTACCTCGGTGCTCAGAACATCGGTCCATTCCACCATGAAGTCGGCGAGTGTAGCACCCTTGATGACCCTGGTGGTGCTTAACTCCAGCTGGAATTGCAATTCGATGTTCCACTCGGCGACTCTCCCTGCAGCATTGGGGCTCCGGAGCACCCTCTCCAGTGGTAAGCGGAGACGACCTTGATGGGGTGGCCTTGGAAGTAGTGACACAGCTTACGGGAGGCGACAAGGAGCGCAAGCAAGAGCTTTTGTGGCATGGGGTAGCGTTCCTGCGCATCACGCAGTACTGTGCTGACGTAATACACCGGGTGCTGAACAAGGGCGGAAGTGTTGGCGAGGTCTTGCACCTCCTGTGGCTGGGGGACCTCAGGAGCTTGGCCACTTGTCGGGGCAGGCAAGGCCTCAGGAGCGACGTCCTGAGGGTCCTGGTCATCCGTTGGCGCGGCCGAGGCTTCAGGGGTGCCGTCTTGAAGCTATGTCGTCTCGACCGAGTGCGCCACATCGTGTGGCTGGCCCTTGGCTTGGCGCTCCTCCTGGACTGCCACCAAAGCTGCACTGGCCGAGTGACATCTGGCAGCGAGGTAAAGCACCAGGGGCTCAAGAGGACGCGACGCCACCATCACCGGTGGGCTGGTGAGGTATCTCTTGAGATCTTGGAATGCTGCATCAGCCTCCGGAGTCCACTCAAATGGGCCCTTCTTTTTCATCAGCTTGAAGAAAGGGAGGGCACGCTCCCCTAGCTTGGAGATGAACCGCCCCAGCGAGGTCACACAGTCCGCCAGCTTTTGCATTTCCCTGAGCGTCTGTGGCGGGCTCATTTCCTCTATCGCCTTGACCTTCTCTGGGTTTGCCTCGATTCCCCTGTGCGACACCAAAAAGCCCGGTAGCTTACCGGAGGGGACACCGAACACACATTTATCCGGGTTGAGCCGCATGTCCACCTTGCGCAGACTGGCGAATGTTTCTTCTAGGTCCTTGATTAGGGTCCTTGCCTCCCGAGACTTCACTACTATGTCGTCGACATAGGCCTCCTGAGCTGCCAGCCCAAAGAGATGTGCGTTAGCCGCTGGAAAGTTGGTCCAACATTACGCAGCCCGAACGGCATGCAGGTGTAGCAGTACACCCCGCATGGAGTCAAGAAGGCTGTCTTTTCGACTTCCTATACTGCCATCTTGATCTGGTGGTAACCTGAGAAAGTGCACAGAAAGCACAGCAGGCCGCACTCGGCGGTGGAGTCTACGATCTGATCAGTGCACAAAAGCGGGAATGGGTCTTGAGGGCAAGCCTTATTTAGGTTGGTGAAGCCGGTGCACATGCGTTCCTTCCTGCCTTTCTTCGGGACGATGACTAGGTTTGCCAGCTATTCTGGGTACCTGATACGTCTCCAACGTATCTATAATTTTTGATTTTTCCATGCTATATTATATTCTATTTCGGACATTATTGGGCTTTATTATTCACTTTTATATTATTTTTTGGACTAACCTATTAACCGGAGGCCTAGCCTAGAATTGTTGTTTTTTGCCTATTTCAGAGTTTCATAGAAAAAGAATATCAAACAGAGTCCAAACGGAATGAAACCTTCGGGAACGTGATTTTTGGAACGAACATGATCTAGAGGACTTGGACCCTACGTCAAGACATCATCTAGGAGGGCACGAGGTAGGGGCGCGCCTACCCCCTCAGCGCGCCCGCCACCCACGGGGGCCCCCTGTTGCTCCACAGACGTACTCCGTCCTCCGATATATACCTCGTGCCCCCAAACTACCAGATCTGGAGCCAAAAACCTAATTCCACCGCCGCAACCTTACATGCCGTGAGATCCCATCTTGGGGCCTGTTAGGAGCTCCATGGGAGGGCATCGATCATGGAGGGCTTCTACATCAACACCATAGCTCTCTCCGATGATGTGTGAGTAGTTTACCTCAGACCTTCGGGTCCATAGTTATTAGCTAGATGGCTTCTTCTCTCTTTTTGGATCTCAATACAATTTTCTCCCCCTCTCTCGTGGAGATCTATTCAATGTAATCTTCTTTTGTGGTGTGTTTGTTGAGATCAATGAATTGTGGGTTTATGATCAAGTTTATCTATGAACAATATTTGAATCTTCTCTGAATTCTTTTATGTATGATTGGTTATCTTTGCAAGTCTCTTCGAATTATCAGTTTGGTTTGGCATACTAGATTGATCTTTCTTGCAATGGGAGAAGTGCTTAGCTTTGGGTTCAATCTTGCGGTGTCCTTTCCCAGTGACAGTAGGGACAGCAAGGCACATATTGTATTGTTGCCATCAAGGATAACAAGATGGGGGTTTTATCATATTGCATGAATTTATCCCTCTACATCATGTCATCTTGCTTAAAGCGTTACTCTGTTCTTATGAACTTAATACTCTAGATGCATGTTGGATAGCGGTCGATGTGTGGAGTAATAGTAGTAGATGCAGGCACGAGTCGGTCTACTTGTCTTGGACGTGATGCCTATATACATGATCATACCTAGATATTCTCATAACTATGCTCAATTATGTCAATTGCTCAACAGTAATTTGTTCACCCACCGTAAATACTTATGCTCTTGAGAGAAGCCACTAGTAAAACCTATGGCCCCCGGGTCTATTTTCCATCATATTAATCTTCCAACACTTAGCTATATCCATTGCCTTTTATTTTGCTTTTATTTTACTTTGCATCTTTATCATAAAAACACCAAAAATATTATCCTATCATATCTATCAGATCTCACTCTCGTAAGTGACCGTGAAGGGATTCACAACCCCTTATCGCGTTGGTTGCAAGGATTTATTTGTTTGTGTAGGTGCGAGGTACTCGTGTGTGGCCTCCTACTGGATTGATACCTTGGTTCTCAAAAACTGAGGGAAATACTTATGCTACTTTGCTGCATCACCCTTTTGTCTTCAAGGGAAAACCAACGCAGTGCTCAAGAGGTAGCAGTACCGCACTTCCCGAATGACACCAGCATCTTGTAGCTTGCGGGTCTCTTGGACGAGGAATGACTGTTTCTCCATGGACTGCCGCCGCATCCTCAGCTTTACCGGGCGTACGTTAGAGCACACCCTCAGGTGATGCTCGATTACCCTCCTAGGGACGCCGACCAGATCCTTGGGCTCCCATGCGGACACGTTCTTGTTCTTGCACAAAAAACTGACCAGCACCTCTTCCTGATCTGTAGAGAGGCCAACACCTATAGTGAAGGTGGCGCCCGATGCTCCATCTTTGTCAATCGGCACCTGTTTGATCTTGGCACGGTCTTGAGAGAACAACTGTTTTTTCTTTGCTGGCGCAACCCTCGGAGCCTCGGGGGCTCCTTCCTCACTTGACCGTGCTACAACAGTGGCCCTGAAGGTGAGCTTGAGCGCCGACAGGGCTTCCTTGGTGTCTCCGGCCACGACGAGGACGCCGCTGCTCCTCGGCATCTTCATGAGGTTGTAGCAGGGTGAGTTGTTGCCATGAACAGGGCCAGGGCTGGGTACCCGATGATGGCATTGTACGGGAGGCTGATGCGGGCGATGTCAATGTCGATAAGCTCGGTGTGGTAGTTGTCGCGGGTGCCGAAGGTGACGGGGCGGAAGATCTGCCCCAGGTGGCTGGTGGAGCCGGTGACAACCCCGAAGAATGGCTTGGTGGGGCAGAGCCGGCTAGGTGGCATGTGAAACAGGCTGAAAGCTTCCACGGAGAGCACATTGAGGCTGGCTCCACTGTCGATGAGGGTCTTGGTGACCGCCACGTTTGTAGATGGCGGGTGTGCAGAGCATCGGGAGCATGCGGGGTGGTCTCTCGGGTTGAAGGTGAGGTCAGCCTTGGGCGCCGCCCATCCGGGGGAGCTCCCTGCTGCACATGGGAGGCGCCTACCTGGCGGAAGAACTGCTTGGCATGGCGGTCCAAGGGCGGCGCCTACGAGCCTGCGAGGAGGGCTGCGATGACGTGGAGCACCGGTGCCGCGAAGCACGCGATGAAGAGGCCGCGTCGCTCCTCCCAGGACTCCATAGAAGACCCTAGCAAGTTGAGAAGCCAGGTGCACGGCGCGCCCGCCAGGACCATGGGGAGCCAGTTCGCCATGGCCTTGGTGTCACCATGTGCCGCCTAGAAAACCTCCTCTTATGCCTGGAGGAAGCCTGCCGGGTCTGCCGCACCTTCGTATCGGGGCGGCAGGTCCGACCTGAACTTGGGCAGCCGCTGCAGCCGCCACAGGGTTGGGGTGAAGGCTCGGAGGCCCTCGGCTTCTCCGAAACCGCTTGCCGATCTGGTCGATGAAGACGCGTCCGCCATGAGAGCCGGACAACGAAGTGCAACGGACAGGGCGGCGGATCTCCGACGCACCCCTACCTGGCGCGCCAAATGTCGGATCATGGGTTCCGCATACCCTTGAGAGGTTCGAACTCTAGGGTGCGTGTGAAGAACTTGTCCTCCCCAGTATGCCTGCTCGCTAATCTCACGGCCTAGCCCGATGAACCGAATGGAAGAGGGACACAACAATTTACCCAGGTTCGGTCCACCTTGCGGTGTAAAACCCTACTCCTGCTTTATGGTTGATTGGCCTCGAGGGGCTAAGTCTGAACTAGTACAGTGGAAGAACAACCTTAGGAGGAGGAGTGTTCTTGTGCTCGATGAGCTGGTGGGTGTGAGGGTGATCTGAATGATCCGTCCCTACTATGGTGGTGGTGCTGCTCTATTTATAGGGGCCTTGGTCGATCGATCGCTCGGGTTCGATGCTTAGCGTAGCCTGCGGATTACTGTCGCTCGGGTTCGATGAGTGAGCAACGCCTCTATCGAGTTCGATTAGAGCCCAACGCCTCGCACCCACGCGCATACTTGTACGAGAGAAACGTGCATTGCTCTGCCACGACAACCCACCGTAATCGGGAACTTCCTGATATTTTCCTCGCCCTAGCTTCTACCATGGTTTTTCCGTCATGGATGGCCCAAAGAATCTCATGCGGTTGCGTCTCGGGCCCGCCCAGGTTGAAAAGCCCATTTTCTGTCTTGATTTTTTGTCATAGAAGTAGGAGCCCACCACATCTATGATGATACCGGGTTTTGTCACAATTATCGTCATAGAAGTTTCATAAGCATGACAGGAAAAAATTGTTCAGCCCAAAATGTCACGGATGTGTCTTTTTTTGTAGTGTCGTTGGCGGCGTTAGCCACCGGGGAGGCAGAGCGGTGAGGTGGACCGTTGCCCACATGTACCATCTGAGCGACACGAGCGGACCATCGATCGGCATGGACACGGCTAGCGTCAGCCATATGGACGGTGGAGCAGCGACGGAGCGATCGATAGAAGAGAGTCTTCGACACGCCCCTACCTGGTGCGCCAAATGTCAGATTCAGGGATCCGCATACCCCAAGAAAGATTCGAACTCTGCGGCGTGTGAGAAGAACTCAACCTCTCCAGCCAACCAGTTCATTGCCCCCACGGCCTAGCTCGATGAACAAGAAAGGAAAGGAACACGACAGTTTACCCAGGTTCGAGCCACCTTGCGGTGTAAGACCCTACTCCTGCTTTGGGGTGAATTAGCCTCGCGAAGGGCTAAGGATGAACTAGTACAGAGGAAAAACAACCTCAGGAGGTCTGTTCTTGTGTGGGTTTGGATTGGATCCGCCCCTTCTCTATGATGATGGCTAAGCTATAGTTATAGTGGCCTTGCTCCTCTTCCTCCAATAGAAGGCGGGAAGGGATCCCACTATGGCCAATTTTGAAGGGGACAAGTAGTACATCCTATCCTGATCAAAGGTGGTCCTCGCTAGCAAAGCTTCTGGTTGTGACACCGTGGTGGGCTCGGCGATGACATCCGTCCTGCCGTCCTGGTGGTCTTGGTCTCACTGCACGGGAATGGAAATCTTTGGCTGATTCCTCGAGACCTCGCGCCTGCGCTTGCCTCCTTAGCACCAAAGAGGAAACCTGCTACTCTGCGCCCGCTGGCGCCCGCCTGGCCTTGGTCATCATGGCTCGCATCACCTCAGCCTCATGAGGTAGGCGCCTGCATAGGAATCTCCGCTCCTCGGGAGCCAACCTGGGGAGGCCGCTCCCTCCGAAGGTCTTGGTGTTGTCCGCCTCACGAGGCTTGGCCCATCACGAGGGTCTTGTCTTGCCGGTGCTGAAGATGGGCCGTACCAGGCCTTCGATGGAGCCATGTCGTGGGCCGCAGGCACGCAAGTCTGGGTACCGTGGTTCCCAGAACTCCACAACATGGGGCCAAGCCTGGCGAGGCGGGGGACATCAAGACCTCCGGAGGGAGCCGCCTCCCTGGGCTGCGTCCTAAGGAGCGGAGATTTCTATGCAGGTGCCCACCTCATGAGGTTGGGGTGACGCAAGCCATGACGACCAAGGCTAGGCAGGCACCAGCGGGCGCAAAGGATTTTCCTCTTTGTCGCTAAGGAGGCAAGCGCACGCACGGGGTCCCAAGGAATCAGGCAAAGGTTTCCATTCCCGTGCAACAAGACCAAGACCGCCAGGACGGCACGGCAGATGTCATCACCGAGCCCACCATTGCGTCACGACTAGAGGCTTTGCACACGAAGACCACCTTTCGTCAGGATTAGATGTACTACTTGTCCCCTTTCAAATTGACCAGTGTGGGATCCCTTCCCGCCTTCATTTTGGAGGAAGAGGACCGAGGCCACTATAAGTATAGGCTAGCCACCACCAAGAGGGGGATCCGAACCTCGGCCACTCATTCCCCCACCAGAGAAGACCTTTCGAGGTTGTTCTTCCCTTGTACTAGTTCATCCTTAGCCCCTCGTGAGGAAAATCCACCACAAAGTAGGAGTAGGGTCTTGCACAACAAGGTGGCCCAAACCTGGGTAAACTGCTATGTCCATCTTCTTCCTTGTTCATCGAGCTAGGCCATGGGAGGTGACGAACTAGTTGGCTGGAGAGGTTGAGTTCTTCGCACACACCCTAGAGTCGAACCTTTCTTGGGTCTGCAGAGACCTGAATCCGACACCTAGCGCAAGATAGGGCATGTCGAAGCCTCTCTTCCACCATTCCATCATCTCCATGGCTGATGCTCTCCATGTTCGTGCCGAGCGCCGGACCACTCGTGTCGCTCAGACGACACCCGTGGGTAACGGCACACCCTGCCACTCTGCCTCCACAGTGGCCAACACCACCACCGACCCTGCTGCCCGGGTGCAATAGGACTCGTCGCTACTAGCGTCGGTGCGGCACGACGGCCGCACCGCGACTCCATCACCCACTCCGGTCACGGTGTCGTCTTCTCATGCTAATCACGGGCTGGCGAACACTCAGGTTGCGCTGCTCATGGCGTGCGAGCTTCTGCGCTATCATCGGGCCAACGACCTCTACGATGACTGGCTCACCCGCATCACCGATCTCGTCAACGTTGCTGGAGAGGCTCCTGCACCGTCCCGCTCGCCTCGTCCTCCGCTGTCCCTGGCAGGCGACATGGCTCATGGCGTGCCTCCACCTTCTCCTCTGCATGCCATGCATTCCGAGCTAAGGCGTGAGGTACCCCGGCGTGACCCGCCGCGCAGGGCGCTGGTGTGCGATGAACAAAGTTGCCGAGTGGTGCAGTGTCCCCAAGGAGAAGCGCGCGCATTTCCAGCACTACCACATCAAAGAGCGTGTGCCGCCAGAGGCGGCAGTGCGCGGGCGTCAAGATCAGGCTCCTGCTTTGCGGCTAGCTCCTGTGAGTGCGGTAGGTTGTCATGCATTCACCACGGAGCTGCGCCGCGTTGTCTGCCCGGCAAGTTCAAGCCAGATTTGCCTCCACACTATGACGACACCCTAACCCCACTAAGTTCCTCTAGCTCTACGAGCTAAGTATCGAGGCGGCAAACGGCAACGACAAAGTCATGGTGAACTAGTTCCCCATGGCCCTCAAGGATGGCGCACATTCTTGGCTCCTCAATCTCCTGGTGCGGTCGATCTCCTCCTGGGACGAGCTGCGCGAGCGCTTCATCGCCAACTTTCAAGGCACTCGCGACCGCACCCCTGCTGCAGGCGACCTGCAGCGCATCAAGCAGCAGCCGGGTGATACCTTGCACAAGTGCATACAACGCTTCACAAATGTCCGCCTCAAGATCCCGAAGGTGTCGTATGAAGGAGGAGCTCGCCATACATGAGGGCTTGTGCTCAGCTCTGGAGATGTTCAATATGGCCGCCCGATGTGCGAGGGCAGAGGAAGATCGCCTCTCCCTCATGGAGCCTCCGGAGACCGATCCTGAAGCCAACAAGGCCAAGGCTAAGGACGTGAAGCGCAAGGGCCCTACCTTGCACACGGCTGAACCGGAGATGGAGCGCGGCTGGGACCGCGCCGAATCCTCTAGGCACAGCCTCCTGTTATACGTCTTCCACACGTCCACGGCCACAACACCAACGACTGTCAGGAGCTTAGGGAAATCCGTGATGGGCGCCTCGGCCGCTGTCCCAAGCAAAACGACCGTGGCTATGACCGCGGAGGAGGTCGCGATGGAGGCTGCTGGGACAACCGCGACCCCCGCTAGGACTGGCGTGATCAGTCCCACGATGGCCCCTCGAGAGACCAGCCTCGTGAGGACCGTCCTCAGGGCAATGTTGGCCTCCCTCCGCTGCCGCCGCAGCCAAGCAGGAGTGAAAGCACAAGTGCTCCCTGGGTGATTTTGGTAATTAATGTCAACATATCTCTTGTTGGACTAATACTTTTATCTAGTATGTTTCAGACAAGTTCAACAATGGAGTGGCATGGACTAGGGGATGTGGAACCCCTTCAAGATGCTAAGGACAAAGGATTGGCTCAAGCCTCAAGATCAAGACTCTACACTTACTATTTTAGTGATCCAAGATCACATTGAGTCTATAGGAAAAGCCATTACTATCAAGAGGGGATGAGGTGTTGCTTAATGAGTCTCTTGCTCTACAGTGCTTAGTGATATGATCCAAATCCCTCAACTACTTTCTCACATCCACATATGTCCTAAACCAAATGTCAAACTCGGCCCCACCGATTCTTTCTATCCGGGGCCACCGAGTTCAGATGTCTTAGCCACTGCCACAAACCCTAGGCAAATTGGTTTCACCGATAGGGATCTCGATCTCACTGGGATGGGATTGTAATCTCTCTGTGTATGTCCATTACCAAATTCGGTCTCACCGAGTTTAAGTAATCGGTACTACCGAGATTACAATGCAAACTCTCTGGTTAGCTTATTACCAAAATCGGTCCCACCGAGTTTGCCTGACCAACTCTCTGGTTAGCTTATTACCAAAATCGGTCTCACCGAGTTTGTGTAATCGGTCTCATGGAGATTACGTTATGCCCTAACCCTAACCATATCGGTCCTACCGAGTTGCATGTCGGTCCCACCGAAAATCCTAACGGTCACTAGATTTGCTAAATCGGTCCGACCGAGTTTTTCAATTCGGTCCCACCGAGATTGGTAAATTGTGTGTAACGGTTAGTTTTTGTGTGGAGGCTATATATACCCCTCCACCCACTCTTCATTCGTGTTGAGAACCATCAGAACGAACCTACACTTCCAGCATCCATTTTCTGAGAGAGAACCACCTACTCATGTGTTGAGGCCAAGATATTCCATTCCTACCATATGAATCTTGATCTCTAGCCTTCCCCAAGTTGCTTTCCACTCAAATCTTCTTTCCACCAAATCCAAATCCCGTGAGAGAGAGTTGAGTGTTGGGGAGACTATCATAAGCACAAGAGCAAGGAGTTCATCATCAACACACCATTTGTTACTTCTTGGAGAGTGGTGTCGCCTAGATTGGCTAGGTGTCACTTGGGAGCCTCCGACAAGATTGTGGAGTTGAACCAAGGAGTTTGTAAGGGCAAGGAGATCACCTATTTCATGAAGATCTACCGCTAGTGAGGCAAGTCCTTCGTGGGCGACGGCCATGGTGGGATAGACAAGGTTGCTTCTTCGTGGACCCTTCGTGGGTGGAGCCCTCCGTGGACTCGCGCAATCGTTACCCTTCGTGGGTTGAATTCTCCATCAACGTGGAGTATGATAGCACCACCTATCAGAACCACGACAAAAACATCTGTGTCTCAAATTGTGTTTGAATCCTCCAAACCCTTCCCTTTACATTCTTGCAAGTTGCATGCTTTACTTTCCGGTGCTCATATACTCTTTGCATGCTTGCTTGAATTATGTGTTGTGTTTGTTAAACTTGTGCCAAAACTCCACTTGAACCTAAAAAGTTAAAAACTGCAAATTTTGGCACTTAGTGTCTAATCCTCCCCTCTAGACACCTCTTCTCGATCCCTTTCAATTGGTATCAGAGCCTTGGTCTCCGTTGCTTTGGTTTAAACACCATTGGAGGAAGATGGATGAGTCTACTGTTGGGAGTCTTAGACATAGAGTGCCTATTCTTGATGGAGAATATTTTCATGAGTTGAAAAATGAGATGCTTGTGATTTTCAATGAATATCATTTGAACAAGTACATTGCTAGCCCTTGTGCACCTCATATAGATCCCTTGCATCCCACACCCGAAGAGGATCTTGACATGATTCACAATCTTAGAACCATCAATCTTATCATAAGAGGATTGCCCAAAAACATGATTGCTAGTTTGCCTACTCTTGATTGTGCCTATACTATATGGAAATTTCTTGAGGAACGATTTCCAAATTATTCCTAGAAAAATTTAGATGAAATTCTCCATAAATATATTGCCTTGAGTAAGATGAACTCTAGTGATCCTATGTTTGGTGATTGTCTATTTGAGCTTACAAACCTTATGCGTGCCAAAGGAGATGTTGGAATTATTACTGATATTATTTGCGAAGCTATAAAAATTCATAAGCAAGATCATAGTCAAACTCACTCTAACGAATCACCCTCTCTAGGATTTGATCCACCACATGACGATGTTGAACATGGATACTATGATGAGGATGATGATAGTGACTTCGATCTTGATGATGCAATGAGACACTTTGGTCTTATGGCAAATCTTCGCAGATATATGGCAGGAGGAAAGGAATGGGTTCTTGATAGTGGATGTACCGATCACATGACCGGAGATAAGGACATGTTTCGTGAGCTTGCTGAAAACGATGGTCCTCGAAAGTATGTCACTTTTGGTGAAAACTCAAAGGGTAAGGTGGTTGGCCTCGGTAAGGTTGCCATCTCACATGATAGCTCCATACAAAATGTCATGCTCGTTTAATCTCTTGGCTACAACTTACTTTCAGTATCTAGACTTGCTGATTTCGGTTTCAATGTCCTATTTACTGAAGTAGATTGCCAAGTGTTTCGTAGAGATAATCATAAAATGGTCTTTACCGGTGTATGTAGAGGTGATCTATACATTGTTGATTTCACTAAAAAGGCTCAACCTAGAACTTATTGCTAAATCTTCTAAAGGCTGGTTGTGGCATAGAAGACTAGGTCATGTTGGTATGCGAAACCTTGACAAGCTTATTAAAGGAAATCATATCCTTGGAGTTAACGATGTCATATTTGATAAGGATAGACTTTGCAACGCTTGTCGAGGCGAGTAAACAGGTTGGAGGAAGGCATCCCGTGAAGAACATCATGACCACAAGGAGGCCACTCGAGCTTCTTCATATGGATCTCTTTGTTCCCAACGCTTACAAAAGTCTCGGTGGAAATTCTTTTGGTCTAGTTATAGTTGATGATTTTTTAAGATTTACGTGGGTGTTCTTTCTCGATGACAAATCGCAGGTCCAAAAGATCTTCAAAAACTTCGCTAGGAAGGCCCAAAATCAATTTGAAGTGAAGATAAAGAAGGTTAGCGGCGACAACGGAATGGAGTTCAAGAGCATAAATGTGGACACCTTTCTTGACGAAGAAGGAATTTCACATGAGTTCTCGGCTACGTACACACCTCAACAAAATGGAGTTGTTGAGAGGAAGAACCGGACGCTCATCGAAATGGCGAGAACGATGCTTGATGAGTACAAGATGTTGAAGCACTTTTTGGCGGAAGCGGTTGAGGCAGCTTGTCATGCAACAAATAGCTTGTATCTTCACAAGCTACTCGGCAAGACGGCATACGAGCTTCTCACCGGTAACAAACCCCAAGTTGGATACTTTCGAGTATTCAGCTCAAAGTGCTACATTCTTGATAAGCATCGTCGTTCTAAATTTGCTCCTAAGTCTCATGAAGGTTTCCTACTTGGTTATGGCTCAAACTCTCACACATACCGTGTCTACAACAATTTCACCCGAAAGGTTTAAGAAATGGTAGATGTGAAGTTTGATGAATCTAATGGCTCGCAAGTAGAGCAATTGCCAATTGATGTAGGACACAAAGACCCCTCGGAAGCAATTCAAGATTTGTGTATTCGCAAGATTCGTCCAACGGAGATGAAGGAGAGTACCTCGTCCGTCTTAGAGAAGCTTTACTCCAAGACATGAGTCAAAGATTTGTGTACTACATGATCACGATCAACACCACCACCCAATGTATGTCATTCCATCTTAGAGAAGCTTTACTCCAAGACATGAGTCAAAGCAACTCGACAAGATGTGAATACATCAAGATGTAAGCGAAAATGGTAACCCCATTTTGAGCTTAAACGATGAGTATGACATATGATCAAGTGATCTTACTTGACTCCTAAGTCAATATACTCTAACATAGGTGACTTTGTCACCGCCCAATTCTAGATGAAGTTCTCTTGTGTTTCCTTTTGCATTTGTCTCATGCATATTTGTTTCCCCTTTCAAAAACACTTCATCTAGATTTCTTTTCTTTTCTTTTCTTTTCTTTTCTATTTTGTTCTGCATTCCCTGCATCCAATTCATTGCAAATCTTTCAGTTAATTCCTTGCAAATCCTTTTGAGATCTTACTTGTCTAGTGAGCTGAGGTAACAAGTGTTTTCTCTGTGATGAACTCGGTCCCGCCGGTTTCTTGTCTTCGGTCTAAGCGAAATCATTCGGTGCAACCGAAGCATACCACTCGGTGCCACCGATTTCACTCTGAGGAAAAACATTTTGCCACTTATTCCTGCATTACTTTTGATCCAGCTCCACTCCATGAATGTTGTCCTCTACAAGCATCACATTTTTATCATTGCTTTATGCTGTGACTCAAGGACCAAACCCATTCATGACAAATTCCAGAAGGCCCTTCTTGGAAATTGATGTCAAAGGGGGAGAGAGATCACATCAAAGCTTATCACTTCAATAGGGGGAGAAAGATATCTCCAGGGGGAGAGAATACTCAAGAAGAGAGTAATCTTCAAGGATCCCACATGCTTGGTGTTCAATAGGAGAGATGCCACATGTCTTCTTGAGGGGAAAGACATGTTCATATGTGCTTATTTGCATTAGCTCTGTTCATTTGTTTCTTTGAGCTCTGATTTTGCATTTTGCTCTCGATTTTACATTCCCTATCTTCTCCCAAAGATCCCATGCTAGATTCAGGGGGAGCAAGACATTTAAGGGAAAGAAACTCTTTAAATTCATTACACATCTTTACCTTTGGGGACATGTCTATATTCAATGTGGTACTTTGTACTCACTCTCTACATGTCATCCCAGTCTTGGTACTCTTGTGGCTTCTTTTGCTTGCTCTAGCCCATAGGTGTATCTGTGTTATCTAACCCTGTTTGCGCAGGTTCATTCTATCCTAAGCCAACTCAAGACCACAAGGTAAGTATATGCATCACAGTCATGTGTATGAGGAATTCTTGCTGATGTACATACTGTTTGCAAGAAGGACTCATGAGCATGAAGGTACATTTTCCATATTCACATCATTTGCTCTGATGCATATAGCCAAGATACATGTAACACATTGCTTACTCTGTCATGGTTATGCTCTCACATGCCTCTATATTCCATATTCACATGATTGCATACATGTAGGGGGAGACTATGCATGTTACATGTCTTTCCAAGCTTTACTCGTTATTCTTTATATCTTTATCTAAAGCTTTGATGTATGTTGTCATCAATTACCAAAAAGGTGGAGATTGAAAGCACAAGTGCTCCCTGGGTGATTTTGGTAATTAATGTCAACATATCTCTTGTTGGAATAATACTTTTATCTAGTATGTTTCAGATAAGTTCAACAATGGGGTGGGATGGACTAGAGGATGTGGAACCCCTTCAAGATGCTAAGGACAAAGGATTGGCTCAAGCCTCAAGATCAAGACTCTACACTTTCTATTTTAGTGATCCAAGATCACATTGAGTCTATAGGAAAAGCCAATACTATCAAGAGGGATGAGGTGTTGCTTAATGTGTCTCTTGCTCTCTGATTGCTTAGTGATATGCTCCAAAGCCCTCAACTACTTTCTCACATCCACATATGTCCTAAACCAAATGTCAAACTCGGCCCCACCGATTCTTTCTATCCGGCGCCACTGAGTTCAGATGTCTTAGCCACTGCCACAAACCCTAGGCAAATCGGTTTCACCAATAGGGATCTCGATCTCACCGAGATGGGATTGTAATCTCTCTGTGTATGTCCATTACCAAATTTGGTCTCACCGAGTTTAAGTAATCGGTACTACCGAGATTACTAATCGGTACTACCGAGATTACAATGCAAACTCTCTGGTTAGCTTATTACCAAAATCGGTCCCACCGAGTTTGTGTAATCTGTCTCACCGAGTTTGCCTGACCAACTCTCTGGTTAGCTTATTACCAAAACCGGTCTCACCGAGTTTGTGTAATCGGTCTCACCGATATTACGTTATGCCCTAACCCTAACCATATCAGTCCTACCGAGTTGCATACCGGTCCCACCGAAAATCCTAACGGACACTAGATTTGCTAAATCGGTCCGACCGAGTTTTTCAATTCGGTCCCACCGGGATTGGTAAATTGTGTGTAACGGTTAGTTTTTGTGTGGAGGCTATATATACCCTTCCACCCACTCTTCATTCGTGGAGAGAGCCATCAAAACGAACCTACACTTCCAGCATCCATTTTCTGAGAGAGAACCACCTACTCATGTGTTGAGGCCAAGATATTCCATTCCTACCATATGAATCATGATCTCTAGCCTTCCCCAAGTTGCTTTCCACTCAAATCTTCTTTCCACCAAATCCAAATCCTCTGAGAGAGACTTGAGTGTTGGGTAGACTATCATTTGAAGCACAAGAGCAAGGAGTTCATCATCAACACGCCATTTGTTACTTCTTGGAGAGTGGTGTCTCCTAGATTGGCTAGGTGTCACTTGGGAGCCTCCGACAAGATTGTGGAGTTGAACCAAGGAGTTTGTAAGGGCAAGGAGATCACCTACTTCGTGAAGATCTACCGCTAGTGAGGCAAGTCCTTCGTGGGCGATGGCCATGGTGGGATAGACAAGGTTGCATCTTCGTGGACCCTTCGTGGGTGGAGCCCTCCGTGGACTCGCGCAACCATTACCCTTCGTGGGTTGAAGGCTCCATCAACATGGATGTACGATAGCACCACCTATCGGAACCACGACGAAAACATCCGTGTCTCCAATTGTGTTTGAATCCTCCAAACCCTTCCCCTTACATTCTTGCAAGTTGCATGCTTTACTTTCCGCTACTCATATACTCTTTGCATGCTTGCTTGAATTATGTGTTGTGTTGTTAAACTTGTGCAAAACTCCACTTGAACCTAAAAAGTTAAAAACTGCAACTTTTGGCACTTAGTGTCTAATCCCCCCCCCCCTCTAGACACCTCTTCTCGACCCCTTTCAAGGAACGACGACCACCGCCAAGTCGATGGGGCTGGGGGCTTCCAAGAGCCTCGTGCCATTGCCTGCATCCTGGGTGGCGCTCAGGCTCCCGCCTCTCATCGCATCTTCAAGCAGTTCGCCGTGAGGTGAACGCGGCCCTCCACAAGCTCGAGGAGTCGCGTCCCATTAGGTGGTCCAAGTACGCCATCACCTTCGACTCTATGAACCAACTCAAGTGCCCAGCCACGGCTGGCGCGCCCCTGATGCGCTGCTCGCCCACCATCAGCATCGTCCTCGTCACCAAAACACTCACTAACGATGGCGCAGGGCTCAATGTTCTCTCCGTTGAGACATTCGAGATGCTCCAGTTGCCCTACGACCAGCTCCTCCCCACCAAGCCCTTCTCAGGAGTGACCGACGGCTCCATCGTTCCTCTGGGACAGAGTCACCTCCCTATCACCTTCGGCAAGTGCGACAACTACCGCACCGAGCTCATCGACTTTGACGTCGCCCACATTCTTCTCCCATACAATGCCATTCTGGGTATCCGGCCCTCGCCAAGTTCATGGCAGTGACTCAGCATGGCAACAACATCCTCAAGATGTTAGGAAGTGGCAGCATCATCATAGTTGCTTGCGACGATAAAGATGTGGTGTGCTCCCTCGAGTGCGCCTACCAAGCTGCAGCAGTTGAAAACTAAGATGACGAGGGTACCATCCGGCCTCCGGAGGCCACCCCCAAGAAGAAGCAGCTCCTCCTCAAGGGCCGCCAAGAGGGTGGGTCATCCGACTATTGTGCCTTAGGCCCCGCGCCAACTGTTGGGGCGCCTTCCTCTCTCGCATAGGAAGGTGCGCCCAGCGCCCCTCTCAGGACGGGCTCGGGGGCTCTCGTCTGGAGGGCCTCTGACCTCACCAACTTCACGAGGGAGGCGTTCGGGCACCATGTGGAGGCATGCTTCAACGTGTGCTTCCATGAGCAGGGCGCGAGGCGCCAGGAGCTTAGGAGTTCATCACCGTGGCGATCGAAGTGCTTCAGGAGGCGTGATCCATGCATGGCAAGCGCCGCCCCGCACCGTCTAATGTGGCTACCGCTGCTGACGTGGGTAGCAAGCTGCGCGTCTGCGTCAACTTCCCAGACGTTAACAGGGCAGCTTCTCAGGAGCTCTTCTGGCCGTTCCGCGTCGGCCGAAGTGGTGGCCACCCATGCAGCTATGTCTGCATGTCGTTCGGCCTACTGAATGTGGCTGCGTCACACCAACACTACATGCAGGGTGTCTTGGTGGCTCACGAGGCCAGGCGCCAGGTGGCCTTAACGGAGGAGGTCCCGGGACCTCACGAGCCCCCTACCTTCGGAGCCCCTCGGGACTCAGGAGCCGGCCGGTGTCAGGTGAATTTTTTTGTTCAGTTGAGGGCGCCCCTTGGGCCGCATTATCCTCAAGCTGTTAGGGCCCGCCCCTGCAGCCTGTATTGTTTTGCGCATGTATCAGAACTGGCTTTGCCTCTTATGAATTTCCTAAAATATTGCAACATGCATGTCCGGTGCTTCGCCACAAGCCCGCCCACAACCGCCTCATGATTAAGGACCGGCACGACGTCTGTGCTCAGGTCCGTCCCTGCAGCGTCGCTAAACCCAAGTGGCTGATATCTATCTCGCGGGCCAGCTCCCATGCATGTGACCTTCCGTGTTCCTTGGTGCCTTGTTCTCGCATGAGCTAATCGCGTGTATATAAGTCAGGGCGCGCGACCCGGTGCCTCGCCACCGCGGGAGCCTCACTCCAGTTGTCTTTCTTTAGGATTATTGCATGAGAAGACTAGGCATGACGTCTATGCTCAGGTTCGTCCCTGCAGCGTCTAAAAACCCAATGGATGTGCTCTGTCTGGCAGGCCAGCCCCATTCACGTCACCTCCGGGGGTCATTGGTGTTTTGCCTTGTCATGCGATGTCCTCCAGAGATTCACTCGGTGCAGGCCACCTCACATATCTCGCAGGTTTCTTATAAGCGCCCCACGCTGAAAATTCAGGCGCAACCCACCTTGATGTAGGGCCTCGTGAGTCCCACGCTGGCTCACGAGTGCCCATACACACCTCCTCCCGTTCTACCGTGATAGCCACGTGTACGAACGGGGCTATAAACTCCCCGGAGTATCCCCCAAGGGAACTCCCACAAACGCACCAGTGGATGCCCCATGCTCCACGCTGGCGGACGACACGGTCGAGGAGCGGCTATGCCCACGCTAAAGTGGAAGCACCATGCTCCATGCTAAAGTGGAAGTGACTTCCCCTTAGAGAGGCTAAGGAAACAGAATCTGGATGATCGACTGAGAGACATTTAGCACTCCGCTTCTAATGTTCTCCTTGATGTGCTAGCGTAATCCATTCATATATATGGTTTGATATCTAGAACATCAAGTAAAAGGTCAGACTTCGGGAACACAAAAAAATCTAGAAGGAACAACTATTGGAATAAATTCTACGAGATCCTTATGGGGAGGTGGCCAACTTTCTCAATCAAGATACTACAATAACAAGTATTCCGGTTGGGTGTGTTGGCCACAACATCCACTTTACCGGATTACAGAGAGACCAATATTATAGCTCTTGAGAAACGTTCCAACCATCATATCTGCCTCAGATTCAGATCTGGTTGGTGTCAGGATAATCCAGACTCATCGGGTCTGGGAAAAAATGAAAGTTTGCAACACAAATCCACGAAATGACGTTGCGAGATTCTCGGGGAAACGAACTACGGTAGAAAGCTCCAAAACATGAGTTGGTTCTGCTACAAGCATGTGAACACGATGTCCCAGACAAGCATGTTCACCTGGTAGTCTTACAATGAAACACTACCGAGTTCACGGGGAACCATCAACGAGGATATCGAAGTCCTTGCGTAAGTCTAGCTCTTAAGAAGAAACTTCTTCTCCTTGAACAAATCAATCAGTGGCTTGGTGTGCTACGGAATTCATATGGAACGAAGATGATCAGTCTAACAGACCACAGAATACTTCGCACGTGCATGACCAACTCGGGATGATTCCATAGGAAGTAAAAACATGCTTTCTTGAATTCACGGCGGCAACTTGCATCAAATGCGCATGAATTAGAGGAAGTCACTTCTTTCATCCAAGCATATTCTGCATGAATGAAACACGAAGATAATGCTTGTATAAGTTTCCAATACTAGCTGAATGTTCAACATGAATCATGGAGGAGATAAAAATGATGTTGATGGGCTCAACAACAATTCATCTAGGTTTGCATATAAGTGGAATCCCACAATTATGTGAACAAGGCAATAGCATCGGTCAGACCAAAGGATATAACGGTGTATGCCCGAGGAAACAACCACGGGTAAGACAACATTACGAATATCCTTGGTTCTGACTTGATTTGACGATAGCCCATACGCAATCAAGGATTTGGGTAAGACAATAGATCCAACAGCTGACACGAAGATCAATCAATGAAGATATCATTTTTCTTCAGCAAACAATCAAGGTATCCCTTAATATGAACTAAGTCGGACAAACATTCATCTTCCAACTCTCCAAGTTGTTGTTCAACTTAACCAACTAGCTCAGGGTATCCAACACATATTCTTGGAGAAAGGGTGGTTTTGATAACCAACTTGATCACGAACTCAACATAGCGGTCAGGTGAGAACCTGGTGATATTTCCGAGAAGATATTCAGAATATCATGAACCACCGATATGTTACTAAGCTCGAGAACAATCTTGCTTTTCAGGGCAAGACGATATGATCAAAGAGCAAGGGATTGAATCCTAACTCAAAGATTGAAGAGTGCACCAGAAATAAGGACACGGTAGCACGATCAGTCCTAGGATGGTGATTCAATAACCAACACACTAAGGATGAAATTATTGTCCTTTAACTACCAAGCAACGGGGTTGCTAGGAGTATTGATTTCACACCTCATAGTTCACCTATCGGCATTCCGGTTGCAACAACACGGGGACCAAGAAATGAACAACCATGGCGAGAAGTATCACTACATCAAGAATTCATAAGATGGTGTGCAATTCCTATGGTATTATTGACAAAAGAAGGTAATACACCAGGGCAGAACAGAACAAAAGCTGCATTGGCATTTTGATCTGCGAAATACAACTGCTTTGAACTAATCCTAAAAATGGACAAGGTACTGGAGTTTTTTTCTCCTAGTCATTCCAGAATAGGATGGCTCGACGGACCACAAGAATAATAGGCATCGATGAACACGAGTGCACTACTACTCCTAACTATCAATTGATAGATGAGGGTTAGAATTCAATTGAATAGGGGCAACTCAAAGGAACATATAACTTTCTGAATTGTGGATGCATAGATTTAGTATGTCAAACGAGTTTAAGATATTTCTTCGAGATAATCCATGCAAAAAGGTAGGACTGGCAGATTCACAATGTAGAATGGATAACTCATCCAGAGCACTCTAGTTGTGATCTTTTGGTTCAAAGAACTTCTGCCATAATGGTTCATGGTATTGGAAGAACGATATACCACAGACCTCGAGGACTATCACAAAGGTTACTAATATCCTAAAGGAACTAGCAAACACTACCAACATGAATGAATAGGGTGAATCTCGGGCCAAGAACCCAGAAATAGAATGCCTACTAACTAAATGGCATCACGGGATGCTTTCGAGAATGACGGCCAGAATCATCACACTAGGATATAAAGCATTGCTGGATTACTGGGTGATTCTCTAAGACACCTAGGGTCATAATAATAGCTCCAACATATATAACGAGGCAACAGAGTACCTCAACTCACCGATTAGTGTGATTAATCTGGCCGAAATGGACATCAGGAACATGGAGGAATGATTGCAAGTGCATCAGACAATCTAGAAACTTGGGATGACTCGGATAGCATAACGACTGTAAATGCTCAAAAAGATTTGAGACATCCTGCAAAATAGTGGCATGACCACTCAGCATCACAATATCAAGGTTCTGAGGCCATCTATGAACATACGGAAGTGTTAGAAACTGAACTGAGACTTGAATCCATCAATCCTATAAGTCTATGGATTAGTAACACGTCATGCTGATAGATAGATGAGAAGGCCTAGTTCTTAATCCCCGTAGAAGAGAAGAGGATGACTCGGATCAGAAGGGCACAAGGTAAAGGAGTAAAAGGAGCCTTACGCTCCCTTCCACAATCAATTCCCTTACATAACTAAAGAATTTCTAGACTCAACTTCGACCAGTTTGGCATGGTAATCCTACAGGCAGTCAGGCTCTAATACCAACGCTATCAGGACCTCGATTCCAAGTCACATCGATCTAGCCGGTAACACCTCATATCACTTTGCGGCCTCACGCACGGTATTCCTACGGGTGTCGCCTTACCATGGCCCGGGACCATTTGCACCTTTTGGCTCACGTATATGATAGTGTCGCTAGCATCCATATGACAGAGAACCCGGGCCGACATGACTAGTCGTGAACCCAAAGTGGCACTAACTTACGAGGACAGGCATACATGAATCAACATCGAGCATGTCGGTCAGCAGCGTGCGAATCCGGGCTGTAGCACTAGGCTAACAGGACTCCGGTGAACCGGGCTGTAGTAGGCTAGGCAGGACTCCGGATGTCACCGCGTGACATTTCCCCGAAGGGACAGACACAGGAACAAAGTGAATCACATGCCGGCCAGTCAAGTGTTCCGGAGCAGTAGTGTTTGGACTAGCGAGGACTCCAGTGAACCAGTGCTGCAGCGGACTCATCATGGCTCATGGAAGCACAAAACTACATTTCCCCATAAGAGAGGCTACCAAGGATAAACAACTAGGTTGTCGGATCCCACACATATCAAGCATTTCAATCATACACACAATATGCTTGATATGTGTAAATACAACATGGCACCACAACAAAACTCTACGACTCAAAGTATTCATTCATTAGGCTCCGAGGAGCGAGATATTACAAACATGGGTATCATGACCCAACATTCAAAGCATACAAGTCAAAGCACATGCGGAAGCTTAACATGTCTGAGTACATACATCTACTAATGGAAAAGGCTGAGAAACCTGACTATCTACCAGATCCTGCCGAGAGCATAAGATCGTAGCTGAGGTATCAAGCTAAACCTCGAAGTCCACACGGAACTACTAGCGAGAGTGACGTCTCTCTACAAAACATAAAATAGGCAAATGTGAGTACAAATGTACCCAGCAAGACTTACATCAGAACTAGCTACATATGCATCAGTATCAACAAAGGGGGTGGTGGAGTTTGACTGCAGCAAGCCAGCTTTGACTCAGTGGCTATCCTAAACTATGACTGTAAGTAACTCTTTTGAGGTGGTGCACACGAGTCCACATATTCACCATATCAATACACCACTATGGATCCGCTCCCGTCTCCCTACGAGAAAGCCATCCATAGCACTCACGCTTATCTTGCGCATTTTAGAGTATCCACTTTCAATTGTCTATGAACTATTATAGGCAACCCAGAAGTCCTTTACCGTGGACACGGCTATTCGAATAAATCATTTATAACCCTGTAGCAGTGTAATTCTTCACACACGCTCTCGCCACTTACCACCATGTACACATCGTGTATCTCGGCAACCTTCAAGCAGAAGCCTGGTGAGGGAGTCGGCCACGACCTGACTAACCACACAAATCTCTAGTCTAGGTTTATCGCCTATTCGGGTTCCATCCACGTGGAGATCCGGCCGGAGTTTCGCTCACAGCCCCAAACGATGTGTGCAGGGTTCCCGAGACACCAAACGGGCACCCGGTACACCGTGCCACGGTGTATCTACCGCATCATAGCCCACCCCTAGGGTCAGCGCTACGCACGGCCTCCAACACATATCCTACAAACACCAGAATCTAGTTGCAACTCCTGGACAGAGGACAGGGGTGGTTAATAAGTCGAGAGAGTCAATTAAGGATACCAATGTGTGGTAGTAGTTGTTCATGGATCACAAACACAGAACTCAGATCATGAGGACGGCTTCAATGATACAACCCACCATGTACTCCTACATGGCCTGTCACCGCTACCTTTACCAAATCGTGTTCACACACTTAGCTCACAGATAGTAGGACATGTTCATCACCATTCCAATTCATTCCCGACGAATCAGACCTGACTCAACTCTAAGCAGTAGCAGGCATGACAAACAAGCATGAATGAGTAGGCACATCAGGGCTCAAACAACTCCTACTCATGCTAGTGGGTTTCATCTATTTACTATGGCAATGACAGGTCATGCAGAGGAAAAGGGGTTCAGCTACCGCAGCATGTAACAGTTGAATAGATGTTGTCCTAATGCAGTAAAAGAGGGCAGGAATGAGAGAGTGGGATTGTATCGGAATGAACAAGGGGGTTTTGCTAGCCTGATGGAGTGGTAGTAGGATACTGCCCTTCAGTCGGATATTCGTGGGTATCCTCGGAGGCAGAACCTACCACGAAAGACACATCGAAACACAATCATCACAAGGTAATATGCAACAATATGATGCATGCTATGACATGGCAATATGGGTGTGTTTTGGCTAATGCATTCTAAAACAGGTTGGTTTGAGTCCATTTGAATCAAAGATTCAAATGAAAGCCCATGATATGAAGTCATATTAATGCATTAGCTTGTTTCACTTAAACAGCAAGGTTAAAGTGTTCTGACATGCATGAAACCATTACAGATGGGAAGATTAGATTTTTCAGATCAAATTTCATATAAAAATCTTTGCATTTGGAGTTACAGATTAATTTCTATAAATTTTTGAAGTTTATAACATTTTCTGGAATTTCCTGTATAAGAATAAATCCAGTAAATTATTTATTGCATCAGCATTGCATCAGGGTGACGTCAGCAGTCAACAGGGACGGTCCAGGTCAAACCTGACCAGTGGGTCCCTTGTGTCAGTGACACCGTGTCATTTGTGTCGCTGACAGGTGGGCCCAGTCAACGGCCACGTCAGCTCGGTCAAAACTGACGCATGGGGCCACCATTGTTAGTTAATCCTAAGCAGAAACTAAACCAAGTTTAATTAGGCAGTGGGGCCCTGCTGTCAGTGTCACTAGGTGTTAACTAACTACGTCATTAGCCCTAAACTAATCTGCCACGTCACCATCGCCGGAGTTACGCTGGCAGCGACCAAAACGCGGCGGAGGCACACGGGGTTGGCTCGGGTTTTTCCCACGGTCGACCAAATCGACCATGGTTTGGTCCTACGCATAGCTGGGGCTCGTGCACATCTGGTAGGGCAAACTGGAGTGGCTGGGGTGGAGTGAGCTCGCCGGAGTCGAACTCGTGGCGGCGGCCGGAGTTCGGGCGAGCTCGGGTTCGGCGTTAGGGAGCACGACAGGGCTAGCGGGTTGGTGTGTTCGACTCCTTGGGGTGCACTGAATGCAGTGGTGAGCATATGCGTGCGCTTGCACGGCCGTAGCCACAGCGGCAACATGACCGGCGGCAAGGAGCTATCGGCTCCGATGGCCACGGTGGTTAGAATCTGTGACGACGGCCTGGGAGAGAGGGAAAGGGCGAGGGCTCACGCAGAATCCAGCAGAGACAACGGCGAGGCCGGGGAGGGTCTGGAGCTCGCGAATCCACGGTGAGGTTTCCGGCGGCCGAAGGTTGAAGAGGAGGTCGGGGCGACGCTGCAGGGCCTCCGGCGGTGCGTGGCTCGGTGAGGGGGTCGAGGACGACGTCGCGGAGCTCGTGGACCAGTTGGGGAAGCGAGGGAGGCCGGTGGCTGCGGGTTTCACGACGGCGAGCGCTTGACGGCTGCGGCCATGGCAAGGCGATGGTGAGGGAGAGAGAAGAGAGTGAGGGGAGAGGCAGAGGGGGCTGCAGGGCGTCTCCAGACGCGCCAGGGGCGCCTCGGTGGCAAGCAGGAGGTAGAGCTCGGGCGCGCGCTATCGACACGCCTCTGCCTACTGGCAGAGGTTGAAGACAGCCGCTTCAGGCCAATGGGCTGGGCCGCCGGTGGGCCGCCAGGTAGGTGGCCAGGTGGGCTTCCTCTCTCTCTGTTCTCTTTATTTTAGTTTCTGTTTTCTATTTTCTGCAGGTTTGTGGCTTTTCTAAAAGTAGCTAGGCACTTTGAAAATTCACCAAACTGCTCATGCCCACTGTTCAGGATATAAACAACATGGAACATTTCAGTTTAGGATTATTTGGACATTTAAAATAATTAGTAGCATTTAAATGCCCAAATGCAAATAGGGTACGATTTAATTCAGTGACCTTATGTGTCCTAGAAAAATGTGAACCAATTTTGGCAGAGGTTCTAGACCAAGACAAAAATGGTGGACATTTTAGAAGGGCATTTCAGGTTCATTGAAGATAATTTTAGTAAACCCTAGTTGGGTTCAGGGGGTGTTGGGGGTTCTGTCATCCCCATTTCAACTTTTTGTGAAAAGTAAACATGATGCAACACCAGATGTTAGCACTAAGCATTAACAGAACTAGGGATGTGACAAATCACCCCCACTAAACAAGAATCTCGTCCCGAGATTCAAGTCGTGAGGTAAGAAGACAGGGGGACACAAGCTAACACAATCTTCATGATCCAGATGTCTTTCTCGAGGGTGTTGATTCATTGCATCACCTTGATATCGACGTCTTGCTTTGATAACTACATCCAACATGACAACGAGTAGAAAGGGAGAATTTTAGAAGAATCGATCTTCTTGAGGTTCGGGCAACTTAGGATCATCTTAATGATCACAAGATCAACTCACGGGATGGGACATAGAAACACCTCTGGAGCTGAGAGGCAAAACATGCATCAGGAGGGACAGAAGAAACAAGTTGACGAGGGTTTCAAGTAGCAAGGAAAAATTGCCATGATTCCATAACGGGGCACCTTGAGAGAGGTGACTCATAAAACTATTCCCTTAAGTGGCAATAAGAATTACTTTTGATGCATAGATCATTGAAACTCTCTATACCAGCCTAAGGAAAATCACAATCGATCATTTGAAGGAATTCGAAAGAATGGCATACTCAGCTTGGAAAGGAAACTAGAGTTATAAGACAACTCGGCAAACGGAAGGAACATTCCAATTGATACCGAGGATGTAACCTAGTGTCTGAGCGTGCTCTCAAGAATTTGAGCAGTTCCATATTCATCAAGGTTTTACCAACATCCGTGGCAAGGATCCTGGCAACACGACATACTACCATGATGACTAGTGATGTATGATGCGGATACAAAGGAAGATAACACTTTCTCAGACTTCCCCTTAGCGAGGCTAAGGAAACAGAATCTGGATGATCGACCGAGAGACATTTAGCACTTCGCTTCTAATGTTCTCCTTGATGTGCTAGCGTAATCCATTCATAGATATGGTTTGATATCTAGAACATCAAGTAAAAGGTCGGACTTCAGGAACACAAAAAATCCATAAGGAACAACTATTGGAATAAATTCTATGAGATCCTTATGGGAAGGTGGCCAACTTTCTCAATCAAGATACTACAATAACAAGTCTTCCGGTTGGGTGTGTTGGCCAGAATATCCACTTTACCGGGTTACATAGAGACCAATATTATAGTTCTTGAGAAACGTTCCAACCATCATATCTGCCTGAGATTCAGATCTGGTTGGTGTCAGGATAATCTAGACTCATCGGTTCTGGGAAAAATGAAAGTTTGCAACACAAATCGACGAAATGACGTTGCGAGATTCTCGGGGAAACGAATGACGGTAGTAACTCCAAAACATGAGCTAGTTCTGCTACAAGCATGTGAACACGCTGTCCCAGACAAGCATGGTCACCTGGTAGTCTTACAATGAAACACTACCGAGTTCAAGGGGAAACCATCAACGAGGATATCGCAGTCCTTGCATAAGTCTAGCTCTTAAGAAGAAACTTCTTCTCCTTGAACAAATCAATCAGTGGCTTGGTGTGCTACGGAATTCATATGGAATGAAGATGATAAGTCTAACAGACCACAGAATACTTCACACGTGCATGACCGACTCGGGATGATTCCATAGGAAGTAAAAACATGCTTTCTCGAATTCATGGCGGCAACTTGCATCAAATGCGCATGAATTAGAGGAAGTCACTTCTTTCATCCAAGCATATTCTTCATGAACGAAACACGAAGATAATGCTTGTATAAGTTTCCAATACTAGCTCAATGTTCAACATGAATCATGGAGGAGATAAAAATGTTGCTGATGGGCTCAACAACAATTCATCTAGGTTTCCATATAAGTGGAATTCCACAATTATGTGAAGAAGGCGATAGCATCGGTCAGACCAAAGTATATAACGGTGTTTGCCCGAGGAACAACCACGGGTAAGACAACATTACGAATATCATTGGTTCTGACTTGGTTTTACGATAGCCCATATGCATTCAAGGATTTGGGTAAGACAATAGATCCAACAGTTGACACGAGGATCAGTCAATGAAGATATCATCTTTCTTCAACACAAAATCAAGGTATCCCTTAATATGAACTAAGTCGAACAAACTTTCATCTTCCAACTCTCCAAGTTGTTGTTCAGCTTAACCAACTAGCTCAGGGTATCCAACAAAGATTCTTGGAGAAAGGGTGGTTTCGGTAACCAATTTGATCACGAACTCAACATAGCTGTCAAGTGACAACCTGGTGATACTTCCAAGAAGATATTCAGAATATCACGAACCACCGATATGTTACTAAGCTCAAGAACAATCTTGCTTTCCAGGGCAAGACGATATGATCAAAGAGCGAGGGATTGAATCCTAACTCAAAGATCGAAGAGTGCACCAGAAATAAGGACAAGGTAGCACGGTCAGTCCTAGGATGGTGATTCAATAACCAACACACTAAGGATGAAATTATTGTCCTTTAACTACCAAGCAACAGGGTTGCTAGGAGTATTGATTTCATACCTCATAGTTCACCTATCGGCATTCCGGTTGCAACAACATGGGGACCGAGAAATGAACAACGATGGCGAGAAGTATCACTACATCAAGAATTCATAAGATGGTGTGCAATTCCTATGGTATTATTGAGAAAAGAAGGTAATACACCAGGGTAGAATAGAACAAAAGCTGGATTGGCATTTTGATCTGCGGAATACAACTGCTTTGACCCAATCCTAAAAATGGAGAAGGTACTGGAGTTTGTTTCTCCTAGTCATTCCAGAATAGGATGGCTCGACGGACCACAAGAATAATAGGCATCGATGAACACGAGTGCACTACTACTCCTAACTATCAATTGATAGATGAGGGTTAGAATTCAATTGAAGAGGGGCAACTCAAAGGAACATATAATTTTCTGAATTGTGGATGCATAGATTTAGTATGTCAAGCAAGTTCAACACATTTCTTCCAGATAATACATGCAGAAAGGTAGGACTGGCAGATTCACAATGTAGAATGGAGAACTCATCAAGAGCACCCTGGTTGTGATCTTTTGGTTCAAAGAACTTCTGCCATAATGGTTCATGGTATTGAAAGAACGATATACCACAAACCTCGAGGACTATCACAAAGGTTACTAATATCCTAAAGGAACTAGGAAACACTACCAACATGAATGAGTAGGGTGAATCTCAGGTCAAGAACCCAGAAATAGAATGCCTACTAACTAAATGGCATCACGGGATGCTTTCGAGAATGACGGCCAGAATCATCACACTAGGATATAAAGCATTGCTGGATTACTCGGTGATTCCCTAAGACACCTAGGGTCATAATAATAGCTCCAACATATATATCGAGGCAACAGAGTACCTCAACTCACCGATTAGTGTGACCAATCTGGCCCAAATGGACATCAATAACATGGAGGAATGATTGCAAGTGCATCAGACTATCTAGAAACCTGGGATGACTCGGACAGCATAACGGCTGTAAATGCTCAAAAAGATTTGAGACATCCTGCAAAATAGTGGCATGACCACTCAGCATCACAATATATAGGTTCTGAGGCCAGCTATGAACATAGAGAGGTGGTAGAAACTGAAAATAGACTTGAATCCATCAATCCTATAAGTCTATGGATTAGTAACACGTCATCCTGATAGATAGATGAGAAGGCCTAGTTCTTAATCCTCGTAGAAGAGAAGAGGATGACTCAGATCAGAAGGGCATAAGGTAAAGGAGTAAAAGGAGCCTTACGTTCCCTTCCACAAGCAATTCCCTTACATAACTAAAGAATTTCTAGACTCAACTTCGACCAGTTTGGCATGGTAATCCTCTGAGCGATCGAGGCTCTAATACCAACGCTATCAGGACCTCGATTCCAAGTCACATCGATCTAGCCGGTAACACCTCATATCACTTTGCGGCCTCACGCACGGTATTCCTACGGGTGTCGCCTTACCATGGCCCGGGACCATTTGCACCTTTTGGCTCACGTATATGATAGTGTCGCTAGCATCCATATGACAGAGAACCCGGGCCGACATGACTAGTCGTGAACCCAAAGTGGCACTAACTTACGGGGACAGGCATACATGAATCAACATCGAGCATGTCGATCAGCAGCGTGCGAATCCGGGCTGTAGCACTGGGCTAACAGGACTCCGGTGAACCGGGCTGTAGCAGGCTAGGCAGGACTCTGGATGTCACAGCGTGACATTTCCTTGAAGGGACAGACATAGGAACAAAGTGAATCACATGCCGGCCAGTCAAGTGTTCCGGAGCAGTAGTGCTAGGATAGCAGGACTCCGGTGAACCGGGCTGTAGCAGACTACTATGGCTCATGGAAGCACAAGACTACATTTCCCCATAAGAGAGGCTACCAAGGATAAAAAAACTAGGTTGTCGGATCCCATAGATATCAAGCATTTCAATCATACACACAATATGCTCGATATGTGTAAATACAACATGGCATCACAACAAAACTCTATGTCGGTGTGGAACGACATCTATGGGATGACAAGAACCCCTACTACAGTTTCGGGGGCGCGGGTTCGCGAGAAGAGCAGGATTAGTAACCAGTACGAGGATCGTTTACCCAGGTTCGGGCCGCGAGGATGCGTAAAACCCTAGTCCTGCTTTGGTGGGTGTATTTCATAGAGTTCTTGAGCTCCCGAACTAGCTGTGATTAGTGTGTAGTTCGAAAAATCCAAATCTGTAGGATCGAGAGTATGTATAGAGGGGGGTGATTAGACTACTTGACCCAATTTTAGTCTTTGGCGGATTTTAGCTATCTTAGCACAAGTCAAGCAATCTTAACACAATTCAAGCAAGCACGCAAAGAGTATATGAGCAGTGGAAAGTAAAGCATGCAACTTGCAAGAATGTAAAGGGAAGGGTTTGGAGAATTCAAACGCAATTGGAGACACGGATGTTTTTGTCATGGTTCCGATAGGTGGTGCTATCGTACATCCACGTTCATGGAGACTTCAACCCACGAAGGATAACGGTTGCGCGAGTCCACGGAGGGCTCCACCCACGAAGGGTCCACGAAGAAGCAACCTTGTCTATCCCACCATGGCCGTCGCCCACGAAGGACTTGCCTCACTAGCGGTAGATCTTCATGAAGTAGGCGATCTCCTTGCCCTTACAAACTCCTTGGTTCAACTCCACAATCTTGTCGAAGGCTCCCAAGTGACACCTAGCCAATATAGGAGACACCACTCTCCAAGAAGTAACAAATGGTGTGTTGATGATGAACTCCTTGCTCTTGTGCTTCAAATGATAGTCTCCCAACACTCAACTCTCTCTCACAGGATTTGGATTTGGTGGAAAGAAGATTTGAGTGGAAACCAACTTGGGGAAGGCTAGAGATCAAGATTCATATGGTAGGAATGGAATATCTTGGCCTCAACACATGAGTAGGTGGTTCCTTCTCGAGAAGCTGACAAGTTAGAAGTGTATGTTTGTTCTGATGGCTCTCTCAACGAATGAAGAGGAGGTGGAGGGGTATATATAGCCTCCACACAAAATCTAACCGTTACACACATCTTGCCAAACTCGGTGGGACCGAATTGATAAACTCGGTCGGACCAATTCAGCAAATCTAGTGACCGTTAGGATTTTTGGTGGGACCGACATGCAACTCGGTAGGACCGATATGGTTAGGTTTAGGGCATAACGTAATCTCGGTGAGACCAATTTTGGTAATAAGCTAACCAGAGAGTTGGTCAGGTAAACTCGGTGGGACCGATTCGCTCTTTTCAGTGAGACCGAAATGTTACAAAAGGGAAACAGAGAGTTTACATTGCAATCTCGGTGGGACCGATCGCTCATCTCGGTCGGACCCGAAGCGTTCTGAAGGGAAACAGAGACATTACAATCCCATCTCGGTGAGACCGAGATCCCTATCGGTGAGACCGATTTGCCTAGGGTTTGTGGTAGTGGCTATGACATCTGAACTCGGTGGCGCTGGGTAGAAAGAATCGGTAGGGCCGAGTTTGACTTTGGGTTTACGTCATATGTGGATATGAGAAAGTAGCTGAGGGTTTTTGGAGCACTGTGGAGCAAGAAACTCATTAAGCAACACCTCATCCCTCCTTGATAGTATTCGCTTTTCCTATAGACTCAATGTGATCTTGGATCACTAAAATATAAAATGTAGAGTCTTGAGCTTTTGAGCTTGAGCCAATCCTTTTATCCTTAGAAATTTGAGGGACCCACTTTTCTCATCCATGCCATGCCATCCATTGAGCTTTTCCTGAAATATTCATCTTGGAATGATGTTAGCTCAATGAGCTATATGTTGTTAGGAATTACCAAAACCACCTAGGGATAGTTGCACTTTCAATCTCCCCTTTTTGGTAATTGATGACAACATATAGATCAAAGCTTCGACAAATGATAATAAGAGTGAAAAACATTGTCGCTTTGAGAAGTATGTGATAAGCAAGAGCTCCCCCTAAATTTGTGCATAGTTTAAGATTTGCTTTGGTGTAACGCCCCGGATACAATTTTCCTTAATTGTAACTCCAACTCTTGCCTTTTCCGGAGATGTGATATGTTATTTCCTCCGTGGTTGGGTTTTTGTCTTTCGTTTTGCATTTTGTTCATGTCTTGCATTTCATCTCATAGCATCATGCGCTTTGCATTTGCATATTTTCATAATACTCGTAGCCGTTCGCAGTTGCCCTTTCCCCCCTTGTCTTTGTCGACCTCCCTTAGACCCCTCTTGCGCGCGTCCGAAATTTGTTCCGAACCCGACCCGGGCTGTCGTGATCGATGGATCCGGATCATCCTCAAACGTCTACAAAACATCTCCGTTTTCTCTTTTAGACTCCCTAACCTATTTATCCGAGACCGTCCGATTTTAATCGGAAGGTACAAACCTAATCATATTGTTCCTATATATAGACCAACCCCTACCCTAAAACCTAAGGACCTTGTCCCATCCACCCGTCGCCGCCGCCGCCACTCCACCGAATTCCCCTCGGGATCCTCCTGATCCAGTTCCACCCGAGACCAATCGCAGCCTCCACCTTCTCGGTTTCCCCTCTTGTCCAACCACATGGCCGCCCAAATCCTGCAGAGCCCGAGCTCCTGCCTGCATGACCCCTCCTCGCTCATGCCCGGCAGGAGCCCTCGGCCCCGTCTCCTTGCTTGCTGCCGTTCGCCCGCGCCCGGCGACCACGGGCACAACCTCCTCGGCAGCGCCCTCATCCTCAACCACCTCGCGTCTGCCTCATCGGCTCCGGCCGGTAGCAGCACCCATGCCAAGCCTCGTCCTGCAGCCCCCTCGTCCATGAGCTCTACGAGAAGAGGAGCTCCTCTTCGTCATCCCCGCAGCAGTTGCTCGGCCTCGCCACTATCGTCTGCTCTAGTGAGCCTTGCCACCATCGACGGCCGAAGCCAGGTCCCGTTTCTTCCCCTGGTTCTTCTCGTTGACCCTGCCTCTCTGTGTAACCTCCCTCTCTCGTCTTTTTCACAGAAGGAGCCCCGTCTGCGCCATGGATGCCCTGCCTCGCCGGATCCGTCCATTCCCCTCGCCCCGCGCCCTGGATCCGGTCGATCCGAGCTTCCCCATACCCAAGACCTCGCTACCACTTCTCTCTGCTCCCCTAGCCGAGCTCCCTCCTCCATCGCCCGAACAACCAGCAGGTCGCCACACCTCTCGTCCGTCTCCTCCTTCCTCTCGACCTCTCTCTTACCCGACTTCCCCTACCTCTCTGTTTGCCTCTGAGGCAGCCCCGCCTCCACCGCCGGGCGACCTCACCTGAACCTCGCATGGCGAGCAGCCCGCCAGCCAGTCCGCTCCGTCCGGCCGCCTCCTGCCGTCCTCGTCGCCAAGGGCTGCAGCGGCTCCAACCATAACCCGCCATGGATGCCGTCCGCCGGCGACCACCCAGGTCATGTCGCCATGCCCTGTCACCTCTTATTTCATTCGGCCTTTCTCCCTGTCTCTCCTCTCTGAACTCTCTCGCTCTCTATATTTCTTCACAGGAGCACATCCCGGCCTTGGTCCTCGTCCCTGGCGCCTCGGCGCCTGCTCCGTTTCGACCCGATCTGGCGGGATCGGTCCGGCTGCGTCGAGATCCGGCGTCCCCGGCTGGGTGCGCCGCCAAGCCCTCATCGCCCGGCCTCCCCTGCCTGCGTGCGGGGCGACAACCAGCGCCGATCCGCTCCCTCCTCTGTTCGAGAGGAGGAGATCTGCCGATCATGACGGCCCGCGTTGACCGCGCCTCCCTCGTTCGATCCAACCAGCCCGGCCCGGCTGTTTCAGCCAAGGCCCGAGGTGGTGGCGCCCCATTCCTCTTTTGTGCAGCCCAGTTTACAGATTCGGCCCGTAGATGTTTTTCCCAGTTCTGCGAATTTAGTTATTTTTCCAGAGGCTGCCAGTTTTGCAGAAAACCCCTTGCTCTTCATGCATATAATAACTCATCAACCATGCATCGGATTAAAACAACTTATATATGAAAACTGCTTAGTTTTTCATCTAGTTTAATAATATGCCATTTTCATCCCAAGTTAAAATGTTTAAAATGCTGTTTGGTTAAATTTGCATAAATGCCATGCTAAAATGATTTATTTCATAACTAAATAACCGTAGCTCCAATTTTAATAAACTTTATATGTAAATGGGGTGGAAAAATGCCTAGTTTAACATGGTGCACTTTATTTTCCTGTTTAACAACATTAAAATATGTTTTAGGGCAGAACAGTACCAACTTCGAAATACGCACTTGAGGATTTTCCTAATTGTTGTTTGTTGTTCGGCCTCATTTAAACTTGCCTAGATAGGTAGTTTTCTTTTGCTTCACCCCTTGCCATGTTTAACAACATTTAATATTGTTGAGTACCTAAACGAGAGCGAACTAAATAACTTGAATGTGGTGCTTTGTCAATATGCAACTCGTTGCATATTGAGCTCCACTTAATTTATAGTATTGTTTGTTGCACTTTGCCATGCCATGCCATGCTATTTAAACCGGACATGCATCATACTTGATTGTGCATCGTGCCATGTTTATGCTTGTGCATTTACCATGTTGTTTGTTTCTTTCCGGTGTTGCTTCCATGTTTCGGTAATGTTGCGATTGTAAGGATTCGTTCGACTACTCCCGTTCATCTTCTTCATGGACTCGTTCTTCTTCCTAGCGGGATTTCAGGCAAGATGACCGTCACCTTGGATCTCATTACTATCATTGCTATGCTAGTTGCTTCGTTCTATCACTTTGCCGTGCTACCTATCTCTTGCTGCTCAAGCCTCCCAAATTGCCATGAACCTCTAACCCTTGTTACCCCTCCTAGCAAACCGTTGTTTGGCTATGTTACCGCTTTTGCTCAGCCCTCTTATAGCGTTGCTAGTTGCGGTGAAGATGAAGATTGCTCCATGTTGGATTATGTTTATGTTGGGGTATCACAATATCTCTTATATTATTAATGCATCTATATACTTGGTAAAGGGTGGAAGGCTCGGCCTTATGCAGTGTTTTGTTCCACTCTTGCCGCCCTAGTTTCCGTCATATCGGTATTATGTTCCCGGATTTTGCGTCCATAACGTGGTTGGGTGATTTATGGGACCCCTTGACAGTTCGCTTTGAATAAGACTCCTCCAAAGAAGGCCCAACATTGGTTTTACCATTTGCCTCACCTATTACCTTTTTCCCTTGGGAGTCGCGCATCCCAAGGGTCATCTTTATTTTAGCCCCCGGGCCAATGCTTGTCTATGTGTTGGTCCAAACTAGAGCCACTTGGCGCCACCTCGGGAAACTTGAGGGCTGGTTCTAGTTATGCGTCTTGCTCCTCGATCGTGGCACGAGGCGAGATCTGTGCGGCTACTATCGAGGATGTCGGCACGCCGGGAGGTCTTCTTGGTCTTGTTTTATTGATGTCGAAATGTCTTGTAGCCGGGATTCGAGACTGATCGGGTCTTCCGGGAGAAGGAATATCCTTCGTTGATCGCGAGAGCTTATAATGGCCTAAGTTGGGACACCCCTGCGGGGTTTGAACTTTCGAAAGCCGTGCCCGCGGTTATGTGGCAGATGGGAATTTGTTAATGTCCGGTTGTAGTAAACTTGAAGTAAACCCTTCTAAAATACACCAACCGTGTGTGTAGCCGTGATGGTCTCTTTTCGGCGGAGTCCGGGAAGTGAACACGGTCTTTGGGTTATGTTTGACGTAAGTAGGAGTTCAGGTTCACTTCTTGATCATTGCTAGTTGACGACCGTTCCGCTTGCTCTCTTCCCGCTCTTATTTGCGTATGTTAGCCACCATATATGCTTAGTCGCTGCTGCAACCTCACCACTTTATCCCTTCCTTTCCCATTTAGCTTTGCTAGTCTTGATACCCATGGTAATGGGATTGCTGAGTCCTCGTGGCTCATAGATTACTACAACAACAGTTGCAGGTACATGTTTATGCGATGATCATGACGCGAGAGCGATGCTTGCTTGCGTTGAGTTCTTCTTTTGCTTCTTCTTCGATCAGGGGATAGGTTCCAGGTCGGCAGCCTGGGCTAGCAGGGTGGATGTCGTTTGAGTTTTTGTTTATGTTTCATCCGTAGTCGGATGTTGCTCTTATGTATTGTGATGTTGTATTAGTGTGACATTGTATGCCTTATGTATGTATCCCCATCTATTATGTAATGTTGATGTAATGATATCCACCTTGCAAAAGCGTCTTCAAGATGCGCTTCTATCCTTGGTGGGACCTTCGAGTTCCTTTAGGATAGGGTCGCATCTTGGGCGTGACATTTGGGCTGCAAATGAACAAGGAGTTAGGCTCATGGGTAACTCTTCCATGTCACATACATCTTGGTGGAGCGCTCAAAATGATAATGATTAAAGACGTGCACTCATCACCAAGCAAAATGAATGATCATATAGGGATAAAAAGGGTATTGTCATCCAACAAGCATAATTGTAGCATATGATCAAACTCAGGATCATCCAGGTATCACACAGACATAATGTATCTCAAACAAGAAAATAAAGTTCAACCACCAAAGCAAGAGAGAACAAAAAGCAACACTCTCTCTCGAAGCCTATGATCTATACATTTTTCTCCCCCTTTGGCAACAAGTTACCAAAAAGTTCATAGAGAATGCATAGAACTAAATCGACTCTCAGGCTTGATCTTCAGGTGGTGGTGTAGACAGGATGCCAAGGACGAAAGCATCTGTTGATGTAGATGGAGCTGGTGGAGTAGGTGCTGGAGCTGGTGGCCTTTGAAGGCTGTGGTGGTGAAGATGAAGTGGCTCTAGTATCTGTCACTGGCACTGCAGCTGATCTGTGAGCTCTAGGCACTCTGGCAAATGCATCTGTGGTTGTCCTGCCCTTCCTCTCCTGCATGTCATCCTGAAGCTTCTCAACAACAGACTGGATCTCAGTTACCTTTATATCCATGTCATAGAACTTCTGCTCCATGATCCTCTCCAAGCTCTCCTGGTTTCGAGTCAAGCTGGCCAGCCCCTTCTCAATCCTTAGAGTGGATGCAATCAAGTAGCCAAGTTGATCTTGTTTGCTCTTCGAAGGTAATGGGATGCCTCTTCCATTTTTGGCATCTTGGCAGCCTTCTCTGCCCTTGCCTTCTCCTTTTTAGCTTGTGCTTGCACTGAGGATGGTTCATCTTCATCCATAATCACTTGGTTGTCCTCGAAGTCTGGATAGATAGACATGTGCTCCTTATCCAACAGGTATGTGCCCGTGCCCATCTTGGAGTTTATCAGCTCCACGGATGCTGGGGCATATCCACAACTTCTTTTACGGTCGGTAATTTGTCCGTTTGATAGTCTCAACTATAAGGCTCATGACCTTGAACTTCTGTGGCGCATCAAATATATGTAGCAAGTTTATTGCATGGCCTCTGATCATTCTTTGATCACCAGACATGGGCAAGAGAGTGTGCCTGAGGATCCAATTGATTGTAGGCAGACCTAACAGCAAGTGTTTCACTGATCCAAACTGGTGAGTCTCAAGATCTGCTTCAGGAATCTCTTTGTACATACGTGCCATAGTGTTATGATCCATCTTTTTCTTGGCATAGACATCCAAGTAATCCTCTTCCTCTTTAGGTGCATTGATCAGATTGGCCCATTCCTCAATAGTTGATTGGTACCTTGTACCTTCAGACATCCATACTATCCTGCCATCTGGATAGAAGTGGGTTGTGGAGTAGAATTGCATTATGAGCTCCTCATTCCACTTTGTGAGCTTCTGCCCAACAAAGTCTCTGCAACTCCACAAGCAATGAAACTGTCATACACACCAGATAGTGTTCCTCATTCTCCTTTATGTAGGTCCAGTCGACCCACCTCATATCACACACTATAGGCTTCTTGTCCAACAAGATTGTCTCATAGAAGTCCTGTTGTTCCTTTGTGTGGAACCTGTAATCAACAGCAGTCCTTCTTCTGGTGGCATATGGATCTGACTCTCTCCATAGCCTCAACCCTAAGTCTCTCCTGATCTTCATGTTCTCAGCCATAGGATGAGCATCATTGTGGTCTGGAATCTTTGGCTTCAACTTTCTCAGGATTTTCTCTTCATCTTCTTCTTCTTGACCTTGATCTCTAGAACCTTTGGGGCTGGTTCTTCTCAGCAGCATATATGTTCCTGGTATTCCTCTTTGGTGCAATGTTTGGTTTGGAGGCAGCTTTGGGTGCTTCTTTGGGCTTTGATGATGCAGCCCCTGACTTAATAGCTTCACCCATAAGCTTCTGAGCCTTGGGTGCTGGTGCAACAACCTCTTCTTCTTCCTCCTCTTCCATCATGGAAGGCTTTCCAATAACTCTGGCCATGGTCTTCTTGACCCTTTCCTTCCTTTTCTTCCCTTCTGCAGCAGCCTCTTTGGGTTGGGATTCCAAAGATGCTTGAGTGGAGGCTCTGGCTTTAGACATGGGTTGTCTTCCTGCTGGCTTTTTGGTCTTCAGACCTGGCTTAACTGCAGCTGAGCTATACTCCTTCTTGAGCACATTATTCTTGGAAATGGCCTCATCCTCTACTGCCACATAATCTTCATCCTCAGATTCTGAGGTTCTCTTCTTCCTTGTCCTGGTGGCAGCTTTGGGCAAGTTGCTTGGGGTGCTTCTGCTACCCTCATCTGAGCTGCTAGAGGGACTAGTGCCCTCACTCATCTGAATCTGCTCATCTGACTTGTTCTGGCTGTCACTCTGATCAGACATGTTGCAAACCGATTGCAGACCACAATGAATAGATATAGATGAGATAGAGTGGATGAGCATCACAAAATACTGAGTTTTTTGCAAAGAATGAGTCAAAACTTAGTTTTAGTTTTCCACGAGAAAGCATTTCGGATCAACCGATTTGCAAACTTCGGTGATACTGAGCAGCTTTGGAACCTAAACTAGTGAACTTGGTCGAGACCGAGTCACAGTTCGGTGGCACCGAGACTGCTAGGGTTTCACAAAGTCCTGAACTTCGGTCACACCGATTTGCAATTCTCGGTCGACCGAGAACCACATGTGCAATGGCCTTGGCGAATCGGTGGAACCGAGTTCTGCAACTCGGTGGGTCCGAGATGGTTTCGGCGGAAACCTAACCCTAAATTTTCAATTCATCTCTAATCTACGGAGTGTTTTGACTGGATAGAGTCGTTTCAATCGTGGCAAGAATCATGATGAACACAATGTGCTAGGAATCGGACGGGGATAGCACTGTGATCGAGTCCATACCCTAGATCGGCGATGAACTCGCTACGGCGGCAACGGCGGAGATGAATTCCGTTGACGGTGGCGGAGACCAGCGACAGGAGGCGGCTGGCGACGAGGAGGACGATCCGAAGACCCTGGAGGCAGAGCGAGCTATGCGCGGGTGAAGGGGTTTGGAGAAAGTTTCCAATTTTTTTCCCGTGAGTATATATAGCCCGACCCTGTCAGTGTGACCGAGTGGAAAGACTCGGTGGCACCGAGATGCATAACTGTTGACAGTTACAGCAACTCGGTGTGATCGAAAAGTCCAAATCGGTTGCATCGAGATTGAAAACCTAGATCGACTTAGTGATCTCGGTATGACCGAAATAGAGGAATCGATCAGACCAAAACGCACAAAGAAGTTTTGGAAGTTTAAGTCTATGACGAATCGGGGACTCCGAGTGCTCCTCACACAGAGTGGTTCGAATCTGACTTGATCAAATTTTGTGATGTAGCATGAATAGAGTTTGAGACGAGAAGAGCATAGATAGCCAGAGAAGGTTCTTAGGCATTCTTGTCCATCCACTTGGCCAAAGAAAAGTAAACCAATCAATCAAAACCACAAGTGGATGTCCTCGAATGAGTAAAATATGCAACCAACATGCTCACACAATAAAATGACAAATGAAATATGTGACAAAACATGCACAAACAATTCTAGCATCTATCAAACAATTGGCGATGACTAGGTCATTTATATATGAGTATATTGACTTAGGAGTCAAATGAGAACATTTGATCATAGGTCATACTCATCGTTTAAGCTCAAGTGGGGTTACCACTTTTATATAATGCATTGTTGTGTTCACACCATTAGAGTTGCTTTAGCTCAATTCTTTAGAGTAAAGCTCCCCTAGATGTGAGATCCCCCTTTTGAGGGATGAACTAACCTTGGGTTTTGTCGATGATGACTTCATGTAGGTGTTGAAGATGTGGATGCTCAATGTTGATGAAGATCATTTGGAGCAATCCTTTTGGAGTGAGTTGCACTTTCAATACCTACACGGGTTAGTCCCACAAGGAACAAGGAGGGATGACCATAGACATAGAGTGATGCACACATAAGATGATGTCTATGAAAGCATTAGGTTACCTTGTCCCTTGTCTTACCAACAAGAGGGTTTGTGACTCCTTGAACTAGTGCAAGATGTGGAAGTTGATTGCACTCGTTGTTGCCAAGATAATATGAGTGAAATATGTTGGCGGAGTCACCCTCAAGAACTCTCTAGTTCTTCTTCTTCGGGTTCCACATCATCTTGATGGGAATCCTTGGAGTTGTAGTCGTACTTGATGAAGTAGAACTTGTCATAGTCTTGGGAACCCACTTGACCAAGGCCTTAGGAGCTTCTTCAAATGCATCAATCTCCTCTTGAAGCTTGTCCTTGCCTTTTGCTTGTTGTCTTGTGGTGGAAGATCATCTTGAGCTTGTGTCCCTTTGAAGGAAGTAGGATCATACTTCTCTTGTTGAGGAACAAACTTCGTCTTGGGATATTGATCTTCTTCCCACTCAACTCCATTGGCATTGAACTTTCGTTCAAAACCAACACCTTGGTTCTTCCGGTGCCTTCCTTGCTTGTGTACAATTTCCTCAAATTGCTTACTCCCGGCAAGGCTCTTGTAAACACCTTTCTCTATAATTCCCTTCAATAAGCTATTTTCTTGCTTAAGTGTAACTTGGCTAAGAGAATCATTAGTGGAATCAAGAGAACTACTAGAAGCAACAACATTTGATTTAGCATGATTATTGTTACTACTAGAGGAAGAATCCTTCTTGTTTACATTAGTGGATTTGACTTGAGGCATGTAAGTAGATAAGAGTAAGCAGCTTGGCAATGTAAGAAGAACTTTTCTTACGAAGATCATCATTGATTGCCTTTAAGAACTCATGCTCTTGCTCAAGATTGAGCTTTTCAAAGCGTAACTTCTCATGAGTCCTTAAAAGTTCTCGATGATCTTCTAAGATAGTTTCATGAGCTAACTTAAGAGTGTTTAGTTCTTTAGTTAGAAACTCAATCTTCTCCTTATCATTGTCATTCGTTTTATCTTGATTAGCATGAATAATTGACGTTTCATCATAGTATTCATCACTAGAGTTGTCAACAAGTAAATCATCATCACCTAGCAAGTCATCTTCATCACTATTGAAATCAACATACTCGGGGTGTGTTACCTTTGGGCCTTTGGCCATGAAGCATCTTCCAATTCCTTCATTTGGTGAATCAAACATGTCATAGGAGTTGGTTGACACAAGTGCTAGACCGGCAACACCTTCATCTTGAGTATATTCGGAGTCAGAGTGATAACTTCTCTCAGAGTGATTGTCGGAGTCGGAGCCGGATACCCATTCACCAACATGAGCTTGATGTCTTCGTTTTGTGTATCTCCTTGATGACTTGTCCTTCCTTTCCAAATCCTTGCTTCTCTGTGAGGGTCTTCGTTCATAACGATCATCTCTACTCCTTCTTTTCTTGGTGGTGATTCTTCTCTTCTACTTCTTCTTTTTGGAGAATCTTCTCTTCTTTTGTAGGGTGACGTGGAACAGTGTCCGGGTCTTCCACAATTGTAGCAATTACGCTCCCGACTAGAAGATCTTTTGTCATTGTAGGACCTTGACTTGGAGCTTCTCTCTTTGCTTCTGCTCTTGTAGAATTTGTTGAAGTTCTTCACCATTAAGCTCAATTCTTCATTGAAGGTTTGCTTCTCACTTGATGATGTGGGGGCTTCACATGAGGCTTTGTAAGCACCACTTGACTTGTTGTGAAGTTCCTCCTTATCCTTGAGTGACATCTCATGAGCAAAAATTCTTCCAATGACTTCCATTGGCTTGAGATCTTTGTAATTGGGCATCATTTGGATCAATGTGCACACGGTATCATATTTTCCATCCAAAGCTGTTAGGATCTTCTTGATGATGAATTTGTCGGTCATCTCTTCACTTCCTAAGCCGGCAATCTCATTTGTGATAAGAGCAAGCCTAGAGTACATTTCAGCGACACCTTCACCATCCTTCATTTTGAACTTGTCAAGTTGAATTTGGAGCACATCCAACTTGGATTCCTTATTGGTCGGTACCTTCATGCATATCAATCAAAGTATCCCAAATTTCCTTTGCATTCTCAAGGCGGCTGATTTTGTTGAATTCTTGAGGGCACAATCCGTTGAAGAGGATATACATAAGCTTGAGCGTTGTATTGCAGCATCTTCAACTCTTCTGCACTAGCTTCACGGTTCGGTTCTCTCCCATCAAAGAATTCACCTTGCAAGCCAATACACACAATAGCCCAAACGGCGGGGTTATGTCCAGGAATACGCATTTTCATCTTATGCTTCCAATTAGCAAAATTAGTACCGTCAAAGTAAGGACCTCTACGGTGATAATTTCCCTCGCTAGACGCCATACTCTCCTAGGTTGTGAAACCAAGGCTATGACCACCAGAAGCTATGGAAATCAAAGCAAATGGAGACCAAAGCTCTGATACCACTTGTAGGATCGAAAGTATGTCTAGAGGGGGGTGATTAGACTACTTGCCAATTAAAAACTTATCCTTTTCCCAATTTTAGTCTTTGGCAGATTTTAGCTATCTTAGCACAAGTCAAGCAATCTTAACACAATTCAAGCAAGCATGCAAAGAGTATATGAGCAGCGGAAAGTAAAGCATGCAACTTGAAAGAATGTAAAGGGAAGGGTTTGGAGAATTCAAACGCAATTGGAGACATGGATGTTTTTGTCGTGGTTCCGATAGGTGGTGCTATCGTACATCCATGTTGATGGAGACTTCAACCCACGAAGGGTAACAGTTGCGTGAGTCCACGGAGGGCTCAACCCACGAAGGGTCCCTGAAGAAGCAACCTTGTCTATCCCACCATGGCCGTCGCCCACGAAGGACTTGCCTCACTAGCGGTAGATCTTCACGAAGTAGGCGACCTCCTTGCCCTTACAAACTCCTTAGTTCAACTCCACAATCTTGTAGGAGGCTCCCAAGTGACACCTAGCCAATCTAGGAGACACCACTCTCCAAGATGTAACAAATGGTGTGTTGATGATGAACTCCTTGCTCTTGTGCTTCAAATGATAGTCTCCCCAACACTCAACTCTCTCTCACAGGATTTGGATTTGGTGGAAAGAAGATTTGAGTGGAAAGCAACTTGGGGAAGGCTAGAGATCAAGATTCATCTGGTAGGAATGGAATATCTTGGCCTCAACACATGAGTAGGTGGTTCCTTCTCGAAGCGACAAGTTAGAAGTGTAGGTTTGTTACGATGGCTCTCTCCACGAATGAAGAGGAGGTGGAGGGGTATATATAGCCTCCACACAAAATCTAACCGTTACACACAACTTGCCAAACTCGGTGGGACCGAATTGATAAACTCGGTCAGACTGATTTAGCAAATCTAGTGACCGTTAGGATTTTCGGTGGGACCGACATGCAACTCGATAGGACCGATATGGTTAGGTTTAGGGCATAACGTAATCTCGGTGAGACTGATTTGGTAATAAGCTAACCAGAGAGTTGGTCAGGTAAACTCGATGGGACCGATTCGCTCTTTTCGGTGAGACTGAAATGTTACGAAAGGGAAACAGAGAGTTTACATTGCAATCTCGGTAGGACCGAAACGTTGCGAAGGGAAACAGAGAGATTACAATCCCATCTCGGTGAGACCGAGATCCCAATCAGTGAGACCGATTTGCCTAGGGTTTGTGGCAGTGGCTATGACATCTGAACTCGGTGGCGCCGGGTAGAAAGAATCGGTAGGGCCGAGTTTGACTTTGGGTTTAGGTCATATGTGGATATGAGAAAGTAGCTGAGGGTTTTTGGAGCATATCACTAAGCACTGTGGAGCAAGAAACTCATTAAGCAACACCTCATCCCTCCTTGATAGTATTCGCTTTTCCTATAGACTCAATGTGATCTTGGATCACTAAAATATAAAATGTAGAGTCTTGAGCTTTTGAGCTTGAGCCAATCCTTTTATCCTTAGCAATTTGAGGATCCACTTTTCTCATCCATGCCATGCCATCCATTGAGCTTTTCCTGAAATATTCATCTTGGAATGATGTTAGCTCAATGAGCTATATGTTGTTAGGAATTACCAAAACCACCTAGGGATAGTTGCACTTTCAGAATCCTTCTCCAGTATGCCATGGGCCTCCTTTTATAGTCAAAGGGGCTGCCACAGTGGCACACATGAGGTGGAAAGGCGCACAATGCTATGAGCTTATCGCTTGTATTACGGGACAAGACGCATTTAATGCGTAGCTTAGGTGTCCCCTAGCTTTATCAGGGACGGGGGCGCGGCCTGTCCCGTCCATCGCCGCTCCTCCTTGCTTCGACACGCGCCCTGGCTAGCAACGCATGCGGTGCCACGTAGGCAGGCAGGCAGCTGAGGTGGCATGGTGGTGGAGCCTCCACGAAGATCTGCATGCCGCCACGCAGGCGCTTGATGAGTGTGACAGCCTGGTTTTTTCCCTCTCTTATTTGCCTGATTTTCATTTGAAATTTTTCTAAAACCTAGTGTTTTTGAATCTTTTCTTATGGACTTAAACACTTGGGCATCCTTGGCTTTCACCCAAGTGCTTCACTTCCCTCCTAAATCATCATTTCTTTTCTGATCCATCCCAGAATAATCTTTGGAATATTTTTCTTAAATGAGAAATATTCATTTCATCTCAAAAACCCTAGCCAGATCAGTATGCTCCAAAGCAACCCTATTTTTTATGGCTCAAATTTTTTTGAGATAATTCACATATATTCTGTGAACCCTTAGGCACCTTCCTAAGCAAAAATATTTCATCACTTTTTGGAATATTTTTGCTACAGAATTCCACTACATTACGGACAGAAATGGTGGTTTCTACAGCAACTACCATTTTACTTGCTCCATTTGACCTGAACTTTCTTGTGCATCTTTACCTTCGTAACTCATGACTATCCTCCAAAGCACAGCTTCTAACTCCCAGCCGTTTGACCACAGTAACTGTTAAAAGTTACTGATCAGAAACTCACCTGGTTTGTAAAAACCTCTCTACTACACCTGGATCCAAACCAAATCGTGGTAACACTCAAAACTACCACGAACAACATGCCAGACATGAAGTTTATGCTTAGATCGGCCTGATGTCATAGTTCACGCGGTGACCACGTTCGTCCAGGGGTGTTGGCATGCGTGTCAACGCGCTCTGAGTGCCGCCGAGCGCTCTGTATGCGCGTGCTCGCTGCCCTCGCCTGCCCGAGCATGCCAAATCGTGCCAGCATCTTTGTCCCAATGCCCTTAACCTCCCTCTGGCGCTCGCCGATGCCGGAGCTCGCCGCAGCGAGCATGGGCAAGGTCCGACAAGCCCAACAGTGCGGAGCGTACTGTGCTCGTCGCCTTCCCCTCGATCATGTGCTCGTCTCCGTCCGCCCACAGTCCCCGCGTGACATGCGTCGCCTTCTCCCCTCTCACTGACACCGCTCATCGCCGGGTGCCGTGGATAGGTGTCCACCAGCGGAGCCCAAACCCCCTCGCCGCTCGCCTATAAATGGAGCCACCCCCTGCCTCCTCGAGCACCATCCTGCACTCCCACACATCCCACAATCGCGTAGGAAGCCATAGCCCGGCCAGGAAGGCCTTGGGCCGCCGTCCCCGAGCTCGAGCTCACCGGCGATCCCCTCTGGTCGTCGCGGAAGCTCTAGCCCCTCCCAGGCCAGGGCAACCCCTCCAGGGCTTCCGCCTCTCTCCAGTGAGGTCGTCCCGCCCTCTTGGAGCCCCTGGAGTGGCCTCCGTTCGCCGTCTTCCTCAACTCCGGCAACCACCGTGTTCTGCCTCCGCTTGCAAGGTTGATTCCGACACGGTCCGACCACCCCTAGCCACGCTACGGGTACGGGAAGGTGCGCCACCGTCCCCTCTTTAAATCCCTCCCTTCGTTTTGGGTGAGGAGCCCTGCTTGCCCGGCAAAAGCTCCCGTGGCTGACCTCCTCTATTTCCTTCTCCCCCCTTCCCCCACCTGACTAGCGAGCCCCGCTAGTCAGCCACTCTGTACGCGAAGTGGTACGAGTGGTGGCGCCCTGAGGTTTTACGCCTTGGACGTCACCCCCCCTCAGCTGTTTATTTAAATTCAAAATCACTTAAATTCCAGAGAGCTTCAAACGGTTATAACTTTTCAACCATAAGTCCAAATGAATTGATTCTTTTTGCACTGTGTTCTTTGAAAAGAAATCTAGCAGCTCACCAACGATGAGATTTTTCTGAGCTGTTTAGAATTCCTGGTGATTTTCAGAAGTGTTCTTGATATTTGCTTTTTGTGTTTAAATTTATTTTCAGAGGTGAGGCTTCTCTTGAGGATCACCAGAAGGCTTGTGAACCTCATCTGCACTAAGGCAAGCCACAACAACATTTTCATGGTGTCATTTCAATATTTATGATTTTCTTAATTGAATGAAATGATTTATCCATGCATTTAAAATTATTGTGTTATTTATATTACATTAAGTGTTTGCTAGTTAATATGCTTGATTTACGAATGTGGAAACTAGCTTAGTTGGTGAAGCAAAGCTAGGATTTATTCATGGTGATGACAGAAATAATTTAGCTATGCATGTTAGAAATTATTTGCGGTTGTGTTCTTGCATAAATGAAATTGATAAAAATTGCTAGAAATTATTCATTAAGTACTTGGTTAGACATTTTACTTGCCTTACGTAATGTTTGAACCTCACTTAGTTGGTAAAGAAATTAAGAATTGTTGCGGTGAAATCTTTTGTTAACCATATGAGAAATTTATCGGAGTTACGTTCTTGCATGAGAAAATAATAATAAAACTTGCTGCAAATTTTTTTGGTTAATATGTGAGTGGTCTTGATCAGCAAAGTAATATGAGTTGTTGAGGTTTATGCTATGTGTGCATATGGATGACACCGGTCATTTTCATTTTAGTTGAACCTGAATATAACTCAACTTGAATATACCGTTGACTGGGTCATGGTGCCGCTGAATCGAGTTTCTATCCCAGTGCAACCACATTTGCCTTTGTGGGAAGGCCTTGATTCGGTCCATTGACATTGCCTGCGGTCGGTGCCTCCAACTAGGGAAGGTTACGTCGTGCTTACCCTGGCCCGATGGCGAGGCATAATCTTGTGTGCCCATTGTGGAGTTTATGGTACCGAGTCCCCGAGTGGGATTGTTTTGGCCACGACGGTGGTCGGTGTGTCTTTGGTAGACACGAGGCCACCCAGGACTAGCCCGTTGGGGATTGGGTCGGTGTGGCCGGGAGAGTGTCATGGAAATGGAAGGGTTTTTTCGGAACGCCGTTGGTCCACCCGAATGGGAGTGCGAGGTCATGGGTTCCGTGGTGTGGTTATAGTGTGCTACCTCTGCAGAGTGTATAATCTATCGATAGCCGAGTCCACGGTCACGGACACCTCGTAGTAGGTCCCACCATGAGTTGACGTTTAATAAAATTGCACACTAAGCTATGAACTTTGCATTGCTGATGGATGGCAGAAAGGCCATCGAGGCATTCGGGACCAGATGTTGGTCGTGGTTGTGATCACCGTAAGGATCACGAGTTATTCTCGTTAAAGACCATGTTGGTGGTTTGTTTGTGATCCAAGGATGTTCACGGTTGGTAAGTTGTCCCGAGGGACGTTCGAGCATGATCACAGCATGTTGGACATATAGTATTGCATTATTAACTTGCAAGTACATTCAATGTACTGACCTGGCATGTCATGCCAGATTTCAGGAAAGTATCATTGGAGAGGAGCGCTGCTCGAGTCTAGATCGTGTCCACATCGGCGTCCCTGTGATATGGAGCTTCCGCTACGACGTTATTCCGCTGCCACGTAGTTGTTCGGATCGAGGCCCCCTTTATGTTCACTAAATAATGTACATATTGTTCAGTCACACTGGGTGTGCCGCTTGGCCTCGACAGCTGTTGTAATATAACTCTGTTCTGCTAGCATCAATAAAGCGGTTGTTTTCTGTACCAAGATGTTGTGTGTTGCCAGAAGACATGGTCTTTGGGCTGGCAATGCATGGTAAATTGGTCGCTCTGAGCCGGGGTGCCACAACACTTGGTATCAGAGCCGCGCTGATTGTAGGCCACGCTAGATTGCGACGAGTTTACCGGACGTTAGTTACAAGTTTAAGTTGAGTGCCGGTAGTAATTTGTGCTGATTGTTGCGTTGCATGCATTCGGTTTATATATTTTTATGCTAACCTACTAATGGTTGTGGGTGTAGATGGCTCCGGTGCCGTATCCGTGCCAGTTGCAGCTGATGCCGTACACGTCACCGCACCTCCTTCGCAACGTGTGGCGTCGGTTGTACCCTCTCTGAGGCGACCCAGTCTATCGTGTGTACCGGGAGCATCTGGTTGATTCAGTGTATGAGTATCACGCAGTGGTCACTCTGCGCACTAGTTCCGATTCCAGCTCTTACACTCATACTTCTCGGAGCGGTTACGCCTCCACCGCTTCTCAGGCTGTCCAGTTTGCTGCATTCGAGGTCCTTCTCGAGCTCCGCTACAACGAGGTCCGAATGCAGAACCACCCAGGTTTCTATTACTACCCATCTCTGCACGACAACGGTCGTATCCGTTTCCCTCTCATTGATCCGGAGTCTGATAGTGTTGCTAGCCACCTTGCTCGTTATGTCACTGCTAGCTATCTTATGATCCACGAGCTGGCTCGAGAGCTGACTCGTCCCGTACTACTTTAGCCGCTACTTTAGTCACTTCTAGATCTGCCACTACTCCATCTTCCCTGGGATTTACCCCTTATATTCCAGTCAGTTCTAGTTCCCCTATTTCACTGGTTACTCCTCCGAGTAGCACGGGCGTCTCGGCCGTGAACCCCCTCAGTACTCCTGCCGAGTGGGTTTCACTTCTTACTACTCCTATAGCCCCGATGCTTCATTCTACACCTGCCCCTGAGGGAGAGACCTCGAGGCAGCGCCGTCGTGTTACCTTTAACCCGGAGGTTTCCGTTAACCACGTCAGTTCGGGATACGAGACCGCTTCAGGGGAGGACACCGCAGCACCAGCAGAGCAGTAGTATTCGCAGTCGTATGGATGATGTACGGATGTAGTCGTACGAGTCATGATGTTTCGTTGCATGTATGAGAGTAGTTGAACCATTCATGTTGTTTATCTTTCATGTACGAGTCTATGTATAATTATGTTGGGACTTTATTCGCCGTATTTTCTTCGCTCTTTTGTTTTCTTCCAGGAAATGTCGCTGGCTTTTCCCCAATTTTATTCTTGGGTGTTTCTCATCTCGATTGTGTTGTCTTGGGAAAAATCCACAATAGGATGACGCGTGGAGGCAGCAGTAGCAACGTTCGTGAGGGAACTGTATGTCGTTCCTCACGACAGGCAGGATATTCTCCCGAGCCGTACGTTCCGCCACCACCTCCACCGCCTAATCCTCCCTCCACCGAGAAAATTCTGCGTATGTATGAAGAGAAAAGAAACAACTATCTTATTGAAATATTGAGAAGTGTGCAAGCTATGGTTGGACAGAATGGAAATCAGAACGGTCATCACTCAAAGCTGTCAGATTTTCAGAGGACCAATCCACCCAGCTTCAGTCAGATTGTTGACCCATTGTATGCAGACGATTGGTTGTGCACCATGGAGAAAAAGCTTGAGATTGCTCGTACTGAAGGAAATGATAAAGTTCCCTTTGCAACTCATTACCTTGAAGGCACAACTTCCATATGGTGGGAAAATACAAAAGCCATGTGGCCGGTTGATGAGGAAATCACATGGGAAAAGTTTAAGGATCAGTTCCGAAAGTATCATATCCCTATGGGAGTTATGAGGACCAAGCAGCGTGAATTTCTCGCACTCATCCAAGGAAAAATCAGTCTGTGGCTGAATATTTGCAAAAAAAAAATTCAATCATCTGGCCCGTTACTCTCTTTATGACGTGGCCACCGAAAAAAGTAAGATTGACAGATTTCTTGGAGGCCTTAATCCGCAACTCCGGTGTACTCTCAGTATGCTTGATTTCCCAGATTTCCAAACTCTGGTAAACAAGGCTTTCATTGCTGAGCAGGAGCACAAGCTTATAGCAGATAATAGGCCGGTCAACAACGACAACAAGCGTAAATTTGAGCCAAAGAAGGATGTGCAACTAGTGCAAAAGGCGTGTACCTGGCAGCAGACTAAGGTGGAATTCAAGCCAAATTGGCAGCAGAATGTTAACAAGACCACCACTCATGTCAAGAATGTTGTGACCAACCCAACACATGAGGAGCGTCACCACAACAATTCTTGCTTCAACTATGGCCAGAACGGACATTATGCCCGACAGTTCCCCAAGAACAACAAGATGAATGCCCTAAGCGGGCCACAAGTCAACTTTATGGACTCGTGGCCAACCCAGCAAAACTTCACTGGGCACGTACATCATATCTCCGCCGATGAAGCTCAAGAGAAGCCAGGAGTCGTCATTGGTATGTTTTCTGTTAATGACATACCTGCCGTAATTTTATTTGTCTCTGGGGCTTCCCATTCTTTTATTTCTCAGAGTTTTGCTTCCCAAAACAATTTTCCTTGCACGCTTTTGGGCAAAAATATGCTGGTACAAACCTCGGGATCTATAATCAAGAGCCATCTGGTCTGTCGTGATCTGGAAATCAATATCAACGGAGTCTACTTTCCAACCTCTCTGATAATCATTGAGTCTGAAAAGTTGGATATTATATTGGGTATGAATTGGTTGACCAAATATCAAGTTTGCATAAACTGTGCAACCCGAGAAGTCACTTTGACCGGTCTGAATGGGCAGCTTACCAAATTCTACGCTCACAAGAATATACCCAAGCAAGAATTGGTATGCATCGTTGTGGATGAATTGGAATTTATTCCTGTGGTCAGTGAGTACCCTGATGTATTTCCGAAAGAACTGCCAGGCATGCCACCAGATCGGGAACTGGAGTTTGCAATAGATCTTGTGCCCGGAACCGCACCGCTATACAAGAAGTATTACCGGATGCCCTCATCAGAATTAGTGGAGCTAAAGAAACAGCTTGATGAATTGCTCTACAAAGGTTATATTCGTCCCAGCCCTTCACCATGGTGATCACCTGCTATTTTCGTGGACGAAAAGGATGGTAGTCTCCGTATGTGCGTAGATTACCGCCAACTGAATGAGGTCACCATCAAAAATAAATATCTGTTGCCAAGGATTGACGATCTGTTTGATCAGCTCAGTGGGGCTAAAGTATTCTCTAAAATCGATTTACGGATAGGATATCATCAGTTCAAGATTAAAAAGGAGGATATTCCTAAGACCGCGTTCACTACTCGGTACGGTCTTTACGAATATACTGTGATGTCCTTTGGTCTCACCAATGCCCCTGCTTTCTTCATGCATATGATGAACAAAGTATTCATGGACTTCCTCGACAAATTCGTGGTAGTCTTCATCGATGACATCCTCATTTACTCCAAGGGTGAAGAAGAGCACAAGGATCACCTCCGAGCAGTCCTCTGACGACTCCGTGACCATCGACTATACGCCAAATTCAAGAATGTGAATTTTGGCTCAAGAAAGTTGGATTTCTCGGACATGTACTATCCGCCGAAGGTATAGCCGTGGACCCAAGCAAAGTAAAGGATGTGCTCGATTGGGTGCCGCCCACGACTGTGACGCAGATCCGGAGCTTTCTCGGATTGGCTGGATATTACCGTCGTTTTATTGAAGGGTTTTCCAAGATTGCTAAACCCATGACGGAGCTTCTAAAAAAGGATAAGAAGTTTGAATGGACGGAGGATTGTGAGAAAAGTTTTAATGAGCTGAAGATACGTCTGAGAACCGCACCTGTATTGACTCTTCCAGACATTTATCGCAGTTTTGATGTGTCTTTAACGCCTCCAGGCAAGGTATTGGCTGCGTACTCATGCAAGACAGCAAGGTAGTAGCATATGCATCGCGACAGCTACGACCCCATGAAGGAAATTATCCTACTCATGATTTGGAATTGGCTGTGGTGGTTCATGCCTTAAAAAATTGGAGACACTACCTCATTGGAAAACAGTGCCTAATTTTTACCGACCACAAAAGTCTCAAGTACATCTTCACTCAGCCAGATTTAAATCTCCGTCAACAAAGATGGCTAGAGTTGGTCAAGGATTATGACCTTGGAATAAATTACCACCCGGGCAAGGCCAGCGTAGTTGCCGCTGCACTCAGTCGAAAGCCCGTCACCTTGAATGTCATATTGAAATCCTTTCCTCCCAAACTCCAAGAGGAGATTGCTCAGCTCAACTTGGTCATAGTGGACACTGGCCTCGCTAATATTTTGGAAGTTATCGCCACACTTGAGATAGAGATCCGCAAGGGTCAGTCAGATGACGTCGAGCTGCAAACACGTGTCAAGTGCCAAATGTCAAAATAGACCCCATATTTCTTCAAGGACAAATTCGGTACCCTCCGATTCCGTGGAAGAATTCGTGTACCCAACCAACCGGACTTGAAGAACAAAATCCTGTCAGAAGCACACGAATCCTCATATTCCATTCACCCAAGAGGTACAAAAATATACGAGGACCTTAGACAAATATTCTGGTGGGATGGAATGAAGAAAGACATTGCCTATTTTGTAGCCTTTTGCGACATATGCAACAGGGAGAAGGCAGAGCATCAGAAGCCAGCCGGACTCCCCTGCAACGCTGCCAGTCTCCACAGTGGAAATGGGATGACGTTTGTATGGATTTCATTACGGGATTGCCTAAGACTCAGCGAGGCAAGGATGCAATCTGGGTTATAGTGGATACCCTAACCAAGATCGCTCACTTCATTCCCATCTGCACCAGATATAGGGCAAATGAACTTGCACAAAGCATTATCCGAGAATAGTCGATGCATGGAGTGCCCCGAACTATCACTTCCGACCGAGGTTCCTTGTTTACTTCCGCTTTTTGGTCCCGCCTCCATAAAGCCTTGGGGACAGCGCTAAAATATAGTACTGCATATCATCCTCAGACAGATGGACAGACAGAGCGGGTAAATCAAATACTTGAAGATATGTTGCGAGCCTGCGTGATAGACTAAGGAGCTAAATGGGAAGATTGCTTGCCATATGCCGAGTTTTCTTATAACAACAGTTTCCAGACCAGTCTGAAAATGTCACCATATGAAGCTCTGTATGTCCGTAAGTGCCGCACTCCTTTAAATTGGTCTCAAACTGGAGATAGCCATATCTTCGGAACAGATCTCATGATGGAAGCTGAGAAACAAGTTAAGGAAATCGAGGCAGATTGCAACCGCCAAATCTCGACAGAAGAGTTATTATGATGCAAAGCACCGGCAGGTCAGTTTTGAACCCGGAGAACACGTATACCTCCGAGTCACTCCCACGAAAGGAGTCAAGAGATTTCAGACTCGTGGAAAGCTGGCCCCTAGATTTATTGGTCCATTCCCGATTATGTCTCGAGTAGGTACTGTTGCATATCAACTGGAACTACCCCCTGAATTGGCAGACGTGCATGACGTGTTCCATGTTTCGCAGTTGAGACGATGCAAATCCCCGCCTGAGAAAAGGACTGCTATGGCTGAGATAGAGTTGGCAAAAGATTTAACTTATGAAGAGAGACCGTTTAAAATTTTGGATCAAATGGAAAGGGTCACTTGCAGCAAAGTCAGAAAATTTTACAAGGTTCAGTGGGAGCATCACACAGAATCGGAAGCAACTTGGGAGCGGGAAGAATTCCTAAAGGATTAGTATCCATAGTGGTTTTCCCAAGCAACCGAATCTCGAGGACGAGATTCATTCTAAGTGGGGGAGGTTTATGACAGCCTGGTTTTTGCCCTCTCTTATTTGCCTGATTTTCATTTGAAATTTTTCTAAAACCTGGAGTTTTTGAATATTTTCTTATGGACTTAAACACTTGGGCATCCTTGGCTTTCACCGAAGTGCTTTAATTCCCTCCTAAATCATCATTTCTTTTCTGATCCATCCCAAAATAATCTTTGGAATATTTTTCTTAAATGGAAACTATTCATTTCATCTCAAAAACCCTAGCCAGATCAGTATTCTCCAAAGCAACCCTATTTTTTATGGCTCAAAAAAATTTGAGATAATTCACATATATTCTGTGAAACCTTAGGCGCCTTCCTGAGCAAAAATATTTCATCACTTTTTGGAATATTTTTGCTACAGAAAATATTTTCTGTTCTGGATAGAAATGGTGGTGTCTACAGCAACTACCATTTTACATGCTCCATTTGACCTGAACTTTCTTGTGCATCTTTACCTTACTAACTCATGACTGTTGGATTTCGGGTTCCGGCAGACCCTTGAGGTTCGAACTCTGGGGTGCGCACAGAGATCTTTCACCTACCAGCTCAAGCGTTAATGGTTTGCAAGGGATCTAAACTAGGAACGATGAACAGCACAAGAGACACAAGATTTGTACTGGTTCGGGCCACCGTTGTGGTGTAATACCCTACTCCAGTGTGTGGTGTGGTGGATTGCCTCCGGGGCTGATGAAGAACAGTACAAAGGAAGAACAGCCTCGCAAGGGGCTGTTCTTGAGCTGAATGCGATGGACTGCTTGGGTGAGTCCAGCCGCTTCTCTCTCTCTCTCTCTGGTGGGTTCGACCTGTTCCCTCTCTCTGTGGTGGCTAGTCCTATTTATAGAGGAGGCCACAGGCCTCTTCCCAAATAATGAGCGGAAGGGCGCCAACAATTGGCCATTTTGAAGGGGAACATCTAGTACACTTATCCTGACTAAAGTTGGTCTTTGGCTGCCAAAGGCTCTGACGGTGACGCCGCCCTGGGCTCCACGATGACCTCCGTCCTGCCGTTCTGCTGGTCTTGGTCTTGCTGCACCGAAGCGGTAACCTTTGCCTGATGCCTTGGCACAGCTTGCCTCCTTTGCACCAAAGGGGAAACAAGGACATCAAGGCAGGCTGGCGCCCGCCTCGGGCGCCACTTTGGCGCCCTACCGATCTCGATCGTCATGGCTTGCATCATGGGGCACCCTCGTGAGGTACCACCTTGATCTCTCCGCCTCCTCGTGAGCACACTTTGTGAGGCTGCTCCTGAGGAAGGTTCTGTCGTCCGCCTCATGAGGCTTGGCCCCTCGCGAGGGTCTTGAGCTTGAGCCGATGAAGGCTGGGCCATTGGGCCCCCCACTTGAGCCACGCCACAGCCGCAGGCAGAAAGTCAGGGACCCCCGTTCCCAGAACGCCGACAGTAGCCCCCGGCCCAAGGCGCGCCCGGACTTGGCTTAGCAGAGAAGCGAAGGGGCAAGTGCGAAGCGCCGCGTGGCGATTGATTGGTCATCGGCATCTCCGCTTCCCCACGATCCCTCGGCAACCGGATGACTTGACAAGTCCCTGCACGCAGAAATGGGTCATGATTACCTGTGATCGTGGAGGCCGACGGTTGGCCTCCTCCGGCTATAAGTACGGAATGGCGCAAGCCCTTCCAGTCCATCCCTTCTTGCTACTCCTTCCTCTCCATCCTCGCCCTTGCTCCGCATTGCGACAATGGCTCCGATCCGCCGGTCTTCTGCAGAAGAGAAGGGAAAGGCCCCCCGAGAGGGTCTCGACCCGCTTCCGCCGAGGAAACGGCTAGTCCTCTGCCGCCAAGATGAGGGCGCCCGGCAGGAGGCGTCGAGGCCCTGGTACGAGCGGACGCCGCCAGGGTTCCCGCTGCCCTTACGCCCGCATCGAGGGCCCTGGAGGAGTAGACACCGAGCGACACGGTCGACGCCACCGTCGGCGCCGGCGGGTCACGGCGGTGCGCGTCATTCCTCCTGGAGTACATGCCGAGGGCTCCTCCCGAGAGCTCGTGCTCCACGCCGCCATGCCTCCTCAATCTTGGATTCGCCTTCCTCCCTCCTTCGCCTTCGAGATCCCGCCGAGGGGTTCTCTTGAGCTCTGGTTCCAGCACGCTGGCTGCAGCACCCCTGCGACCAGAGCGGAGGTTGCGTTTGTCGCTCCAGGCAAGGTCTACATGACCCGAGGCTGGGGCGAGATTGCCCGGGTCTGCCGGACAAGGGGCGCCCTCGTGATCCACCTAGAATATGATGGCGCCTCCTTGATGTTCTTCAAGGTCTTCGACGCGGAAGGACGCCGGCTGGAATGCTGCCCCGAGAAGGGCGGTCGGGGCATCGCCGTGGCAAGGACTAGGCCCGTCGGTCGCCCCCTCGGCAGCTCCTCGGGCAGCAGCGAAGGGGCCGGCGGTCAGCGCCTCCGCCCGCTTCGCGACTCAAGACGGCGACGACAGCTCTGAGCCCCCGAGCTCGCACCGCCTTCGGGCAGTGGCGCTTCAGGCTACCGCGCCGGTGATCTGGATGGGGTTGGCGCCCGGCGCTGGCGGCCATCGTTGATGATGGCTTCTCCTGCGGATGCACGCAGCGTAGTCGGCGTTCCTTAGGATTAGCACCTTTTATTTCTCGCGAAGAATCAAGTAGCACCCGTGGGTATGTAAGCGCTGGCCATGTTTTTGTGAATATTATATCCTTATGATGAATCGGTGCGAGATGCTTGTTACGTCCCGCTCAGCTCCCCTTTCTTTCCTCACGAGGGCTTGGTGCTCTGCTGTGACCGACAGTCCCGGTCCCCGTAGGCTTCAGCCGTCAGCTGGTATGCCAGGTCGCGATGACGTGGTCAAGGCCAGGAGGTGAGCGGCCCGAGGTCCAGTAAGAGCCCCTGAGTCGCGATGCTCAGGAGGTCCCTTCAGCGCTCAAGCAGCCTCCGCTGGGCAAGAAAGGTAGGCAACTTTGCCGTGACAGAGCAGCAGTAGGCGAGGGTTTAGCGCTGAGTCGGATCAGTTTTTGCGTGACTTATCTTGTGGGTTTGGAGCGGCGTTCGATGAGGTGCCGTGCCTGCGCGACCGCAACTGAGGTGTTGCCGGGTTGGGTCCTCGCGAGCTTCTTCCCTCTCCCCCGCAATTTCCTTAATGCTCTACGTCCTCAGGTCCCGGCCCTCGAGCGAGCTCAGCCGCCGCTGGTATGACAGGTCACGATGCCATGGGTCAAGGCCAGGGGGTGAGGGCTGGAGAGCCAGTAAGAGCCCATGAGTCGCGATGCTCAGGCGCCCCCCTTTCAACGTGCAAGCGGATCGCGCCGGAGAGGAGGAGAGAAGGCTCGTGATGCCGCCAGCGTTACTCCTGGAGCAGGTCCTGTGTACCAATCACGAGGGGAAACAAGGTTCATCGTTACGGTTGCCAGCCAACCATTGGTCGCTCCGAGGGAGTGATCGGGGGCACTGAGGGTTTGGCGAGTTGGCGCCTTGCGGGGCTGCCGCGGCCAGAGCTCAGCCACTCAGATTTATCGGCGTTGCAAGGACGGACCCGTGCGCAAGTGTCGTGCCTGAGCGAGCGGCTCCAAAGGTAGGTGTCAATCGAGCACGCGATTAGGTCAAGCATGTTATGTACAAATAAGCTAATCCATCTAGATAGGTGCGAAGAAAGCACATGCCACTTGGTCTAGCCCGAGCAGCTTGGGGATAATGCAGCCTGAGGGGCGCCCCCAACAAGGTAAGTAAAGAACATAAGAAAAACGGATACATGCCGCGGGGACGGACCCACGAGGCCTGGGAATGATGCAGCCCGAGGGGCGCTCCCAGCTGAAAACGGAACTTGGAAAGGTGTCACCTGATATGGTCGGAGATGGCGGGATGTTGAGGTAGCGGATGACGCGTGATGAGGAAGCCGGCCCTCACAAGTCCTCCGGACCTGGAGCCTCGGGAGGCTCCGGAGGCACGGGGGGGTTCCTTGAGAGCCGTCTCCATCTCTGCCAGGACCGCGCGCTGCTTTACCTCTTGAGCCTCAAGAGCGCATCTCAGTAGGCGCTGATGGGCGGCGACCGCGTTCGGCAGGCCGAAAGGCATGCGAACGTAGCTGTGAGGTGGACCCTCGCAACGCCCCACGCGTGAGGGCCAGAGGCGCTCCTGAGACGCGGCCCGGTTGAGCCCTGGTATGTCGATGCAGACTCGCAGCCCAGCATCCTCGCTTGGATGTGGGGCCATGGCGGGCAAGCGGCGACAGTCGCGCATGACTGTTGACTCCTGTAGCTCCTGGGTGTTCCTCGTGATGAACTCCTGAGGGTTTGGCCCTCCTTGCCTCATACCTTCCTGAGGGAAACGTGCCTTGAAGCACGCCTCCAAGTGGTGCCCGAGCGCCTCCCTCGTGACCCTAGCTAGGTCGGTGGCTCGCCATGAAAGAGCCCCCGAGCCCCGCCTGAGGAGCGCGCCTGGCGCGCCTTCCTATGCGACAGAGGGTGGCGCCCCTTGAACGGGCGCGGGTCCTGTTGCCACGCCTCCGGAGGTGCCTACCCCATGAGGCCTTGGACCAGGCGAAGCCTTCTTCTTCTTAGGGATCGCCTCGGCAAGTCTCCCGCTCCTGTGATCTGGGTCTTCGTTTGCTGCGGCTTGGAAGGCACGCTCAAGAGAGCACACTGCATCCCTTTCCTCACATGGCACTGTGATGACTCCTCCGCTTCCTGGCATCTTGAGGACATTGTAGCCATGGTGAGTCACTGCAATGAACTTGGCCAGAGCTGGGTACCCGAGGATGGCATTGTATGGCAGGCGAATGTGGGCGACGTCAAAGTCGATGAGCTCGGTCTGCGGTAGTTGTTGCGCTGTCCAAAGGTGACGGAAGGCGAATCTTGCCCTATCAGGACGGTGGAGCCATCGGTGACTCCTGAGAAAGGCTTGGTCGGCTGAAGATGATCGTATGGCACTTGGAGATCGTTGAATGTCTCAACAAATAGGACGTTGAGTCCTGCTCGGCCGTCGATGAGGGTCCTGGTGACTTGCACGTTGATGATGACTGGTGAGCAAAGCATGGGGAGGACTCTGGCCGTTGCCGCGCACTTGAGCTGATCCGCTGAGCTGAACGTGATAGTGCACGATGACCACCTGAGAGGGCGTGTGGCCTCAGGCTTGGGGAGGACTACATTCACCTCGCGAGCAAACTGCTTAAAGATGTGCTGAGAGGCTGGGGCCTGAGCGCCACCCAGGATGCAAGCGATCGCTGCTGCTCTGAAGCCCCCAGCCCCTCATCCCGATGATGGTTTTCATTACCTCCTTGGCGGTTGTGGCAGAGGTGGGAGCCCTGCGTTGCCTTGAGGGCGGTCCTCACAAGGCTGGTCCCTCCAACCTCCCTCGCGAGGCTGGTCCTACCAGCGGTCCTCGTGAGGTCTGTCACGCCATCCTTGGCGTGGGCCACGGTCTTCCCTGCGTCCTGCGCCTCTTCCTCCTCCTCGGTCGGAGCCCCGATCATTGTGCTCGGGCGTCGGCCGACACGCCTCTTCTCGCATGGCCCCGAGCTCCCGCATACGTTGGTGTTGTGGCTGTGGAGGTCATGGTATCTGCAGATCGGGCTGCCCTTGGATGACTCAGCTGATCCCGCCTCGCTTGGTATGCAGTTCGCCATGAGCACGGCAGCCTCCTTGGCGCTTCACGTCCTTGACCTTGGGCTTCTTCTCTTACGGATCGGCAAATGGAAGCTCGAGGAGGGAGAGGCGCCCTTTCCTCAGCCCTGGCGCATTTGGTCGCCAAGTTGAACAGCTCCAGGGATGTGCACAGGTCTTCATGCATTGCTAGATCCTCCTTCATCTTGACGTCACGCACGCCATCAGAAAAGGCTGAGATGATGGCTTCCTCAATCACCTTGGGGATCTTGAGGCGGGTGTTGTTGAAGCGCTGGATGTACTTCTGCAGGGTCTCTCCTGGCTGCTGCTTGCTGCGGCGCATGTCGCTCACGGCCAGAGGCCGGTCGCGAGTGCCTTGGAAGTTGGCGATCAAGCGGGTGCGCATCTCGTCCCAGGAGGAGATCATGCTGGGAGCGAGGTTCAGGAGCCACGTTCGGGCTCCGTCCTTAAGCGCCATGGGGAACAATTTCGCCATGACCTTTTCGTCCCCGTTGGCGGCTTCGATGCCCAGCTCGTAGAGCTGAAGGAACTCCGCGGGGTCGGCAGTGCCGTCGTAGAGAGAAGGCAGGTCTGGCTTGAACTTGCTGGGCCATGAGACGCTACGTACCTCGGCGGTGAAGGCGCGGCAACCTGCAGTGGCCACCGGGGCTCTCTGCTAATGCGGAGCTTGCTCTTGTTGATTCCCGCACACCACTGCATGGAGCTGCGCGGGCTCTTGACGTGGTGGCGCTGGAGCGCGATCGCGGTGCTCCGGTGCTGGGAGCACGCGAGCACCTTCTTGGGGACGAGGGATCTCCTGGCAGCTCCTTTCTTGTTGCGCGGGCGCCACACGCGGAGGGTCTCGGCCCGGGGCCACCAGCCTTGGAGCCAGGGCGCCTTCTTGGGGAGGAGGTGGCGGGGGCACCTCCGGCTCCCTACCTCTCGCGCGGGGTGAAGGGCAAGTGTCGGTATCAAAACCAGCGGATCTCGGTAGGGGGTCCCGAACTGTGTGTCAGGGCAGGCTGATCTGGCCCACGAACACTTATGGGGCCGGCGGACCGAGCCCCTTTCGGTTCGGCGGGGAGCGGAGGTCGGACGAAGAGCAGATCGAGGCGAAGCACGCGAGAGGTTTTACCCAGCTTCGGAGCTCTCCGGAGAGATAACACTCCATCGCTGCATGTCTAGGTGTATTATGCGTTCTTGCTCAGAGCACTCGAATGCTACAAGATGCAGACGAGCAGCTAACGAGACCGAGCACTCGAGGGAACTGATCGATCGACCAACCCCTTCTACGCTATGCGCATGTGCCTCCTTTTATATGCTCAAAGGCTCCGGCTGTGGCAACGTAGACGGGGTACTAATGTAAAACTAGTGGTTGGTACACCTACTTGTGCAAAGGTATGCGGTGTAATATACCTAACTCGACGGCGGGGACAAAGGCATTAAATGCCCATCTTGTCGCCCTAACGGTGCAAACATGGACCGTCAGGCGCCACCGTCGCCACGATGGCAAACTTGTCGGCCGTTGCTTGCCACCTCGCATCGCTGGCTGCACAGCGACCTCTCGCCACGCGCCGGAAAGGCCCTGTGGCTACGTTAGTGGATGAGCTGGAGCGTGGAGGTACGAGAGGTGGTCTGCCGTGGCAAGCGCCTTGCCGCGGTTGTTATCTTGTCGCGCCCGGAAGCTTGTCGCTCACCGGGCCTTCCCGGCAAGCTCCTCTTGCCGGGGCCTTGTCTTGTAAGTCCCTGGGGTGGCCTTCCCGGCAAGCTCCTCTTGCCGGTGCCTTGTCTCCTATGTGCCATGGGTGGCCTTCCCGGCAAGCTCCTCTTAGCGGGGTCTCGTCTCCTTGGCTTAAATACTTTGTTCTTGAATGGCTCCAAAGGAACCACGGAGGGCCTCGGCGGTCACCCGGTAAGCCTTGCCGCGGAGGGCTGCAACTTCCCGTGCACAAGTTCGGGATACTAGGGTACCCCTACTCTAGTACACCGACAGGAGCCCCCGGGCCTGGGCCACACCTGCAGTGCCGGCTGAAGGGCCGGAGCCCAAAACAGGCACGGGCACACGCGCCCGGGTCACACCATAACTCACCCCGACCCACCACGCCCCCACGAACGGCACGCACCGAACGTGGGCGTCGTGTGAGAGATCGTGGGCGAGGTTGTGGGGGTTTTCTTTATTCGTAAATCGAACGTCCGCCCCTTCCCCTTTATAAGCAGGGGAAGCAGGGCACGCCGCCTACCTTGCCGCTTGCTGTCCCATTGAAAACCACCGCCGCTCCCTCTTCTCTTCAAGGCTGAAAGAGAGCGCGCCCGCCCCACATTGCCACCAGCACCAACTACGCCGTCGACCTCCTCCACTGCCTCCGCCATGGGCCCGAAAGCCGACAAGGGGAAGACCGTGAAATCGGCCGAGGCGCTGCGAAAGGAGCGGGTTGTTTTCCCTCGGCTCGCCATGAGGGAGCCGAGGGAGAACTACTACCTCTTCCTCGGTCGACGGAGACGCGCATCCGCGTCAAGGTACTCCCGCCTCTGCCAGAGAATTGGCCCCGACGGGTATCCCTTCTTCGCGCTCTTCTTCTCGCGGGCTCGCCCGCCTTCTCTCGAAGTTCTTTTGCGACATTATGAACACTCGCGGTTCCGCCTCTTGATTTCACCCCCAACGCCGTTTCGATTATGGCGGTTTTCGCACATCTATGCGAAAACTTTGTCGGAGTCCACCCAAATGTAGCTCTTTTCCGTCACTTCTTTTGCCCGAGCCGAGAGAGGAGAGCCCTTGCCGGAGGAATTGCTTGGGTCTCCAGGTCGGCAAGAAAGAGGCCTATCTGGAGGGAGAGCTCCGTAGCAAATGGGAGGAGTGGAGGGCAGATTGGTGCTGGATCGCTGAGGAGAACCCCGCAGCCTTTTACCGCTTCAGCCAAACCCCGAAGAGGTGCGCGGCAACGATTGGAGCAATCTGGCCCCGGAGGATGCTAGGTTGAAGATCGCGGTTACCCGAATCCTCCGCCTCAGACTTGCCGGACTCACCGTAGGCACTGTTGGCGCGGACTTCCTTCGTCGCCGCGCCAGATTTGCGAGAGAGAAGGAGACCTGCCTGGGAATTTCAGAACGCCGCAGACATCATGAGGCTGCGCCCAGGCCTCAACTTCAACTTCACTGTCTTGGAGCTTGACGCAATGCTCTTAGAGCTGTTCAAGCATGATCCTGACCATCCGGAGATGTTTAGGTTGCCGAGGGGTGTCGTTCCGCTGTGCAACAACTCGTCGCTTGACCGCATCCATGCAATGATGACGTTTTGCGACTCCCACGGAATTGTCCCCACTTGGCAAGAGCCGTCCGACGACGTCGTGCGGCAGTTCTTCGACAACCTGGTGGAGATGTCGGTCCGCCCCAATGAGCGAGGGGCCTCACCGCGACACCAGCCGACGAGATGCGCGCGACGCCACTAGCTAGAAGAGGCGGCAGAAGGCTGCCATGGCGAGTTTGGCTTTACTGTGGAGGAGGCAGAGGCAGCCGAGGCAGCAAGCCTTGTCGAGCGATAGGAGTTCGTCGACGAGGAAGAGCTTGCCGAGCCTGAAGCCGAGTCGGGCGAGCCCGCCGAGGGCGCATCTTCTCCACCTCCAAGCAGCTTGCATGGCCGGAGCCACCGGCTCCACCAAGAAGGCGTCTTCATAGGCCGGAGACGCAGCGGGCGGCAGACGGGCCAGCAGCCGAAGCGCCGCGTGACGCCAGCTTCCACCAAGGCAAGCACTGCGCCGCTGGAGCACCTCACACCGGCAAGCGGCAATCGGGCGGGCCTCACAGGCCACCGGTCCCGCTCCCTCCAAGCGTCCAAGGGAGCCCACTCCTTCGCCTCGTCGTACCGGAGGCGGGCCAGAATTCGACCTCTCCGCGCTCAGCTCCGATGAGGAAGAGGAAGAGTAAGATTCCACGTTGTACTTGTAATTCTTCGATTTGTTGCCTTGTCTTGTATCCGATCCGCTTACTCAATCCATTCCTTTTCGTGATCGCTGGCCTGTGGATGTCGAAGAGGGCCAAGACCCGGTGATTGTCGTCGATGACGAACCCATCGCGATGGCGGGAGGCGCGTCGAGACAACCTTGCCGGTGAGGCAACTCTCCTTCAAAGCAGCCCCAGCGCAGCCCCAGCCGTAAGTATATGGTCTATTTCTTGCTGTCGGCGTGCATGGGTGCTTTTTCCTTTCTTGATATCTCGATCGTTGACTTGTAGAAGCGAGCAGCCTCCTTCCGCTTCGACTACGCCGCCAAGGGTGGATTCCCGGCAAGGAGCGCTCCCCGTAAGGGAACCTTCTCCGCAAGGGAGCCTTCTCCGGCAAGGGGCAGCTCTCCGCAAGGGACGGCACTGGGATCCCTTGGCGGGCGGAGACCATGACCGCAGCTCCCCGGCGCAGTAACCTTCTTGCCCGAGTACTTCCCTTTGTGTTTTTCTTCTTCTCGATTCTATCTTTGGATATTTGCTTGACTTTCTTCATCCGTCCGCCACAGAGCCGATGGAGACCGAGGTCGCCGGCGAGGAGGACGCTCTTGAAACACCGACGAAGCCGCCGTGGGAGAAGAAGCTGGCTGATGAGCTCGGCGAAGAAGAGGTTAACGAAAGCCGCTGGCCGCAGAAGCCGGGCGAGGGTCCGGCGATCGTGACCGACGACTTCGGGTCACAGGAGCGCTTAGGCGTTACACCGACCGCCGATTCCCCGCCACAAGCTGCAGTAGCCACAGTTCAAGAGCCCCAAAGCGCCTACTTGAAGGCCGGGCGACGGCGTCTTCATCAAGCTCCCATGGGAGTCGAGCTCCAGGCGCCCGGCGAAGGAGAAACCTTCGATGAAGAGCTGCTCGCCTCATGGGCCGACGCTTAGTTGACGCGCCAGCAAAGAAGCAGGCGAGCTCGAGGAGGAGCAATGTCAGCCATGAAGCTGCCGCTTTCATCGCCTACCGACAAGCCAAACTGGCATCCCGGGAGGCCCTTGTTGCCAAGGCGGGAGCAGATATTGAGAAGCGTGCGGAGGAGCTTCGGGGCCACAACCAGGAAGCTCTCCGGTCTTTGGCGGAGGAGCGGGAGCAACTCGCCGAGGAGTGCACGGCCTTCATACTCGAGAAGGCCGCAGCTGAGGAGGAACAGCGGCTTGCCGCCGAGAAGATGTCCGCGCAGGAAAGATAGCTGGCGCAGCGGAAGGTCAACCTGGACAGCCACGAGGAGGATCTTGCCATGCGCGAGGAAACATTTGCCGGGGCTCTCAAGGAGGCAAAGGACGCTGCCACGGCCGCCGAGGCCGCCAAGAAGGAGCTGGAGACAAAGGTGGTGCAATTGGAGGCCACCTCAAGAAGAGCGGCGAGGAGCTTGCCGTGCACTCAAGCACGAGCGCCGAGAAGGACGCCTACACTCTTGGCGAAGCTGCAGGCCGCCTCGCCGAGAGGGGCAAGGCTTCAGCGCCGCCAGGACTCCAATGCAGATCTCGAGTTGAAGCGACTACTTTGACTCGAGCACTGGACGGCGCCAAGGAGGCGGGAGGTGGCCTTGAAGGAAAAGATCAAGGCCAACGAGGAGCTGTTGGAGAATCTGTTGCCGCCAGGCATGCCTTGAGGGAGAGTGTGGAGCACTCGACCAAGGTCTCGTGGATATCTTGCCGCCATCCACAACGAGCCGATGGAGCTGGGGATGGTGGATCTCGGATACTCCTCCGACGAGCACCTCCAACCCAGCGCCAAGCTTAGCTTATTCTTCAAGGGCGTGGCGGCGGGCCTCCAGCGACTCCGGGAAGAGGTCCCAAAACAGCTGGCCGAGGAGTCACGCCAGATCTGCGCAGGAGCTCTCCAAAAGGTGTCAATGAAGGTGGCCTTCCATAATCCGGGCCTCAACTTCACCAACGCCCTCAAGTCTCTGCCGCCCGGATGCCGATGTGGAGGCGCTCAAGACCCTTGTCGCACTCCATCGTGGGACAGGTGAGCGGAATCAAAAGGGTTGAGGGTGGCCGCGTAGATTAGGCCGCCCGTTTTTTTCTTGCTCTTGCCGCTGCTAGTCATGTCATAGGAACAATCCATTAGAGCTGCGGCAAGCTATATTGTAATATAACTTTGTTTTGAATATCAATTGCTATGCTATTTCCTTTACTTGATTCCTTCCTTTGTATGTTTTGCCTTTACGCTTTAGGGGACTTGTCGGCGGGCACTGAGCCATGGCCCGAAAAGTGAACGTCAGCAGCCTGCTGGCGGTGCCGCCTCCGACAAGCAACCTTGTCGCAACTAGTCGCAGCTCAAACTTCGGCAACTTAGCTTTTCTGTCGTTTGCTTCCTGGTAAGGTTAGACTTCCTTGAGCGACGCTTGGTCCACACCATTATCTTCCCCCCCCCCCCCCGGCAAACTTGTGTGCGAGGGAACCTTCCTTTCTTTGAGAAAAAGAAAGAAGAGAAAATAAAGATATGGACCCTTGTGGCTCATTATTACTTACCAGGAGTAGGTGCTGCACAAAGTGTCAGATAATGCATGCAAAATAGAAGTGAAAAAAGCATGAAATCGACAAGGTGTGCGGTTAACGCTTAGCTTTCTTGATGCACGGGTCTGCGCTGGCTTTGTACAAAGGATTACATGCATCGGTAGCAAGACTTGTACAAAAGGTGGTTCTTGCGGAACAGGTTACGGCAACCGCGCCATACGGGTAAAACTTACGAAGATGCTCAATGTTCCAGGAGTTGCTCACCGGAATGCCATCTTCGGTCTCAAGGCGGGCAGCGCCAGGCCTAGTGACTCGTTTCACCCGATAAGGGCCTTCCCACTTTGGCGTCAACTTGTTGGAATCTTGGCGGACTGAACGCGCCGAAGAACAAGGTTGCCTTCCTCGAGACTTCTGGCATTGAATTTGCGGCTATGGTAGCGGCACAAAGCTTGCTGGTACAGAGCAGCTCGTACAGCAGCCTAAAGACGATCTTCCTCAAGGAGCAGCGCGTCATCTTGTCGCAGCTGCTCTTGCTCAAGCTCATCATAAGCGAGCACTCGAGGCGATCCGTATCACGAGTTCCATGGGGAGAACTGCCTCTGCTCCGGACTAGAGCGAAAGGTGTCGGCGGTGGCTCGATTTGGCGTCGTTACGATCGACCAAAGAACCACCGGCAGCTCCTCAATCCAGTTTCTTCCGCACTTGTGCAGCCTGTCGAAAAGTTACGGTCTTGAGCCCGCGCAGCACTTCAGCATTGCCCTCTCGCTGACCGTTGCTTCTTGGATGAGCAACAGAAGCAAAGCAGACCTTGGCGCCAAGATCTTGGACGTACTGCATGAAGGTGCGGCTTGTGAACTGTGTGCCGTTGTCGGGATTGGCTTCAATTCCCCGCTGAGACACGAAGAACTCGAGAAGCTTGCCGGAAGGGACTCCAAACACGCACTTCTCGGGATTGAGCTTGAGGTTGATCTTGCGCAGATTTGTAAAGGTTTCATCTAAATCTTGAACTAGGGTCGCCTTATCCTTGCTTTTGACCACTATGTCATCCATGTAGGCTTCCACATTTCTGTGCATTTGCGGCTCAAAAGCATCATGAACTACTCTTGCAAACGTTGAACCAACATTCTTTAACCCGAAGGGCATTCGTACAAAACAGTATGTGCCACATGGGGTGATAAATGCGGTCTTCTCCTCATCTTCTTCTGCCATGAAGATCTGATGATATCCTGAATATGCATCCAGAAATGAAAGCAAATCACATCCGGCCGTGGAGTCAACAATCTGGTCGATGCGCGGCAAGGGAAATGGATCTTTGGGACAAGCTTTATTGACATCTGTAAAGTCGATACAAAGCCTCCATTTCCCGTTAGCCTTGCGCACAACTACAGGATTGGCCAACCACGTAGGATGGAGCACTCCTCTGACAAGGCCTGCTGCTTCCAGTTTCTTGATTTCTTCCGCGATGAACTCTTGACGCTCCTTTGCTTGCTTCCCCGACTTTACGCTTGACGGGCGCGCGCATGAGGACAAAGCGGCAAGGCGGTGCTCAATTACTTTCACAGGAACACCGGGGATGTCGACGGTTGCCATGCAAACACGTCGGCGTTCGCCCGCAGGAAAGCAACGGCCGCGCCTTCCTATTTAAGTCAAGAGAGGCACCGATGGTGAAGGTACCACCAGTGCCGTCCTCCTTGGCGGACACCTTCTTGGTCTCTGGTGGAGCTGTCGCCGTCTTCTTATACTTGCCGGTGGAGCTCGATGGTGCGTCCTCGGCGATAGCGCAGCACTCAGAAGAGGTGCGCTTGCCGGAGTGGGCATCGAGCTCTTGCCGGACTTGGCCTTCTTCTTCCCCGGAGCTTGATGACAAGTGGCTTGCAATCTGTCATGACTCTTTGCTTCCAGTGAATTTTGTCGTGAGATAAGAGCGTCCTTCTTGTCGCCAGGGCGGAGATGACACTTATTGGGCATGGCATCTTCGTGAGGTTGTAGGCATAGTGAGAGGCCGCCATGAATTTGGCGAGTCTTTGGCCAAGTATTCCATTGTAAGGCAATGGAAAGTCGGCAACATCAAAGGTGACCTTCTCGATCCCGAAGTTCAACTTCATTGCCCGAATGTTACCAAGAACGTGATCTTTCCCTTGACTTGCTCCTTCCCGGATTGATTCCTTGAAAAGTGCGGTCTCTTCGAGCTCGCCATCGTGGATCTGGAGTTTCGAGCACCGCGGAGGAGATCAGATTCAAGCCGGCCCGCCGTCAACTAGCATCTTGGTGACCTTGAGGTTGCGGATAGTTGGTGAAACCAACATCGGCAAGCACCGACAGCTGTTACTCGATCGTGGTGGTCCTCAATGTCAAAGATGATAGGCGTCTTGGACCATTTCGAGGCTTGCGTGACTCGATGGATGGTTCTGCTGCATTGACCTCCCGCATCCACCGCTTGAGCTGGCGGTGGGAGGTGTGCGAGCTTACCGCCGATCAGCATACAGGACCTCCGTGGCTTTTCGGAACTCCACCTGCTCATCGGGCGTCGTCATCATCCATGTCTTCATCGTCGTCTTCGTCTTCATCCTTGTCGCGGCCGCTGGGAGGCCTGTCTCCTTACTTGCCGCCGCTTGGCCTTGTCGCGGCGCCCTCCCGGCCGGACGTTTCTTGCTGGCTCCTCCGGCACCTTCACAGGCCTTCTCCTTGTCGCCTCGCTCGTATTCAGCTTTACATTTGCTCGACAAGCTGCTAGACCTTCTTGAAGCTCTGGAGGTCATGACCCTTGGTGCTGTGGATCTTGCTGTACTTCTAGCCGGAGCCGTCAGGCTTGTCGGCGGCCGCCACAGAATGGTGGTTGGCGCTAATCAACCTCCTTGCCGGAGCCACCAGCCTTGGCGTTCTTATCGCCACCTCCTTTGCCGGACCGCTCGACAACTAGCACATCTACGCCTTTCTTTTTCCTGTTGCCCCTTGCCACGGCTCTTCTTTTGCCGGGCGGTCTCTTCACTATCGCATCCTCCTGCCCGGTATTCTCTGGGAGTCTCCTCCCCTCCTCAGACGCGTCGCACTTGTCGGGCCAGGCGTATAGATCAGCATCGACGTCTCGATCTTGCACATCGCCATCTCCTCCCGCATCCTCGCAGTTCCAAGACGCTCGATGGAACGCGCTGATCACCGCGGCGGGGTGGACATCTGGGATGTTGTCTTTGTACGGCTGAATCTCTCAATATACTTGCGGGGGCTCTCCTTCCTTACAGGCGGCGGATGAAGGTCGCTTTCTTGGTCATGGGGTTTGTGGCCGCTGTAAAGCGCCGACAAACTGATGGCATAGATCTGCCCAAGAAGATATGGAGTTGTCCGGCAAGTGCATGAGCCAGGACTGACGTTGGGCTTGAGCACCGGTGGAAGTAGTTGGCAAGGATCTTATCGTCTCGCCCGGCAGCCTGCACCGCGATGGTGTAGATCTTTGAGGAACTCCGACGGATGCATCTTGCCGTCGTGCTTCTCGATACGTCTGGCTTGAAGTTTTTCTTGCTGGGCCATCGACTTGCCGCAGCTCACGCAGTGAACGCAGGGCAACGTGCAGCGTCACGACAAGTCGCTGGTTCCTCTGGCGCGTGCATGTCGACAGAGGGCCCGGCGCTTGTCGGATTGACGTCGCGCTTCTCTTGGCGCTCGATGCGCAGTTCGAGCGTCCTCTTCTTTGTCGATCGTGTAGCAATGGCGCTGATCGCGATGAGCTCGTGGATCTGATGACGCAGTGGAGTCGCTGTCGAGGTGGATCCGGCGAGTCGGCGATCTTGGCCTTCGGGGCGGAGAGTGCATGGTGGTTGCACCCCCACCGGTCTCGTCGCCACCGGCTCGCGCTTGGCGTTCCTGCCGCGGCAGCGACGCACTCGGTTGCCGCGGAGCGTCGCCGTTAAGCGGCCGATGAGACTACAGATGGTGGCTCCTCCACTCGTCGACCTTGTCGGCCGTTGGAGGGTAATCGAGGAGCGATTGAGCTCGCCAGAGCTTCGCTGGAGTAGTGGGTGGCGATGGCGAACGGCAATGGCGAGGCGGGATATGCTCGGACTTCTATCTATGTTAGAAGGAAGCGATATCCCGTCCGAGCGATCGTGCCTCGCTGCGCCAAAGCATGTTGGCGTGCATGCTGGTCTTGAACGTCCGAGATCCTCCAGCTCGATCTCGGTCCAACGAGCGTATGGCATTGTGAATGCCATGATCTTTGCCGGTCCCGCGCCTCCCGAGACGGGCGCGGTACATGTATCTGGACGCCGAGGTCTGCAGCGGCCTTGTCCTTGGACTTGGTAGCACCGTGAGCTCCCCCGTCGTCGTCCATTCTTCCGTCGGCGTCCACCCCACCACCTGTTTGCTTCGGTGGTGGTGGGTTCGACGCGGACGGGGCTTCTGCCGCAGAAGCCTTCTTCTTTGGTGGCAAGTTGACGAAGGTGATGAAGATCTAGCTCGCGTGGACGCCGGATCAGGTTCACACAACCTCGACGCTTCCCCCTACAGCGCGCCAAAGATGTCGGGCAGGTTGATCTGGCCCACGAACACCTATGGGGCCGACGGACCGAGCCCTTCGTTCGGCGGGAGCGGAGGTCGCCACGAAGAGCAGATCGAGGCGAAGCACGCGAGAGGTTTTACCCAGCCGGAGCTCTCCGAGAGATAACACTCCCTCTTGCTGCATGTCTAGGTGTATTGCGTTCTTGCTCAGGAGCACTCGAATGCTACAGTACAGACGAGCAGCTAACGAGACTGAGCCTGGAGGGAACTAATCGACTGACCAACCCCTTCTACGTTGCGCATGGGCCTCCTTTTATATGCTCAAAGGGGCTCCGACCGGTGGCAACGTAGACGGGGGTACTAATGTAAAACTAGTGGTTGGTACACCTACTTGTACAAAGGTACGATGTAATATACCTAACTCGACGGCGGGACAAAGGCATTAAATGCCCATCTTGTCGCCCTAACGGTCTGCAAACATGGACCGTCAGCGCCACTTTATCCGCCACGATGGCAAACTTGTCAGCGTTGCTTGCCACCTCGCACCGGCTGGCTGCAAAGCCTCTCGCCACGCTTGGCGCTGTAAAGGCCCAGGCGACACGTTAGTGGATGCGCCGGGCGTAGAATCTGAAGAGGTGGTCTGCGCTGCAAGCGCCTTGCCGCGGTTGTAATCTTTGTCGCGCCCGGAAGCTTGTCGCTCACTGGGCCGTCCCGGCAAGCTCCTCTTGCCGGGGCCTTGTCTTGTAAATCCCTGGGGTGGCCTTCCCGGCAAGCTCCTCTTGCCGGGGCCTTGTCTCCTGCGCCTTGCCGCGGTTGTAATCTTGTCGCGCCCGGAAGCTTGTCGCTCACTGGGCCTTCCCGGCAAGCTCCTCTTGCCGGGGCCTTGTCTTGTAAATCCCTGGGGTGGCCTTCCCGGCAAGCTCCTCTTGCCGGGGCCTTGTCTCCTATGTGCCATGGGTGGCCTTCCCCGCAAGCTCCTCTTGCCGGGGTCTCGTCTCCTTGGCTTAAATACTTTGTTCTTGAATGGCTCCAAAGGAACCACGGAGGGCCTTGGCGGTCACCCGGTAAGCCTTGCCGCGGAGGGCTGCAACTGCCCGTGCACAAGTTCGGGATACTAGGGTACCCCTACTCTAGTACAGCGACACTGCGCGTCTAGGCGGATGGTAACAGGAGACAAGGGGCATGATGTTTTTACCCAGGTTCGAGCCCTCTCGATGGAGGTAATACCCTACTCCTGCTTGATTAATATTGATGATATGGGTAGTACAAGAGTAGATCTACCACGAGATCAAGGAGGCTAAATCCTAGAAGCTAGCCTATGGTATGATTGTTGTTCGTCCTTCGACTAAAACCCTCCGGTTTATATAGACACCGGATAGGTTAGGGTTACACAGTCGGTTACAATGGTAGGAGATCTACATATCCGTGTCGCCAAGCTTGCCTTCCACGCCAAGGAAAGTCCCATCCGGACACGGGATGAAGTCTTCAATCTTGTATCTTCATAGTCTTGGAGTTCGGCCGTGACGATAGTCCCGCTATCCGGACACCCCTAGTCCGGACTCCTCGGTAGCTCCTCGAACAAGGCTTCAATGACAACGAGTCCGTAGCTGTTGATTATCTTGACATTGCGAGGCGGGTTCCTCCTCCGAATACTTCATAGAAGGTTTTGAACACAAGGATAGTGTCCGGCTTGCAAAACAAGTTCCACATAACACCATAGAGAGAATAATTTTTGCACAGATCTGCTGACGTATTCCACGGTGTGACATCACACCACGGCCAGGCCTTCATACGAATCATTTTCTTTGTTCCACCTCGGTAGCGTTTAGCGAGGCGGTTTCAGCACGCCTTATCAAAGCATAGATCGTGCCCCTTATTCCGGGATTCTCATCAATACCGACGATCGTAACCAATCTGCGCCATTGATTACGGCGCTTGGGAAATAAGCGAGTTTTACCAGGCTGGTGGGGGACGCATAGCTTCGTCCGTCTATATAAGGGGATAAGGATCCACCTTTTCACCCACGCCTTCTTCCTCCTTTGCTTATCCATTTCCGCGCACTCGAGCTCCAGCGCCCAAGTTCGCACATCCCACCTCAACCTTCTCCAACCATGTCAGCGGGAGGCAGGTGGATGACCTCCTCCGTCACGGAGGGGCACATCGAAGATCAAGGGAGGCGGATACTTGTCCGGCAACATCGCCGCCACAGGCTTCCCCGGACGAGGGGCAGCTCATTCCGACCCCGGGCCCCATGAGAGGGTGGTGTTTCTCCCCACTTCCTCCGCGGACTAGGTTTTCCTCTTCACCCATTTGTCCGGGGGCTCATGTTCTACTACGGCCTGGACTTCCACGACCTGGCCCCGAATTTCATCCTCAACATCTCGGCGTTTATCGTCGTGTGTGAGGCTTTCCTCTGCATCCAGCCCCACTTCGGCTTATGGCTGAAGATCTTCAACGCCCAAATTAAGGTAGTGGGCCGTCATTGCCAGTCTTGCGGAGGCGCCATGGTTGGCAAGATGGCCAATGTCCCATGGCTCAAGGCGCCTTCGTGGAGACAATAAAGGTGGCAATCGGGTGGTTCTACATCACCGAGCCCCACAACACCAAATGGGTGGCGGCCCCGAATTCAGATCGGCTTCCCCACACGGCTCTCGTCATGGAAAGAGACGGTCCCGACGTGGGGAATTCGGACGAGACATCCGGACTTCAAACATGCATCCAAACCTGGTGGCCAAGAATCTTAGGCTTGTCGGCGTAATCTAGGTGATGCTCATCCGCCGGATTCTCCCATGCCAACAACGGGCCTTCAACTTGTGGAGTTCGATCCGATAAAGACTAAATTCTTCAGCCAGGCTCTTCGACACTACGTACGAAGACGCTCGGAAGGTGCTGCTCAATGGCGCTGGTTCTCAAAGATCCGCTACCAAAGATCGCGGATACAGCTCGCGGCGTCAAGCCGGCGAGGTAAGTTATTCTACCCTTTACGGGACTCTTTTTCATAGATTGACTCTACGTGGGATCTAAAACTCCCTAATCTTTGACAGATCGGTGAAAGACGTCCGGACAGATTAACTGTCCGGCTCCTTTGCCGAAGACCCGATGGACGCCTTGATTGACCAGGCTGCTGGCTCCGGCACCCCATGTGGTGCCGGAGAAGAAGGCCAATAAGGAGGCCACGGGAACTCGAAGGAGCTCCGACACGGTGATGTCGATTCAAGCGGAATCTTCTCCACGAAGATGAGGAGGAAGAAGAAGAAGCTCCTCCCAGTGGGGAGGAGAAGAAAGGAAGGCCGCCCTGACCGGGAGGCCGGAGGGTCCAAGAAGGGAAGAACCCTTCCTCCGGACTTCTCCACCAACATCGACGACGATTTAGAAGGATTGGCCTATGAGGGCCAAGCCTGGCCAGATCGTGAATTGTCCGGATACCCATGGCTTTTTATTATTGCAGAGTGTTCTCTAATGTCGAACAACCGTGCAGCCCGCCCAAGGGCGAGTTTCGCCGATTCATCGAAAGCGGGTCCCCGGGCTCGTCGGAAATGGAGAGTACTGCCCGCTTCCGACCGCCTCCTCGCCTCATGCTGCGGACGATGCCGCCGGTAGGGCCCGAAGGGGGCTTGGTCAAGAGAAGGTAGCGCAGAGGTGCCACAAGGCAACCTCCGGACTCAGCCTGGGGGCAAGACCCCAGGGGCTCTAAGCCCGACCCTCGTCCGGACTCCATGGCGTAACCATCGCGGTTCCAAGTCCGGACAGCGGATCCTTCGCAAGAAGGGTAAGACGCCGGTGTCCTCCGGCCCAACCGGAGGCACTGGATAGCCATCGAGGCGCCGAACGGCGCCTCCATCGAGGAGGAGCACCGCACTATTATGAGTGCGGTGATCCGGACAGTTCAATCCGCCAAGAGCGGATCGACCGAAGCTCGCACCAGCCTTCTAACAAAGCTTTGAGGTAAGTTTGAAACATGTAAAAATATTACCGCGATAGACAGTAGCCCCGATGCTTAGTTCGATGTTCGGAAAGAAAAGCCGGACTAAGGATCTAAAAAGATATCTGCAGGAGTTTAACATAAGTATGTCAATATGGGAATGCAGGTTGCGCCGACCTCTGCCAGACCGACCATGGAGGTCAATGCATTGAAGCGTAACCTCGAAGCGGTCCGAGAACGAGCTCGGACAAGCCAAGAAGGAGCTCGAGGACAAGGAAGGTAAGTAATGTCGTTATTAAAGAAATACCTTATAGAGAAGGTTTTGGTTGCAAAAATAACAGAATAACTTGGGTACTGCAGGGCCACGAACGAGGTGGCGACCACGAAGGAAGCGGTGTCCGTGGTCGAACAAAGCGGGCGAACGCACCGAGTGAGAGAAGGGGGAGGCGCAATGGGCGAAGATAGCGGGTAAGAGCTCCAAGCTCTCATGTAAAAACACGAGAGTTTGGAGCGTGACTCAAGACTCGAGAGTCCGAGCTCGCCTCGGCTCTTGAGAGTGCCAAAGCTGCTAAGGCCGAGGCCCAAAAGCCCTCCAAGAAATTGAGTCTTTAAAGATGATAGCGGCGGGTAAGGCATTCTTTATGCAAAGCAAGCATGTGAAAGTGAATTACCTATTACTTACCCGGATTCGAGCTCTCCAGAGCATTCGCAGATTTGCCCGTAGTGTGTCCGATCTTTGCCGCATTCTACCGCGCCAAGGAGGGGAGCTCGACGGAAAAGGTATTCTGGTCTCAAGATATCTTTGAGGCCGACCATCCGTGCCCTGAGCGACCAGTCAAGCAGCTGGTCGAGCTCCATAGGGTCGCCGAACAGGCCATGAAGGGCCTTATAGCCTTGGCCGTGGCCATTGGAGGCCATGCCCGGAGCTACTTCGGCTTGGTGCAGCGGGTGGTGGATGCCTGTCCGGCTTGAAGTCATCAGCGCTCCGTCTGCATTGAGGGTGTCCGTCGGGCCCTTGCCCGTGCTAAAGTGCACTGGGGCAAGCTGGATGCGAGAGGCTTGTGACGGACGGCCCCTTGAAAGGGCCATGAGCGTCGCATGCCCGAAATGTACTATGAGGGCCTCCTGAAGGGTGCCCGCCGAATAGCGGATGAGTGCTCCAAAGATGTAATTTTTGAATAAACTCGCATTTGTTATCATGTACGCTGAAAACTTGTTCATATGCGCTAAGCAACGCTTATTAATTTAAAATATTACCTCGAGTGCTAGGGTGTTCGGGATAAACTTGAGCACTCTTGTTCCCATTCTTGGGTCCATCTAGGGAGGCGTTCAACACAACGAACAAGGCAACCGGACTTATAATGCTTGAACACTCTCACTTAGCCATAGAATTCTATAATTTTAAATTTCGGTGAAGCCCCTAGTATTCGGAAGACCGAGTTCGGGCGCTATCCATGCCTTGGCGGACAATTCCGGTTCCTCGCTCTAAGCGGCATAAGTCTTTAGGGACCCGAAAAAACCTCTCCAACAGCGACCGGCTCTCGCCCTATCATGACGGTCAGTTTTAGCTTTCTCCACTGAGGTGCTCGACCCAGCATAACTGGGGCACAATCGCAGTGGTTCTCCCGGTGCTACCTTAGCTGATATAGCGGAACGTAAGGTACCAAAACACGGGAGCCGGGCAAAGCCAACTATTGACCCAAGACATGATTCGGAGCCAATTCATATAATGCTATAAGTTCGGGGTTCCGCACTTGTGAAAGTGTTCGGACTTATCACACCATAATTTTGGGATACTTAAGCCCCTGGTGTATTGGTCGTACCAAAGTATACGGTTGCAACATGTCGTGAAATGAACATATGTATATATAAAGGAAGTAGATCAATAATAAGCAAAAGCTATGTATTGTTTATTCAAAAAGGTACTGCAATGGAAGAAGAACGATACAAATAGTGCGATAAGCAAGGGATGGGACTATCTAACATGTCCCCCTCCAGGGGTAAGCTGCTGGATGATATGTAAAACAGGTATAATGCTCGCAATAGAGACCACCGAACACTCGGCGTGGCTTTCCACTTCCCTAGCTGTTGCATCGTGAGTTCGGCGATTCAAGTGCCGGACAGGACTTCTCAAAGACGGAGTCCTGAAAGTAAAAAAAAGGAAGAAAAAAGGAAAAAGAAAAAGGAAATGACACAAACGTGAGCCCCTGGTGCGGTCGAGCCGCATTATTGGCGTGTCGTTGTCTTGCCCCCCCCCCATATGCCCATGGTATCTCCAGAGCGTAATTATGTACGCGTAATACTAGCTTCGCAATTTCGCGAGGGCTGGGGTTGGGGCCGGATTGCTACTCGTGCTTGAATCGTGCTGTGATCTTGTTGCGGGTTACTCCGGGCGGCGCTTGGTGGTGTCCGGACGTTTAGTGGCGGACTCGAGAATTGCCATGAGAGGCTGCTTTGCACCTCCGCGAGAACGCCGTATGCTCCTCCGTTCGAGAGAGCGTTCGGTCTTTCCATTGACCGTGATTATTCCTCGAGGGCTGGCATCTTGAGCTTGAGGTATCGTGGTGCGGCACCGCATTGAACTTTGCAATGCGGTTCGTCCAGAAGCGATGCATAATAGTCTTGCGGAATGGGACGATGTCAAGATTAACTCTTCGCTCGGAAGTTATCCGGAGATCCGAAGACCACTTCGAGTGTGGTGAGCCTGTACAATTGGCCTCTACACCCGGTATGACGCCTTTAAAGGTCGTCTTTGTAGGTTTAATCCTTGAGGGTCTATGCCCATTTTGCGCCTTGTATCCTCGATAAAGCAGATTCAGTTGCTACCGCCGTCCATCGTGACTACGGTGAGGTGAAATCCGTCAATAATTGGGTCAAGAACCAATGCGGTGAAGCCGCCGTGACGGATGCTAGTGGGGTGGTCCCTTGATCGAAGGTGATCGGGCAGGAATACCATGGGTTGAACTTTGGGGCGATCGCTCCATCGCATATACGTCCGTAGTGCACGCTTCCGCTCCCTTTGGGTATGTGGGTTGCGTATATCATGTTCATCGTCCGCACTTGTGTGGGAAAACCTTTGTCCTTTATTGTTCGCGGTGGGGCTCTTCCTCGTCATCGCTATGCAGCCCCTTGTCATTGAGTTCGCACTTAACTTGCCTACTTGCTTGAACACCCAACAATCCCTGTTGGTGTGATTGGCTGATTTTCGGGGTGCCATGTATTTGGCACAAGCGATCGAGTATGCGATCCGAGTTGGGCCGGGCCACAGGTATTTCTTTTGAATGGCTTCTTCCGCTGACCGGGTTTAGAGCCTCTGAGTCCGGCATTGACGGTCGTATCTTCAATATTATCGCCGTTGATGCGGCGCTTGTTCTTGTTGCGATGCGACCTGCCATTCTGTCCTTGGTATCCGGACTATCAGGATGTTTGGCCAAGTTGTTGCTTCGAGCTAGCCAGCCGCTTGGTTTACTACAAAAATAGTGTGTGTTTTTCTCCCTTTGCAACGTACGGGCAATTTTTATAGTTAAATTAATGGTTGGATGTTTCTGATTTTTATGGGATTTTATATCATATTTCTCTCTTTTTGGTGAGCCCTTCAAGGACTTTTTTATATATAATAGATAGATTAGATTATAGCCAAAAGAGAAAAAAAGAAGCATGCTCAGGCGAACAATATTTTTTTTAAATCTGTTCTTTTTGTGACAAACTATGGCAAAATTTTCAAGTGCTTGCGAAAAATCTTCATGAAATCTCATTCTTAGTGGGCATGGCAAAAAAAAGGTACTATGAAAAAAAAGGTACTTAATTTTTTTGTCAATGCTTGTCGCAAAAAGATTCGTTTTCAAATTTTTTTTTGACTTTTACTGTTCACTGAGCTCATTTGAGCTCGGGAGCAGAAGGACACTTTCGCATGCTGAGTCCAATTGTTCGAGTTGAAGTTTCTAGAAAATTCATTCGAAGAAGAAAAATTCGTATATTGTTGCCAGAGCCCCAAATCTCCTCAGGCTGGTTGAGCCGAGCCGAGCCATTCCATTCCGCCGCTAGGGTTATCGCTAGTTGGTCCATGGACCTGGTTGTAATTTTTATTACCTCTAGTATTTTTTGTACTGCACGTCAAGATTAAAGATGAATAATCAGAAGTTTATCCCGCAATTTTTTTGTTTGATTTTAAGTTTCAAGAAAATTCAATGGAACGGAAGAAAATTGTAGAGAGTGATTTGTTTGCATACACAGGTGGCAGTCAGGCTGCAGAGCCCCAACCAAACTCTCTCGGGCTGGTTGAGCTGAGCCGTTCCATTCCACCGCTCCGCTGCCGCCCCGGGCTGACGCGTTTCCCTTCCTCATCCGCCCTTCCGCCCCTGAAGCTGCCGGATTCGAGTTACTTCCACCGCCCCGAGGTTCGACTCGTCGCCGCCGGCGTCGGGTTCACAGGATGGGCCCCCCCCCCCCCGATTCTGCTGGCATAGATTGTGAGGGCTGCCATAGATTTCGGCTTTTCCTGTCCTAGGTGCCGGGTAAGCCACTCGTCGTGGATGTTATGTTTGAAGGCTGCAAGGGCCTCTGCATCCGGACGATCAACGATTTGATTTTTTCTTTGTTAGGAACCGAGTCCGTAATTGTCTCGCCGATTCATCTGCTGCTGAATTATGTGGCTAAGGTCATCGGCGTCTGGTGGTCGCATCGTATGTGCCCCGGAAGTTATCAAGGAATGCAGCTTCGAGGTCCTCCCAACAACCAATTGATTCTGCGGCAAGCTATTGAGCCAATGTCGAGCTGGTCCTTTAAGCTTGAGTGGGAGGTATTTGATGGCATGTAGATCATCACGCATGGGCCATGTGGATATGGAGGAGATAATCCTCGATCCGCACCCGCAGGATCTGTGGTACCATCGTATGATTCGATGTTTACGGCTTGAAGCCCTCGGGGATTTGATGATACATTACTTCATCTGTGAAGCATAGTGGGTGTGCGGCGCCTCTGTATTGGGCTATATCACGACGTAGCTCATATGAGCTTTGTCTACTGTGTTTGGCCCGGCTGGTTTTGCTGTATCCGGCGCGACGGTAATCATCCCGCATTGCTGGGCGCCCACGCGATCCGTAGATCGATCTTGTATGTTTTGCCTTATCCTCCAATATATCTTGCAAGTCCGGCGCGTTTTCCCGTGCCTTGGTACTTTTTGAGCGGCGTCGGGGTGTGGCTTGAGCGGAGGGCCGAGAGGCTTCTCGTCATGCCACGAGGTGGCCGGTCTGCCATGTCGTCTTGCCGGTGACTTGGGTGCTTCCTCCTCTAGTCGAGGCAACGGCTTGCGTTTGGGGTAGCTTTTGAGGGGCGTTCGAGTTCATACTCTTCGCTGCAAGGACTTCAGTCCATCCGCCGCCTAGCAGGTCTTGATCAGCTCTAAGTCGTTGCTGCTTTTCTTGAGGCTGCTTGCCGTGGCTATAAGCCTGCGTTTGAAACGCAGCTCCTGTTCAGCGGGATCCTCGAGCCACGACAAATTAAGTCGTCACGAGGCTTGCCTCATCTTCGGAGGGAGGCGATAATTATCGCCCTCAACCTCTCTTTCTAACGCATTGTCGTGCGGGATTGCTTCTCCCTCCTCCTGCGCTGAGTCCTGATAGAGGGGTTTCTCTTCGCCACTGTACTGGGTGTTATTATATACCGTGCCGGAATCACCATTATTATTGTGGAGGGATTTAGAGCGGCGCCCACGACATCGGGCGCTTCGTCTGTTTCTTGGAGGGGTCATCCTCCGTTGTTCCATCGCCGTTCCCATCTTTTGGGATGTCCACCATATATATGTCATATGACGAGGTGGCCTTCCAGTGCCCTATAGGCGCTGGGTCTTGGTCGTCTCCGGCATCGTCGTCCATACCGTCGATGTCTTGGTCGTAGTCTAGCATGTCGGTTAGATCATCGGCAGTGGCTACAAAGTGGGTGGTGGGTGGGCGTTGAATTTCTTCGTTGTCCGCATCCCAACCTTCCCGACCGTAGTCCGCCAGGCTCTGGATAAAGAGAGAGACTTTAGTGAATTCAGGATGTCGCCAAAGGGCTATCGCTGAAAGATGTCATGGCCGTGAACTCCATGACCGCGCCCAATCGAATCCGATTGGCGGGCGCGGAGGGTTGAGTCCGGAGAGGAGTCCCGCACCACAGAGTCAAGGTCTTCGCAGCGACAGGGATGGAGTTCGCTCAATCGCCGCAGAGATTATAGCCCCGAGGCGGTGTCCAACCACTCGTCCTCGATCGGGAATCCGCTCCGGATTAAGGGTCGGAGAGGTCTTTGGTGCAGCCTCGAGGCCTTGTTAAAGCAGAGCTAGATCATGCCCATCGAAATAGTGCGGCACGCTTGGCTGTGGCTCGAATCCGTTGAAGATCAAGTCTCCGCGGATATCGGTTGTATAGTTCAAACTTCCAAATCTGACCTGATGGCCAGGGGCGTAGCTTTCGATCTGCTCCAGATGGCCAAGCGAATTGGCCCGTAGTGCAAAGCCGCCGAACACGAAGATCTGTCCGGGAGAAAAGTCTCACCACTGGACCGCGTCGTTGTTGATGATCGAAGGAGCCATCGGGCCCTATCGGTGGCGACACACGGAAGGAACTCTCAATGAAAGCACCAATGTCGGTGTCAAAACCGCGGATCTCGGGTAGGGGGTCCCGAGCTGTGCGTCTAGGCGGATGGTAACAGGAGACAAGGGACACGATGTTTTACCCAGATTCGGGGCCCTCTCGATGGAGGTAATACCCTACTCTGCTTGATTAATATTGATGATATGGGTAGTACAAGAGTAGATCTACCACGAGATCAAGGAGGCTAAACCCTAGAAGCTAGCCTATGGTATGATTGTTGTTCGTCTCTACGGACTAAAACCCTCCGCTTATATAGACACCGGATAGGTTAGGGTTACAGAGTCGATTACAATGGCAGGAGATCTACATATCCGTATCGCCAAGCTTGCCTTCCACGCCAAGGAAAGTCCCATCCGGACACGGGACGAAGTCTTCAATCTTGTATCTTCATAGTCTTGGAGTCCGGCCGTGACGATAGTCCGGCTATCCGGACACCCCCTAGTCCGGGACTCCCTCAGCGAGGCAACGAGAGGGACGGCACGGGGGAGCCCCCTGTGTTGTGGACGAGCTCGGTGACGCGGTCGAGCCACTCCTCGTAGACGTCGTCGACAGGGCGGTAGCGCAGGAGCTCGTTGCCGCCATGAGCGCGGCTCGAGCCTCCATGGGAGCGCGGTGCGCGCGGGACAAAGAACCAGCAGGGGCGAGTGAAGGAGTAGCGGTGCGGCCTTCTCGCCTCACAGATGGATGCAGGGACGAGGCCTGCTGCTCGTTCCTCGCTGGGCCGATGGTGGCGTTGGCGGCAGGCGACGGGGAACGACGGGGGTGTCCGTCGATGGGAGCCGTTTGGGTGACTCGAGCGGCGCGAGCAGCCCGGCGCTCGGCGCGGGCACGGCGAGCATCAGCCATTGACACGATGGAAGATCACACGCGACTAGCGGAAGAAAGATTCCGGCGCACCCCTACCTGGCGCGCCAAATGTCGGATTTCGGGTTCCGGTAGACCCTTGAGGTTCGAACTCTGGGGTGCGCACGGAGATCTTTCCCCTACCAGCTCACACGTTAATGGTTTGCAAGGGATCTAAACTAGGAACGATGAACAGCACAAGAGACACAAGATTCATACTGGTTCGGGCCACCGTTGTGGTGTAATACCCTACTCCAAAGGTGTGGTGTGGTGGATTGCCTCCGGGCTGATGAAGAATAAGACAAAGGAAGAACAGCCTCATGAGGGCTATTCTTGAGCTGGTGAGATGGACTGCTTGGGTGAGTCCAGTCGCTTCTCTCTCTCTCTCTCTCTCTCTCTCTCTCTCTCTTTCTCTCTCTCTGGTGGGTTCGACCCATTCCCTCTCTCTGTGGTGGCTAGTCCTATTTATAGAGGGAGGCCCTGGGCCTCTTCCCAAATAATGAGTGGGAAGGGCGCCAACAATTGGCCATTTTGAAGGGGAACATCTAGTACACTTATCCTGACTAAAGTTGGTCTTCGGCTGGCAAAGGCTTTGACGGTGACACCGTCCTGGGCTCCACGATGACCTCCGTCCTGCCGCTCTGCTGGTCTTGGTCTTGTTGCACCGAAGCGGTAACCTTTTCCTGATGCCTTGGCCTGTGCTTGCCTCCTTTGCACCAAAGGGGAAACGAGGACACTGCGCAGGCTGGCGCCCGCCTGATCTCGATCGTCATGGCTTGCGTCACGGGGCACCCTCGTGAGGTACCCTACCTTGATCTCTCCGCCTCCTCGTGAGCCTGCCTGACGAGGCTGCTCCTGAGGAAGGTTCCTGTCGTCCGCCCCATGAGGCTTGGCCCCTCGCGAGGGTCTTGAGCTTGAGCTGATGAAGCTGGGCCGCGCTGGGCCCCCACTTGAGCCACGCCGTAGGCCGCGGGCAGGCAAGTCTGGGGACCCCCGTTCCCAGAACGCCGACAATGACTATCCTCCAAAGCACAGCCTCTAACTCCCCAGCCGTTTGACCACAGTAACTGTTCAAAGTTACTGATCAGAAACTCACCTGGTTTGTAAAAACCTCTCTACTGCACCTGGATCCAAACCAAATCGTGGTAACACTCAAAACTACCATGAACAACATGCCAGACATGAAGTTTATGCTTAGATCGGCCTGATGTCATAGTTCACGCGGTGACCTCGTTCGTCCAGGGGTGTTGGCATGCATGTCGACGCGCTCTGAGTGCCACCGAGCGCTCTATTCGCGCGTGCTCGCTTCCCTCGCCTGCCCGAGCGTGCCAAACCGCGCCACCATCTTCATCTCAATGCCCTTAACCTCCCTCTAGCGCTCGCCGATGCCGGAGCTCGCCCATGGCGGCGAAACACGGGCAAGGTCCGGCTTGACAACAAAGGCGGGCGTCTTGTGCTCTTCGCCTTCCCCTCGATGTTGTACTAGTCTCCGTCTGTGCAGTCCCCGCGTGACCTGTGTCGCCTTCTCCCCCTGTCACTGACGCCGCTCGTCGCCGGGCGCCGTGGACAGGTGTCCATCGGCAGAGCCCGAACCCCCCTCTCCACTCGCCTATAAATGGAGCCACCCCCAGCCTCCTCGAGCACCATCCATCACTCCCACACATCCCATAATCGTGTAGGAAGTCGTAGCGTGGCTGGGCAGGCCTCGGGCCGCCGTCCCCGAGCTCGAGCTCGCCGGCGATCCCCTCTGGTCGCCGCGTTAGCTCTAGCCCCTCCCAGGCCAGTGCAACCCCTCCAGGGCTTCCGCATCTCTCCGGTGAGGCCGTCCCTCCAGCTTGGAGCCCCTGGAGTGGCCTCCGTTCGCCGTCTTCCTCAACTCCGGCAACCACCGTGTTCTTCCTCCGCTTGCGAGCTTGATTCCGACTCCTTCCGACCACCCCTGGACATGCTACGGGTATGGGCAGGTGCGCCACCGTCCCCTCTTTAAATCCCACCCTTTCGTTTTGGCTGAGTAGCCCTCGCCGCCAGCAAGAGCTCTTGCGAAGCCGCGGCCTCCTCTGTTTCCTTCTCCCCCCTTCCCCCTCCTGACTAGCAGGGCCCGCTAGTCAGCCACTCTGTACGCGCGGGAAGTGGTACAAGTGGTGGCGCCCTGAGGTTTTACGCCTTCGACGTCACCCCCCCCCTCAGTTGTTTATTTAAATTGAAAATCACTTAAACTCCAGAGAGCTTCAAACATGTATAACTTTTCAACCATAAGTCCAAATGAATTGATTCTTTTTGCATTGTGTTCTTTGAAAAGAAATCTAGCAGCTCACCAACGATGAGATTTTTCTGAGATGTTTAGAATTTCTGGTGATTTTCAGAAGTGTTCTTGATATTTGCTTTTTGTGTTTAAATTTATTTTCAGAGGGTGAGGCTTGTCTTGAGGATCACCAGAAGGCTTGTGAACCTCATCTACACTAAGGCAAGCCACAGCAACATTTTCATGGTGTCATTTGAATATTTATGATTTTCTTACTTGAATCAAATGATTTGTCCATGCATTTAAAATTATTGTGTTATTTATATTCTGTTAAGTGTTTGCTAGTTAATATGCTTGATTTACAGAATGTGGAAACTAGCTTAGTTGGTGAAGCAAAGCTAGGATTTATTCATGGTGATGACAGAAATAATTTTGCTATGCATGTTAGAAATTATTTGCGGTTGTGTTCTTGCATAAATGAAATTGATAAAAATTTGCTAGAAATTATTCTGTTAAGTACTTGGTTAGACATTTTACTTGCCTTACAGAATGTTTGAACCTCACTTAGTTGGTAAAGAAATTAAGAATTGTTGTGGTGAAATCTTTTCTTAACCATATGAGAAATTTATTGGAGTTACGTTCTTGCGTGAGAAAATAATAATAAAACTTGTTGCAAAATATTTTGGTTAATATGTGAGTGGTCTTGATCAGCAAAGTAATATGAGTTGTTGAGGTTTATGCTTTGTGTGAATATGGATGACACCGGTCATTTTCATTTTAGTTGAACCTGAATATAACTCAACTTGAATATACCGTTGACTGGGTCATGGTGCCGCTGAATCGAGTTTCTTTCCCAGTGCAACCACATTTGCCTTTGTGGGAAGGCCTTGATTCGGTCCATTGACATTGCCTCTGGTCGGTGCCTCCAACTAGGGAAGGTTACGTCGTGCTTACCCTGGCCCGGTAAGCAGGCATAATCTTGTGTGCCCGTTGTTGAGTTTATGGTACCGAGTCCCCGAGTGGGATTGTTTTGGCCACGACGGTGGTCGGTGTGTCTTTGGTAGACACGGGGCCACCCAGGACTAGCCCGTTGTGGGACTGGGTCAGAGTGGCTGGGACAGTGTCATGGCAATGGAAGGGTTTTGTCGGGACGTCGTTGGTCCACCCGAATGGGAGTGCGAGGCCATGGATTCCGTGGTGTGGGTACAGTGTGCTACCTCTGCAGAGTGTATAATCTATCGATAGCCGAGTCCACGGTCACGGACACCTCGTAGTAGGTCCCACCATGAGTCAATGTTTAATAAAATTACACACTAAGCTATGAACTTTGCATTGTTGATGCATGGCAGAAAGGCCATCGAGGCATTCGGGACCAGATGTTGGTCGTGGTTGTGATCGACGTAAGGATCACGAGTTATTCTCGTTAAAGACCACGTTGGTGGTTTGTTTGTGATCCGAGGATAATCACAGTTGGTAAGTTATCCCGAGGGACGTTCGAGCATGATCACAACATGTTGGACATATACTGTTGCATTATTAATAATTGTTTTAATATCATGGTATTGTTTGCCATTATGATTATGCCTGTTGTGAGCTTGCAAGTACATTCAATGTACTGACCTAGCGTGTCATGCAAGATTTCAGGAAAGTATCTAGAGGAGCGCTCTTCGAGTCTAGATTGTGTCCACATCGGTGTCCCTGTGATCTGGAGCTTCCGCTACGACGTTATTCCGCTACCACGTAGTTGTTCGGATCGAGGCCCCCTTTATGTTCACTAAATAATGTACATATTGTTCAGTCGCACTGGGTGTGCCGCTAGGCCTCGACAGCTGTTGTAATATAACTCGGTTCCGCTAGCATCAATAAAGTGGTTGTTTTCTATACCAAGATGTTGTGTGTTGCCAGAAGACATGGTCTCTGGGCTGGCGATGCATGGTAAACCAGTCGCTCTGAGCCGGGGTGCCACAATGAGTTGGCCAGGGAGCTGCATGTTGCCATGCAGGTGCCCGCCCAGCTGGTTGGGCTGCCCGGTGCATCTGACACGGTGGAAACTTGGTTGGCGAACTGGCGGTGGCCCCGCTAGCGTCCTTGGTGAGGGCCTTGCCGGGTGGCCCGGCAAGGGTCTTGCCATGGCGCACTGTCGTCCCCGGCAAGGACCTTGCCGGGGGTCTGGTGGCCTTCCTCAGCAAGGATCTTGCTGAGGATCGTCGTCTTCTAATCCTCAACTGATCTTGAGTGTTACTTTTCTTCACAAAGATCTGCATGCCACCATGGAGGTGCCTCCCGAGCCCTGGCCCAACGTGATGTTGGAGACCGTGGGCTCAAAGGTGGCTCACTCTGTTGGTGTGGGGTGAGCTGCCCCGGCAAAGGTCTTGCCGGGGGAACCCGCTTCGTCCCTCTGCTCTTTGTGGTCTTGGCCTTGGCGTTGCTCTGGCTGTCTTAGGCTTTGGTTTTACCTTGGTTCACCTCCCCTGCTCTGCTTGGTGTGGCCTTGGTAGCAGCTCCATTGTCCGTCTGCAGGTAAAGGGGTACAAAAGTGCGCCCCTCCTTTTGTACACCGACAGGAGCCCCGGGCCTGGGCCACACATAAGCGCGACACGTTGTTGGGCCAGGCCCAAAACGGTGAACGGGCAGGCGGGGCGGTTTTTACCGTGGTACAACTTTTCACGCGCGGCGCATCGTGGTGTGGAGGGGTGCGCGTGATGTGGGTGGCATGCGGCGGGCGGTTCCTGCACGCATGCGTCACATCACAGTAAATGGGCAGCTCACGCCTTCCCCGTGAAAGGAGGGAGGCGTGGAGGCTGCTTATTTATCAGCAAGGCCGGGTTGCGGTCTCCAAGGCGTCCACACCCCACGATCACGGGGTGGGGAGAGGTCGCTTCACCCATCCCCTCGATTCTGCATGTTTGCCACACGTCCTCCATGCGCTTGGGGTGGCAAGCGGTGGTGGCGGGAAACGGGTCGTCGCTGGTTGGGGCAGCGGGTCAGTCTCGATTCCCCGTGCCTCTGGTGGCTGGATTGGTCGAGCGGGGCGGCCGAGCCCCGACCCCGCCCCTTTATAAGGAGGGGGAAGGGGGAATGGCACCCCGCACTCTTCTGTCACCTATCTCCTCCTGCTTCCGCTTCTTCCTTTCACTCACCATGGAGAAAGGGAACCCTGGTCCTTCATCGGTGGCGGCAAGGGTCGCCGCTCGACAGCGCGTGCCTCCCCCTCCTGAGCCCGTGGTGGTGGAACCGGCCGCAAGGGGAAGGGGGAGGGGGCCAGGCCGGGGCAGAGGTCGTAGTGCTTGGGGAAGAGGAGGACGGGGCGACGCGCTGACTTCGCCCCCGCCAATGATGCCTTTTCCAACGGAAGGCCATGTTGGAGACCAGCCCCGCGAGTTCTTCATCAGGCTGGGCCGGCCTCCGTGTCGTCGTCTTTATCTTCCCGCCCTGTTTGCTCGGGAGATGGAGCGCGGCCCGCCCCAACCCCTCAGATTGCACATGAGGGGTTGTGGGTATGGGGGCACGCGAGTCGATGTCGACTTCCCGGCTCCTCGGGTCATGTACCTCCGTCGTGGATGGAAGACGTTCGCTCGCATCCACAGCCTGACGACGGGGATCGTCCTCTACTTCAAATTAATGGAGGATGGCCTGCTCTCCGTCAAGGTCTTCGGAGACTTCGGGACTCCCCTGAAGTGATGTGTGGAGAGCTCCTCCGACGGAGATTTCAACGATGGAAGCTCTTCCTCGAGCGAAAGTGACGAGGAGGACAGGGGGGCAGATGACGGGGACGAGTCCGACTAGGCGTCGGATGCCCCGCGCCTGGGCGGGTGCGGCAGCAACAGCATCTGCACCTGGCCGCTCCTCCGGCAGAGTTTTGCTGGGGGTGGGGCCAGCTCCTTGAACTTCTCGGGGCCGTCTCCTTGGGCGGCTAGCGTTGGGAGGTTGCGGAAGAGGAAGAGTGCGGGCGGCAAGGCCGTCAACTCGGAGTACGCGGGCACCGACGCCTTCATCGCCAGATTGCGGTCCTGCCGCCTCGTCTTCCAGCTCCTTTCCCGGGACCGTCATCACCGGCCCACCTGTGGGCGGCCACCGAGGTGTTCTCTTGGTGCTTTCTGCTGCTCGTAGCTCGCCTAGGCACCCCTTTTTCCCTTTCGCCTCCTTGACCTGCCTCCTAAGGAGAGGGACAAGAAAGGGATGATGGGCATCTTATCTCTTTTTTAATCTGTAAGCCTTCGGGCCTTGTTAAATTTAAAGCTTGTAATCCCCCTTGTTCATGTTTTTCATTACATGCGGATTTGTACACTGTGGGATGTTTTTAATGAAAAAGGGATGTTTGCCGGGTTTTTCGTTCGTGGGTAGACCCCGCGACAAGGAGCGAATCCTTGTTACAATTTAAGATAAACGTTTTCACCCGGCAACAGGCCTTGCCGTCCCCCCACTTCGCTCGACCATTCTCGCGCCCTTGGCGGAGGCGAGGATGAAGCGGGCTTAGGCTCCTCGTTCTACTTCCTTGCCATCGCGACTACAACCAAATCCGGGCCCAGGAGATAATCCTTGGGTATAGAAAAGGGGAGCATGGTGGCCTAGAAATAAAACGAGGTTTCACATATCCCAGTTCTGTTCCGAAATGCATGATAGAGGATGAAAGACTTATCTGGATCTGCAGCCCCCGGCAACTCTGGTTTGCCAGGGTCGGGACGTCGGTCCGTTTCCTTTCTTCCAAGTAGCTCAGCAGAAGTGCTCATGTGCCCTGCTAACCAAAGGAGGACAGAAAGGAAACATATAGACGCGCACTCGACCTCTAGGCTAGGGGTTAGTCGCCGCCAAGCACTATCAACCCTAACCAAGGAAGAGACTCGACCTAGCATGCATGCTATAACTTAGGGCGCCAGCGCTTCATTTATTTATGCTTAGGGTCTGCGCCTGGCTTTGTACGAAGGGTTACATGCCTTGCTGGCAAAGCTTGTACAAAAGGTGGCTTGCCGGGAGGCCGGGCAAGCTGCGCCTTATGGGTAAAACCTGCGAATATGCTCGATGTTCCAGGAGTTGCTCACTGGGACAGCATCTTCGGTCTCCAAGCGGACTGCGCCGGGCCTGGTGACTCTCCTCTTGCAGGCCCAAGCGCCTGAACGAGATGCTGAAGCATGAGAAATTGTTCACATTTGTCGGTTTCAGCATTGAAGGCGACAAAGAAAAGCTGAAGATGTCTGGTTTGGAGATCAACCCCAACAAGTACATCGACATTCAGTGCATTTCGAGAGTTCCGTACACCGGAAAAGAGTACGACTCCTTGACTGATGTTGCAGCCAGCGTCATCCACCCATTCTACAAAGGCATGAAGAAGAACATTGACACGTAGGAAGACCACAAACTGTGGGGGATCAGCCCGCTGCCAGACAACCTCATCGAGTACGCAGGAGTAGATGCGTATGCCACGTACAAGTCATGGAACATGATCAACATCATCACAAATGGTTGGGAAACTTCAAAAGCACGGGAGGCTGACCCCCACTACGACTGCCCCTTTTAGGGATGAAGATATATACATCAAAGCATGCCTTTGTTTTGCTTCCGCTTGTGCTTGCCTTTTATCTTGTTGTTTCAAAATCGTAGTTTGCTCTTGTTGGGTTGAACCAGTATGATTATGCCGTGCTTGTCATGGTTGAACAAGTTTACTTATGTCATCAAGTACATTGTTTTGCTTATCTCCTTATATAAGTTTGGTAGCTTCGTATTTTGTTAATCCATCATTTCAAATTCAAAGTAGCTTCTGAATGGAACTTTGTGGCTGCTCTTCAGTACTAGTTATGAAGAAACCAATCACACAACGATGTTCCATGTGTAGTTTTGATTCAGTATTGTATAGAAAACATAACGTTGAAAACAATCAGTACAATTTTAGTTGCCTAACAATGCTTCAAAAGTTGAAGGAGAAATTCTTAGTACTTCATGTACTGTTCTCATTCATATGTAGCTGCTAGAAAATTAACAAGTACTACAACAGAAAAATTTAAGAAGCATCAACCAAACTTATGTTGGTCACTTGCAGACTAAGAATGACAGTACTAGTACACTTGATCGGACAGTACATACTTACTACAATAAAAAGTACAAAGAAGCATCAGTTCGTAACCCCACAAAAAAATGTCAGACTAAGAACGTAAGTGCTACTATGAATGGACTATCAGTACAACTTAGTCTACACGCAAGTACCATAGTGCTGAAAATGATACCAGAAGACCCTTGAGAATAATCACCAAAAAGAACACAAAAAGAAGGCAAAAAACTCAAATAAAAAATAACACTTCCACAAAACTCACAAGAACTAGAACAAAAAGTATCAGTCCAAGTTACAGGTGGAGTCCACTACTAGATTTAAACCAAAAAAAAGTAAAAATTGACCGCCCAAGGACAGGCAGGCCCTGACACTGCTAGATACTTGAACTCGAGCCCACAGTGGAACCGTCGGTGAATCCCTAGTAATCCGCACAATGCAGGGCTAGCCGACCAGGGCCCATAGGTCATGGGAGAGAGAGCGCCATGTATAAGCTCTCAGGTAAGTTTTCAGAGGAGTTCGACCAGTAGGACTCGACCGCGCTTATAAAGAGGTCGAGGGCCTCCTCCCTTAGCGAGGTGTGGACTAAACCCAGAGCACACGCACATCCAGCAGTCCCCAAATCGCCCGCGCGGGCCATTTGGGCCGGAAAACGACCCAATAGCCTCCATCGCCTACAAACACCCCACCAATAAGGCCAGTTAAACAAAGCAGGCCCGGGGCAAAGAAATATAAAATACAAAAAAAATGTTCGAAAACTGAAAATATAGAAGTTCAAATACTAGTTCGCATGCAATAATTTTAAATACAAAAAACAAAAATAAAGATAATTTTAGCTCTGCACCACGGATGATAAAAAAGGAAAAATATGATACAAAAACAACGAAACTCTAAAAAGCAGAGAACTTAATAGCCTATCTGTTAAATGTACATAATTTAAAACACCGAATTAATTATTACTTTCAAGTTCAACTACTAAAATGCAAGAATTTCAAATAGATTTTGTTTGTCAATTCTGCTAAATTTTTATTTATATAAAATCTGACAAGTTCAACTACTAAAATGCAAGAAGTTCAAATAGATTTTGTTTGTCAGTTCTGCTAAATTTCTTATTTATATAAAATCTATCCACACCTCAATGAACGCTTTCGTCGTAAATAAAAAACTTCGTTCAAACATACATATGACATCAGTACTAAAAAAGCAGGAACAGTCAGGCCACTCACACCACTGTGACACCAAATTTCAAAACCGTACGCTGTATGAAAATACAATTCAGTTCATACAGCACTAAACCATAAGTGCACTAAAAAGAGAATACAAAAACCATAAAGGCCTAATTTAGGTTGGGACAGATGAAAATAAAAATAAATCCCAATTTTGAGCAACAACTCCCAGGGCACTGAAATATGTTCTGAGATTAACTAGTGTATACAACTTCAATGGAAAATCAAGACTTAACCTCCACACGGAAAAACATCACAAAGCATACGTCACTTAAACAGTGCAAAATACCATCATACCACCCCTGAGACGTGCAAGTGGGATAAGCAGTTGGTAAGTACAGCTTGATAAGACTACTCAGTGCGACAGTAAAACCCCTTGGCTTGGACGGTTGGTTCTTCCAGGCCACCACCCGCGCCACCCACTGGGCGGTTGCCACAAGGGACTGCAAATGGCGACCCCACGACCACTACACCCACGTCCCCGATGAACCGCCTCCCACACATCCCCGTCCACGCGCTGGAAATAACCCATTGTCTTCTATCTCTGCCTCATTCCAAAACCACCATTGCCGCTTCCATCTCCACTGCAGACAAACCAGAAACTTCTCTCTCCCATTTCCATAGTCGCCGGAGGAGGACGATGGCGGAGGAACCGTCCGCCAAGCGTCGGCATGGCAGGACGTCCGACAAGAGCAGCAACCTCGACCACGTTCTCGTCCCCGGCGAGAAGCGTGCATACACCAAAACCCACATAGTGGTTGAGCTCCACGGCAAGGAGACGCTGTAGATCGTCTGCACCAGTGAACCAGACAAGGCCGACGAGATGATGAGCAGGCTGAGGATGAAGGGCGGCGGCTTGTATCCTAGCTTCATCGGAGTTGATGTGGAGTACGCCAGCAAAGATGAACCTCCCCAGATGGCAGCAGTCCTAAAGTTGTGCGTGGAGGAACTCTGCTTGGTGTACCACATCGCAGCCGCCACAAAATGGTAACCCATACTACTGTTCATTTATCTGTTCTACTAGTACTACTCCCTAAAAATTTCATTAAACTTGTTTCCCAACTAGATGAACTACTATAGTTTGTGAAATGGATGCATGAGTACATGTTTCTCAAGTTACATGCATTTCTGAAATTGTGAAGTGGATGGTTTCACCAGATTAGCATCTGGCCCGATGTCTTTGGATTAGCATCTGAAAATTGTTTCACCAAATTAATTTCTGAACTTGATGTACTAGCATAGATTCTGATCTTGATGCACTAGTATAGTTTATAGAATTGATGTATTAAAAGATGTTTTTAAACTGGATGTACACAAGTAGTTTCTGAACCTGGTCTGATGTAATATTCAACAGCAAAAAATGAAGTAAGAACTTGGTGAAGCACTGGTATAGGTCTTTTTATTCAACAAAAATGAAACTAAACTTGAAGTAAGCATCACATAGATCATTTAATCTGGTTATAGGTTCTTGAACTTGGTGAACCATTTGGTAAAGCACTGAAGATACCAAAAAAGAAAAATGACATGGTGTAGTTGAATTTAATTTCAGAACTTTGTGTACTAGTTTATGAACTACATTCAACCATGACTTATACTATATAAGCATCTACCTCATGGATTATCACTTGTAAACCAAAAAACAAAAGAATTAAATCTTCAAAAAAGAACACTAATCTTCAATATGTGTCTCCCTCTTGCAGGCCTAAGCGCCTCAAAGAGTTCCTGCAGGAGGAGAAATTGTACACATTTGCCGGTTTCAGCATTGAAGGTGACAAGCGGATGCTGAACAAATCTGGTTTGGAGATCAACCCCAACAACTTCATCGACATGCAGCACAAGTGGAAAGTTCCAAACACCAGGAAATTGTACGACTCCTTGGCCGATGTTGCAGCCAGCGTCATCCAACCATTCTACAAAGGCATGAAGAAGAAGATCGACACGCAGGAAGACCACAAACTGTGGGGGATCAGCCCGCTGCCATACAAGCTCATAGGGTACGCAGGAATAGATGCATACGCCAAGTACAATTCATGGAAGATAATCGACAACATCACAACAGGTTGGGAAATTGCAAAAGAGCATGAGGATGACCCCTACTACCACTGCCTCTTCGCGGGATGAAGAGACATGAAAGTCTTCCTTTGTGTTGCTCACTCTTCTGCTTGTCCTTAATCTTGTTGTTTCAGATTTGTAGTTTTCTTTCATTAAGTTGAACCAGCTTCTTTATGTTATGTGTGTCAGGGTTTGCACAAGTTTGCCTATGTCTATCAAGTACATCGTTTGCTTATGTCGTTCGACAAGTTTGCTAGCTTCCTATTTTGTTTAGAAGTTGAAGTAGGTTGTGAATGAAACTTGATGGCTGCTATGCAGCACTAGTCATGGAGCAACAAATCACACCTGGATATTTTCACAAAAAAATAGTGGCAGACTAAGGACCACAGCAAATAGTAGCCTTGGACGCAGAGTACAGCTTAGTCATGTACGGTAGTACTATCACACTAAAAAATAGTTTTTAGTTTCAGAAGAACACTAAAAAGACTAAGTTTCAGCCGAGGACAACATTCAATACTAACAGCATCATGCTAATAGTAGTTAAAAATTACTAAGTACTGCAATAGGAAAAGGAAAGAACCATCAGTATGTATTTCCTAGTCACTAGCATGCTAGGATTGAAAGTACTGGTACACTTGAACACACAGCACATTCATTCTACAAAAATAAAAAGGAACGGGAAGCTTCAGTTCGCATTCCCTAAAACAGTGACACACTAAGAATAACAGTAGTAGCACAATTGAAATCTCAGTACAACTTAGTCCATACGGCAAGTACTATGATGATACCAAATATTGCCTTGAGAAGAACCACAGCCTAGAAAAAGAAGGCCAAAACTAAATAAAAAAGATATCAGTTTGACCAAGGAGAAAAATCACAAGAAAGACAACAGAAGCATCAGCCCGCATTGACCAGTGAGGTACTAGTTTCAAACAACACAAAAATAAAATGATCAAAGTACTAGCACAATTGAAATCTCAGTACAACTTAGTTTATTCGGTAAGTACTATGATGATACCAATTAATGCCTTGAGAAAGAAGGCCAAGACTCAACCAAAATAGATTACAGTTCAACCAAGGACAAAAATTCACAAAAACAAACAACAGAAGCATCAGTCCACATTGACTAGTGAAGTAATTATGAACTTAATAGGGCTATCTGTTAAATGTAGCTAATTTAAACCAGTTCTTTAACTTTTACTATGAATTTCAACTACTAAAATTCAAGAAGTTCAAACAAAAACTTGGCTCTCAAAGTTTGCTAAATTTCTTACAATTAAGTAAAATCTGGCTAGAGATCACGCAGCAACTTCGTCGTAAATAATTTCAATCCCAAGAAAAACTTCAGTTCTAATACATTATATGAAATCAGTTCTACATAACAAGGAAGCATCACTCCACTCACGCTAGATCCACAAGTGCTATCGTGACACCAAATTTTAAAAGCCTTACGCTGAATGAGATTACAATTCAGTACTAACAGAACTATACCATATGTTCGAGAAAAGAGGGTACAAAAACTATAAAGGTCCAACTTAGGTTGGGACAGATGAAAATAAAATAAATCTCACTTTTTCAGCAACAACTCGTAATGCACTTGAAAGAAGGTGTTTTCAGTTCAACTAGTGTATAAGACTTCAGTACAAAAAATAGAACTTAACCAAATGAATTCCCGATGAAACATACACAAGTGAAACAGCTATTCAACCACACTATCATCATGGAAAAAAAGGTCTGTTAAACATTGTGCCACACTTAAACACAACACAAAATATACCAGTAATTACATAGTACTTGACAAGACATCCAAACACTACAAACAAAGCCTACAATGCTTTCAAGAGATATATCACACAACTATCCCATTCACTACGCAAATGATGACCATTTCTTCTATGCACCAGGAGCCAAAGCCTGAACCTCCTTGGGAAGCTCCGTCACCAGAAGTTGTTTATTCCGGGTGAACACAACTCTATACAGATCCTCAGCATTCCAATCAACAATACGAGGCTGCAAAACAATAAAACAAATTATCAAAAATCGTGACGCATAAAAAAAACAATACACAATAAGCCAAACACAGAAAGTGAAAAGATCAACTAGAACCCACGTCATTATTTCGAATGTTCTCAACGATATTTTCACCATCATAGGATCCCGCATACTTCAGAGTATAATGGCCACATTCATTCGCCCCTTGCAGTGGAACCTTGACAAACGTTGGTTTCTTTGCAAAAACCACCCATTTGGGCTGCTTGCTCGCATTGTAGTGAGCATCACCATACACAGCCTTCATTACTTGGACCAATCTAGAGATCTGTAAAAAAAGAAAAGAAACCACACATTTTCACGTCTCAGAAAAGCGGAAACAAAGATGCAGAAAAATTAATCTAGTACAGATAATAAATGTCACTCACAATCTTCTCGCAGTCTTTATGGTAGGTGTTCTTTGAAGGACGATGGTTCTTCTTATAAGGTAAAGAGTCAAGGATGTCGACGCTACTTCGGTACCGATTCATGACATATAAGGAAAAGTGGTTCACTTTCCTATCCTTTGATAAAACCATAAGTTTGAATAGAGGCATCATGATCTAAAAACAAATGACCAAAAAAGAGATATTAAATATTCAAAATAAAAACCAACATGACAATAAACAAATAAAACCGAAAATCAGCTAGTAGATCTCACAAGGTCGGCACTGAGCAAGTCTTCCTTATCTTTAACATAGGTCTTGAAATCTCTCGCTGCACTCTCCACATTAAACTCTTTATCTTCATCACCGTAAAACATGCAGTCAATCACAACCTGCAAATAGCCAAAAAAGAAATAGACAGGGGAAAAAGGATCAACAAGCAAAGTATTATTAAAACTCGTAAAACAATAGGCAGTTTTGCTTAACAGAAACAAATGATCTGATTGATTGCCGTGATGAAATATGGACTCAACAATACCCTTTTCCCATACGCAAAATCAGCATTTCTCTTAGGATATTGCTTCCAATCATCAATGAGGAAGTCCATTACATCACCCTCCATCATTCGCCCAGGTGAAAAAACTTCCCAGATGTGTTTCCCAGTGAAGCTAGTTACGCTATCATCAGGCTGAGGAATCATTGAGAATGTATTCCTCAGCAGACACACAAGAACAAAAAGCGGAAGCAAGATAAGGCATTCATAGCAGTTCAAGTTGTATAAAAAGGAACAGTTCAGGTCTTATTTATCTAGCAGTTAGAAACAACAGAAGAAAAGAAGAGGAAACATAATGAGAGATACTCACTCGGCATACTTCTCACGTCCTTCATCACTAAGCAACATATTATACAACTTGCGAGCCTTATCCAGATGAGGGAAATTATGAGGGTGAAGCTGCTACACAGGGGAGCAAAAACTTTATAGGAGCTCTGGGCGCACGCTTCGTGCTTACAATATTGCCAGAATCCAAAGCAGGATCCTTCCTAGTAGCACCAGCTCTATGGGCCACTATTCCAGCAAGGGGAGATACACCCTTGGCAGCAGCGCTCCTGGTGACTCTTCCGATGCCAGCAATCTTGTCAAAAGCATCATCATCACTGTCTATCAATTCCATAATGGGATTCTTGGGTGTAGAGGGGCTCTCTGCACAAGCAGCCATAGAACCTTTCAGAGCTCCCAACCGCCCCTTCATAACACCATATCTTGTCTTTTCGGGAGAACGACCCTGGCTAAAATCTATAGCTACACGCTCGAGCTCCGAGAACTGGCTGCCAAAGATCCTGTAGTCATGCTCACCAAGATCCAGCCACTCACCTGCAAAAATAAATAAAAAGGAGCGCATCAAGGGTAAGTTCAAATACATAATTCATGACAGTTCTAGTCAAGAAGTACAAGCTGCAATAAATTAAAAAAGGTCATGCATACCTACATGGTTTGATGCCAAACAAACCCCAGAATTCAACATCAAACACATCGCTAGTTGCGCAGGTATACAGAAAAATCTTTCTAATGTCAAGAATGTCTATGTGGCTGTAATCCAACATTTCAATCACACCATCCTCCCGGCAATGATAGGTCTTGCAGTTTTGTACCATAAAGAAGCCACAATCATGCCTGTCAATAAAAGAAAAAACAAAAGGGTACATCACAAATTCAAAATACATGAACACCATCCTCCCAGTAACAAAAACAACTAATAAAAAACATTATAAATGGATACTCATGTGTTTTTCTGCTGCGGCACCCGCACAAACTCGCAAGAGAAACCATCAATATGCGCCGGCGAGAACGGTTTGGCCCTCGCTCATACTTGGACTCCTCCAAAGCTTCTTTATGTTATCTGTCATAGTCCTTCAGAATCTAATCGCATCACTCCGGGTTTCATCGCGGAGTGAATCAAGACACTAAAGCAGCGGAACCTCAAATTCGTAACAATCAAGCACCAATGCCCAGATTCTTCACTAGGCTTCATGGCAGTCACAAATGACGGTGGATCAAAAGTAGGGAAAAGAAGCTGACAAATAAATCACAGAGGAAAAATGAATTTAACAAATCATAATGAAACAAAAAATTCTACCTCCAAACAATAAAATAAAAGAGGTAAATTGAAATTCAGAAGTACAAACAAATCAGATAATCATAAGTTCTAATTGAGTAAGCAACCCACTACAAAAAATAAATGCTACTCAAGTTTATATCCATTGCCCAAACTTGCAACAAACATATCAATTCAATTTCCTTGTGACAATAAGTGCGGCTTTAAAAAAGAAGCACACTTCATTCATAAGTACAAGGGTAAAAAGCAGGCTACTCAAGTTCATTCCCACCTCCCAAACTTGCAAGAAAACATGACAGTTATAGTTCATGAGTACAAAAAGTTCAAGTTCACCTACTTGGTCAAAACCATCAGCCCCTGATCTCGTGAACCACTGTACAAAATTGGCATCAATATGTCCATCACGGATCTTGGTCTGTTGTACAAAAAGAACAATAACAGTTAGAAAATTGCTAAAATAACTTATCATCCTATCTACAAAGCAAAATACTGATCGTCGCCCATCTGGGAACTATCAACTTGTCAGTGTCTTGGTACTTCTGACGTAGAGAATATAAAACAACATCGGCACTGTCTGAGTTGAGCATGCCAGTGGGGACCAACGCTTTAGCAATAGTACCAACATTGGCATCACATTCTCTATTTTGAAACATCGGCTTGTCACTAGGAAAACACAAAAGATGACATGAATTAAAACTACTGCAATAACAACAATAGTCATATGAGAGAAAGAAAAAGAGACGAACATGATATGGGCAAAATCCCAAACTAACCATTTCTCACAGTTCGTACGCAACCTCATAACAGCGAAGAAAAAAAAATCAACCTTAACAACATTAGCACCGTCTGCTTGCAGAAAAGGAAGAAAAATAATAATTTCAAGCAATACAAGTGAACATGTCCAAACTGCCATAAATGACAAGTACGCCTCATTTACAAGTCCTTACCTGCACTATTAGACTTTGACGATGGCAGTTCCTGTGATGACACCAATATGCCTCCAGTTTCCGGGTTTGACGATGGAAGATCTTGTGAGGACAGCAATATGGTTGCGCTTTCAGGGTCTGAAGAAAGAAAATCCACAGGACGGCAGGAGCGCCTCTGCGTCGAGGGGCGTAAGAAATCGATGCAAAGTAAATCATCATCCTCAGATGGCACCTCCTCCACGCTAGAGGCATCTTGCAATGCATCACCGTAATCAAGCCCTCCAGACGGGAAATTTTCCGGCGGCAAATCTTCACAATCAGAAAGATTTTCACTCCCATCAATACCAACACTAGACGATTTGGCATCAAGTATGCTGGCAACACCAACATCCTCATCAGCAACTTTGGTACCAACATCGTGCCCACTACTCAATGGAACATCACAAGCATCGTCTCCACCACTAACGGCAGCCTCACGCTCAACATCAATCATCTGAAAAAATAAAAATTCAGAAAAAGTGAATACTATGAGCGAAACTAACAATCAAAAAAAGCTAGCAAGAGGTGCACAGAAAAACAAACCTTAGCAGCATTCACAGCAACATAATCGATCTTGCTACTACTAACATTCAAAGGAACATCACCAATGGTCGAACAAGGCTAAATAGCCAACAACAGGACCCTGATTCATAGTAATCAAGCAAAAAACAATGCTATTATTAGCAACAATAAACACAAGGAATTAAACCACACTAACAAAAAGGTAGGTATCACCTGCAAACTCTTAACGGTGTGGGATAGAAAATTGAACATGTAAGGCACATTGGTGCCCATGAAAATTCAAGAATATATATAAACACAATAAAAATAAAAATAACCTTGCACTTATTAGTACGTGGATCATTAACTCCACAGTCAACAACAACCTCAACATTATGACTGGTCTCCTGCATGAAAGAAAAATTAATAAACAGATGAACATGAGAAAGTTCAACTACAATACTGACAGCAGAACAACATAGTAAAAAATGCAAAATATCAAGGACTAACTCACATCAACAACAGGGGGCTCCAGGTTAACATCATTCATATGGTGATCAGAAACATTAGCCTCAGTACCATCACCAGCCCTGCTGTCGGTGGCAGCAGCCTCATCCTGCTCAGTCTACCTGATAACAACATTTCACTCTCTTCATATGGCTTGCAGCGAGAGTCTTGCATACTTTTCTAACGCTTCATGTTGTTCAACAGACGAACCGAGCTCTGAACTAGATGATCAGCACCATCACGCATATCACCAATTAGAATTCTATCCATCTCAATATAGCTCGCTGCTTCCTCAGCATTAAATTGATGACCTTTAGGAAGGATACCATTGATACAGCTCAGACGCTCAACTGTAGTTGGGACCTTTTGCAACTCAGAACACACATTACTAAAAATATTCTCAGCGTGATCCAACGCAGAAATAGCTACATCATACCAAAACCCTGTCTCTATGAAGTACTAGCCTTACTAGGGCCAAGGGGAAGATAACCAGCACCCTCAACACCATGGCATCTCTCAACTCATCGTGCAGACATGAAATCTTGGGAACCTGAGACGATGGCATCTCCAGGATAGGACGTTTATACACTCGGAAAAAGACAACCTCCTCTTGAGTTTTCCACTACAAACAAGGGGGAAAAGAGTTAATTAATCAATGCAACACACAGGGAAAAATAAACATTATATTAACAGATTTAAATCAACATCACTAACGATCTTTAACTGTCAGTGCCAATTTGCTAGTATTTATCAACAGGCCAGTTGAGCAAAGAGATTTAATTCAACCACACATGACACAACAGTACTAAAAATCGTACCTAAACCTCACAAAGCTTAAGAAATGACAAAATCTAAACAGGAAACTCTGCAGTACACATGTTCACTCGAGCAAAAATAGCTATACCTAAATAAAAAAGGTCTGCAAGACACGACAGAAATAAAACTCACCAGAAGCTTCCCAAACACCCAAGTCTTTGGATCTGCGTTGCCTTTTTTATCAAATCTGCATCAGCCAGATCGTAAAGCTTGACAGGATCCATGAAACATATGCAGGGGACTCGCATGTCAGGCTCCGGTGTCTTGCCACGGATAAGGCAGTCAAGGTACATTAGTACAGGCCCTATAGCACAGCCTGTGATTGCCTTCCCAAGGGTAACACCATCTTGGTACCGACAACAAAGCCCTTCTAAGATCATCAACCATCAGCTGGCAATAATCCATATTAGCCATGTCCTCAATGACGAGATGCTCAAACATTGCTGCCTCTCTGGAAACACGCGGGGCGGCACCAGGCAACACAACCTTCATAAACACAATAATGGAGAACACTTTGAGAGCAAGGTCATCTTTGCTAGGATCCTTGACAAGCACCTTGAGCCTATCCCTCAAATCCTTTGTCTTGATATCTTTGTTCCTGCTAATGTCAAGCTCCGATCTTAACTTCATCAGAGCATCGTCATATCCATCCTCTGACGGCCTTGGGGCAGAACGACCACCACGAGGGAACCCAAATAGTTGTTGTATACCATCGCTAGTGATGGGAAGCTTCTCATTAGCCTCACCCATGTCAAGAGTCATCGTATCGGGATCTATCCTCAAGTACAAAGCCCCCATCAGAGGGTGGCAAACGTTAGACTTCACCTTCCACTTGAAGATAGAACCAAAACCAGCTGCATGAACCTTAGCCACATGAAGACTCTCAAGCAATTTAGCACAAGCATCAATCTCTCCCAACGAACATCGCACGGTTATGTTCCATCGCTATATGTCACCTTCATCCAAAGCAACTTTTTCGGCATTGCCTCTCACCGGCTTGACCGGACCCATAACGCTAGCAGGCTGTAAATGAAAATAAAGAAGGCACAATTTAATTAAATGAATATAGAAAAAAACAAGCATATGAAGGCAAGTAGAAAAAAGAAAATATTGCACAAGTTCAACTCTTAAAACAACATTAGTACCACCCTCAACTAATGCAAATAATGACTAGCCCTCACCTGGCCAGCATACCAGCCCAGACACAATTAAATCATTGCAAGTACAACTAGTAAGTAACATATAGTACAAACACGTACCACTGCATATTCATCTTCAGAATCAACTTCGATTTTATCTTCTTCAGATACGGCATCTTCAGCTTTGACATGAGCACGGTTCTTCACACCTTTGTTCACCTTCGCAGGAGCAGCTTTATGCTTCTTACTTTCCTTCAACAAAGAGCGCTCTAGAAGAGGAGACGAAGAAGGCTTCTTATTTGTCAAAACTCGTGGACTCCGACAAACAGGAGAGCCACCAAGTGTGCTTGGACCAATCTTCATAGCAACACTATCTCCATCAGCTTTGCTATTACCAGGTTGGGAACCAGCTTTCACATGTGGGCTACACCTCTGTGTGCCATCAGGATTTGGATCTGACATCTTCCTCTTCAAAACAACTTTCTTCTCCTTAACTGCATCACGAGTAAACACTTGCGTCAAACGAGTCTGCATCAGGTTTGTCTTCACAGGCATGTCAGCTCCATGAGGTCCAGCCTCAACAGTTGAAAAGGCCGCGTCACCACCTTCACCACCTACACCTTTAGGAGCTTGAGCAACATCCGCATCGCTTCGTTCCACGCAAGCAGCCTTTTGACGCCATTCCAACTCTTTTCTCCTCTGAAAATCACACTTCTTCTTTCTTATCCTTTCATCCTCAAGCTGTAACTGCATAGGAACATCCACAACCTGAGTAATGTGCTCAAGCCATCAACACTCTGATCGAAAGTAATGCATAACCGCAAGCTCCCATCGCCATCATCAAAGTTAAGAGAGTACATTCCATCATTAATATCTTTGAAAACATCACCAATGTCCTCAAGAAGCAAAGATGGCTGTCATTAACTGCATAAACCAATAACATAAGCACACACATATAAAACTAAAACACAATTAACATTCAAGAGACAAGATAAATAAGCCGCATAGCATCAGACACAAACAAAAGGAACAAATGATGTAACTAAACATATTTATGTATTCAAGGCTGTTAAAAAAAGAGCAAATATAAGGGAAACACCAACAACACTCGCAAGTTCTTCTAGAGGATTTGGTATTTCAAAAATAACATTCACAAGATCTTGAAAGTGTTCTGTTTGTCAGAATCTGGAGGCACTGGCACTCCAACATCTGCAACAACATCATAATCAGCAAAAAGGTAAAAAAAGAAAAGTACATGAACAAGCAATCAGTTCAACTATATGAACACTACAAGTGCACCCAATAAAACAATATCACCCCTCCACTGGCACGCCAAACTTCAAAATGACAACTCTTTCAACATCATACTAGTTCTTCTCAGACTGCTACAAACTATTCAAATGCTAGGACAATAGTTCAAACAACACATGGTGATCAGTACTGCAACCTCTCTGCAGTTCACAGCAACCTAAAAACTAGACACACCACACATTCCAGGGCAAAAATTAACAACAATCAAAATCCAAACAACTTGTAAAGTCCATACGACAACACCTATACAACTAAAAACCTATTAAACACCAGATCCAATAAAACATTATCCGAATTACAGGAAAAATTACCTGCATTCAACTTGTCTTGACTCGATGATGTACCCATTGAGATCTACAGACCTAAAATCATTTAACCAGGTCTACAAGACACATGAACAAAAATAAGGGCTCTTACCTATTTCAGAAATGAAGCATGTCGTACAAAGCAAAGCTCTTACCAGCAAACACAACATCTACCACCGAATCCAGTATCACTGATGCAAACCGCTCGTTCAATAGCAAAGGAACCCTAGCGAATCCAGCCTGAGATAGCACGAGAGCAATAACTTAGAAATACAGGGAAAATCTGTACATAAGGGGATGCAAGGGCAGTCGATGGCAGAGCAAAAGGAGCAAACAGAGCACCCAGACCTCCACCCCTGGAGTTCAACCCGCCGGCCGACGCTCCCGCGGTGAAACAGGAGAAGCAACTTCTATGTGAAGAGGAGAGGAGGGGGACGAAGAAGGAATCGATTTGTGGAGGAGAGGGGAGCGTGATACGTCTCCAACGTATCTATAATTTTTTATTGTTCCATGCTATTATATTACCCCTTTTGGATGTTTATGGGCTTTATTTTACACATTTATAACATTTTTGGGACTAACCTACTAACCGGAGGCCCAACCCATATTGTTGGGTTTTTTTTTGCCTATTTCAGTATTTTGAAGAAAAGGAATATCAAATGGAGTCCAAACGGAATGAAACCTTCGGGAGCGTGATTTTTGGAACGAACGTGATCCAGAGGACTTGGAGTGCAAGTCAAGAAGCAGCCCAGGCACCCACGAGATAGGAGGGCGCCCCTATAGGGCGCGCCGCCCTCGTGGCCCCTCGAGCGCCACCGACGCATTTCTTCCTCCTATATATACTACGCACTCGGAAACATCCAAAGGCGAAACACAATTTCCACCACCGTAACCTTCTCAGATCCGCGAGATCCCATCTTGGAGCCTTTCACGGCACTCTGCCAGAGGAGGAATCGACCACGGAGGGCTTCTACATCAACACCATAGCCCTCCGATGAGTTGTGAGTAGTTTACCACAGACTCCACGGGTCCATAGTTATTAGCTAGATGGCTTTTCTCTCTTTTGGATCTCAATACAATGTTCTCCCTCTCTTGTGGAGATCTATTCGATGTAAACTCTTTTTGCGGTGTGTTTGTCGAGATCCGATGAATTGTGGGTTTATGATCAAGTTTATCTATGAATAATATTTGAATCTTCTCTGAATTCGTTTATGTATGACTGAGTTATCTTTGCAAGTCTCTTCGAATTATCAGTTTGGTTCGGCCTACTAGATTGATATTTCTTGCCATGGGAGAAGTGCTTAGCTTTGAGTTCAATCTTATGTGTCCTTACCCAAAGGATGTAAAGGGTTGCAAGGCACGTATTGTATTGTTGCCATCGAGGATAACAATATGGGGTTTATATCATATTGCTTGAGTTTATCCCTCTACATCATGTCATCTTGCTTAATGCGTTACTCTGTTCTTATGAACTTAATACTCTAGATGCAAAAGTGTGAGTCGGTCGATGTGTGGAGTAATAGTAGTAGATGCAGGCAGGAGTCGGTCTACTTGTTATGGACGTGATGCCTATATACATGATCATGCCTAGATAATCTAATAATTATTAGCTTTTCTATCAATTGTTCAATAATAATTTGTTCACCCACTGTAATACCGATGCTATCTTGAGAGAAGCCACTAGTGAAACCTATGGCCCCCGGGTCTATCTCTTATCATATTTGCTTCCAATATCTTTTATTTGCATCTTTACTTTTTGCATCTATATTATAAAATACCAAAAATATATTTATCTTATCCTACTATCTTTATTAGACCTCACTTTCGCAAGTGGCCGTGAAGGGTTTGACAACCCCTTTATTGCGTTCGTTGCGAGTTCTTAGTTTGTTTGTGTAGGTGTGTGGGACTTTTGAGGAGCCTCCTACTGGATTGATACCTTGGTTCTCAAAAACTGAGGGAAATACTTACGCTACTATTGCTGCATCACCCTCTCCTCTTCGAGGAAAACCAACGCAAGCTCAAGACGTAGCAAGAAGAATTTTTGGCGCCGTTGCCGGGGAGGTCTTCGCTCAAGTCAAGACATACCAAGTACCCATCGCAAACCCATCTCCCTCGCATTTACATTATTTGCCATTTTCCTCTCCCCCACTTCACCCTTGCCGTTTTATCCACCCTCTCTTTTCCGTTTGCCTTTTTCTCGTTTGTTTGCTTGCTCGTGTGTTAGTTCGCTTGCTTGTCGTTATGGCTAGTCTTATATCTTCTCCGTTGTCTCCGGAGAATGAAGTTCTAAATTTTAAACAAAGGGAGGGAGAAAATCTAAAAGACGCTTGGTATAGAATTTGCAATGCTCAAAATAGATCTACCAAGAAGCAATCTACCTCAGTTATTCTCCGCAATTTTTATGTAGGTGCTAATCCTTGGTATAGATATATCCTCGATACCATTACCGGAGGGAATTTCTTGGGTAGCCATACTTTTGATTCTTATAATGCTATGATAGATTTATTTGTCTCACCACCTCTTTTGGTTAATGGAACTATGTTAACTGGAGCATGTAATGCAAAGACTTGAAATTATTGAAAAAAAATGTTGCTACCGTTGAGTTAATTGAAAATCTAGATAAAAAGATCCACAATCAAATTACCCAATATGGATCTAAGGTAGGAGTAACTTTGAAAAATATTAAGGAGAAGGAACCCATAGTTAATGAGAAAATAAATCAAGATTCCTCTAGAATTGATAAACTTGAGGGTATCATTACCAACTTAGGAACCGCTTTTTGTCGGGGCAGGCTGATCTGGCCCACGAACACCTATGGGGCCGGCGGACCGAGCCCCTTTCGGTTCGGCAGGGAGCAGAGGTCGCACGAAGAGCAGATCGAGGCGAAGCACGCGAGAGGTTTTACCCAGCTTCGGAGCTCTCCAGAGAGATAACACTCCTACTGCTGCATGTCTAGGTGTATTGCGTTCTTGCTCAGGAGCACTCGAATGCTACAAAGATGCAGACGAAAGCTAACGAGACCGAGCCTGGAGGGAACTGATCGACGATTAACCCCTCTACGCTGCGCATGGGCCTCCTTTTATATGCTCAAAGGGCTCCGGCGGTGGCAACGTAGACGGGGTACAAATGTAAAACTAGTGGTTGGTACACCTACTTGAACAAAGGTATGTTGTAATATACCTAACTCGACGGCAGGGGACAAAGGCATTAAATGCCCATCTTGTCGCACTAACAGTGCAAACAGGGACCGTCAGGGGCGCCACCGTCCGCCACGATGGCAAACTTGTCAGCGCCGTTTTCCACCTCGCACCGCTGGCTGCACAGCCTCTCGCCACGCGCGCCTGGAAAGGCCCCAGGGCGACACGTTAATGTATGCAGGTACCGAGAGGTGATGCAGCCATGACAGCGCCTCGCCGCGCGGTTGTTATCTTGTCGCGCCGGAAGCTTGTCGCTCATCGGGCCTTCCCAAAGAAGCTCCTCTTGCCGGGCCTTGTCTTGTAAGTGCACAGGGTGGCCTTCCGGCAAGCTCCTCTTGCCGGGCCTTGTTTCCTATGTGCCTTGGGTGGCCTTCCCAACAAGCTCCTCTTGCCGGGGCCTTGTCTCCTTGGCTTGAATACTTTGTTCTTGAATGGCTCCAAAGGAACCACGGAGGACCTTGGCGGTCACCCGGTAAGCCTTGCCGCGGAGGGCTGCAACTGCCCGTGCACAAGTTCGGGATACTAGGGTACCCCTACTCTAGTACACCGACAGGAGCACGCATCGAACGTGGCGTCGTGTGAGAGATCGTGGGCGAGGTCGTGGGGGTTTCTTTATTCGGGAAATCGGAACGTCCGCCCCCTCCCCCTTTATAAGCAGGGGAAGCAGGGGCACGTCGCCTACCTTGGACAGCTTGCTGTCCCATCGAAAAACCACCGCTGCTCCCCTTCTTCTCAAGGCTGAAAAGAGAGCAGCGCTCACTTCATCGCCGCCAAAGACACTCAACGCCGTCGATCTCCTCCACCGCCTCCGCCATGGGCCCGAAGCCGACAAGGGAAGACTGTGAAGTCGGCCGAGGCGCTGCGTTTGGCGCGGAAGGAGCGGTTGACGTTTCCCTCACCGCCGCCGAGGAGCCGAGGGAGAACTACTACCTCTTTCGTCGACGGAGACGCGCATCCGCGCACGGAAGGTATTCCCCGCCTGCTGCAGAACTGGCCCCGACGGGTATCCCTTCTTCGCCTTCTTCTTCATCGGGCTCGCCCGCCTTCTCTGAAGTTCTTTTGCGACATTATGAACACCTACGGGTTCCGCCTCCTTGATTTCACCCCCAACGCCGCTTCGACCATGGCGGTTTTCGCACATCTCTGCGAAAACTTTGTCGGAGTCCACCCAAATGTAGCTCTTTTTCCGTCACCTCTTTTGCCCCGAGCCGAGAGAGGAGAGCCCCTTGCCGGAGGAATTGCTTGGGTCTCCAGGGTCGGCAAGAAAGAGGCCTATCTGGAGGGAGAGCTCCGTAGCAAATGGGAGGAGTGGAGGGCAGATTGGTGCTGGATCGTTGAGGAGAACCCACAGCCTTTTACCGCCCAAATACCAAACCCCAAAGAGTACGCTGCAATGATTGGAGCAATCTGCCCCGGAGGATGCTAGGTTGAAGATCGCGATCACCCAAATCCTCCGCCTCAGACTTGCCGGACTCACCGTAGGCAATCGCTGGCGCGGACTTCCTTCGCCACGCCGCTTCTTTGCAGGAGAGAAGGAGACCTGCCTGGAATTTCAGAACGCCGCAGACATCATGAGGCTTCGCCCAGGCCTCAACTTCAACTTCACTGTCTTGGAGCTTGACGCAATGCTCTTAGAGCTGTTCAAGCATGATCCTGATCATTCGAAGATGTTTAGGTTGCCGAGGGGTGTCGTTCTGCTGTGCAACAACTCGTCGCTTGACCGCATCCGTGCAATGATGCCGTTGTGCGACTCCCACGGAATTGTCCCCACTTGGCAAGAGCCGTCCGACAACGTCGTGCGGCAGTTCTTCAACAATCTGGTGGAGATGCCGGTCCGCCCCAATGAGCAGAGGGGCCTCACCCGCGACACCACCGATGATGAGATGCAGTGCATCGCCACCAGGCTAGAAGAGGCGGCAGCAGCCGCCGCCGCGGGCGAGTTTGGCTTTACTGTGGAGGAGGCAGAGGTAGCCGAGGCGACAAGCCTTGTCGAGCGAAAGGAGTTCGTCGATGAGGAAGAGCTTGCCGAGCCTGAAGCCGAGTCGGGCGAGCCCGCCGAGGGCGCATCCTCTCCACCTCCAAGCAGCTTGCCGCGAGCGGAGCCACCGGCTCCACCAAGAAGGCGTCTTCGCAGGCCGGGACGCAGCTGGGCGGCAGACGGGCCAGCCAGCGCTGCTGGACGCGCTCCACCGCTGCAAGCATCATGTTGCTGGAGCACCTCACACCCGGCTTCAAGGCGGGCCTCGCAGCCACCGGTCCCGCCTCCCGCCAAGCGCCCAAGGGAGCCCACTCCGCCTCGTCGGCATCTGAGGCGGGCTAGTCGACCTCTCCGCCAGCCCGACGAGGAAGAGGAAGAGTAAGATTCCTTGTTGTACTTGTAATTCTTTGATTTGTTGCCTTGTCTTGTATCGATCTGCTTTACTCGAATCCATTCCTTTTCGTGACGCCGCCCGAGAGGATGTCGAAGAGGGCCAAGACCCCGGTGATTGTCGTCGAGGACGAACCTACTGCGACGGCAGGAGGCGCGTCCGAGACAACCTTGCCGGATGAGGCAACCCTCCTTCAAAGCAGCCCCCAGCGTAAGTATATGGTCTACTTCTTGCTGTTCGGCGTGTATGGGTGCTTTTCCCTTTGCTGATATCTGACTGTTGACTTGTGTAGGAGCAGAGCAGCCTCCTTCTGCTTCGACTACGCCGCCAAAGGTGGATTTCCCGGCAAGAGGGCCGTCTCCGGTAAGGGAGCCGTCTCCGGTAGGGGAGCCGTCTCCGGTAAGGGAGCCTTCCCCGGCAAGGGGCAGCTCTCCGGCAAGCGACGGCACCAGCGATCCCTTGGCGGCGGAGACCATGACCGCAGCCCCCAGCGCAGGTAATCTTCTTGCCTGAGTACTTCCCTTGTGTTTTTCTTCTTCTAATTTTATCTTTGAATATTTGCTTGACTTTCTTCATCCGTCCGCCACAGAGCCGATGGAGACCGAGGTCGCCGGCGAGGAAGACGTCTTGTGCCACACCGACGAAGCCGCCGTGGAAGAAGAAGTCAAGCGCCGACGAGCCTGCCGCTGCCGCCGCAGAAGCCGGGCGAGGGTCTGGCGATCGATCGACGACCGAGGTCAGCGGAGCGCCAGCGCTACACCGATCACGATCCCTCCGCCATTGCCGCAGCTGGCTTGACCAAGAGCCCCAGCCCGGGCGCTTACTTGAAGGCGGCGACGGCGTCTTCATCAAGCTCCCATGGGAGCCGAGTTCCAGGCGCCGGCGAAGGAGAAACCTTCGATGAAGAGCTGCTCGCCTCCGCTGGCCGACGCTTAGTTGACGCGCTAGCAGCAGCCGGGCGAGCTTCGAGGAGGAGCAAATTCCGCGAAGCTCATTGTCGCTCTACCGCGCCCGACAAGCCAAACTGGCGTCCCGGGAGGCGCTTGTCGCGAAGGCGGGAGCAGATATTGAGAAGCACACGGAGGAGCTCCGGGGCCGCAACCAGGAAGCTCTCTGATCTTTGGCGGAGGAGCGGGAGCAACTCGCCGAGGAGCGCACGGCCTTCATCCTCGAGAAGGCTGCAGCTGAGGAGGAACAATGACTTGCCGCCGAGAAGCCGCTCAAGGAGGAAAGCGAAATGGCGCAACGGAAGGTCAACTGGACAGCCACGAGGAGGATCTCGCCATGCGCAAGGGAACACTTGGCGGGGCCTCAAGGAGGCAAAGATGCTGCCATGCTGCCGAGGCCGCCAAGAAGGAGCTGGAGACGGCGGTGGCGCAGCTTGGAGGCCAGCCTCAAGAAGAGCGGCGAGGAGCTTGCCGCACTCAAGCACGAGCGCGAGAAGGACGCCTACACTCTTGGCGAGCTGCAGGGCCGTCTCGCCGAAAGGAGCAAGGAGCTCAGCGCCGACAGGGACTCCAATCCAGACCTGGAGTTCAAGCTGACTACTTAGACTAAGAAGCTGGACGGCCCCAATAAGCGGGAGGCGGCCTTAAAGGAGAACATCAAGGCCAACGAGGAGCTGCTGGCGAATGTTGTCGCCACCGAGGCGCCTTGAGGGAGAGTGTGGAGCACTGGATCAAGGTCTCGTGGATATCGCTGCCGCCATCCACAGCGAGCTGATGGAGCTGGGGATGGTGGATCTTGGATACTCCTCCGACGAGCACCTCCAACCCAGCGCCAAGCTTAGCTTATTCTTCAAGGGCGTGGTGACGGGCCTCCAGCGACTCCGGGAAGAAGTCCCAAAACAACTGGCCGAGGAGTCGCGCCAGATCTGCGCAGGAGCCCTCCAAAAGGTGCTGATGAAGGTGGCCTTCCGCAACCCAGGCCTCAACTTCACCAACGTCCTCAAGTCCCTGCTGCCGGATGCCGATGTGGAGGCGCTCAAGACCCTTGTCGCACCCATCGTGGACAGGGTGAGCGGAATTAAGAGGGTTGAGGGTGGTCGCGTAGATTAGGCCGCCTGTTTTCTCTTGCTCTTGCCGCTGCTAGTCATGTCATAGGAACAATCCATTAGAGCTGCGGCAAGCTATCTTGTGATATAACTTTATTTTGGATATCAATTGCTATGCTATTTCCTTTACTTGATTCCTTCCTTTGTATGTTTTTGCCCACGCTTTTAGGGGACTTGTCGGGCGCTGGCACCCGAGCCATGGCGCCGAAAGTGCAGACGTCGGCCGCTTTGGCCGGAGCCGTTTCCGACAAGCAACCTTGTCGCAACTAGTCGCGGCTCACTTAAGTTGTTGAGCGGACTCGAAACAAAGTAAGGGCGCAACTAGCTACGAGTTGGTTCCTCTGCGCACAGGTTTTCCATACAAAGTTCGGTCGTTCAAGGAAAATAACTTCAAAATTTTAAAATTGATTGCTCAAACTTTGGCAACTTAGCTTTTATGTCGTTTGCTTCCCGGTAAGGTTAAACTTCCTTGAGCGATGCTTGGTCCACACCATGATCTTCTCCTTCCCGGCAAACTTGTGTGCGGGGGAACCTTCCTTTCCTTGAGAAAGAGAAAGCAGAGAACATAAAGATATGGAGCCTTGTGGCTCGTTATCACTTACCAGGGGGAGGTGCTGCACAAAGTGTCAGATAATGCATGCAAAATAGAAGTAAACAGCATGAAATCGACAAGGTGTGTGAAGCACGCTAGCTTTACTGATGCACGGGGTCTGCGCCCGGCTTTGTACAAAGGATTACATGCATCGGCGGCAAGACTTGTACAAAAGGTGGTTGCCGGAACAGGTTCCGGCAACCGCGCCCTACGGGTAAAACTTACGAAGATGCTCAATATTCCAGGAGTTGCTCACCGGAATGCCATCTTCGGTCTCAAAAGCGGACAGCGCCAGCCTAGTGACTCGTTTCACCCGATAAGGGCCTTCCCACTTTGGCGTCAACTTGTTGGAATTCTTGGCGGACTGAACGCGCCAAGAACAAGGTCGCCTTCCTCGAGACTTCTCGGCATTGACTTTGCGGCTATGGTAGCGGCGCAAAGCTCTGCTGGTATCGAGCAGCTCAGACAGCAACTCAAGACGATCTTCCTCAAGGAGCAGCGTCATCTTGTCGCAGCTGCCTTGCTCAAGCTCATCATAAGCGAGCACTCAAGGCGATCCGTATACGAGTTCCGTGGGGAGAACTGCCTCTGCTCCATAGACTAGAGCGAAAGGTGTCCGGCGCTGGCTCGATTTGGCGTCGTTCGATCGACCAAAGAACCACCGCAGCTCCTCAATCCAGTTTCTTCCGCACTTGTGCAGCCTGTCGAAAGTTCTGGTCTTGAGCCCGCAGCACTTCAGCATTTTCCTCTCCGCTGACCGCTGCTTCTCGGATGAGCAATGCGAAGCGAAGCACCTTGGCGCCAAGATCTTGGACGTCTTGCATGAAGGTGCGGCTTTAGAACTGTGGTGCCGTTGTCGGTGATGATCCTGTTAGGGATTCCAAACGGCAAACAATCGACCAAGAACTTGACTGATGACCGGCTGTCACCTTCCTCATCGCTTCCACTTCCGGCCACTTTGTGAACTTGTCGATTGCAACGCATAAGTACTCAAAGCCCCGACAGCCTCGGGAAAGGGGCCGAGGATGTCGAGCCCCTGCATCAAAAATGGCCAGGATAAAGGGATCGTCTGGAGAGCTTGAGCTGGCTGGTGTGTCTCGCTTGGAATGGAACCGCACGCTTCACACTTGGTTACTTGTGCGCTTGCATCCTGGAGGGCTGTTGGCCAAAAGAAACCTTGCTTTAACGCTTTTAGCAAGTGCTCTGGCGCCAATGTGGTGACCACATATGCCTCCATGTATCTCTCGCCAACAGCTTTTGTCCGTCTTCCCGATGAATACACTTCAATTTCACACCGTTGAGTCTTCTTCATGCGGTGTCTTTGTAGACAATCTGGTTTATACTTGACTGTCGGGCTACTCTTTCCGCTTCTTCTTGCTCTTCGGGAAGTTCTCCTGTCTGAAGGAAATGGACAATCTGCTGCGCCCATGCTGGAGCTTGCGGCTCGACAACAAGGACTAAAGGCACATCTGCTGTTGTGGGAACATCAGCTTCCACGGCAAGAACCTGCGGCTCAGCCGGAGCTTGACGTTCCCCGGCAAGCTTGCCGGAGCAAAACTTGTCGGGAGCGTCTGCTTCAACGAAACAAACCCTGGGGCTTGTCGGAGCAGACTGCCCCTCAGCTCTGTTGGTGTCGATCGTGTAGCACTTGGCGCTGATCGCGATGAGCTCGTGGATCCGATGATGCAGTGGAGTCGTTGTCGAGGTGGATCCGGCGAGTCGGCGATCTTGGCCTCCGGGCGGAGAGTGCATGGTGGTTGCACCCCACCGTCTGCCGCCACCGGCTCGCCGCTGGCGTTCTGCCGCAGCGGCCGACGCACTCGGTTGCCGAGGAGCGTTGCCGTTAAGCGGCCGATGAGACTCAGATGGTGGCCCTCCACCGTCGACCTTGTCGGCTGTTGGAGGGTAATCGAGAGCGCTGAGCTCTCGCCAGAGCTTCTGCTGGAAGTAGTGGGTGGCGATGGCGAACGGCGCGAGGAGCGGATATGCTCGGACTTCTATCTATGTTAGAAGGAAGTATCCCGTCCGAGCGATCGTGTTTCGCCGCGCCAGCGTGTTGGCGCATGCTGGTCTTGAACGTCCGAGATCCTCCACCGATCTCGGTCCAACGAGCGTATGGCATTGTGAATGCCATGACGCTGTCGGTCCCGCGCCTCCTGAGACGGGCGCGGTACATGTACGGACGCCGAGGTCTGCGCGGCCTTGTCCTTGGACTTGGTAGCACCGTGAGCTCCCCCGTCGCCGTCCATTCTCCCGTCGGCGTCCACCCCACCACCTGTTTGCTCCGGTGGTGGTGGGTTCGACGCGGACGGGGCCTCTGCCGCCGAGGCCTTCTTCTTCGGTGGCATATTGACGAAGATGATGAAGATCTAGCTCGCGTGGACGCCGGATCAGGTTCACACAACCTCGACGCCCCCTACCTGGCGCGCCAAAGATGTCGGGGCAGGCTGATCTAGCCCACGAACACCTATGGGGCGGCGGACCGAGCCCCTTTCGGTTCAAGGGAGCGGAGGCCGCACGAAGAGCAGATCGAGGCGAAGCACGCGAGAGGTTTTACCCAGCTTCGGAGCTCTCCGGAGAGATAACACTCCTACTGCTGCATGTCTAGGTGTATTGCATTCTTGCTCAGGAGCACTCGAATGCTACAGTATAGACGAGCAGCTAACGAGACTGAGCCTGGAGGGAACTGATCGACTGACCAACCCCCTCTACGTTGCGCATGGGCCTCCTTTTATATGCTCAAAGGGGCTCCGACAGGTGGCAACGTAGACGGGGGTACAAATGTAAAACTAGTGGTTGGTACACCTACTTGAACAGTGTACAGTGTAATATACCTAACTCTGACGGTAGGGGACAAAGGCATTAAATGCCCATCTTGTTGCCCTAACAATGCAAACAGGGACCGTCAGGGGCGCCACCGTCCGCCACGATGGCAAACTTGTCAGCACCGTTTGCCACCTCGCACCGCCTGCACTGACCTCTCGCCACGCTACTGGAAAGGCCCTGTGGCTACACGTTAATGGATGCGCTGGAGCGTAGGGTACAGAGAGGTGGTCTGCTGCGACAAGCGCCTCGCCATGGTTGTTATCTTGTCGCGCCGAAGCTTGTCGCCATCACGGGCCTTCCGGCAAGCTCCTCTTGCCGGGCCTTGTCTTGTAAGTGCTTGGGGTGGCCTTCCAAGCAAGCTCCTCTTGCCGGGCCTTGTTTCCTATGTGCCTTGGGTGGCCTTCCCGACAAGCTCCTCTTGCCGGGGCTTGTCTCCTTGGCTTGAATACTTTGTTCTTGAATGGCTCCAAAGGAACCACGGAGGACCTTGGCGGTCACCCGGTAAGCCTTGCCGCGGAGGGCTGCAACTGCCCGTGCACAAGTTCGGGATACTAGGGTACCCCTACTCTAGTACACCGACACTTCTCTTCCGTAAAAAATACTCCAAGTCCACCTACTAAAATTGCTAAGCTCATGTATGTTCCTAAGAATAAGGGTGAATCCTCTAGTAAGGAAACCGCGGATCTTAAATCTATAAGTATTCATCCCAATCTTTTTTCTATCATTAAGGAACCATTTGCTACGAATGAATTTTTCGATCTTTTGCCTAAAAATTTGATAATTACTAAAAATAAGGAATTTCTAAGGAAGGTAGATGCCTCGTTGAAGAATTGCCTACCAAGGATGGCAATACCTAGATCTATCTTTGCTTTTATGCCTAGCTAGGGGCGTTAAACGATTGCGCTTGTTGGGAGGCAACCCGATTTTATTTTTTATTTTTTTGTTTTTGTTTCTGTTTAGGAATAAATAATCCATCTACCTTCTGTTTATATGTGGTTTTATGCTTTAATTGGTGTTTGTGCCAAGTTAAACCTATAGGATTTTCTTGGATGATAGTTATTTGATCTTGCTGTTATTTCCAAAAACTTTCTGTTCACTAAAACAATTATTAAACATCACCAGAACGTGATAAAATAGTGATTCCAATTGCTTCTGATCAATACACAAATTGCCTAGGTCTTCCTAGTTTTGTAGGATTTTTAGAGTTCCAGAAGTTTGCGTTAGTTACAGATTTCTACAGACTGTTCTGTTTTTGACAGATTCTGTTTTCCGTGTGTTGTTTGCTTATTTCAATGCATCTATGGCTAGTAAAATAGTTTATAAACCATAGAGAAGTTGGAATACAGTAGGTTTAACACCAAAATAAATAAAGAATGAGTTAATTACAGTACCTTATGTGGTGGTTTTGTTTTCTTTCACTAACGGAGCTTATAAGATTTCCTGTTGAGTTTTGTGTTGTGAAGTTTTCAAGTTTTGGGTAAAGTTTTTATGGACTATGGAATAAAAGGTGGCAAGAGCCTAAGCTTGGGGATGCCCAAGGCACCCCAAGATATTCAAGGATAGCCAAAATCCTAATCTTGGGGATGCCCCGGGAAGGCATCCCCTCTTTCGTCTTCGTTCATTGGTAACTTTACTTGGAGCTATATTTTTATTCGCCACATGATATGTGTTTTGCTTGGAGCGTCGTGTATTATATTAGTATTTTCTTTTTAGTTTACCACAATCATCCTTGTTGTACACACCTTTTTGGATAAGCCTATTTGATTAGAATTTTCTAGAATACTCTATGTGCTTCACTTATATTTTTTGAGCTTAATAGTTTTTGCTCTAGTGCTTCACTTATATCTTTTAGAGCATGGTTGTGTCTTAATTTTTAAGAAATTATTAGTCTCTCATGCTTCACTTATATTATTTTGAGATCCTTTTAGAACAGCATGGTATTTTCTATGGTTACAAATTTGGTCCTAGAATGATGAGCATCCAAGTTGGGTATAATAAAAACTATCATAGAAAGTGAATTGGATGCTATGATCAATTTGATGCTTGATAATTGTTTTGAGATATGGAGGTAGTGATATTAAAGTCATGCTAGTTGGGTGATTATGGACTTAAAGAATGCTTGTGTTGAAGTTTGTGATTCCGGTAGCATGCACGTATGGTGAACCGCTTTGTGATGAAGTTGGAGCACAATTTTATTTATTGATTGTCTTCCTTATGAGTGGCGGTCGTGGACGAGCGATGGTCTTTTCCTGCCAATCTATCCCCCTAGGAGCATGCGTGTAGTGCTTTGGTTTTTGATGACTTCTAAATTTTTGCAACAAGTACATGAGTTCTTTTTGACTAATGTTGAGTCCATGGATTATACGCACCCTTTCACCTTTCCATCATTGCTAGACTCTCTTGTGCCGCGCAACTTTTGCCGATACCATACACCCACCATTTACCTTCCTCAAAACAGCCACCATACCTACCTATTATGGCCTTTCCATAGCCATTCCGAGATATATTACCATGCAACTTTCCACCGTTCCGTTCATATGACACGCATTACTTTTGTCATATTGCTTTTTGCATGATCATGTAGTTGACATTGTATTTGTGGCTAGGCCACCTTCATAATTTTCATACATGTCGCTCTTGATTCATTGCATATCCCGGTACACCGCCGGAGGCATTCATATAGAGTCATACCTTGTTCTAGCTTTGAGTTGTAATTCTTGAGTTGTAAGAAAAATAAAAGTGTGATGATCATAATTTTTAGAGCATTGTCCCAAGTGAGGAAAGGATGATAGAGACTACGATTCCCCCATAAGTCGGGATGAGACTCCGGACGAAAAATAAAAAAAAGAAAAGAAAAGATGCCATAAAAAAGAAGAAAAGGCCCAAAAAAATGAGAGAAAAAGAGAGAAGGGACAATGCTACTATCTCTTTTTGCACACTTGTGCTTCAAAATAGCACCATGATCTTCATGATACAGAGTCTCATATGTTGTCACTTTCATATACTAGTGGGAATTTTTCATTATAGAACTTGGCTTGTATATTCCAATGATGGGCTTCCTCAAAGTGCCCTAGGTCTTCGTGAGCAAGCGAGTTGGATGCACACCCACTTAGTTTCTTTTGTTGAGCTTTCATATATTTATAGCTCTAGTGCATCCGTTGCATGGCAATCCCTACTCACTCACATTGATATCTATTAATGGGCATCTCCATAGCCCGTTGATACACCTAGTTGATGTGAGACTATCTTCTCCTTTTTGTCTTCTCCACAACCATCATTCTATTCCACATATAGTGCTATGTCCATGGCTCACGCTCATGTATTGCGTGAAAGTTGAAAGAGTTTGAGATTATTAAAGTATGAAACAATTTTTTGTCTTGTTATCGGGGTTGTGCATGATTAAATACTTTGTGTGATGAAGATAGAGCAATAGCAAGACTATATGATTTTGTAGGGATAACTTTCTTTGGCCATGTTATTTTGAGAAGACATGATTACTTTGATTAGTATGCTTGAAGTATTACTATTTATTATGTCAATATGAACTTTTATTTTGTATCATTTGGATCTGAAAATTCATGCCACAATAAAGAAAATTACATTACAAATTATGCTAGGTAGCATTCCACATCAAAAATTTCTTTTTTTATCATTTACCTACTCGAGGACGAGCTGGAATTAAGCCTGGGGATGCTTGATACGTCTCCAATGTATCTATAATTTTTTATTGTTCCATGCTATTATATTACCCTTTTTGGATGTTTATGGGCTTTATTTTACACATTTATATCATTTTTGGGACAACCTACTAACCTGAGGCCCAGCCCATATCGCTGTTTTTTTGCCTATTTCAGTATTTCGAAGAAAAGGAATATCAAACGGAGTCCAAACGGAATGAAACCTTCGGGAGCATGATTTTTGGAACGAACGTGATCGAGAGAACTTGTAGTGCAAGTCAATAAGCAACCAAGGCTCCCATGAGATAGGAGGGTGTGCCCCCCCCCATAGGGCGTGCCCCCTGTCTCGTGGGCCCCTCAGGCGGCCACGGACGTACTTCTTCCTCCTATATATACCTACGTACCCCGAAAACATCCAGGGGGCAGACTAAACACAATTTCCACCACCGTAACCTTACAGATCCATGAGATCCCATCTTGGAGCCTTCGCCGGCACTCACTTGGGAGGAATCGACCACTGAGGGCTTCTACATCAACACCATAGCCCCTCCGATGAGTTGTGAGTATTTTACCACAGACCTACGGGTCCATAGTTATTAGCTAGATGGCTTCTTCTCTCTTTTTGGATCTCAATACAATGTTCCCCCCCTCTCTTGTGGAGATCTATTCGATGTAAACTCTTTTTGCGGTGTGTTTGTCGAGATCCGATGAATTGTGGGTTTATGATCAAGTTTATCTATGAATAATATTTGAATCTTCTCTGAATTCGTTTATGTATGATTGAGTTATCTTTGCAAGTCTCTTCGAATTACCAGTTTGGTTTGGCCTACTAGATTGATCTTTCTTGCCATGGGAAAAGTGCTTAGCTTTGGATTCAATCTCGCGGTGTCCTTACCCATTGACAGAAAGGGTTGCAAGGCACGTATTGTATTGTTGCCATCGAGGATAACAAGATGGGGTTTATATCATATTTCTTGAGTTTATCCCTCTACATCATGTCATCTTGCTTAATGTGTTACTCTGTTCTTATGAACTTAATACTCTAGTTGCAGCCAGGAGTCGGTCGATGTGTGGAGTAATAGTAGTAGATGCAGGCAGGAGTCGGTCTACTTGTTAATGACGTGATGCCTATATACATGATCATGCCTAGATAATCTCATAATTATTCGCTTTTCTATCAATTGCTCGACAGTAATTTGTTCACCCACCGTAATACCTATGATATCTTGAGAGAAGCCACTAGTGAAACCTATGCCCCCCGGGTCTATCTCTTATCATATTTGCTTCCAATTTACTTTTATTTGCATCTTTACTTTTTGTATCTATATTATAAAATACCAAAAATATATTTATCTTATCCTACTATCTTTATTAAATCTCACTTTCGCAAGTGGCCGTGAAGGGATTGACAAGCCCTTTATTGCATTGGTTGCGAGTTCTCAGTTTGTTTGTGTAGGTGCGTGGGACTTTTGAGGAGCTTCCTAATGGATTGATACCTTGGTTCTCAAAAACTGAGGGAAATACTTATGCTACTATTGCTGCATCACCCTCTCCTCCTCGAGGAAAACCAACGCAAGCTCAAGACATAGCAGAGCGGAACGGGGGAGAGCGGAGGTTAAAGGTGAGTGGGAGAAAACCGAGGGCTAAAGCCCACAATCGTGGCAAAGCCCACTATCTCTGGGCAGTTACTAAAGATAATAGCAAAATTAAATACAATAAAAATGAATATAGAGGGAGAAAACAAACGGCTAAAGTACAAATAATAACTCACAACAGTACAATAAAAAATATCAAAAAAGTACAAATGTAATAATAGTTCATAACGGTGCTGGTTTTGTTGGCGTTCTGGGAACGGGGGTCCCCCGACTTGCCTGCCTGCGGCCCACAGCATGGCCAAGCAGCAGGTCGTACGACCCATCTTCGTTAACAAGGCACCCAAGACCCTCGCGAGGGTGCAAGCCTCGCGAGGCGGACGACGCAAGACCTCCTCTAGAGTGGCCTAGCCAGGCAGGCTCACGAGGAGCGGAGATATCAAGGCAAGGCAAACCTCACGAGGCTCTCGTGACGTGAGCCATGACGAAGGGTGCCAAAGCGAGGCGCCGGTCTTGGCGATCTTATTTCCTCTTTGGTGCTAAGGAGGCCAACGTAGGCGAAGAGTACTGAGGCATCATGCAAAGGTTGTCATATTGGTGCAACGAGACCAAGACCAATAGGATGGCAAAGCGGAGGTCATCGTGGAGCCCAAGACGGCGTCACCCCAGGGCTTTTCGCAGGCGAAGAAAACTTTTGTCAGGATAGCTCGTACGAGCTGTCCCCCTCTAAATTTGCCCGCCCTTGTTGGCTCCCTTCCCGATCAATATTTGGGAAGAGGACCAGGGCCTCTATAAATAGGACTAGCCACCACAGTAGGAGGCAACTGATCCCGAAATGGTTCAGATCATCCTCAACTACACAAGCACAAGAACACATCAACCTCAGGAGGCTGTTCTTCCCTTGTACTGTTCATCATCAGCCCAAGAGGCAATCCACCACCACCACATTGGAGTAGGGTATTACACCACAACGGTGGCCCGAACCAGTATAAACCCCGTGTCTTTCTGTGTCGCAAGTTCGTCGAGTTCATCCGCGAGATCTTAGCGAACTAGAGCGTAGATCAGTAGGAGGGAGAGACTTCGTGCGCACCCCAGTGTTCGAACCTTAAGGGTTTGCCGGAACCCCACATCCAACATTTGGCGCGCCAGGTAGGGGTGCGCTGTAGTTTCCCTTCCATCAGTTCGTTGCTCCATCGCTCCATCGTTTCCATGGCGGACGCTCGCCGTGCTCGAGCTGAGCGTCGGGCTGCCCTCTCCGCCCGCATCGCTCAGATGGCTCCCGTAGGCGGGCCACCTCGCCGTTCTCCGTCTCCCGCCGCCAACGCTGCTACCGGCCCGGCGGGGAATGAGCAGCAGGCGTCCTCGCTGCATCCTTCGGTGCGTCAAGACGGCCGCACCGCTACTCCATCACTTACCCCTGTCGGTTCTTTGTCTCACGTGCACCGTGCTCCCATGGAGGCGAACGAGCTCCTGCGTTACCACCCCGTCGACGACCTATATGAGGAGTGGCTCGACCGCGTCGCCGAGCTCGTCCGCGCCGCAGGGGGCTCTCCGGTGCCATCCCACTCTCTGCCTCGCCCTCAACTAGCCGCGGGCGACGGGGCTCATGGCATGCCTCCACTACCTCAACCCCAAGACGGTGCCTTGGCACCAAGGCGTGCGCCTCCGCAGCGTGATCCACCGCGCCCGGCGCCCGCGCGTGAAGAAAGAAGCTGCCAAGAAATCCCGCGGCCGCGAGAAGCTGCACCGGCGCTCCCCCCGCCACCTCATCAAGACCGCGTGCCGCCTGCAGTGACGCAGCGCGGACCTCGCCAAGACCAAGCTCCAACTCAGAAGCGGGCCTCGGCGACCACGGCCGGCTGCCGCGCCTTCACCTCCGAACTGCGTAGCGTCGCCTATCCAGGCAAGTTCAAGCCAGATCTGCCTCCTCGCTACGACGGCACCGCCGACCCTGCGGAGTTCCTGCAGATCTATGATCTTAGCATCGAAGCGGCCAACGGCGACGAAAAAGTCATGGCGAACTGGTTTCCCATGGCTCTCAAGGATGGGGCCGCTCACGGCTCCCGAACCTGCAGACGGCTCGATCTCGTCACGGGGACGAGATGCGCGACCGCTTCGTCGCCAACTTCCAGGGCACTCGCGACCGCCCACCGGCCGCGAGTGATCTACGCCGCATCAAGCAACAACCAGGAGAGACCCTCCAGAAGTACATTCAGCGCTTCAACAACACCCGCCTCAAGATCCCCAAGGTCACAGACGAAGCCGCCATCTCCGCGTTCTCGGACGGTGTCCACAACGTCAAGATGAAGGAAGAGCTCGCTATCCACAAGGAGCTTTGCACATCTCAGGAGCTGTTCAACATGGCGACCACGTGCGCAAGAACTGAGGAGGGGCGCCTCTCTCTCCTTGAGCTGCTAGCTGCAGGAGCGGAGGAGAAGAAGGCCAAGGCCAAGGACGTGAAGCGCAAAGAGGCAGTAGTGCTCGTAGCGGAGCCCGACACCAAGCGAGGCAGAGATCAGCCCGAGTCATCCAAGAAGGCCGACCGTTCTGCGCCTTCCACAACTTGAACACCCACAACACCAGCGACTGTCAAGAGCTCAGAGCCATACGGGAAGGATGCTACGGTCGACGCCCCGAGCGCAAGGACCAGGGCTACGGCCGCGGAGGAGGACGCGGAGGCGGACGCTGGGAAGACCATGGCCCGCGCCAAGAGTGGCGTGACCGGCCTTGTGTGGACCGCTGGCAGGACCAACCTCGCGAGGCTGCCTAGAGGGACCCGCCTCGTGAGGATCGCCCCCAGGGCAACGCCGGTCCTCCCCCGCTGCCGCCACCAAGAAGGAACGACGACCACCACCAGGACGAGGGGGCTAGGGGCTTCCAGGAGCCGCGTGCGATCGCTTGCATCTTGGGCGGTGCCCAGGCCCCAGCCTCTCAGTGCATCTTCAAACAGTTCGCTTGCAAGGTGAACGCGGTGCTCCCCAAGCTCGAGGCCACGCGCCCGCTCAGGTGGTCCCAATGTGCTATCACCTTCAACTCGGCAGACCAGATCAAGTGCGCAGCCACCGCTGGCGCCCTCCATATGTTGTGCTCCCCAGTCATCAGCAATGTGCAAGTCACCAAGACTCTCATCGACGGCGGCGCAGGGCTCAACGTCCTATCCGTCGACACGTTCGACAACCTCCAAGTGCCATATGAGCAGCTCCAACCAACCAAGCCTTTCTCAGGGGTGACCGACGGTTCCACCACACCGATAGGGTAGGTCCACCTGCCTGTCACCTTCGGGGAGCACAAGAACTATCGCACCAAGCTCATCGACTTTGACGTCACGCACATCCGCCTGCCGTACAATGCCATCCTCGGGTATCCAGCCCTGGCCAAGTTCATGGCAGTCATTCATCACGGCTACAACGTTCTCAAGATGCCAGGAAGCGGAGGAATCATCACGGTCCCGTGTGAAGTGAGGGATGCGGTGTGCTCCCTTGAGCGCGCCTTTCAAGCCGCAGCAATCGACAACCCCGACAGCAGAAGTGAAGGCCCTCCGGAGACCATCCCCAAGAAGAAGCTACCGCGCCGCACAGGACCCCAAGAAGATGGCATCGCGGAAGGAGCCTCGTCAGGATCAGCGCCCGCTCCAGGGGCGCCTCCCTCCACCGCATAGAAAGCGTGCCCGGCGCCCTCCTCAGGCAGGGCTCCGAGGCTCTCTTCTAGAGAGCCTCAGACCATGCCAACCTCACGAGGAAGGCGCTTGGGCACCACTTGGAAGCGTGCCTCACGGCACACTTTCCTCGGGGAAACCACAGGCAAGGGTGCCCACCACCCGGGGTTCATCACCAAGACCACCCAGAACTGCAAGAAGCAGAGCCATCTTGCGCCACAGCCGCTCACAAGGCGCAGCTCCCCATCCAGGCGAGGATGCCGGGCTGCATGTCTGCGTCGATGTCCCAGGGCTCAACAGGGCCGCATCTCAAGAGTGCTTCAGGCCATCGCGCGTGGGCCGCTGCAAGGGCCCACCACACAGCTACGTTCGCATGCCCTTCGGCTTGCCAAGCGTGGCATCGGCCTATCAGCGCAACGTGCGGCAAGTCCTGGCGGCTCAGGACCAGGTTCCACGCCGTCCTGGAGGAGATGGAGACGGTCTTCGGGGAACCTGTTGAACCCCCAGAGCCTCCCGAGGCTCAGGGTCCCAGTGGCTCATGAGGAGCCATTCCTTCAACGCGCGGCTTCGGCTGCACCAAGTCTACTTCATCTACAGAACCAGGTGACATCTTCCAAGTACGTTTAAGCTGGGAGCGCCCCTCGGGCCGCATTATTCCTAGGCCACATGGGTCTGTCCTTGTGGCATGTATCCCTTTTGTTTAAGTCTTTAGCTTACCTTGCTGGGGGCGCCCCTCGGGCTGCATCATCCCTAAGCCGCTCGGGCCAGAACCGGTGGCGTGTATCTTCCTGCATTTATCCAAGTTGATCTACTCTTCATGCTTAACCTGCCAACGGCTATTGCCTGCTCGGTCATCGCCTCCCCCAAGGCCTTCACACAGGCACGGCGCCGGTGCATGGGTCCGTCCCTGCCACGACCGACAAATCTGAGTGGTCGAGCTCTGGCTCGCGGCACGCGTCGCGCACGTCACCTCACCAGGCCCTCAGTGCCTTCACCTCACCCAGAGCAACCAGCGGCAGGCTAACAGCTGTAACGGCAAACCATGTTTCTTCTTGTGCCTGCCCACAGGGATCCCGGGGGAAGGATAGCAGGCGGCACCGCGAATCCCTTTTTCTCTCGTGCAATTCTCTTGCGCGTTAAAAGGGGGGCTCCTGAGCATCGCGACTCAGGAGCTCTTACTGGCTCTCCAGCCCTCACCCCCTGGCCTTGACCACGGCATCACGACCTGGCATACCAGCGGCGCTGAGCTCGCTCGATGGCCGGGACCTGAGGACGTAGAGCACTAAGGAGAGCGTGAGGGGAGGGGAACTCGTATGGGCCGACCTGGCTATGCCGCACGAGTTGGCGCACAGCCCTAGCGCGACATCAGGAATCGCCGCGAAGTCAGCAAGATAAATTTCGCCCTAGGATCGGCTAAATATCTGAGCCTGATGGTCACTCACGCCATGCCACAACCCCATTGCGGCCAAGTCATTTTCCTTTCTTGCCTTACCATGGCTGCTTGAGCGCTAAGGGGGACCTCCTGAGCATCGCGCCTCAGGGGCTCTTACTAGACCTCGGGCCGCACACCTCTTGGCCTTGACCACGGCACGCGACACAGCATACCAGCCACGGTTGTAGCCTGCACAGGGACCGGGACTGTCGGCGTGAGCAACAAGCCATCGTGAGGAAAGAAAGGGGACCAAGCCTTAACGGGACATGCACTCACCAAGTTTTCATAACAAGGAAGATAAGCACCAAGGACATTACAGACCCTTACATGCCTTTCAGGGGTGATTCATGATCCTTCGCAGGAAACAAAAGCTGATACTAAGGGGAATCCTATCTACACCCTTCTGTGGCAAACGCCATCATCAACAGTGGGCCACGGGAGGCCGGCGCCAACCCCATCTAGATCAGCGGCGGCGACGGCCGGACGCCGCAGCCCTGCTCCGAGCGCGGCGAGAGCTCGGGGGCACGTAGCTGTCGTCGCTCGTCTCTGGAGTCTCGTAAAGCTCAGGAGAGTTGCCGGACTCCCAAGAGCTGCTGCTGCTGGAGTAGCCGCGATCGGAGTGCATGATGGTCTGGCGCTCCTCTCTAGGGCAGCACTCCAGGCGGCGGCCCTCAGCGTCGAAGACCTTGAAGAAGAGCGCGAAGGCGCCGTCGAACTCGAAGTGGGTCGCGAGGTCTCCCCTCACATGGCAGACCCACGCAATCTCACCCCAGCCGCGAGTTATGAAGATCTTGCCGGTGGGGACCGCTCTGGACACCGGAGCGCTGCAGTCGACATGCTGCAGCCAGAGCTCGAGAGGCCCCCTCAGCGGCATCACGTCGGAGAAGAAGCGCGGGAAGCAGATCCAGGAGCTTGAAGGCATCGGCACCCACAACACCGACTCGCGCGAGGAGTCCGCGGCATGGACCCCAGGGGCAACGGCACGCGTCGCCGTGGTGCGGCGACCCCGGACACGGCTTGGGCGGCGCTGCTCGTCGCTCCGACCTCCCGAGCCCTCGGCTCGGGCGTACAAGCGTAGCGGGTACCCCGGAGGAGGCCGCTCGCACCAAGGCATCGTCACCACCTGCATCGCCGCTTTATCACGGCGATGGACCGACCTCTTCCTCGGTGGAAGTGGCCCCGGACCGTCACAGGGAGCTTTTCCTTTCTCTTCGGCGGAAAACCTTCTGATGGCGCCATTGTCGTCAGCAGTAGAGCAAGGAGGAAGAAGCAAGCAAGCGAGGAAGAGATGGGCAACGGGGGCTCCGCCCCCCTCCCCATTTATAGCAAGAGAAGGCCAACCGGCGTCTCCCACGATTGCAGGTAATTATGGTTCTCCTTGCATGTCGCAGAGACTTGTCAAGTCGTGCAATTGCCGAGGCAGCGTGGGGAAGCGGAGATGCCCACGTCCAATCAACCGCCACGCGTCGACCGAGGCCGTAGGCTTTTGGAGCCCGCGGTGCTCCAAACTTGACCATTGGCTTCACTGCGAAGCCAAGCCCGAGCGCACTTTGGGCCCGAGGGCTACTGTCGGTGTTCTGGAAATGGGGGTCCCCAGACTTGCTCATGCCCACAAAGATGGCTAAGCAAAGATGCCGTGACGCCCATCTTCGTCAACAAGGCACCCAAGACCCTCGCGAGGCGGACGATGCAAGACCTCCTCTAGAGTGGCCTAGCTAGGCAGGCTCACGAGGAGCGGAGATATCAAGGCAAGGCAAACCTCACGAGGCTCTCGTGACGTGAGCCATGACGATTGGTGCCAGGCGGGTGCCAGGCGGGCGCCGGTGCGTGCAGTGTCTTTATTTCCTCTTTGGTGCTAAGGAGGCCGGCGTAGGTGAAGAGTATCGAGGCATCAGGCAAAGGTTGCCATATTGGTGCAACAAGACCAAGACCAGGAGGACGGCAAGGAGGAGGTCATCGTGGAGCCCAAGACGGCGTCACCGCAGGGATTTTCGTAGGCGAAGACCGCTTTTGTCAGCAATAGCTCGTACTAGCTGTCCCCCTTTAAATTTGCCCGCCGTTGTTGGCTCCCTTCCCGCTCGATATTTGGGAAGAGGACCAGGGCCTCTATAAATAGGACTAGCCACCACAGTAGGAGGCAACTGATCCCGAACTGGTTCAGATCATCCTCAACTACACAAGCACAAGAACACCTCAACCTCAGGAGGTTGTTCTTCCCTTGTACTGTTCATCATCAGCCCAAGAGGCAATCCACCACCACCACACTGGAGTAGGGTATTACACCACAACGATGGCCCGAACCAAAGATAAACCCGTGTCTTTACGTATCGCAAGTTAAATCGAGTTCATCCGCGAGATCTTAGCGAACTAGAGTGTAGATCGGTAGGAGGGAGAGAATTCGTGCTCACCCCAGTGTTCGAACCTTAAGGGTTTGCCGGAACCCCACATCCGACAAGTTTTTCCCTAAAAAAAGATAAGATAATGGGGGCAAGTCATGTTACGGACTCGCCTCCGCATGCAACGCCACGGCACGCCGCGTCGTCGCCTGCTACGGCTCGTTCCTGTGTCGGCCTCGTCGGGATAGGGGAGGGGGGGGGGGTCCCATCCCCCCCGGCTCGGCCTCGCGCTAACGCGGAATGCGCTCGTTTGACAAGCGTAGTGCGGATATTCTGTCCCCCCCCCCACACGCACCCACACACCCTAAGACAGATAATGGGGGCAAGTCCATACAGGGAAGATGTGTCAGTAAAACTATGCCCCTCGGTGCGGTGCTGGTTTTTCCCCTAAACCCTAAAGATAAGATAATGGGGGCAAGTCCATACAAGGAAGATGTGGTAGTACAACTATGCCCCTCAGTGCGGTGCCGGTTTTTCCTCTAAACCCTAAAGATAAGATAATGGGGACAAGTCATGTTATGGACTCACCTCCGCATGCGATGCCGCGGCACGCCGCATCGTCGCCTGCTACGGCTCGTTCCTGGCTCGGCCTCGCCGGGATAGGAGAGGGGGGGTCCCAACCCCCCTACCCCCCTACCCCCCCCCCAGCTCGGCCTTGCGCTACGTGACATTGCGCTCGTTTGACAGGCGTAGTGCGGTTATTCTGTCCCCCCCCCACACGCACCCACACACCCTAAGATAGATAATGGGGGCAAGTCCATACAAGGAAGATGTGTCAGTACAACTATGCCCCTCGGTGCGGTGCTGGTTTTTCCCCTAAACCCTAAAGACAAGATAATGGGGGCAAGTCCATACAAGGAAGATGTGTCAGTACAACTATGCCCGTCGGTGCAGTGGTGGTTTTTTCCATTAAAAAAGATAAGATAATGGGGGAAAGTCATTTTACGGACTCGCCTCCGCATGCGATGTCGCGTCGTCGCCTGCTACGGCTGGTTCCTGGCTCGGCCTCGTCGGGATGGGGGACGGGGGGTCCCTCCCCATCCCCCCCGGCTCGGCCTCGTGCTAACGCGGCAGTGCGCTTGTTTGACAGGCGTAGTGCGGTTATTCTGTTTCCACCCCACACGCACCGCGCCACGCACCCACACACCCTAAAAAAGATAGATGGTCTTCAGTCCATACCAAAAAAATCCTATCAGTACAACTATGCCACTCGGTGCGGTCCCTATATATCTTACCCAGATATTCATTAAAAAATCAAAAAGAATGCCGAAAAAGAATGAGAACAAAGTGAAAGAGAGGGAAACACACTAAAAAAATATCAGTTCAAGTAGAGGACAACATTCAGTACTTAAAAAATGCTTATATTAGGCAAAAATCATAAAACTAGAAGGAAAAATGCTAAGAATCAAAAATATTGGACCGCCCCAGCAGACAGGCCGGCCCAACGCAGTGGGTACTAGGACTCAAGCCAACCATGAACCAACCAGCGAATCCTTTGTAAACTGTGATCATGGGCCAACCCACCATGGCCCATGTGTCATGACAGAGGCGGCGCCGTGTATAAGCGCCTGTAAGTATTCAGAGGAGTTCGACCCGGTGAGCCACGGGCGCTTTATAAACAGGTCAAGTGCCCTCGACTAGCGAGGTGGGACTAAACGATAAGCGCCGCGCCAAGACGCCTTACTGCACCAGCGGACGAGCTATCTGGGCCTAAAACGATGACTCCGGCGGATGGCCCAATACAATAGTTAGCCCCATTACAAAATTCTAAAACGATCATGCACGACCAAATAAAAGAAACAAATGCAGATAATTTAAAAAAACTCATAAGAAATCAGTTCAAAACAAATAATGTAAAAAAGTTCAAACACATGTTAATGTAAGAACTAAAAAAATAAAAAAATACTTTTTATTTGGAAAATTAAACGTAGAAGATTGTAGTAAAAATTTCAAAAACTAAATTATAAAAAGTTCAACTACTAAAATTCATAAGGTTCAAGTAAAATTAGTACTGTGCAGCAAAGATTAAATTCCTTTTTAAATTAAAAAATACTAGAACTATCACTATTAAACTAAAAAAATTAAAATTGTACTCTAAAATACATGTAAAAAATTAAGAAAGAATGCTCTACAACAAACTAATGCGATTGGCCATTGACATCCTAAATAGTTCAGTACTATCATTAACAATATGTAAGTTCAGCAAACGCAAAATCCAAAAGGGGTCCTACAACCATCATCAACGTATATTTCCTGTCCGCGAGCTATATACATGAAAATATCCCAGTCAAAACAAAGGATGCCCATCAGTTCAACTATAATTGTTCCAGCTCAAATATAAAGAATATATAAAAAATTGTTATGCTTGAGCAAAAAAATAGCAAAGCATTACATAAATTAAAAAATAGCGCATACAATAAAATACAAAAAAATGTTCCAAACCATCTGGTAATACCATAGAATTCAACCATCTCACATGCATTGTTTTAAAGAAAAAATACTGCAACATAATCAAACACACACAAATCTCACAACCAGCGTCATTTAAACCTACAGCACATAAATTCTGAACGTCAGAGAGTCATCTTCCCTGGAGAACATAACCATAACCACACCACCATCCTCAAATCCAGACTCAGCCATAAACTCCTTCCACCCAGTAGTTAGGTTGATGCAACCATCAAAGTCGACGTGGTAGGCAACTTCCATCAACTGATACCCGTTTTTGTCTGAAGTCCCCATATTCAGTATCCCGGAACTAGGAGCAACAATCCTGATTCTGGGTGACATTTTCTGCAAATGGGCATGGGAGAAGAAAACAAAGTGAACACATGACATAACTGAATTTTTACACAAATCTAGGAACCGCTGCATAACAAAATGAAAAGAAAATATCTGAACCAAAACAAAAACACCAAACTAACTAGTCATATGACCTGACTAAACTGAAGAAATATACATATCAATACACCTATAGTAAAAACATCTGACAAAAACAGATCAAGGATTATACAAAAATGGATAAAATACTGTTAAGTAATGAACAAATACACACACATATCCCTACTGTTAAATTCTGACAAAACCAAATAAAAATTATAGACAAACTATTAATAAAACTAACCTATAGATTCAGTCCATGGGATTCAAAATGAGACCTACAAAAAAGAAGAAGAAAAACGAATAGAAACACATACCCATGATTCCTTCAAGTCCCCAACCGTCAGGCGACAAACATAGGGTGCACGAAACCCATGGTTGCTGTACAATAGACACGAAAGTTTCCCACGGCGTTGAGTCTCGGTGAGCTCCAAACCAGACTCGTACACATAGTCGTCAGCTATGCGCGCCATCTTTGCCAGACATCCACATGAACAATCCTCCATGGAAAACATAGGAATAAGGAACAAAACAACATAGAGAAGAGGGAGGAACCTAGATCTGATTCTGGAAGAAGGAAGAAAAAGGAGGGAAAGACTGAGCCACACACCACACATAGATGGATAGAATATATAGCCAGGGAGACTCGCGGAGTATAAAAATAATAAATAGGCAGGTGGGCAGCCAGCTGGTAGAAAATAGTTATTATACAAGTCATGCAACATTTGACCGCAAATCAATTCAACTTCAGATAAAATAGATGTTCAAAAGTGCACATAACAAACATATGCAGATAAAACAACACATTCAGAGGTAGACAGTTGAATTCATTTAGTCATTCAAACATCTGCTCCCTCACAGCACAATCTTAAAAACATAAAAATTCAGTACTTCAGTCATAACGATCAAAGAAACGACGCCATTTGGCCCTGGTGGATGGATGTGGAGCCATGGCTGCTCTCGCCCTAGACCAACTGATGATCTGAATATGGTTCCTTCCCCTGCCCTCTGGGAAAAGAAGCTCCAGTTCATTGGAGTTCCAAGTATTCATCACCTCGCACACAAGGTGTCTGTTGAACTCTGCCTCCACTTCCTCCTTGGCAGCACGTCGTGCCATCTGCGTGCACCTGCACCTCCTCCTCCTCCTATGCTCCGCTACTGCAGCCCTCACATTCACAGCATCCCCCTCCTCCTCTGTGACCTCTCCCAGCTCAGGATCCATCTGGCTTTTCTTTGGTTTAAGCTGCTGGAATGAAAGTAACAGAGGGCTCGGGCTTTATACTCAAAGTGCAGAGGTATGGGTAGGCAGCCAGTAGAAAATACTTACTCTGATGTCAACGCACAGTAATACAACTTTGACACGAAATAGTCCAACTACACATACGACAGCAATTCAAAACAACACTAAAATACACGCAACTTAATTACACAATTTGACCAGATTACAAGAAATTGCAGGCTACAGTCAGCCACCAAACACCACCTCCGCCAACGACCAAATCACATGGGAATCCGGGGTAGAAACAACTCAAGAAGCAAAATTGACAACACAAATCTTTTCATACAATCCTCATCTCTCTCCCTGCAACGCCAATTCGAAAGTAAAACATCAGAAAAAGAAAAACACATTTGCATGGCGGACGTGGAAAACGACCAAGAACACCAAAACTTGTAATTAGAAATTACAGATGAAAACAATCTCCAAAAACTCTAACACGTCGATAATTCTCACATCCAAAAGAACACATAAAACAACAAACCGGACGTTAAATTGACGGCTACGAACACCACGGTAAACACCAACGCCCAAAACACGTCCGCCGCCAAATGCCCACGCCGTCACCTCCGGCGACTTGAGATTGGAAAACACGACTAGGTGAGCGCGTGCACGTGCGGAACCCCGTACATGTCTCCTCTGGCAACGAATGGCCCGCAGCACCGCGCCGGAGAACCCCTAGAAGCTCCCCATTGCATCCCCTGTTTTCGTCCATCGTAGACGCAGGAAGATCAGTTCAAGTAGAAAACCACGTCAGTCCAATCTGTAAACTACATCAGTTCAAGTAGGTAATATTCTGTTACGCGAAACAGAATAGCCCAGACGTATATACATACATACATACATACATATATATATATATATATATATATCGCTTCTGCACAGCATCTCCATCATCATTATCAGTACATCCTACGCAGGTGAGTTAGGATGCATTTGATCCCAGAAGGTATCTATCCTTCAAACCAAATGAGTGCTTCAAACTAACAATAGTAAATAATATCCAACAAAAGAGGGCCATGCTACAACAGCAGGATACATGGCTCAGTCTAGATATCAGTACGAATCAAGTTGTGCATATTTGCTGTTGGTATGAACCACATCGTCACATGGTGGGTTTGCAAAAGCCATCCATCGCATGGAAGCTTGATGCCTTTCACACACTGAAGATTATCTGGCAAGAAGCTGTGTCGACGAATCTCTGGATAGGGTGATTCATGAAACCAATGGATGATGTGTAAACACAGTTCCCCCTGGCGAATGGAAGTTGCATAGCACAATAATCATCGCCGGTGATATGATCGATGATTGGTTGGATGATCGGATAATTGAGCCCGAGGAACATGGAGTGGTTGCCGAGGTTGTAAACCCGCCTCCAGTTGAATACGCCCGGCCCAACAGAGCTGGGATCTTTCTCGAACATGAAGCAGCCATAGCCATCAATGTCATGTACGCCCCAGGCATTGTACTGCATGTGGTTTGATGTAATGGTTTGGTCAATTTGGTACGTGCAAATGAGCATCAAATGACCGCCGTCAGCTGAACGAGCGATAAACCACCACCCATCGGCTGGTATGATTCCAGGTCCTGGAATCATGAAGGCCAGCGCATTTGCGTCTGCTGCAACAATTCAAATTGGAGACCAAAAGGAAAAAATAAACAATCATGTTCAGAGTATGTGTAGAATTAAGATTATTATAACAGTGACACATATCATAGACAGAGAATTGCAATGTCGTGGTCATAATCATACCCCAAGTTAAAAAAATAAGCCAATGGCTTTCATATTCTAGCAATATATCATGGTTCAAACATCATGTAACAATGAGAGGAAAATAGATATGGTAGGGCCTACTCATATTCTACCATAGCACTTACTACTGTTCTCATATCAACTCTAAGCAATAACATATGTTGTTATAAAAATCCTGGAAATGAGAGTAACATATAGCAATCATGAGGTTATACTCATAAATCTATTCTAACAATCATTAGATGCCAATTGTTCTCATATCAACTCTAACAATAACATGTGTGGTCATAAAAATCTAGCAAATTGGAAGCCAATAAGCAAGGCTAGTTACATAGTACCTATGTGTATGTGATTGAAAGTAAATATCAACCATGAGTGACTAATATCTTGATGGAAAACTCGAAACTATGGAAATACTAGCATTTTTTTTGCATGGTTGGAAATACTAGCAATGTTCACGTGTATTGCAATGGATCATAATTAGAATAATACTTATTCACAAACTTGATACAAAACACTCTAATTTTGATATACATATATCACTAGAGATATATTATGTTTCAATCAGAAAATATTCCTTGGGCTGTTTTGGTGAGGTGAGGGAGGGGTGTGGTTGGTTTTAAGATACTAATTATGGGGTTTTCTGCAAATTGGTAGAGAAGTGGGATGTTGGTGAGAAAAGGCAACAACTTACCTCTTAGTCGTTCAATGTAGATCTAATGGTCAGAAATGACAGATGGCAGACACACCATCATCACCAACTTAGTCTTCTGTAGGAGTACTAGCAAGGTGTCCGTGCATTGTACGAAACATCAAGATGCATTTTTTATAAAATACTTATTGTGATTGACCCATGCGGGAGTGATCCCATGTGAAAAAACTAATGATATCTCGAGAAACAGGAGATAAGGTGAAGAGGAGTGGGGCGTGGTGGTGATTGGTGGTCGGACCGACCGGGAGGCAAGGATGGGCGACGCCAGCAATGGCCACCATGCCGGTTGTTCGAGGCTTCCTTTTTTAATTTCTCAACAATGAGGTTGTTGGAGATAAGGATGAACGAGGGAAGGCCTTGTCTGCAAATGTGGAGAGAGGTGCGAGTATCTTTTAGTTTAATTTCCATCCGCCAGACATAGATCGGACGGTCTATTGCAAGATGGCACGCATACCATCATCACCAACTCGACTTTTTTATAAGAGAATAAATATAAGTATGGACATACAAACGTATTATCGATACTTGTTTCCATAAAGTAGGATCTACATTCTATTCAACGGCTCAGCATGTGGGGCCTTAGCACAATGACTTCTCGACTGTGTAAAACAAAGGTTTTCCCGTTGTTGATAAGGAGGGGTTGACGGCGGTGCGCTTTTGAAAGTGCAACTATCCCTAGGTGGTTTTGGTAATTCATAACAACATATAGCTCATTGAGCTAATGCTATTCCAAGACAAATATTTCAGGAAAGCTCAATGAATGGCATGGCATGGATGATGAAAGTGGATCCCTCAAAATATCAAGGACAAAGGATTGGCTCAAGCTCAAAAGCTCAAGACTCTACATTTTACATTTTAGTGATCCAAGATCACATTGAGTCCATAGGAAAAGCCAATACTATCAAGGAGGGATGAGGTGTTGCTTAATGAGCCTTTTGCTTCATGTGCTTAGTGATATGCTCCAAAACCCTCCACTAATTGCTCACATCCACATATGACCTAAACCTAAAGTCAAACTCGGCCCTACCGATTCTTTCTATCCGGCGCCACCGAGTTCAGATGTCTTAGCCATTGCCACAAACCCTAGGCAAATCGGCCTCACCGATAGGGATCTCGGTCTCACCGAGATGGGATTGTAACCTCTCTGTTTCCCTTTCGTAACCTTTCGATCTCACCGAAAGAGCGAATCGGTCCCACCGAGATTACGATGTAAACTCTATGTTTCCCTTTTGTAACTTTCCGGTCTCACCGAAAGAGCAAATCGGTCCCACCGAGTTTACCTGACCAACTCTTTGGTTAGCTAATTACCAAATTCGGTCTCACCGAGTTTGTGTAATCGGTCTCACCGAGATTACGTTATGCCCTAACCCTAACCATATCGGTCCTACCGAGTTGCATGTCAGTCCCATTGAAAACCCTAACAGTCACTAGGTTTAAATTGGTCTGACTGAGTTTTATGATTCGGTCCCACCGAGTTTGGTAAATTGTGTGTAACGGTTATATTTTGTGTGGAGGCTATATATACCCCTCCACCTCCTCTTTATTCGTGGAGAGAGCCATCAGAACAAACCTAACCTTCCAACTTACCAGTTCTGAGAGAGAACCACCTACTCATGTGTTGAGGCCAAGATATTCCATTCCAACCATATGAATCTTGATCTCTAGCCTTCCCCAAGTTGCTTTCCACTCAAATCTTCTTTCCACCAGATCCAAATCCTATGAGAGAGAGTTGAGTGTTGGGGAGACTATCATTTGAAGCACAAGAGCAAGGAGTTCATCATCAACACACCATTTGTTACTTCTTGGAGAGTGGTGTCTCCTAGATTGGCTAGGTGTCACTTGGGAGCCTCCTACAAGATTGTGGAGTTGAACCAAGGAGTTTGTAAGGGCAAGGAGATCGCCTACTTCGTGAAGATCTACCGCTAGTGAGGCAAGTCCTTCATGGGCGACGACCATGGTGGGATAGACAAGATTGCTTCTTCGTGGACCCTTCGTGGGTGGAGCCCTCCGTGGACTCACAAGAACTGCTACCCTTCATGGGTTGAAGTCTCCATCAACGTGGAGGTACGATAGCACCACCTATCGGAACCACGACAAAAACATCCGTGTCTCCAATTGCTTTTGAATCCTCCAAAACCTTCCCTTTACATTCTTGCAAGTTCCATCCTTTATTTTCCGCTGCCTATATACTCTTTGCATGCTTGCTTGAATTGCGTGATGATTGCTTGAATTGTTCAAAGATAGCTAAAATATGCCAAAGTCTAAAATTGGGAAAAGGCATAGCTTTTAATTGGTCAAGTAGTCTAATCACCCCCCTCTAGACATACTTCAAGGTCCTACAAGTGGTATCGAGCTTTGGTCTCCATTTGCTTTGATTTCCATAGCTTTTGGTGGTCATAGCCTTGGTTTCACAACCTAGGAGAGTATGGCGTCTAGCGAGGGAAATTATCACCGTAGAGGTCCTTACTTTGATGGCACTAATTTTGCTAGTTGGAAGCATAAGATGAAAATGCATATTCTCGACATAACCCCGTCGTTTGGGGTATTATGTGTATTGGCTTGCAAGGTGAATTCTTTGATGGGAGAGAACCGAACCGTGAAGCTAATGCGGAAGAGTTAAAGATGTTGCAATACAACGCTCAAGCTTGTGATATCCTCTTCAACGGATTGTGCCCCGAAGAATTCAACAAAATCAGCCGTCTTGAGAATGCAAAGGAAATTTGGGATACTTTGATTGATATGCATGAAGGTACCGACTCCGTCAAGGAATCCAAGTTGGATGTGCTCCAAAGTCAACTTGACAAGTTCAAAATGAGCGATGGTGAAGGTGTTGCTTTGAAATGTACTCTAGGCTTGCTCTTATCACAAATGAGATTGCCGGCTTAGGAAGTGAAGAGATGACCGACAGATTCATCATCAAGAAGATCCTAAGAGCATTGGATGGAAAATATGATCCCGTGTGCACATTGATCCAAATGATGCCAAATTACAAAGATCTCAAGCCAACGGAAGTCATTGGAAGAATTGTTCCTCATGATATGTCACTCAAGGATAAGGAGGAACTTCACAACAAGTCAAGCGGTGCTTACAAAGCCTCATGTGAAGCCCCCACATCATCAAGTGAGAAACAAACCTTCAATGAAGAATTGAGCTTAATGGTGAAGAACTTCAACAAATTCTACAAGAGTAGAAGCAAAGAAAGAAGCTCCAAGTCAAGGTCCTACAATGACAAAAGATCTTCTAGTCGAGAGCGCAATTGCTACAATTGTGGGAGACCCGGACACTATTCCAATGAGTGTACGGCACCCTACAAAACAAGAGAAGAAGTAGAAGAGAAGAATCACCACCAAGAGAGAGAAGGAGTAGAGATGATCGTTATGAACGAAGACCCTCACAGAGAAGCAAGGATTCGGAAAGGAAAGAAAAGTCATCAAAGAGCTACACAAAACGAAGACATCAAGCTCATGTTGGTGAATGGGTATCCGGCTCTGACTCCGACAATCACTCCGAGAGAAGCTATCACTCCGACTCCGAATACACTCAAGATGAAGGTGTTTCCAGTTTAGCACTTGTGTCAACCAACTCCTACGACATATTTGAATCACCAAATGAAGGAATTGGAAGATGCTTCATGGCCAAAGGTCCTAAGGTAACACACCCCGAGTATGTTGATTTTAATAGTGATGAAGATGACTTGCTAGGTGATGATGATTTACTTGTTGACAACTCTAGTGATGAAATACTATGATCAAACGTCAATTAATCATGCTAATCAAGATGAAACGAATGACAATGATAAGGAGAAAATTGAGCGTCTAACTAAAGAACTAAACACTCTTAAGTTAGCTCATGAAACTATCTTTGAAGATCATCGAGAACTTTTAAGGGCTCATGAGAAGTTACGCTTTGAAAAGCTCAATCTTGAGCAAGAGCATGAGTTCCTAAAAGCGATCAATGATGATCTTCGTAAGAAAAGTTCTTCTTACATTGCCAAGCGTTTACTCTTATCTACTTACATGCCTCAAGTCAAGTCTAGTAACAAGAACAAGAAAGATTCTTCTTCTAGTAGTAACAATGACAATGCTAAATCCAATATTGTTGCTTCTAGTAGTTCTCTTGATTCCACTAATGATTCTCTTAGCCAAGTTACACTTGAGCAAGAAAACAACTTATTGAAGGGAATTATAGAGAAAGGTGTATACAAGAGCCTTGTCGGGAGTAAGCAATTTGAGGAAATTGTACGCATAAGCAAGGAAGGCACCGGAAGAATCAAGGTGTTGGTTTTGAATGAAAGTTCAATGCCAATGGAGTTGAGTGGGAAGAAGATCAATACCCCAAGACGAAGTTTGTTCCTCAACAAGAGAAGTATGATCCGACTTCCTTCAAGGGAACACAAGCACAAGATGATCTTCCACCACAAGACCACAAGAACAAAGGCAAGGACAAGCTTCAAGAGGAGATTGATGCATTTGAAGAAGCACCTAAGGCCTTGGTCAAGTGGGTTCCCAAGACTACGTCAAGTTCTACTTCATCAAGCACAACTACTACACCAAGGATTCCCATCAAGATGATGTGGATCCCGAAGAACAAGAACTAGATAGTTCTTGAGGGTGACTCCGCCAACATTTTTTTTCACTCATATCATTATGGCAAGGACAAGTGCAATCAACTTCCATATCTTGCACTAGTTCAAAGAGTCACAAACCCTCATGTTGGTAAGGCAAGGGACAAGGTAACCTAATGTTTTCATGGACATCATTTTGTGTGTGCATCACTCTATGTCTATGGATATTCTTGTTTGTTCCTTGTGGGACTAAACCGTGTAGGTATTGAAAGTGCAACTCACTCCAAAGGATTGCTTCAAAAGATCTACATCAACATTGAGCATCCACATCTTCAACACCTACATGAAGTCATCATCGACAAAACCCAAGGTTAGTTTATCCCTCTAAGGGGGATCTCACATCTAGGGGGAGCTTAACTCAAAGAATTGAGTCAAAGAAACTCTAATGATGTGAACACATAAATGCTTTATGTAAAAGTGGTAACCCCACTTGAGCTTAAACGATGAGTATGACCTATGATCAAATGTACTTTGTGTTAATAAGATGGAGCATGACAAGACTATATGATTTTGTAGGGATAACTTTCTTTAACCCTGATATTTTGAAAAGACATGATTGCTTTTTCGTATGCTTGAAGTCTTGTTGTTTTATGTTAATATTAAACTTTTGTTTGAACCTTATGGATCTGAATATTCATGCCACATAAAGAAAGATTACATGATAAACATGTTAGGTAGCATTCCACATCAAAAAATTTATTTTTATCATTTACCTACTCTACGACGAGCAGCAATTAAGTTTGGGGATGCTTGATACTTCTCCAACGTATCTATAATTTTTTTATTGTTCCGTCCTATTATATTATAAGTCTTGGATGTTTTATATGTATTATTGTCCTACTTTATATCGTTTTTGGGACTAACTTATTAACCTAGTGACCAATGCCATTTGTTTTTTCCCTTGTTTTTGACTTTACAGAAAATCAATACCAAACGGAGTCCAGATAAAACGAAACTTTTTGACAATTTTTCTTGGACCACAAGGCACCCTGGAAGCTTTGAGAGGAGGCTAGAAGGGCCATGAGATAGCCACAAGCTCAGGGGCGCACTCTCCCAAGCTTGTGGGCTCCTTGTGGCACATCTAACCATAATTATTCTTCTATAAATACCCAAATATTCCCCGTAGGCCTAATGGCACACCGAAAAAACTTTTCCGCCAACGCAAGTTTCTATCTTTGTGAGATCCCATCTGGGACCTTTTCTGGTACTCTGCTGGAGGGAGATTCGAGCATGGAGGGCTTCTACATCAACCTTGTTGCCCTTCCGATGATGTGTGAGTAGTAGTTTACCACAGACCTACGGGTTCATAGCTAGTAGCTAGATGGCTTCTTCTCTCTCTTTGATCTTCAATACAATGTTCTCCTTGATGTTCTTGGAGATCTATTTGATGTAATCTTCTTTGCAGTGTGTTTGTTGAGATCCGATATTGTGGGTTTATGATCAGATTATCTATGAATATTATTTGAGTCTTCTCTGAACTCTTTTATGCATGATTTATATAGCTTTGTATTTCTCTCCGATCTATTGATTTGGTTTGGCCAACTAGATTGATTTTTCTTGCAATGGGAGAGGTGCTTTGTAATGGGTTCAATCTTGCGGTGCTCAATCCTAGTGATAGAAGGGGAGATGTCACGTATTTTTATTGTTGCCATTAAGGATAAAAAGATGGGGTTTATTCATATTGATTGGATCTATCCCTCTACATCATGCCATCTTGCTTAAGGCGTTGCTCCGTTCTTATTAACTTAATACACTAGATGCATGCTGGATAGCGTTCGATGTGTGGAGTCATAGTAGTAGATGCAGGCAGGAGTCGGTCTACTTGTCTCGGGCGTGATGCCTATATACATGATCATTGCCTTGGATACCGTCATAACTATGCGCTTTTCTATCAATTGCTCAACAATAATTTTTTTACCCACCGTATGCTTTCTTTCAAGAGAGAAGCCTCTAGTGAAAATTGTGGCCCCTGGGTCTATCTTTTATCATATTATTTTTAAATCTACAAAATCAAAAACACAAAAATACCTTGCTGCAATTTATTTACTTCTATTTTATGTTGCACTTCTACTTATCTTTTATATCCATCACTATCAGATCTCATCCTTGCAAGTAACCGTGAAGGGATTGACAACCCCTTTATTGCGTTGGGTGCAAGTATTTGTTTGTTTGTGTAGGTACAACTATTGGAGACTTGTGTCTTCCTCCTACTGGATTGGTACCTTGGTTCTTAACTAAGGGAAATACTTATCTCTACTTTGCTGGATCACCCTTTCCTCTTCAAGGGAAAAACCAACGCAAGCTCAAGAAGTAGCAGCTGCCACCGTCCGCGCTCCACCTTGCGCCCACGCCCCCCCTCCCGATTAATGACACGCCCGCTCTTTTTCTACCACGATTGAAGCACCTCAAGCTCGTTGATACGTCTTCGTCGTATCTATAATTTTTGATTTTTTCATGCCATTATTCTACAACTTTCATATATTTTTGGCAACATTTTATATTATTTTTGGGACTAACATATTAATCTAGTGCCCAGTGACAGTTCCTGTTTGTTGCATGTTTTTTGTTTCGCAAAATATCCATATCAAATGAAGTCCAGACACGATAAAAATTTACGGAGATTTTTTTGGAGTATATGTGATTACTGGGGGCGGAATCAACGCGAGATGATGCTCGAGGGGCCCACAAGGCGCGCCTGGCAAGCTTGTGGCCACCCCGTAAGTCGGTTGGAGGTGTCCTTTAGCCGCAAGGAAGCTTATATATGGATAAAAATCGTGTTAAAATTTCAGCCCAGTCGGAGTTACAGATCTCCGGATATTAAGAAACGGTGAAAGGCCAGAAAACGGGGTCGCAAAACAGAAGATAAACAGACAGATAGATCCAATCTCAGAGGGGTTGGCCAAGGACCAGAGGGGAAACCCTCCTCCCATCTAGGGGGGAGGTCAAGGAGTAAGAAGAAGGAGGGGGCTCTCTCCCGGTGGCGTCGGAACGCCGTCGGGGAAACCATCGTGTGACAGTGATCTAAACCAATACCTTCATCATCTTCGCCAACATCTTATCACCTTCCCTCATCTATTTTCAGCTGTCCACTCTCCCGCAACTCGTTGTACCCTCTACTTGAACATGGTGCTTTATGCTTCACATTAGTATCCAATGATGTGTTGCCATCCTATGATGCTTGAGTAGATTTGTGTTGTCCTATTGGTGATTGGTGAATTGCTATGATTGGTCTAATTTGCTTGTGGTTATCTTGTTGTCCTTTGGTGCCCATCATATGAGTGCGTGTGTGGATCACACCGTAGGGTTAGATGTATGTTGATAGGACTATGCGTTGGAGGGAAAGAGTGACGGGAAACTTCTTCCTAACATAGAAATTGATGCATACGGGATTGAAGGGGAACCAATATATCTTAATGCTATGGTTGGGTTTTACCTTAATGAACATTAGTAGTTGCGGATGCTTGCTAATAGTTCCAATCATAAGTGCTTAGAATTCCAAGTGAGGGATGACATGCTAGCAGTGGCCTTTCCCACATAAAAACTTGTTATCGGTCTAGTAACATAGTCAATTGCTTAGGGACAATTGAGAAAATCCTATCACCACTTTCCCACACTCGCTATACTAACTTAATTGTACTTTTATTAGAACAACACCTAACTTTTGTTTTCACGTTCTTTATTATCTTGCAAATCTATCCTACTACCCTACAAAGTACTTATAGTTTTATACTTGTTCTAGGTAAAGCAAACATTAAGCATGCGTAGAGTTGTATCGGTGGTCGATAGAACTTGAGGGAATATTTGTTCTACCTTTAGCTCCTCGTTGGGTTCGAAACTCTTATTTATCGAGAAAGGCTACAAATGATCCCCTATACTTGTGGTTATCAAAGCCTTTTTCTAGCGCTGTTGCCGGGGAGCAGTAGCGTGGGGTGAATATTCTCGTGTGTGCTTGTTTGCTTTATCACTAAGTAGATTTAGTTTTCTCTTCTAAGTTGTTCTGTATCTTTAGTTATTGATATGGAACCGAAAGACCAAAAAAAATAGTTGTACTTGCTACTCATGGAGAGGGAGAACCTCCTAAAACCCTCGATGCTCGTTATGTGGAAAATATTAAACACTACTTTGAGAATCCTGAGAAAACCCTATTCAACTTGATAATGGGAAACACATTGGATCAACGTGAATACTTTAGGGATTATCGCTTGACTCAAAATGGAAACTCTTATAGGATCAAATTAAAATGTCGCAATGGTATGCTTGGGATTTATGCTTGAGATATGATTACACTTGTTGCTCTAGGATGAAGACTCCACACCTTCCCTTTTAATGTGAATTTAATGATAATGAAACCTTGGCTTCTTATGCTAATGGTAGATATGATTATTATGATGTGAAACGAATAGAAGAATTTGTTTCTTTTAAGGGTGCTTATGAAATTGAATCTTTGTTTGAAAAGTATGAAGATTGTGATGATGTTGTTTACCGATCTGAAAATTTTGCTATACTTAAATATTGATATGAGAGTTATAAATACAATGCCGATATTGATGATTTTATTGAGAAAGCCTCCGCTGTCCAAGAATAGACTAATATTTTGCAGGAAACTATGGAAGAAGAAAATGTTGAAACTGAGAGCTCATTGGATGAAAAAGATGATGAGGAGCGCGAAGAACAAAAGGGGGAAGAGCATATTAGCTACCTATGCCCACCTTCTAATGAGAGTCACTCTTAAACTCAACATTGTTTAATTTTCCTTCGTTCTTACCGAAGGTGAACGCTATGATAATTGCTATGATCCCTTGGATTCGTTTGAAATATCCCTTTTTGTGAAATTGATGTTTGCTATGCTCGTGGCCATGTTGCCAATATGAATTATGCCTATGGAGATGAACCTGTTATAGTTCCTTATGTTAAGAATGAAATTGTTGCTATTGCATCCACACATGATAGTCCTATCATCTTTTTGAATTCTCCCAAATACACTATATCAGAGAAGTTTGTGCTTATTAAGGATTATATTGATGGGTTGTGTTTTACTATTACACATGATGGTTTTAATAAATATAATATGCAAATGATTTCTGCTCATACTTGCAATTATTATGAGGGATGAACCACATCTCCACCTCTCTATGTGTCCAACACGATAAAATTGAAAGAAACTACTTATGCTATGTATCGACATTTACTATGTGTGCATGAAATGTTCTTTTATGACATGCCGGTGCATAGGAAGAGAGTTAGACTTCGTTGTTGCTTGATATATGTTTCTTTGTGCTCAATACTAAATTAAAAATCATTGTTAATTAAAATTGGCTTTAATATACCTTGGGATCTGGGTGGATCGATTACTTGAGCACTTTATGCCTAGCATAATGGCTTTAAAGAAAGCGCTACCAGGGAGACAACCTGGAAGTTTAGAGAGTCATTTTATTCTGTTGTGTGCTTTTAAAAAGTTTAAAAACAAAAAAATATGGGAACCTAAAACTTTTCAAAAAGGAAAGTGAAAGTAAGAAAGACGAGCACCGTTAAAGTGGGGGAGCTCCTTGAACTTTGTTCATGCCCATGGAAACTTTGCAAATCTTGAATTACATAAACTTTTCAATAAAAATAATTATCCACTTTGTAAAAATCCATTGTATTATAAAAATAATGTGCCAAGATTTGCCTTTAGGATGATTAAATTGCTTGTTTGGTATGTGCAGTGCAAAAACATAAACTTTTGTTATAGTGCGTGAATTTACATTTTTTATCGGAACATGCAAAAATTCTGAAAATTTTACACAGTACTTGTATGCACATTATTTGTTTTGTCCTAATTGTTCAAAAAAATTGAGGTACAGAAGTATATGTACCATTTGCTTTACAGATTGTCTTGTTTTCACATATTGTTGTTATAGTTTCATTATTTGCGTTTGAAATCTTGTTGAGCCTCCTTTGACTTGGGTCCATAGAATTGTGATAGCATATAGTGGGTAATGATTGATTATAACTACCATAACGTTACAGCAATATGATGTCTACTACACAACTTGTTCTTCTAGACTCGTGTTAGGCCTCCAAGCGCAGAGTTTTGTAGGACAGTAGCAATTTTCCCTCAAGTGGATGACCTAAGGTTTATCAATCAATGGGAGGCGTAGGATGAAGATGGTCTCTCTCAAACAACCATGCAACCAAATAACAAAAAGTCCCTTGTGTCCCCAACACACCAAATACAATGGTAATTTGTATAGGTGCACTAGTTCGGCAAACAGATGGTGATACAAGCGTAGTAATGATAGTAGATATTGATTTTTGTAATAGGAACAATAAAAGACAGCATGGTAGCAAGTAACAAAAGTGAGCACAAATGGTATGCTTGAACGAGGCATAGGGTCCATACTTTCACTAGTGCAATCTCTAAACAATGCTAATATAATTGATCATATAACCATCCCTCAACGTGCGATGAAGAATCATTCCAAAGTTCCTATCTAGCGGAGAACATAAGAAGAAATTGTTTGTAGGGTATGAAACACCTCAAAGTTATCCTTTCCGATCGATCTATCGAAGAGTTCGTACTAAAATAACACCAAGTTATCCTTTTCGATCGATCTATTCAAGAGTTCGTACTAAAATAACACCATATGATACACATCAACCAACTCTAATGTGTCATCTAGATACTCCAATGTCATTGCGAGTATCTGTGAGTTGATTATACGATATGCATCAAACAATTTCATATTCATAATACTCAATCCAACAAAGAACCTCAAAGAGTGCCCCAAGATTTCTACCGGAGAAACAAAGACGAGAACGTGCATCAACCCCTATGCATAGATTACCCCAATGTCACCTCGGGAATTCGCGAGTTGATTGCCAATACACATATCAAATGAATCAATATGATACCCCATTTTCACCACGGGTATTCATAGCAATACATACATCAAGTGCTCTCAAATCAATAAAAGTATTCAGTCCGATAAAACGAAGTCTCAAAGGGAAAACTCAGTTCATCACAACAAGATAGAGAGGGGAAAACACCATATGAACCAACTATATTAACAAAGCCCGTGATACATAAAGATTGTGCCATCTCAAGAACACGAGAGAGAGAGAGATTAAACACATACTACTGGTACAACCCTCAGCCCCGAGGGTAGACTACTCTCTCCTCATCATGGTGGCCGCCGGGATGATGAAGATGGCAACCTGTGATGATTTTCCCCTCCGGCAGGGTGTCAGAACAGGGTCTAGATTGGTTTTTCGTGCCTACAGAGGCTTGCGGCGGCGGAACTTCTGATCTAGGGTTATTTCTAGGGGTTTCTGTATTTATAGAATTTTTTGGCATCATTTTCAGGCGAAGATGGGCCCCGAGGTGAGCACGATACACCTGCACACGGGTTGGGCCCAGGCGTGTCCTGATGGGTTGTGACCAACTTATGGCTCTTCTGGCCCTCCCATGAAGCTTATAGTGCCTCTTTTGTTCCAAAATAATCGTCAAAAAGTTTTGTTGCATTTGGAGAACTTTTATTTCTGCACAAAAAACAACAACACAGTAGTTCTGCTGAAAACAACATCAAACCAGGTTAGTTCCATTCAAATCATACCAAAACCATATATAATTGTTGTAAACATGGCAAGAATATTTCATAAATTATAGATACGTTGGAGACGTATCAACATCCCCAAGCTTAATTCCTACTCGTCCTCGAGTAAGTAAATGATAAAAATAATAATTTATGAAGCGTGAATGCTGACAAAGTGCATAAGTTTGATCAATGATAATTTCAATCACTTTTCCTAGCATCATAACAACAACTCCTTCTCATAAAACTTCTCATGTTAAATTAGCAACCAATTCACATGTTATGGTTAAAATAATAAATTCTAATCTATAAGGTTGCTAACAAACTTGGCTCTATGGTGATCCTCCAATTTGCTGACTTCATGACCACTAATCGTCCTCGTTTTCAGCTTAGGCCGTCAGATATTCACCTAGCGTAAATCTGTTTTCACCCTACGGTTGCTTTTTCCTGCCCAATAACGGATGGGCTCGTCTCGCCCTTGTATTGGCTGGGTCAACCGCACTCGTGTGCGAAAGGGATTCGCCAGTCAGCTCCGCGCGCGCCGCACCGCGTCTCGTCTCGAATCGCGCAGGTCCACAATCCCCACAGCACAAACCCTAGCCTTCCCAAACCCCGCAGCGCCGCACTCCCTCGTCCTCGTCCGTCCTTCCTCGTTAGCCATCGCCGCCATTCCGCCTCGCTCCTCTCTGTCCGACGACCATGCCACCAGGAGGAAGCTGCCGCGCAAGAGGTCAGGGGCCGCCGCCACCGCGAGCCAGTGGACGACCGTTGCGAGCCTTTGGGCAGGAAGCCGACGGGGAGCACGCAACAAAGCCGCGGCTGCCGCCAGGGTCTTCTCGCTAGAGGTGGAGGAGCAGGGGATCCCGCCAGATCCGAGGCATGAGGGCGCGGCGGCGAGCATCTCCAGCAACGGGGACGACCTGCAGGCAAACGGTGATAGCTAGGGCGCTCGATTCGGTCCTGTGCCATGAGCTTGTCCCTGCAGGAGAGAGAAAAGATGTGGGGAAGAGAGAAGGAATGAGATGAGGGAGAAAGAGAGAGGAATGTGCAGCAGCAGATGGAGGAACACAAGCCGGCGCAGGCCATTCGCATCTCTCCTCCTCTCCTGCCTTGACCATCACCGTGCCCCTCCTCCCCCCCTTCGCTTCTCTCCATATCCTCTTCTTTGGAGCTAGCTGATTGGTCAACACCGAGGAAGACGAGGAAGACAGAGCCAGAGGAAGATGGCCCAGCCCTGCTGTCGACGCCCACCGGCCACCCCGTTCTTTTTTTTTTGTTCTTTAGTTTTGGATCAAAGTTCTCTTTTATCTTGAGTGTCCCTTTTTGGCATAAAATGGATTCAACAACCAATTTTAGCTAAGAACAAACTATCAGTGAGGAAGGGCAAACTGACAGAGGTGGGCAAAACAAAAAAAAAAGGATTGAGGAAGATGTGGGCGAAACAACATGAGCAAAGAGCTAAATCACTATGAAATGCTACTTTCCAGTGATTAATTTCGTCCTTTTAATTTTTCAGTAGAGAACTCAAAAGTTTAATGAAGATAGAAAGTTGCATTTTATTCTTATCAAGATGGTTACTAAATTTACATTTTTATCTGGAAAGAGGTGGCCTTAAACAAGTTAAGTTGCATTTTATTCTTATTCACATGGTTACTGAATTTACTTTTTTATTTGGAAAGAGGTAGCCTTAAAAAATAGATTTTTTTTACCAGAATCTCTCTTAAACTAACCTGCTACAAATATAAAATGGCATTGCATTGTTACTTCAGTAGGAAGTTCCTATACATATTCTCTGTTTCTCCGGAATTGGTTGAAAGTGTTTCTTCTGCTATCCACTCTCTCACTAGGCTTGTTACCTTTGTTGCTGAATTTTGCATTGCTACATATGGAAGGCGTTGCGCTATTGAAGGAGTCCATCAAGAACTGGAGGCAATGGCCTATGACATGGGGAGGTATGTGCTTCATGATTGTTGTTGGTTAATTGAGAGTATGTGATGCTCGAACAAATGATGTGCAAGCAGACTAAATCTTTTATTGACATCTAGAACTTAATGTTTCATGTTAAGAAAAGTATATCCCATATTTCCCCTTAGTGGCGGAGAGCATATTTGAGCAGCTGACTGGAGGCTGGGCATTTGCGTCAGTTTGATTTGTTTGCGTATGTTCACTGTTTTCTGTTTTCCAAGTGTTGAGTGGCTACATTTTTGTTTGCTTTGCTGCTGTTGTGCTTGATATAAGAAAGACTAGGAGCATGACAGTTGGGCATGGGGCATAAACAAGTCATAGTATCAGCGTCCATGCCTATATGTCAGGTTATATGCCTTTGTAATGTAATCATCCGTGTATGTCAATGGCAGTGGTTTAAAATACGTAAGCTGATGCATCTTGTGCTTGCTTGTCACTGTGTTTCTACTAGGCAAGGTCTGGAATAGATTATATATATTCATTCAAATATGACGTGGTCTTCTTCCTTTGCCTTCGTCAACATATTTATTTGGGCGTTCCTTTTCTCTGTACTTTGTTTGGGCAGTGTTTTTCCCTACGCATGCCCTTTTTTATTATAAGTTCATGGGCTAATTTGTTTATAATGTAACCCTGTCCTAAAAGTGCTCTTGCACTGCAGAATTCTCTTATTTACATGTTTGGTCACAATATAGCTCTGTCCTAAAATCCACTTTGCTTTCAGTTTGAATCTGTACAACCCGGATAGATATACTCTAGACCTTGATATATGAGTATGTAATTGAAGAATTGGACATCTTGGTCATTGCGGATTTTCTCTGTTCATTTTAAAAAGAGTATTACAAATTTACAATTCTCCGGGAGCAACGCTCCTAAGGTAGCTATTCATCCATGTTGCTTTTTAGAAAACTTGCGATCACAGAGGCCGAAGTCGCCACCCTGTAATGTCGCGCTGATGGTAGCCCATACTGCTTTGCCGATGAATAATATTGTAACAGCTAATGTTTGAATTTTTCATACCGCTTCAGCTAACCTGTGAATAGGTCTGCACTCTGCACCTACATATTTTGATGATCGTACACTGCTGCCGTGGCTGGGCAATATGATGATAGTTTAATGAAGCTTTTGAATATTCTATTAGCATAGCTCTGACAGGTAAGGATACTTTAGGTTGTAGCTCAACTATGTATCTGTGGATATTAATCTTACAACATGCTATTTCTTCTTTTTTGGACTTAAAATTTCTGCGAATTGTGGCTTAACTATGATACTTTAGGTCGCATGCTCAACTATGTATATGTGAATTGTGGCTCAGCTATGAGGTTTTTAATGAACGTTTCGAGTATTCTATTACTACGTCTTTGAAAGGTTAGGATACTTTAGGTCTCAACCATGCCTCTCCATTTCCCGCCTTCCCCGCTAAGCCAGAAGAGGTGGTATAATGGAGCAAGCATCAGGTGACAAGGCTTATTTCTTTATTTGGACCTAAATTTCTGAGTCTTCTGTCATAGACCTTATGTTAATATCCATTCCTAGTCGTACTCCTATTATTTTGTATCACCATTCTACAAATGCTTCAGCTAAACTTTTCTTTGTTTGAGTTCTTAACGGTTTTGTCATTTTCCAATAGAATTTGCTCCATATATCAGCAGGGGAGGCCCCTACTGTATCCATTTATATATTTTTCCTTTCGGATGCACGTGATGTGGCGTTTATTCTGGTGCATGAAATAAGTAGTTGATTGTGTAGTCTTTTAAATGAGCAAGGCATGTGTCACGCCCAAGATGCGACCCTATACTAAAGGAACTCAAAGGTCCCACCAAGGATAGAAACGCATCTTGAAGACGCTTTTGCAAGGTGGATTTCATTACGTCAACATTACATAATAGTGGGGATACATCCAAAACATACAATGTCACATGAACACAACATCATCTTACATAAGATTAACATCCGACTACGGATGAAACACAAACAGAAACTCAAACAACATCCACCCTGCTAGCCAGTCAGCCGACCGAACCTATCCCCGATCGAACAAGCGTAAGAAGAACTCCAAAACAAGCAAACATCGCTCTCGCGTCATGATCATAGCATAACCTGTACTGCAATCGTTGTTGTAGTAATCTGTGAGCCACGAGGACTCAAAGAATCCCATTACCATGGGTATCAAGACTAGCAAAGCTTAAAGGGGAAAGGAAGGGGTAAAGTGGTGAGATTGCAGCAGCGGCTAAGCAATGTATGGTGGCTAACTTACGCAAATAAGAGCGAGAAGAGAAGCAAAGCAAACGGTCGTCAATTAGTAATGATCAAGAGGTGACATTGAACTCCTACTTATGTCAGACATAACCCAGAAACCGTGTTCTCCTCTTGATCAACCCCGAAAAGAGACAATCACGGTTACTCACACGGTTGGTGTATTTTAGAAGAGTTTACTTCAAGTTTACTACAACCGGATATTAACAAATTTCCATCTGCCACATAACCGCGGGCACGGCTTTCGAAAGTTCAAACCCTGCAGGGTGTCCCAACTTAGCCCATGATAAGCTCTCGCGATCAATGAAGGATATTCCTTCTCTCAGGAAGACCCGATCAGACTCGGAATCCCAGTTACAAGACATTTCGACAATGGTAAAACAAGACCGACAAAGCCGCCCGATGTGTCGACAAATCCCGATAGGAGTCGCTCGTACCTCGTTCTCAGGGCACACCGGATAAGTCAAGCTACGAGTAAAACCAGGCCTCGAGTTTCCCCGTGGTGGCCCCGTAGGTTGCTCGGTTCAGACCAAAAATCGAAGGAGCACTGGCCCGGGGGGGGGGGGGGGCGAAAATAAATATGAACCTTGGGCGCCGGAAAACCAAGGGAAAAAAGGGGCATAGGTGAGGCAATTGGTAAAACCAATGTTGGGCCTTCTTTGGAAGAGTCTTATTCAAAGCGAACTGTCAAGGGGGTCCCATAAATCACCCAACTGCGTTAGGGACGCAAAATCCGGGAACATAATACCGATATGACGTAAACTAGGGCGGCAAGAGTGGAACAAAACACCAGGCATAAGGCCGAGCCTTCCACCCTTCCACCAGGCTACGGTTATTTAGTTATGAAATAAATCATTTTAGCATGGCATTTAGGCAAATTTAAACAAACAGCAAGCTAAACATTTCAAACATGGATGAAAATGGCATATTATTAATCTACACAAAATTCTAAGCATTTTACATGTTTAAATCATTTTAATCCGATGCACGGTTGAGAGTTCTTATATGCATGAGGAGCAAGGAGTTTTCCGCAATTCTGAAAATCCTGGGATAAATGCTAAAATCGCAGATATGAAAAAAATACTACACTGGGCCGAATCTGGCTGGCCCGACAAGAGCACTGGGTGCGGCTTAGAGATGGGCTGCAGCTCACCTAGCTGGGTTGGCCCAGATGGGTCGAGAGGCCAAGGCAGGCCGGCTTGGGCTGGCGGATCTGGTGCGGCTCACGGAGGAGGCGAAGCAGAGGAGGGCTCGCACGGGCGACGAAGATTTCGTCCACGCCGGGCGCCGACCAAGTCAACGAGGGGGCAGCGCTGGTCGTTGCCCCGCGTGCTCGCACGCAGTGCGTGGGAGGCGGCGATGGACTTGACGGGCGGCGAGGGCGAAGTGAGGCGGTCGGATCCAAGGCGGGAGGCGTGGGGATGGCGGATCCCGGCGGCGAAGATCTCTCCGGCGAAAGGCGAGGACTTGGCGGGCTCGGCGTCCTCGCGTGTTCGCACGCCGTATAGCGAGGACGGCGCCGTCTTGGCTTGCCGGGTTTGGTCGCGAGGAATGAAGGCAAAGCGCGGTGGCCGTGGCACAGCCGTGGTGGCGCCTGAGGTGACGGAGGAAGTGGATCCCGCGGCGAGGTCCTCGGGGCCCATAGGACCTCTTGGCGCGAATCCATGGCGTTCGGACGGCTGCGTCCGTTCTCTGCGATAGGAAGCGAGAGGAGGGAGTTGAGAGACGAGGAAAAGGAGAAGACAGAGGAAGAGGAGGGCCGACGGTGCTCATCTGCTTCTTCTTTGCTAGGTGGCGCAGGAAGCACGGGAGGAGGCGATGGGGTCGGCGTGGAGTGGATCGAGGAGCTGCTCTGGTTGGCCGGGCGAGCGAATCGGGGAGGAGCAGTGGGGAGCGCTGGTTGGTGGCTGGAGGAAAACGAGGAGAAGGGATCCCGAGGGGATTTGGTGGAGTGGCGGCGGCGATGAGATGGATGGGACAGCCTGCCTAAAATTTAGGGTTTGCCAAAAATGACTAGAGGTGGACTATATATATGAAAAGGAGGGAAGTTTAGATCTTTTGATCGAAATCCGATGGACAAGAATAAATATGTTAGGGAGTCCCAAATAAGAAAACGGAGATGTTTTAGGGATATTTGGGGATGATCTGAATCCAACGGTAACGACAGAACGGGTCAGGTTAGGGGGAGTTCCGGACGCGCGCAAGAGGGGGTCGGTGGTTGTGCAAAGAGGGGTTAGGCGGTTTGACAAGAGGGAAACGAAAACCCTGATTGGTCGCGAAACGGTCAACGAAGGCAAGGGGGGACGCGGCAACTACGAACGGATACAAAGTTTATGAAAACATGCAGATGCGATGCGGATGATGCTATGAGATGAGATCGCATGACATGAACAAAGTGCAAAACAACAGACAAAACCCAACCACGGAGGAAATAACATATCACATCGCCGGAAATGGCAAGAGTTGGAGTTACAATTATGGAAAGTTGTATCCGGGGCGTTACAACACTCCACCACTCCGGGAGGATCTCGTCCCGAGATCTAGGATGGTACTGGAGGGAAAAGTAAGAGGAAGATAAGAGGTAAACTAAGTTGCTTCTTTGACGAACGAGTGAAACCACGAACCTTGAGAGGTTGAGCAATTTAAAAGAAAGAGTACAACAGAGATGAACGAGATTGCAAACAATCCGGTATAAAAGAGGAATAAGGAGTATTACGAGAACTTGAAGGTTGAAAGACATGGAAATAAGAGCTTCACGAACGAAAAGAATATGACCACCTCGGAATAATGAGATAGCCAAGGAACAAGAATGACAGAATTTGGACAGCACTCCAGTAGAAAAGAGAAAAAAAAACTTGATGAGATGAAAAGATATTGAAGAGATGATACAACACTCCGGTTACATGGATAAGTAAGAAAATAACATGATCTTGACAAAACGAGGTGATGGGTGAAGAGAGCAACATCACAATGCCTCCAGAAGAAATAATAGAAGATAGATCATTGGAATAATAGAAGGGAGAAGAAAATGCCAACTTTTGCCGCAAATTATCTTGGAAAGCACCCTTCCAAGAAGGTTATAAAGGAGTTGTTGGAAAACCCACAACGAAAAGAATAAGCTTGTAGTGGGCTTATCGAAACATCTCAACACTTGAGGTGAAATTTTGCCACTAACAAAAAACAATTGCTTGTGTGAGGTCAAAGAAGAGATGAAAACTTCTTTCGTCGAGAGGATAGGAGAAAAAACTCGGATCATTGATAAGCACCACAACTAGCAACATTCCTTAGGAAGGCTTTAGGTGAAATCTATACCAAGATAACTCCAAAGAAGAGATTGATGGATTTTAAATACCTCATTCTTGACAACATGTGAATCATCAAGCACGAGGAGAAATTGCCAAGGATGACATAACACCATCTCAAAAGATAAGGTAGAAATAATTGCACTTCGGAATGCAAGATGAAGAATGCTTGAACTCCTCAAAACAAAACATGTGTTGAGCACCATGTTTATTTTGAAGTATGGCTTGACGGATCATAACTTCGAGAGAAATCTTGAAGAACAATTGAAGAATGAAAGGAATCCTTGACGAACCATCATGTAGAGCCTTTATGAAGAACTCCGGTAATAAAAAGATGATAAAACGAAAGAGAAGTTGAGAACACAAGTTGAAGCCTTGCAATGATTTAGAAGGAGCTTCGCGATGAGATAATGCCGAAAACTTGGAACTCCGGAAAAGAAAGATGAATCAACTCGAACCGAGAACGTGACATGATGAACAACTCTGGAAAGAAGAAACTAGATCACTTGGATGAAACAATAACAAGAATTACGTTATGCGTATCCTTCACCAATTTAAATTGATGACCCACAATGGATTTGGCATGCCACTTATTCTCGTAGAAAGGATTAAAATAGATATGGCGCAAACTTGGGAAGGTCTTCAACGAATCACCGAGAGGATTGGAAAGGACGAATGAAATGATGCGATAATAAAGGAAGAGGAATCTTGAACGAACCACCGTAAGAATTGAAAATGAACGAAGAAAAGAGAACGAATCACCGGGAGGAATTAGAAAACGACGTTGATACTTGAGGGAATTTAGATACAAATGAACGAATAGATCACGAGCTGATTAGAGCATACTTGAATGATGCACCGGTAAGATTTGGAGAACGAGAGCTGAAAGCTGAGAATGAGGAATTATGACATGATGGCCTACGGAGGAAAGAAATGGGAACAACTCATGAAATGCTCCGGATGGGTGAAAAGAATTCCCACAATCGAAAACAATTATGAGAGGATGGCATCAAACTTGAACTACACATCTTTGGAAGAACAGGTAAGGATTTAAGAGGAACTCTTCTTCGGTCTTCAAATGTTGAGAATGACGATGAGAAACCACCATGAATTGTTGAGATACTCCGGGATGAAAATTGGAAAGGTTGAACCAACGATGAAAAGAGGTTGAAAGATTTTGGAGAAAGACATATGACTGATGAAAATTCATTCTTACGTCAAGCTTCGAAAAGAATTTGGGAAATGGCTCCGGATAAATTAGAAGAGTCGTAAGATCCTCGAAAAGACACGTGGGTTAGGGCCCACTCAAAAGGAAAACACCGTTGAACGATTGATTGAAAGGGGATTGCACCGGTTGAGTTAAATGGCTTGAATGAGATAACAACCTCAAAATAACTTGAACGAACTGAGAATGGAAACACGAATCTTCCAAGATATCTTCAACACTCCGGATAAGAATAAAGAGAGGTGAACAACTAAGAGGTACACCGACATGCAAAAACATTTGAAACGAGGAAAGGAATATGATCAACACCGAAAGCTTGAAATTGGATCCGCCGGAGAAGAAACAACAACGAAGGATGATGAACTTGAAATTGTTGAGCATCTTCATGGGAAATCACCAGATAAGAACATCGAAAGAAAAGAATGAAGAGACTTCTCTCAAATAAAAAGGATACATGATTAAGAAATCTGAGTCCTTGAAGAAAAAAGGGGTGGGAGGGCGGGAAAACAAGGACAACTTGGGATGGATGAAACAAACACCGGTGAGAAAACTTAGAGTTGATCTTGCGGATGTTGAAAATGATCGGATCCACTTGAAGAGAAGCACGCCTGTTTGGAAAAGAATTGACATGACAATCTCGATAAACAAGAAGGATTAGCACTCTCATAGAAATATGAGAACACCGCTTGAAAGGTATGGAATCAACACTTGACATTGAAGCAACTCGAATACCACAACCCAAAACAAAACAAAGGATTGGCTTGCAGAAATAAGCCGGAATAAAGACATATGATAGAGATTTACCCAATCCCATATCAGGCATCTGTCGGAAAGATATTCTAGGAGCTACTTGAATTCCCACCTATAAACTCCCGAAACTTTACGGTTATGCAATGCTGTGTTGGGGATACAGGGACACAAAATATATCACCCAAACTAACAATACCTAGATCCAAATTGTATCCATCCGTCAACACTTAACCAAGAAAACTTCAGAAATCGTGTACCTCAACCTTCGAAAAGCATCCGTTATACAAGCTATGGCAATACTCCCGAACTCCCACCCCAGTACTGGCTGGCGTCGAGGTTATCTCACCAACAACTGCATAAAAGATATTTTTGATGTCGGCGAAACTCAGGTATTCCAGAACTGAAACGATAAAATTGTGACGACAACACCTCAGAGCTCAACTCCCCGGGACACTGCCACAACCCCTAAATGTCAGGAGGCACCAAGAACAATGTTCTCGTTACAAGAATATCGAAAAGATCCCAAAATACCTGTGTGATCCTAAAAAAATTTCGTGAAATTTGAGGAGAGGAAAGACAAAACATCTACGTCAGGAGGCCTCACCAGAGCGACGAAGGGACTGAGGAGTAAAAAGAATCCTACTCTCCGATATATATATATAATCCTAAGACTCAAAATAGTTTTCTTCTAGACTCAACAACGACCAACAAACAAGGGGGCTCCTATGGTCGGTCGAGGCTCTGATACCAACTTGTCACGCCCAAGATGCGACCCTATCCTAAAGGAACTCGAAGGTCCCACCAAGGATAGAAGCGCATCTTGAAGACGCTTTTGCAAGGTGGATATCATTACGTCAACATTACATAATAGTGGGGATACATCCAAAACATACAATGTCACATGAATACAACATCATCTTACATAAGATCAACATCCGACTACGGATGAAACTCAAACAGAAACTCAAACAACATCCACCCTGCTAGCTCAGGCTGCCGACCTGGAACCTATCCCCTGATCGAAGAAGCAGAAGAAGAACTCCAAAACAAGCAAACATCGCTCTCGCGTCATGATCATCGCATAACCTGTACACTGCAATCGTTGTTGTAGTAATCAGTGAGCCACGAGGACTCAGCAATCCCATTACCATGGGTATCAAGACTAGCAAAGCTTAAAGGGAAAGGAAGGGGTAAAGTGGTGAGGTTGCAGCAGCGGCTAAGCAATGTATGGTGGCTAACTTACGCAAATAAGAACGAGAAGAGAAGAAGAGCAAGCGGTCGTCAACTAGTAATGATCAAGAGGTGACCCTGAACTCCTACTTACGTCAGACATAACCCAGAAACCGTGTTCTCCTCTCGATCAACCCCAAAAAGAGACAATCACGGTTACTCACACGGTTGGTGTATTTTAGAAGAGTTTACTTCAAGTTTACTACAACCGGATATTAACAAATTTCCATCTGCCACATAACCGCGGGCACGGCTCTCGAAAGTTCAAACCCTGCAGGGGTGTCCCAACTTAGCCCATGATAAGCTCTCGCGATCAACGAAGGATATTCCTTCTCCCGGGAAGACCCGATCAGACTCGGAATCCCAGTTACAAGACATTTCGACAATGGTAAAACAAGACCAGCAAAGCCGCCCGATGTGCCGACAAATCCCGATAGGAGTCGCACGTACCTCGTTCTCAGGGCACACCGGATAAGTCAAGCTACGAGTAAAACCAGGCCTTGAGTTTCCCCGTGGTGGCCCCGTAGGTTGCTCGGTTCGGACCAACAATCGAAGGAGCACTGGCCCGAGGGGGGGGGGGGCTAAAATAAAGATGACCCTCGGGCTCCGGAAACCCAAGGAAAAAAAGGGCATAGGTGAGGCAAATGGTAAAACCAATGTTGGGCCTTGCTGGAAGAGTCTTATTCAAAGCAAACTGTCAAGGGGTCCCATAAATCACCCAACTGCGTTAGGGACGCAAAATCCGGAAACATAATACCGATATGACGAAAACTAGGGCGGCAAGAGTGGAACAAAACACCAGGCATATGGCCGAGCCTTCCACCCTTTACCAAGTATATAGATGCATTAATAATATAAGAGGTATTGTGATAACCCAACGTAAACATAATCCAACATGGAGCAATCTTCATCTTCACCTGCAACTAGCAACACTGTAAGAGGGGCTGAGCAAAAGCGGTAACATAGCCAAACAACGGTTTGCTAGGAAGGGTGTCAAAGGTTAGAGGTTCATGGCAATTTGGGAGGCTTAATAAGCAAGTGATAGGTAACGCGACATAGCGAAAGAACGAAGCAGCTAGCATAGCAATGATAGTAATGAGATCCAAGGTGACGGTCATCTTGCCTGAAATCCCGCTAGGAAGAAGAACGAATCCATGAAGAAGACGAAGCCACGAAGACGAACCAAGCGTAGACGAACGGATCCTCACGATCACAACGAAATGGGAACTAACGAGAAAGAGCACAACCGGAAAGAAGCAAACAACATAGTAAACACACAAGCATAAACATGGCATGATGCTCAACCAAGTATGATGCATGTCCGGTTTAATGAGGCATGGCATGGCAAAGTGCAACAAACAATACTACAAGTTAAGTGGAGCTCAATATGCAACGAGTTGCATATTGACGAAACACCACATTGACATATTTAGTTTAATCTTGTTTAAGCTACCAAACAATATTAAATGTTGTTAGACATGGCAAGAGGTGAAGCATAAGAAAACTAACTATCTAGGAAAATTTAAATGAGGCCGGAACAACGAACAACAATTCCGGAAAATCCCCATATGCTTATTTTAGATTCGGTACTGTTCTGCTCTAAACCATATTTTAGTGTTGTTAAACAGCAAAATAAAGTATACCATGTTAAGCTAGGCATTTTTCCACCCCATTTACATAAAAAGTTTATTTAAAACCGAGCTACGGTTATTTAGTTATGAAATAAATCATTTTAGCATGGCATTTAAGAAAATTTAAACAAACAACAAGTTAAACATTTCAAACATGGATGAAAATGGCATATTATTAATCTACAAAAAATTCTAAGCATTTTACATGTTTAAATCATTTTAATCCGATGCACGGTTGATGAGTTCTTATATGCATGAAGAGCAAGGGGTTTTCTGCAATTCTGAAAATCCTGGGATAAATGCTAAAATCGCAGATCTGAAAAAAAATACTACACTGGGCCGAATCTGGCTGGCCCGACAGGAGCACTGGGTGCGGCTTAGAGATGGGCTGCAGCTCAACTAGGTGGGTTGGCCCAGATGGGTGGAGAGGCCAAGGCAGGCCGGCTTGGGCTGGCGGATCTGGCGCGGCTCACGGCAAAGGCGAAGCAGAGGAGGGCTCGCACGGGCGACGCAACACTCGTCCACGCTGGCGCTGGACCAAGTCAACGAGGGGGGCAGCGCTGGTCGTCGTCCTCGCGTGCTCGCACGCAGAAGCAGGGGAGGCCGGCGATGGACTTGACGGGGCGACGAGGGCCGGGCGGAGGCGGTCGGATCCAAGGCGGGGGAGGCGCGGGGATGGCGGATCCGGCGGCGGCGAAGATCTCTCCGGCGAGGCAGGGACTTGGCGCGGGCTCAGCGTCCTCGCGTGTTCGCACGCCAGAAGCAGGGGATGGCGTCGTGCTGGCTTGCTGGGTTTCGTGTGCGAGGAATGAAGGCAGGCGCGCGCGGCGGCCGTGCACAGGCTGTGGTGGCGCTGGAGGTGACCGGAGGAAGTGGATCCCGGCGGCGAGGTCCTCGGGGCCCATAGGACCTCTTGGCGCGAATCCATGGCGTTCGACGGCTGCGTCCGGTTCCTGCGATAGGAAGCAGAGGAGGGGAGTTGAGAGACGAGGAAAAGGAGAAGACAGGAGGAAGAGGAGGGCCAGCGTTGCTCATCTGCTGCTGCTGCTGCTGCTTGGGTGGCGCGCGGGAAGCACGGGAGGAGGGCGATGGGGGTCGGCGTGGAGTGGATCGAGGAGCTGCTCTGGTTGGCCGGGCGAGCGAATCGGGGAGGAGCAGTGGGGAGCGCTGGTTGGTGGCTGGAGGAAAACGAGGAGAAGGGATCCCGAGGGGATTTGGTGGAGTGGCGGCGGCGATGAGATGGATAGGACAGCCTGCCTAAAATTTAGGGTTTGCCAAAAATGACTAGAGGTGGACTATATATATGAAAAGAAGGGAAGTTTAGATCTTTCGATCGAAATCCGATGGACAAGAATAAATATGTTAGGGAGTCCCAAATAAGAAAACGGAGATGTTTTAGGGATATTTGGGGATGATCTGAATCCAACGGTAACGACAGAACGGGCCAGGTTCGGGGGAGTTCCGGACGCGCGCAAGAGGGGGTCGGTGGTTGTGCAAAGAGGGGTTAGGCGGTTTGACAAGAGGGAAACGAAAACCCTGATTGGTCGCGAAACGGTCAACGAAGGCAAGGGGGGACGCGACAACTACGAACGGATACAAACTTTATGAAAACATGCAGATGCAATGCGGATGATGCTATGAGATGAGATTGCATGACATGAACAAAATGCAAAACAACAGACAAAACCCAACCACGGAGGGAATAACATATCACATCGCCGGAAATGGCAAGAGTTGGAGTTACAATTATGGAAAGTTGTATCCGGGGCGTTACAACACTCCACCACTACGAGAGGATCTCGTCCCGAGATCTAGGATGGCACCGGAGGGAAAAGGAAGAGGAAGATAAGAGGTAAACTAAGTTGCTTCTTTGACGAACGAGTGAAACCACGAACCTTGAGAGGTTGAGCTATTTAAAAGAAAGAGTACAACAGAGATGAACGAGATTGCAAACAATCCGGTATAAAAGAGGAACAAGGAGTATTACAAGAACTTGAAGGTTGAAAGACATGGAAATAAGAGCTTCACGAACGAAAAGAATATGACCACCTCGGAATAATGAGATAGCCAAGGAACAAGAATGACATAATTTGGACAACACTCCAGTAGAAAAGAGAAAAAAACTTGATGAGATGAAAAGATATTGAAGAGATGATACAACACTCCGGTTAAATGGATAAGTAAGAAAATAACATGATCTTGACAAAACGAGGTGATGGGTGAAGAGAGCAATATCACAATGCCTCCGGAAGAAATAATAGAAGATAGTGTTGGGGAACGTAGTAATTTAAAAAAATTTCCTACGCACACGCAAGATCATGGTGATGCATAGCAACGAGAGGGGAGAGTGTGTCCACGTACCCTCGTAGACCGAAAGCAGAAGCGTTATGACAACGCGGTTGATGTAGTCGTGCGTCTTCACGATCCGACCGATCCAAGCACCGAACGTACGGCACCTCCGTGTTCTGCACACGTTCAGCTCGATGACGATCCCCGGACTCCGATCTAGCAGGGTGTTGGGGATGAGTTCCGTCAGCACGACGGCATGGTGACGATGATGATGTTCTACCAACGTAGGGCTTCGGCTAAACTCCGCGATGATATGACCGAGGTGGAATATGGTGGAGGGGGGCACCGCATACGGCTAAGGAACGATCACGAAGATCAACTTGTGTGTTCTAGGGTGCCCCCCCCCTTGATATAAAGGAGCAGGGGAGGCCGGCCGGCCCTAGGGGCGCGCCAGGAGGGGGAGTCCTCCTCCTAGTGGGAGTAGGTCTCCACTTTCCTAGTCCAACTAGGAAGAGAGAAGGGGGAAGGAAAGACAGGGAGAGGGAGAGGGAATGAGGGGCCACACCCCCTTCCCCTAGTCCAATTCGGACTCCTCATGGGGGCGCCACCTCCTGGCTGCTGCCCTCTCTCTTCCCTCAGCCCACTAAGGCCCAATACTTCCCCGGGGGTTCCGGTAACCTCCGGCACTCCGGTTTTCTCCGAAATCACCCGGAACACTTCCGGTGTCCGAATATAGTCGTCCAATATATCGATCTTTATGTCTCGACCATTTCGAGACTCCTCGTCATCCGGGACTCCGAACAACCTTCGGTACATCAAAACATAAACTCATAATAAAATTGTCATCGTAACGTTAAGCGTGCGGACCCTACGGGTTCGAGAACTATGTAGACATGACCTTGAACTATTCTCGGTCAATAACCAATAGTGGAACCTGGATGCTCATATTGGCTCCTACATATTCTACGAAGATCTTTATCGGTCAAACCGCATAACAACATACGTTGTTCCCTTTTTCATCGGTATGTTACTTGCCCGAGATTCGATCGTCGGTATCTCAATACCTAGTTCAATCTCGTTACCGGCAAGTCTCTTTACTCGTTGTGTAATACATCATCCCGCAACTAACTCATTAGTTGCAATGCTTGCAAGGCTTAAGTGATGTGTATTAGCGAGAGGGCCCAGAGATACCTCTCCGACATTCGGAGTGACAAATCCTAATCTCGAAATACGCCAACCCAACAAGTACCTTCGGAGACACCTGTAGAGCACCTTTATAATCACCTAGTTACGTTGTGACTTTGGTAGCACACAAAGTGTTCCTCCGTAAGCAGGAGTTGCATAATCTCATAGTCATAGGAACATGTATAAGTCATGAAGAAAGCAATAGCAACAAACTAAAGCGATCAAGTGCTAAGCTAACGGAATGGGTCAAGTCAATCAGATCATTCACCTAATGATGTGATCCCATTAATCAAATAAGAACTCTTTGTCCATGGTTAGGAAACATAACCATCTTTGATTAATGAGCTAGTCAAGTAGAGGCATACTAGTGACACTTTGTTTGTCTATGTATTCACACATGTATTATGTTTCCGGTTAATACAATTCTAGCATGAATAATAAACATTTATCATGAAATAAGGAAATAAATAATAACTTTATTATTGCCTCTAGGGCATATTTCCTTGATCTCCCACTTGCACTAGAGTCAATAATCTAGATTACATAGTAATGATCCTAACACCCATGGAGTCTTGGTGCTGATCATGTTTTGCTCGTGAAAGAGGCTTAGTCAACAGGTCTGCAACATTCAGATCCGTATGTCTCTTGCAAATTTCTATGTCTCCCACCTGGACTAGATCCCGGATGGAATTGAAGCGTCTCTTGATGTGCTTGGTTCTCTTGTGAAATCTGGATTCCTTCGCTAAGGCAATTGCTCCAGTATTGTCACAAAATATTTTCATTGGACCCGATGCATTGGTATGACACCTAGATCGGATATGAACTCCTTCATCCAGACTCCTTCATTTGCTGCTTCCGAAGCAGCTATGTATTCCGCTTCACACGTAGATCCCGCCACGACGCTTTGTTTAGAACTGCCCCAACTGATAGCTCCACCGTTTAATGTAAACACGTATCCGGTTTGCGATTTAGAATCGTCCGGATCAGTGTCAAAGCTTGCATCAACGTAACCATTTACGATGAGCTCTTTGTCACCTCCATAAACGAGAAACATATCCTTAGTTCTTTTTAGGTACTTCAGGATGTTCTTGATCACGTCGATGATCCATTCTGGATTACTTTGGTACCTCCCTGCTAGACTTATAGCAAGGCACACATCAGTGCAGTACACAACATTGCATACATGATAGAGCCTATGGCTGAAGCATAGGGAACATCTTTCATTTTCTCTCTATCTTCTGAAGTGGTCGGGCATTGAGTCTTACTCAACTTCACACCTTGTAACACAGGCAAGAACCCTTTCTTTGCTTGATCCATTTTGAACTTCTTCAAAACTTTGTCAAGGTATGTGCTTTGTGAAAGTCCAATTAAGCGTCTTGATCTATCTCTATAGATCTTAATGCCCAATATGTAAGCAGCTTCACCGATGTCTTTCATTGAAAAACTCTTATTCAAGTATCCCTTTATGCTATCCAGAAATTCTATATCATTTCCAATCAGTAATATGTCATCCACATATAATATAAGAAATGCTATAGAGCTCCCACTCACTTTCTTGTAAATACAAGCTTCTCCAAAAGTCTGTATAAAACCAAATGCTTTGATCACACTATCAAAGCGTTTATTCCAACTCCGAGAGGCTTGCAGTCCATAAATGGATCATTTGGAGCTTGCACACTTTGTTAGCTCCCTTTGGATCGACAAAACCTTCTGGTTGCATCATATACAACTCTTCTTCCAAAAATCCATTTAGGAATGCAGTTTTGACATCCATTTGCCAAATTTCATAATCATAAAATGCGGCAATTGCTAACATGATTCGGACAGACTTAAGCATCACTACGGGTGAGAAGGTCTCATCGTAGTCAATCCCTTGAACTTGTCAAAAACCTTTTGCAACAAGTCGAGCTTTGTAGACAGTAACATTACCGTCAGCGTCAGTCTTCTTCTTGAAGATCCATTTATTCTCAATTGCTTGCCGATCATCGGGCAAGTCAACCAAAGTCCACACTTTGTTCTCATACATGGATCCCATCTCAGATTTCATGGCTTCAAGCCATTTTGTGGAATCTGGGCTCACCATTGCTTCTTCATAGTTCGTAGGTTCATCATGATCTAGTAGCATGACTTCCAGAATAGGATTACCGTATCACTCTGGTGCGGATCTTACTCTGTTTGATCTACGAGGTTCAGTAGCAACTTGATCTGAAGTTCCATGATCATCATCATTAACTTCCTACCAATTGGTGTAGGTGTCACTGAAACTGGTTTCTGTGATGTACTACTTTCCAATAAGGGAGCAGTATGCAGTTACCTCATCAAGTTCTACTTTCCTCCCACTCACTTCTTTCGAGAGAAACTCCTTCTCTAGAAAGTTTCCGAATTTAGCAACATAAGTCTTGCCTTCGGATCTGTGATAGAAGGTGTATCCAACAGTCTCCTTTGGATATCCTATGAAGATACATTTCTCCGATTTGGGTTCGATCTTATCAGGTTGAAGTTTTTTCACATAAGCATCGCAACCCCAAACTTTAAGAAACGACAACTTTGGTTTCTTGCCAAACCATAGTTCATAAGGCGTCATCTCAACGGATTTCGATGGTGCCCTATTTAACGTGAATGCGGCCGTCTCTAAAGCATAACCCCAAAATGATAGCGGTAAATCTGTAAGAGACATCATAGATCGCGCCATATCAAGTAAAGTACGATTACGACGTTCAGACACACCATTACGTTGTGGTGTTCCGGGTGGCGTGAGTTGCGAAACTATTCCGCATTGTTTCAAATGTACACCAAACTCGTAACTCAAATATTCTCCTCCACGATCAGATCGCTCAAACTTTATTTTCTTGTTACGATGATTTTCAACTTCACTCTGAAATTCTTTGAACTTTTCAAATGTTTCAGACTTATGTTTCATTAAGTAGATATACCCATATCTGCTTAAGTCATCTGTGAAGGTGAGAAAATAACGATATCCGCCACGAGCCTCAACATTCATCGGACCACATACATCTGTATGTATGATTTCTAACAAATCTGTTGCTCTCTCCATAGTACCGGAGAACGGTGTTTTGGTCATCTTGCCCATAAGGCACGATTCACAAGTACCAAGTGATTCATAATCAAGTGGTTCCAAAAGCCCATCAGTATGGAGTTTCTTCATGCGCTTTACACCGATATGACCCAAACGGCAGTGCCACAAATAAGTTGCACTATCATTATCAACTCTGCATATTTTGGCTTCAACATTATGAATATGTGTATCACTACTATCGAGATTTAATAAGAATAGACCACTCTTCAAGGGTGCATGACCATAAAAGATATTACTCATATAAATAGAACAACCATTATTCTCTCGATTTAAATGAATAACCGTCTCGCATCAAACAAGATCCAGATATAATGTTCATGCTCAACGCCGCACCAAATAACAATTATTTAGGTCTAATACTAATCCGAAGGTAGATGTAGAGGTAGCGTGCCGACCATGATCACATCGACTTTGGAACCATTTCCCACGCCGCATCGTCACCTCGTCCTTAGCCAATCTTCGCTTAATCCATAGTCCTGTTTGAGTTGCAAATATTAGCAACTCGAACCAAAGATCAAATACCCAGTGCTCATGCGAGCATTAGTAAGGTACACATCAATAACATGTATATCACATATACCTTTGTTCACCTTGCCATCCTTCTTATCGGCAAATACTTGGGGCAGTTCCGCTTCCAAAGTGACGATGCGCTTGCGTGAGAAGCACTCGCCTGTGCTTAGGTCCAGGCTTGGGTTCCTTCTCCTGAGCAACAACTTGCTTGCTGTTCTTCTTGAAGTTCCCCTTCCTCTTCCCTTTGTCCTTTTTCTTGAAACTAGTGGTCTTGTTGACCATCAACACTTGATGCTCCTTCTTGATTTCTACCTCCGCAGCCTTTAGCATTGTGAAGAGCTCGGGAATTGTCTTATCCATCCCTTGCATATTATAGTTCATCACAAAGCTCTTGTAGCTAGGTGGAAGTGATTGGAGAATTCATCAATGGCGCTTATCAACCGGAAGATTAACTCCCAGTTGAATCAAGTGATTACAATACCCAGACATCTTGAGTATATGCTCACTGACAGAACTATTCTCCTCCATCTTGCAGCTATAGAACTTATTGGAGACTTCATATCTCTCAATCCGGGCATTCTTCTGGAATATTAACTTCAACTCCTGGAACATCTCATATGCTCCATGACGTTCAAAACGTTGTTGAAGTCCGGTTCTAAGCCGTAAAGCATGGCACATTGAACTATCGAGTAGTCATCGGCTTTTGCTTTGCGGGACGTTCTTAACGCCGCTGGTTACATCAAGCAGGCACGGCACCCAGTGGTGCTTCCAGACGTAACTTTTCGTGCAACAATGAGGATAATCCTCAAGTTACGGACCCGATCCGGCGTAATTGCTACCATCATCTTTCAACTTTGCTTTCTCAAGGAACGCATTAAAATTCAATGGAACAACGACGGGCCATCTATCTACAATCGACATAGACAAGCAAGATACTATCGGTACTAAGTTCATGATAAATTTAAGTTCAATTAATCATATTACTAAAGAACTCCCACTTAGATAGACATCCCTCTAATCCTCTAAGTGATCACGTGATCCATATCAACTAAACCATGTCCGATCATCATGTGAGATGGAGTAGTTTCAATGGTGAACATCATTATGTTGATCATATCTACTATATGATTCACGCTCGACCTTTCGGTCTCCTTGTTCCGAGGCCATATCTGTTATATGCTAGGCTCGTCAAGTTAAACCTAAGTATTCCGCGTGTGCAACTGTTTTGCACCCGTTGTATTTGAACGTAGAGCCTATCACACCCGATCATCACGTGGTGTCTCAAAGACGAAGAACTTTCGCAACGGTGCATACTCGGGAGAACACTTTTACTATGATAATTTAGTGAGGATCATCTTATAATGCTACCGTCAATCAAAGCAAGATAAGATGCATAAAAGATAAACATCACATGCAATCAATATAAGTGATATGATATGGCCATCATCATCTTGTGCTTGTGATCTCCATCTCCGAGCACCGTCATGATCACCATCGTCACCGCACGACACCTTGATCACCATCGTAGCATCGTTGTCGTCTCGCCAATCTTATGCTTCTACGACTATCGCCATCGCTTAGTGATAAAGTAAAGCATTACGAGGCGATTGCATTGCATACAATAAAGCGACAACCATATGGCTCCTGCCAGTTGCCGATAACTCGGTTACAAAACATGATCATCTCATACAATAAAATTTAGCATCATTTCTTGACCATATCACATCACAACATGCCCTGCAAAAACAAGTTAGACGTCCTCTACTTTGTTGTTGCAAATTTTACGTGGCTGCTACGGGCTTAGCAAGAACCAATCTTACCTACGCATCAAAACCACAATGATAGTTTTACAAGTTGGCGCTGTTTTAACCTTCGCAAGGACCGGGCGTAGCCACACTCGGTTCAACTAAAGTTGGAGAAACTGACACCCGCCAGCCACCTGTGTGCAAAGCACGGCGGTAGAACCAGTCTCGCGTAAGCGTACGCATAATGTCGGTCCGGGCCGCTTCATCCAACAATACCGCCGAACCAAAGTATGACATGCTGGTAAGAAGTATGACTTATATCGCCCACAACTCACTTGTGTTCTACTCGTGCATATAACATCAACACATAAAACCTAGGCTCGGATGCCTCTGTTGGGGAACGTAGTAATTTCAAAAAAATTCCTACGCGCACGCAAGATCATGGTGATGCATAGCAACGAGAGGGGGTGTCCACGTACCCTTGTAGACCGAAAGCGGAAGCGTTATGACAACGCGGTTGATGTAGTCGTACGTCTTCACGATCCGACCGATCCAAGCACCGAACGTACGGCACCTCCGTGTTCTGCACACGTTCAGCTCGATGACGATCCCCGGACTCCGATCCGGGAGGGTGTTGGGGATGAGTTCCGTCAGCACGACGGCGTGGTGACGATGATGATGTTCTACCGACGCGGGGCTTCGCCTAAACTCCGCGATGATATGACCGAGGTGGAATATGGTGGAGGGGGCACCGCACACGGCTAAGGAACGATCACGAAGATCAACTTGTGTGTTCTAGGGTGCCCCCTGCCCCCGTATATAAAGGAGCAAGGGGGGAGGCCGGCCGGCCCTAGGGGCGCGCCAAGGAGGGGGGAGTCCTCCTCCTAGTGGGAGTAGGACTCCCCTTTCCTAGTCCAACTAGGAAGAGAGAGGGGGAAGGAAAGAGAGGGAGAGGGAGAGGGAAAGAGGGCCCCCCCCCACCCTAGTCCAATTCGGACTCCCCATGGGGCGCCACCTCTGGGCTGCTGCCCTCTCTCCCTCGGGCCCACTAAGGCCCAATACTTCCTGGGGTTCCGGTAACCCTTCCGGCACTCCGGTTTCCTCCGAAATCACCGGAACACTTCCGGTGTCTGAATATAGCCGTCCAATCTATCAATCTTTATGTCTCGACCATTTCGAGACTCCTCGTCATGTCCGTGATCACATCCGGACTCGAACAACATTCGGTACATCAAAACATAAACTCATAATAAAACTGTCATCGTAACGTTAAGCGTGCGGACCCTACGGGTTCGAGAACTATGTAGACATGACCTAGAACTATTTTCGGTCAATAACCAATAATGGAACTTGGATGCTCATATTGGCTCCTACATATTCTATGAAGATCTTTATCGGTCAAACCGCATAACAACATACGTTGTTCCCTTTGTCATCGGTATGTTACTTGTCCGAGATTTGATCGTCGGTATCTCAATACCTAGTTCAATCTCGTTACCGGCAAGTCTCTTTACTCGCTCAGAATACATCATCCATAACTAACTCATTAGTTGCAATGCTTGCAAGGCTTAAGTGATGTGTATTACCGAGAGGGCCCAGAGATACCTCTCCGAGCATTCGGAGTGACAAATCCTAATCTCGAAATACGCCAACCCAACAAGTACCTTCGGAGACACCTGTAGAGCACCTTTATAATCACCCAGTTGCGTTGTGACGTTTGGTAGCACATAAAGTGTTCCTCCGGTAAACGGGAGTTGCATAATCTCATAGTCATAGGAACATGTATAAGTCATGAAGAAAGCAATAGCAACAAACTAAACGATCAAGTGCTAAGCTAACGGAATGGGTCAAGTCAATCAGATCATTCACCTAATGATGTGATCCCATTAATCAAATAAGAACTCTTTGTCCATGGTTAGGAAACATAACCATCTTTGATTAATGAGCTAGTCAAGTAGAGGCATACTAGTGACACTGTTTGTCTATGTATTCACACATGTATTATGTTTCCGTTTAATACAATTCTAGCATGAATAATAAACATTTATCATGAAATAAGGAAATAAATAATAACTTTATTATTGCCTCTAGGGCATATTTCCTTCAGATATATCATTGGAATAATAGAATGGAGAAGAAAATGCCAACTTTTGCCACAAATTATCTTGGAAAGCACCCTTCCAAGAAGGTTATAAAGGAGTTGTTGGAAAACCCACAACGAAAAGAATAAGCTTGTAGTGGGCTCATAGAAACATCTCAACACTTGAGGTGAAATTTTGCCACTAACAAAAAACAATTGCTTGTGTGAGGTCAAAGAAGAGATGAAAACTTCTTTCGCCGAGAGGATAGGAGAAAAAACTCGGATCATTGATAAGCACCACAAATATGAACATTCCTTAGGAAGGCTTTAGGTGAAATCTATACCAAGATAACTCCAAAGAAGAGATTGATGGATTTTAAATACCTCATTCTTGACAACATGTGAATCATCAAGCACGAGGAGAAATTGCCAAGGATGACATAACACCATCTCAAAAGATAAGGTAGAAAGAATTGCACTTCGGAATGCAAGATGAAGAATGCTTGAACTCCTCAAAACAAAACATGTGTTGAGCACCATGTTTATTTTGAAGTATGGCTTGACGGATCATAACTTCGAGAGAAATCTTGAAGAACAATTGAAGAATGAAAGGAATCCTTGACGAACCATCATATAGAACCTTTATGAAGAACTCCGGTAATAAAAAGATGATAAAACGAAAGAGAAGTTGAGAACACAAGTTGAAGCCTTGCAATGATTTAGAAGGAGCTTCGCGATGAGATAATGCCGAAAACTTGGAACTCCGGAAAAGAAAGATGAATCAACTCGAACCGAGAACGTGAAATGATGAACAACTCTGGAAAGAAGAAACTAGATCACTTGGATGAAACAATAATAAGAATTATGTTATGCATATCCTTCACCAATTTAAATTGATGACCCACAATGGATTTGGCATGCCACTTATTCTCATAGAAAGGATTAAAATAGATATGGCGCAAACTTGGGAAGGTCTTCAACGAATCACCGAGAGGATTGGAAAGGACGAATGAAATGATGCGGTAATAAAGGAAGAGGAATCTTGAACGAACCACCGTAAGAATTGAAAATGAACGAAGAAAAGAGAATGAATCACCGGGAGGATTTAGAAAACGACGTTGATACTTGAGGGAATTTAGATACGAATGAACGAATAGATCACGAGCTGATTAGAGCATACTTGAATGATGCACCGGTAAGATTTGGAGAACGAGAGCTGAAAGCTGAGAATGAGGAATTATGACATGATGGCCTACAGAGGAAAGAAATGGGAACAACTCATGAAATGCTCCGGATGGGTGAAAAGAATTCCCACAATCGAAAACAATTATGAGAGGATGGCATCAAACTTGAACTACACATCTTTGGAAGAACGGGTAAGGATTTAAGAGGAATTCTTCTTCGGTCTTCAAACGTTGAGAATGACGATGAGAAACCACCATGAATTGTTGAGATACTCCGGGATGAAAATTGGAAAGGTTGAACCAACGATGAAAAGAGTTTGAAAGATTTTGGAGAAAGACATATGACTGATGAAAATTCATTCTTATGTCAAGCTTCGAAAAGAATTTGGGAAATGGCTCCGGATAAATTAGAAGAGTCAGGTAAGATCCTGGGAAAAGACCTATGGGTTAGGGCCCACTCAAAAGGAAAACACCGTTGAACGATTGATTGAAAGGGGATTGCACCGGTTGAGTTAAATGGCTTGAATGAGATAACAACCTCAAAATAACTTGAACGAATTGAGAATGGAAACACGAATCTTCCAAGATATCTTCAACACTCCGGAAGAATAAAGAGAGGTGAACAACTAAGAGGTACACCGGCATGCAAAAACATTTGAAACGAGGAAAGGAATATGATCAACACCGAAAGCTTGAAATTGGATCCATGGGAGAAGAAACAACAACGAAGGATGATGAACTTGAAATTGTTGAGCATCTTCATGGGAAATCACCAGATAAGAACATCGAAGAAAAGAATGAAGAGACTTCTCTCAAATAAAAGGATACATGATTAAGAAATCTGAGTCCTTGAAGAAAAAGGGGTGGAGGGCGGAAAACAAGGACAACTTGGGATGGATGAAACAAACACCGGTGAGAAAACTTAGAGTTGATCTTGCGGATGTTGAAAATGATCGGATCCACTTGAAGAGAAGCACGCCGGTTTGGAAAAGAATTGACATGACAATCTCGATAAACAAGAAGGATTAGCACTCTCATAGAAATATCAGAACACCGCTTGAAAGGTATGGAATCAACACTTGACATTGAAGCAACTCGAATACCACAACTCAAAACAAAACAAAGGATTGGCTTGCAGAAATAAGCGGAACAAATACATATGATAGAGATTTACCCAATCCCATATCGGGCATCCGTCGGAAAGATATTCTAGTAGCTACTTGAATTCCACCTATAAACTCCGAAACTTTCTGGTTATGCAATCTGGTGTTGGGGATCTGAGGACACAAAATATATCACCCAAACTAACAATACCTAGAACCAATTGTATCCATCCTTCAACACATAACCAAGAAACTCCGAAATCGTGTACCTCAACCTTGAAAAGCATCCGTTATACAAGCTATGGCAATACTCCCGAACTCCCGATCTTTGGGTGGCGTCGAGGTTATCTCACCAACAACTGCATAAAATAGATTTTCGATGTCGGCAAAACTCGTATTCCAGAATCGCAACGATAAAATTGTGGCGACAACACCTCGGAGCTCAACTCCCCGACACTGCCACAACCCCTAAATGTCAGGAGGCACCAAGAACAATGTTCTCGTCACAAGACTATCGGAACGATCCCAAGATACCCGCGTGATCCTACAAAAATTTCGTGAAATTTGAGGAGAGGAAAGACAAAACATCTATGTCAGGAGGCCTCACCAGAGCGACGAAGGGACTGAGGAGTAAAAAGAATCCTACTCTCCGATATATATAATCCTAAGACTCAAAATAGTTTTCTTCTAGACTCAACAACGACCAACAAACAAGGGGGCTCCTATGGTCGGTCGAGGCTCTGGTACCAACTTGTCACGCCCAAGATGCGACCCTATCCTAAAGGAACTCGAAGGTCCCACCAAGGATAGAAGCGCATCTTGAAGATGCTTTTGCAAGGTGGATATCATTACATCAACATTACATAATAGTGGGGATACATCCAAAACATACAATGTCACATGAATACAACATCATCTTACATAAGATCAACATCCGACTATGGATGAAACACAAACAGAAACTCAAACAACATCCACCCTGCTAGCCAGGGCCGAGCACAGAACCTATCCCCGATCGAAGAAGAAGAAGAAGAACTCCAAAACAAGTAAACATCGCTCTCGCGTCATGATCATCGCATAACCTGTACTCGCAATCGTTGTTGTAGTAATCTGTGAGCCACGAGGACTCAGCAATCCCATTACCATGGGTATCAAGACTAGCAAAGCTTAAGGGGAAAGGAAGGGGTAAAGTGGTGAGGTTGCAGCAGCGGCTAAGCAATGTATGGTGGCTAACTTATGCAAATAAGAGCGAGAAGAGAAGCAAAGCAAGCGGTCGTCAACTAGTAATGATCAAGAGGTGACCCTGAACTCCTACTTACGTCAGACATAACCCAGAAATCGTGTTCTCCTCTCGATCAACCCCGAAAAGAGACAATCACGGTTACGCACACGGTTGGTGTATTTTAGAAGAGTTTACTTCAAGTTTACTACAACCGGATATTAACAAATTTCCATCTGCCACATAACCGCGTGCACGGCTCTCGAAAGTTCAAACCCTGCAGGGGTGTCCCAACCGGATATTCCTTCTCCTGGGAAGACCCGATCAGACTCGGAATCCCAGTTACAAGACATTTAGACAATGGTAAAACAAGACCAGCAAAGCCGCCCGATGTGCCGACAAATCCCGATAGGAGTCGCATGTACCTCGTTCTCAGGGCACACCGGATAAGTCAAGCTACGAGTAAAACCAGGCCTCGAGTTTCCCCGTGGTGGCCCCGTAGGTTGCTCGGTTCGGACCAACAATCGAAGGAGCACCGCCCGGAGGGGGGGCTAAAATAAAGATGACCCTCGGGCTCCGAAACCCAAGGGAAAAAAGGGCATAGGTGAGGCAAATGGTAAAACCAATGTTGGGCCTTCTTTGGAAGAGTCTTATTCAAAGCAAACTGTCAAGGGGTCCCATAAATCACCCAACCGCGTTAGGGACGCAAAATCCGGGAACATAATACCGATATGACGGAAACTAGGCGGCAAGAGTGGAACAAAACACCGGGCATAAGGCCGAGCCTTCCACCCTTTACCAAGTATATAGATGCATTAATAATATAAGAGGTATTGTGATAACCCAACATAAACATAATCCAACATGGAGCAATCTTCATCTTCACCTGCAACTAGCAACGCTATAAGAGGGGCTGAGCAAAAGCGGTAACATAGCCAAACAACGGTTTGCTAGGAAGGGTGTCAAAGGTTAGAGGTTCATGGCAATTTGGGAGGCTTGATAAGAAAGTGATAGGTAACACGGCATAGCGAAAGAACGAAGCAACTAGCATAGCAATGATAGTAATGAGATCCAAGGTGACGGTCATCTTGCCTGAAATCCTGCTAGGAAGAAGAACGAATCCATGAAGAAGATGAAGCCACGAAGACGAACCAAGCGTAGACGAACGGATCCTCACCATCGCAGCGAAATGGGAACTAACGAGAAAGAGCACAACCGGAAAGAAGCAAACAACATAGTAAACACAAAAGCATAAACATGGCATGATGCTCAACCAAGTATGATGCATGTACGGTTTAATGAGGCATGGCATGGCAAAGTGCAACAAACAATACTACAAGTTAAGTGGAGCTCAATATGCAACAAGTTGCATATTGACGAAACACCACATTGACATATTTAGTTTAATCTTGTTTAAGCTGCCAAACAATATTAAATGTTGTTAAACATGGCAAGAGGTGAATCATAAGAAAACTACCTATCTAGGAAAATTTAAATGAGGCCGGAACAACGAACAACAGTTCCGAAAAATCCCCATATGCATATTTTAGATTCGGTACTGTTCTGCTCTAAACCATATTTTAGTGTTGTTAAACAGCAAAATAAAGTATACCATGTTAAGCTAGGCATTTTTCCACCCCATTTACATATAAAGTTTATTTAAAACCGAGCTACGGTTATTTAGTTATGAAATAAATCATTTTAGCATGGCATTTAAGAAAATTTAAACAAACAGCAAGTTAAACATTTCAAACATGGATGAAAATGGCATATTATTAATCTACAAAAAATTCTAAGCATTTAACATGTTTAAATCATTTTAATCTGATGCACGGTTGATGAGTTCTTATATGCATGAAGAGCAAGGGGTTTTCTGCAATTCTGAAAATCCTGGGATAAATGCTAAAATCGCAGATCTGAAAAAAATACTACAATGGGCCGAATCTGGCTGGCCCGACAGGAGCACTGGGTGCGGCTTAGAGATGGGCTGCAACTCACCTAGCTGGGTTGGCCCAGATGGGTGGAGAGGCCAAGGCATGGGCTGGCGGATCTGGCGCGGCTCACGGTGAAGGAGAAGCAGAGGAGGGCTTGCACGGGCGACGCAGCACGCGTCCACGCTGGCGCTGGACCAAGTCAACGAGGGGGGCAGCGCTGGTCGTCGTCCTCGCGTGCCCGCACGCAAGCGAGGAGGCCGCGATGGACTTGATGGGGCGGCGAGGCCGGGCGGGCGGTCGAGATCAAGGCGGGGAGGCGCGGGATGGCGAATCCGGCGGCGGCGAAGATCTCTCCGGCGAGGCGGTGGACTTGGCGCTGAGCTCGGCGTCCTCGCGTGTTCGCCGCACGCCGAAGCGAGGGACGGCGCCGTCTTTGGCTCGCTGGATTTCGGTGCGAGAATGAAGGCACAAGCGGCCTTGTGGCGGCCGTGCCGTGGTGGCGCCTGGAGGTGACGGAGGAAGTGGATCCCGGCGGCGAGGTCCTCGGGGCCCATAGGACCTCTTGGCGCGAATCCATGGCGTTTGACGGCTGCGTCCGGTTCCTGCGATAGGAAGTAGAGGAGGGGAGTTGAGAGACGAGGAAAAGGAGAAGACAGGAGGAAGAGGAGGGCCGGTGGTGCTCATCTGCTGCTGCTGCTTGGGTGGCGCGCGGGAAGCACGGGAGGAGGGCGATGGGGGTCGGCGTGGAGTGGATCAAGGAGCTGCTCTGGTTGGTCGGGCGAGCGAATCGGGGAGGAGCAGTGGGGAGCGCTGGTTGGTGTCTGGAGGAAAACGAGGAGAAGGGATCCCGAGGGGATTTGGTGGAGTGGCGGCGACGATGAGATGGGTAGGACAGCCTGCCTAAAATTTAGGGTTTGCCAAAAATGACTAGAGGTGGACTATATATATGAAAAGGAGGGAAGTTTAGATCTTTCGATCGAAATCCGATGGACAAGAATAAATATGTTAGGGAGTCCCAAATAAGAAAACGGAGATGTTTTAGGGATATTTGGGGATGATCTAAATCCAACGATAACGACAGAACGGGTTAGGTTAGGGGTAGTTCCGGACGCGCGCAAGAGGGGGTCGGTGGTTGTGCAAAGAGGGGTTAGGCGGTTTGACAAGAGGGAAACGAAAACCCTGATTGGTCGCGAAACGGTCAAGAAGGCAAGTGGGGACGCGGCAACTACGAACGGATACAAACTTTATGAAAACATGCAGATGCAATGCGGATGATGCTATGAGATGAGATTGCATGACATGAACAAAATGCAAAACAACAGACAAAACCCAACCACGGAGGAAATAACATATCACATCGCCGGAAATGGCAAGAGTTGGAGTTACAATTATGGAAAGTTGTATCCGGGGCGTTACATCATGAGAGAAAGATTATTTTACCATGGCAACCATCTTTTAGTTCACAATTGAGTTGATGTTTTGTGAGATCTAAAAAATAAGTTGACAATTGGCATGGTTTGCCTTACAAGTGTGCGTGCCTCCTTTTATTTGTTCTCTTGTTTTTCAATTCCTTATTTGTTATGGCGCTGCTAGAAGGAGGGCACGAGAGGGCCGACCGGGGGCCTTTTGCCCATGGTCGGGCAAGAGGGAAGGGATTTCCTTCTTAATTCTTGCTTGATTAGATTGATACATCTCCTCTCTTTATATAGAGAGGTTTACTTGACTCCCAAGCAAGCGACCCTTATAACCATGACTCGACACAACACAAACCTAACACCTAAAAACAAGCTTTTTACATCTCGGCTTGTTTTATTACTCTCAACCTGAAATGGACTGGGACGCTTTATTTTGGACCCCTTAACAAAAAGTGGACACCATCCGCACGTCGGACATGCATCTGTACAACCACCTGGATCCTACCATCTGGACAAAATGAGTGCATGGGTATGGCCACCTGGAAGTGGTCACAAGAGCGACCAACAGAGGTGCCCTTGCGGCGGCCGGCAGAATGCAGTGGTGCTACGTGGTGTGCTCCTGTCGGTGACACCCTGCCTTCTTCCCACCAGACGGTTGTTGGTTTGCACCGCATAGAGAAGAGTGGAGGGCTTGCGATGGAGAATGACAAGGAGGGGTGCGCCCCCCCCCCCCAAACCGCCGATGTCGTAGACTTTGAGGTCACTATCCGTGGGGACGAGATCGAGGTCCTTTGCGCAGCGAAGGACAACTGGGAGGAGCGGCAGCTGCAAACCACGCATCTCCCGCACACGCCGACGCGCTAGGAGACCGCGCGCAGCAGCCTCACCGCCGCCGACACGTGGTGGGTAGCGATCCAAGCCGGAAGCGGTGATGGCGACAACGGGAACTTGATCTGCTGGATGGGGATGCCCTGGGAAAGCGGTGATGGCGACGGCGGGAACTTGATCTGGTGGGCCGGGACTCCCGTCGGCGCGGTCGATGTGTGGCCGGAGCTGACCGGCGGGGGCCGCTGCAGCTACTGCGGCTGCTGCTGTGTCGCGTCGGGCAGCGGTAGCGGCTAACTGGCAGCGAGCGCCGGGCGCGACGGAGGCCACCAGAGCAGCGGCTGCCATCGCAGCTGTGGCGGGCGATGGATGGCAGCCGAGCGCCCGGACGAAAGCACGGGCAGAGGCCGCCAGAAGCGGCGGTTGCCACTGCAGCCAGGGTGGGGCGGTTGATGGCAGCTGCAACAGCCCGGCGAACGTGGCGGGGGGGCCGCCTGGTGCGTTGGCTGCCACGGCGGCGCGACCTGGTGCGGCCCGTAGGACCCGGCCAAGAACATGCGGATCTCCTAGACTGCCTGGGTTAGGTCCCGCGGTGCCCTGGACACCTCCTCTGAGGTGAGGACGGCGGGGGCGGGCGCGACGGAGGATCCCGGCGCGGGCAGGAGCGAGGCGACAGTCATGGTGGTCGGCGACGAGGTGACCGGCAGCGGGAGAGATGGGTTGGGCGGCGGTGAAGACATGATCGAACCGAAGTTAGCTGGTACCAAATTTCTATAAGGTTTTTGTTATTATGTTTATGTTAGAAGGTTTAGATGCCATACTGTGCATGGACTGTTACTAAAAGAAATTTATGTTGTTCTTAGGTACTAATCAGGTTAATGACGCCGCTGGATAGCTACCGTTGGCTATAATGTGATTAGGTACCAATCCTGTTATTAAAGCTGTTATGGTATATGCTGCTGCTACATAATTATACTCTTATGTGGTCAGCCAAGTGTTCTTCTAGATCTACCTTTGTGTAATGTATAACTGAAATCTGACCATTCTCTTGCATAAACTAAGCATACTAGGAAGAATACAATGCCAAAATAATCAATTAAAATTTTGTGCGGCAAGAGTAAATTGCCTTTTACGTGCTTGAGTAGATTGCTACAACAGAATGTTCACAAATCACTATTCCAATTTTTGTGTGTCACCTGTCAGGCCTTAAGAGTAAATTGTCTTTTCTGTACATTCTGTTTGGCCGTTTGTTTGTTCTTGTGGCTTCCAAAAAGAACCCTGGAATGTTTGTTCTGCCAGGCAGCTCTCTTTGGCTAGGACATTTTGGCTAAAAAAACATAAATGAACCTAAAATGTATTAATATTTTATATCACTTTTTGTATTGATGTCCTTCATGCATGCTCATCTACCAAGAGGTCAATCCAATAATGCCACGCGTTCTTCATCAGGCGCCAAGCCCTCCGATGCCCAAATCCAAGTTGTCTCACTCAAGAAGGATTATGGTCCTCCACCTCTGCTACTCATATTAAAATTCCTGTGTTCTTTCTTTCTTTATTTTCTGTCAACAAAAGGTGAACCTGTTCTTAATTTCCCATGGAAATTTGTGAGTGTATTTCTAGCTGGAATTGCATGTATATCTTACAAATTTACATAGCAACAAATTAATAAGGAGAATAGAAGCATTTGCGTCCATCTAACATATTTGTATGGTATTTTTAAAAAAGCTCAAGGTTAGAGATATGGCGCTGTATGAGGCTATCATTAGGATGGAAAATAAATTTAATGTTAAAATATTGCTTGAGTTTCCTTCATTCTGTAAACCGCAATACAAGCTATGTTTGCGCAATGATTCTATTCCAATTTTTTTAACAACTGGCAATTAACGACACATCAAATGTTCTGTATTGAAATGGATCATTTTGTCAGGTTGGGTTTAGTAGGTCATAATGGTTTTATTCTACGATAGGGTTAATTTTGTTTATATTGTAACCAGTTCGTGTCTGAGAGGAAAACAACATTTTTGGTTCGTTTGGTAAGAATAGTCGGGTAATGATCTTAATGAAGCACTGCATTTGTTTGATACAAGTCATTTGGTACAATTTGCACGGCAATAAAATTGTAACACTATATATTTTATCGTGTAAAAACACCAAAGATGTTGTTTGAGGTACATGCATCGGTTGTAGCGAAGATGTGCATATGACAATACATTGCTAACCATGGAGCACCGCAAGGATTTAGAATATGTACCGCAACTTAGAGACTTGACACATTGCCCATTGCTCCTACCACCATGCAAGTGGTCGATGCTTTAGTGTTGAACTATTGATTAATCCCTCTTCTTTCTTTAATCTATGTGATGGTGCCCCTTATCATAAATAATTGTTATGTGGATTCAATATAAAGGATGTTTTAAACATGTTTGATAGTTATAAAAACAAATGTCATTGACGATACATATTGCTATTATGGAGATGTTTTGAACTATTGTTCAACTGCTATTCAATGTTTGATGCCCCTTTATTATTTTTTTATACAAAAGGGCTAAAGCTCCAAACATACATCTTTGCTCAGACCTAAAGCTCCTAACAAATGAAAATATTTTGAAAGCACTCATGGTTTTAAAGGTACATATATTTTTAAACAAAAGTCTATATGTTTTTTGCTCAAACACAAAGTCACTGAAAAATGCAAGTGTTTTCAATGTGAACTTGATTTCAAATGGGTCACTACAAACATGGTAGCAAGTACTCTGTGCTATCAAGTTTAAATATGTATATACACCTCAGTGTAGACAACAATCGACCATGTTTCCTATTAAAGGGGATTAAACCATGGATAATATTTTCATCGTGCACATGGATTTAGGGTGCCTCTGCGTCATTTGGCGCAACTGATCCACTAGTTCTCTTGAAACTTAACAACCTATGTTCTCAATCACTAAGCAATTGCAATTCAACTTATTCTCAATAAAAAGTAAGTAAGTGCTAGTACTCAAAGCATATTCTTAGAACTTAGGCTGTGCGTTCATTTTTTGGGTTTGATTCGGTTCAGTTTATACGGTTTTTGGTTTATACGGTTTTTATACTTCGGTTTATACGGTTTTATACATAGATACGGTTCGGTTTTGATAATAACCATTTAATTTCGGTTTGGTTTCGGTAATAACCAAAATAACCAAGTTGACGCGAATTTTTGAATGAACAACAAATATATTTTGGTCACATGATTCGGTCTGTGTATGTAAGTAAGATTTTTCTTGTGAGAAGTGCCTACATAGATTACATGATTATTAGATGGTACACATGGACTGGTCCTAAGTATCAAATGTCAGCAGATCTGAGATTAGGAAGGTTTTTTTTATTATGTGAGGGAGCAACCAAAAGGAAAGAGTCAATTATATCCATTTTCTTATGAGACAGAGCAAGCAAAGAAAAGGAAAGAGCCAATCCTAATCATGACAAAAGCGGCGGGCGGGCCTTTTTCTAAGGCAAGCGATCGGCTGCCTGGGGGTCGCTTGACAAGAGTGGTCATATTATGGGCCGGATAATTTGAGGCCCAAGCAAGCACAGCGTACGCCGAAAGTGCCTGTGTCGCTATCAAGTCAGCGTTTAGTCCCACCTCGCGTCTGGAGCAGCACCGTGGTGGGCAGAAGGCTATAAATAGAGGAGTGGCTGTAGTTTCAACTAAAATCCTTCATACAGTGGAGTTAGTTTCGGTTTAATTCAGTTTAACCGAAAACCGTTGGTTTCTAACCAAAAAAACCGAAGGGTATATGGTTTTGAAAATAAAAAACTAAAACTAAAACCAAAAACTGAAAAAACTGAAATTTGGTTCGGTTTTGTTTTTTCGGTTTGGTTTTTGGTTTTCGGTTTGGTTTTGCACACCCTGACTTATAACAAATGGCATCCATCAAACACAGAGAAAGATAAGGGCTTAATGTTTCGCCTCCCAACTCATTTATTATAGAGATAATTGTCAACAATGCTAATTCATGATCAAATATATTTGACTGGTCATATGTGCCAAGATCTTTCCCCACCACATTATGCTTGCCAACTAGAGAATAATTGAGGTTGGAATGAGAATTCATACTATTGGCTCTTTGCATAAAAGTGAATAGTGAAAAGTAAAAGATAGGCCCTTCGCAGAGGGAGACAGAGGCTGCCATGCGCTTTTTGGTTTTGTATGCACAATCCCTTAATGCAAAAGAATGTCACGTTATATTGTCCCTTATGATAGCAACCTTTATTATGCAGTCCGTCACTTTTATTACTTTGCTATCACAAGTTCGTACAACGCTCCATTTTCTCTTACACTAAATGATCAAACACATTTGGAAGCAATTTTTATTGCCTTTTTGCACTGATGACAACTTACTTGAAGGATCTTATTCAATCCATCGGTAGGTATGGTGGACACTCATGAATGCAAGAAACTGGGTTTAAGGGTTTTCAGATGCACAAGTGGTATCTCTACTTAATACGAATTTTTGGCTAGCAAAAGATCTTAAGCAAACACCACATGTTGGAGGATCCATAACAATCTAACTTTTATGCAAATATACCCAAACATAACTCATTACGTTGTCTTCCTTGTCCAACTTCAACTAATTTGCTCAACTTTGCAAATAATTAATGGGTATTCACAATCATAGAAGATGTCCAAGATAATATATTTGTATGTGAAAGTTCTCTTCCTTATAATAATCATTCATGAATTGCTTGTATGACCAATATCGTGATTGTCAAACTTCAATAGATTTCACTTTCTAAACCAATGTGAGGCTACTACGGGGCATGATATGAGCATATAATTTCAACTTGATGATATTCAATTCATTCAACAATTTACTCATAGGATATAAGTGAAGCACAAGAGTAAATGACAAACTACTCCAAAAAGATATAAGTGAAGATCAAGCGAGTAGTTGAGTAAAGGGGTGGTTAATTGAGGACTCTCTCTTATTTAAAAACTTTCGGATCTAAGTATTGTATTAAAACAACAAGCAAAACAAAATAAAAGGGTATTCCAAGAATAACACACATCATGTGAAGAAGCAAAAACTTAGGCTCAACCGAGGCTAACCAATAATTGTTGATGAACAAAGGTGGGATGCCTACCGGGCCATCCCCAAGCTTAGATGCTTGAAACTTCTTGAAATATTAATTTGGGATGCCTTGGGCATCCCAAAGCTTGAGCTGTTTTGTCTCCTTAATTCCTTCTCATAACACGGTTTCCCTAAATCTCAAAAACTTCATCCACAAAACTCAACAAGAACTCATGAGATAAGTTAGTATAAATCGATGCAAAACCTTATCATTCTCTACTGTTTAAAATGACTAAAATTATAATTTAACATTGCATAATATATGCCTCTTTATAGTTAATACTCCTATCCTCAAATTGAATCATTAAACAAGCAAACAATGCAATCATAACAGCAATCTGTCTAAATAGGACAGTCTGTAAAGGAAGCAAGAATATCAATGCTTATTTAACTCCAAAAATTCTGACACTTTACCACACTGTAGAAAATTTATAGCTTACTGTGCAAAAAAATCAACATCTTATCACATTCTTAGTTTTTTCAAGAATTCACGCACTAGCATGCAACTTTCTGTTTTCAAACAGCCACATATAGACTTGCACAATAAGCATGGAAAAGGCTATACTTGACATTTTTATTGAAATAAAAGATAAAAACATTATTTTAAATAACATAAAGCAAATCAGAACAAAAGAAAATGATGCTCCAAACAAAACTCATATCAAGTGATGAATAAAAATATAGCCTCAAGTAAGGTTACCGATATTGTTGGAGACGAAAGAGGGGATGCCTTCCGGGCATCCCCAAGCTTACTTGCTTGGATCTTCCTTGAATATTACCTTGGGGGTGCCTTGGGCATCCCCAATCTTACGGTCTTGCCACACGTTATTCTCCTCATATCGAAATCTCACCCAAAACTTGAAAACTTCAACCACACAAGACTTAACGGAACTTCGTGAGATACGTTAACTTTGGTACTGTCAAAGACAAGATTCATAATTGTTCTCACACAATTCCTACTGTGCCTTATCATTTCCACAAATTTATATTGAGCAATATTAGCCATAGAAACTAGAAAACAAGCAAATTATGCATTGAAAACAGAATCTGTCAAAAACAGAACAGTGTGTAGTAATATGAACTTTGACATACTTATGTAACTCCAAAAATTCCAAAAAATTAGGACAACGTGGGTAATTTGTATATCAATCATCTGCAAAAATTTCAGATCAAAAGCACGTTCTAGTGAATTATTAAAATTCCTGGACTGAGTGCAAAAGTTTCCGTTTTTTGCATAGAATCAAGTCAACTATCATCCACACTATCCCAAGGGCTTCACTTGGCACTTTATGTAAACAAAAGCTATAAAACATGATTACTACAGTAACTTAATCATGTGAACTCACAAAAACAGTAGGTGTAATGATAGAGGTGAAGGTGTCCTGATGTTTCGATGAGATAGCAATCGTTTTCTGTGGGAGTCGACTTTGACGATCCGACTACGAACGTGCGAAGACGTCGCGCCTTAGCAATCGCTAAACCAACTTCTGAGGGGTTATTGACCACGCCGGAGCACGATCAACCTGACCACGAGGGTCTATTTCCTGCGAGCAAATGAAGAACAAGCAAGAAACTGAGATTGCAATCTGGATATTGCGAATAAAAGAGGAAAGCTTTATTAATGAAGGTGGGGTTCTGTGACGCCTTTGTCTGGTCGTTGAACACAAACGAAGTACGCGAAGTTGCAGCTATGGCGAAATTTTAATCTAAACAAAACCCGAAGTCTAAACGATGCCCTAAGGGCTGTATATATGGAGGAGAGAGGGGGGAAATTCGTGGCCCTTGGAGGAGGGGTCCGAAACCAACCCTAACTCTTGTTTCCCCACACATACGGACTCTAAAAACTGCCTATAATCAAGTATTTTGAAATTACATGGGCCAGGCCCAAAAATAAGGTGACACAGCACCTAGAATAGCCTCTGGACAAAATTTATGAAGTGGCATCTTGTATATTTCGTCCAAGGCTTCATGCACTCATTATGGTGGCTTCAAAGTCCGGAATCATCACTTGTAACTCCGTTCTTGTTCCCTTGCGCATGCCATCATCTCCATGCTTGAACTTGCTCCAAGGTTCATCTTTCTTGTCCAAGTTAGGCCCTTCATTTGTAAGCAAAACAAATGTATCCAATTTAGGCAGCATCATATTCTCACGAACATTAGAATCGTTACCAAGAAACGAAAGTACATGGTAATTCAATTGGCGTGCGTGATCTCTAGTAATTGGTCGAGTATCTATAACAGCAGAGGCTGTGGGTGTAACATTGGTATTGATGTCCTCATCATCCTCCCCTTCTTGAAATGAAGTCGCCCCTCGACGGAAGCTCATCTTCCTCTCCCAAATAAGGCTTCAAATCTGCAATGTTAAAAGTGGGACTAACCCCAAAATCTGCGTGCAGCTCAAGTCTATATGCATTATCATTTATTTTCTCTAACACCTTAAAAGGACCATCAGCACGTGGCATTAGCTTTGATTTGTGCAAATTAGGAAATCTATCCTTACGCAAATGTAACCAAACAAGATCTCCAGGTGCAAACACAACATGTTTTCTACCCTTATCTCCAGCAAGTTTATATTTAGCATTCATACGCACAATGTTTTCCTTAGTTAACTCATGCATTTTTAAAATCAATTCAGCACGTTCTTTAGCATCAAAATGAACCTTCTCCGAAGATGGAAGAGGCAACAAATCAATAGGTGCACGAGGTAGGAAACCATACACAATTTCAAAAGGGCACATCTTAGTAGTAGAATGCAGTGAACGATTATAAGCAAATTCAATATGAGGCAAGCATTCTTCCCACATTTTCCTATTATTCTTCAAAACAGCCATAAGCATAGTAGACAATGTTCTATTGACTACTTCAGTTTGTCCATCAGTTTGGGGGTGACATGTAGGACTAAAAAACAGTTTAGTCCCCAACTTAGCCCATAAACATCTCCAAAAGTGGCTAAGAAATTTAGTATCACGATATGAAACAATAGTATTTGGCACACCATGCAAGCGAATAATTTCACGAAAGAACAAATCAGCAACATTAACAACATCATCGCTTTTATGACATGGTATAAAGTGCGCCATTTTCGAAAATCTATCCACAACAAAAAATATGCTATCCCTCCCCTTCTTTGTTTGAGGTAAACCTAAAACAAAGTCCATAGATATATCCTCCTAAGGAACACTAGGTACAGGCAAAGGCATATATAAACCATGAGGATTGAGTCATGACTTAGCTTGTTGACATGTAGTGCAGCGAGCAAAAAAACGCTCAACATCCCGCCTCATCTTTGGCCAAAAGAAATGTGTAGCAAGTATATCCTCCGTCTTCTTTACGCCAAAATGTCCCATTAATCCTCCTCCATGCGCCTCCTGCAACAACAAAAGACTAACGGAGCTAATGGAATGCATAGCTTATTAGCACGTAAACACAAATCCATCGTTAACGGCATTTAACTTGTTCCATGTTCTCCCTTCTTAACAATTCTGCAATACATCTTTAAATTCAGCATCATGCACATATTGATCTTTGATGGTATCCAAACCAAATATTTTTAAAGTCAAGTTGTGAAAGCATAGTATAGCGACGAGACAATGCATCAGCAATAACATTTTCTTTACCCTCCTTGTGTTTAATGACACAAGGGAAAGTCTCAATGAATTCAACCCATTTAGCATGTCTACGGTTCAGTTTTGCTTGACTTTTAATGTGTTTCAAAGATTCATGATCAGAATGTATAACAAATTCTTTGGGCCATAAATAATGTTGCCATGTTTCTAATGTCCGAACAAGAGCATATAATTCTTTATCATAAGTAGAATTGTTCAAACTAGGCCCACTCAATTTTTCAGAAAAGTATGCAACATGTTTGCCATCTTGTAATAACACACCTCCTAATCCAATTCCACTAGCATCACATTCAAGCTCAAAAGTCTTATTAAAATCAGGAAGTTGGAGTAAAGGAGCATGTGTCAACTTATCTTTCAATACCGTGAAGGCTTCTTCCTGTTCGGTACCCCAAACAAAAGGCACATCCTTCTTTGTAAGCTCATTGAGAGGTGCAGCAATGGTGCTAAAATCTCTCACAAAACGCCTATAGAAACCAGCGAGGCCAAGGAAACTCCTCACTTGTGTGACCGTTTTGGGCTGCGGCCAACTCTCAATAGCTTCAATCTTGGCTTTATCAACTTCAATCCCCTGTGGAGTAACAACATAGCCAAGAAAAGATACCCGGTCGGTGCAAAAGGTGCACTTCCCAAGGTTACCAAATGAACGTGCATCACGTAGAGCAATAAAAACAACACGTAAATGTTCCAAATGTTCCTCCAAAGATTTGCTATAAATCAATATGTCATCAAAGTAAACTACCACAAATCTTCCAACGAAAGCACGTAAAACTTCGTTCATTAATCTCATGAAAGTACTAGGTGCATTTGTTAACCCAAAAGGCATGACTAACCACTCATATAATCCAAACTTAGTTTTAAATATTGTTTTCCATTCATCTCCCAATTTCATACGAATTTGATGGTATCCACTACGCAAATCAACTTTGGAGAATATTGTAGAGCCACTCAATTCATCAAGCATATCATCTAGCCTAGGAATAGGATGACGATAACGAATAGTAATATTATTAATGCCTCTACAATCAACGCACATACGCGACGTAACATCCTTTTTTGGCACTAAAATGATAGGAACAACACAAGGACTAAGGGATTCGCGTATATATACTTTGTCGAGCAGCTCTTGTACTTGACGCATAATCTCCTTCGTCTCCTCTGGATTGGTACGGTATGGTGCACGGTTGGGTAATGATGCACCGGGAATTAAGTCAATTTGATGCTTAATCCCTTGAATAGGTGGTAATCCCGGTGGAACATCTTGTGGAAAGACGTCAACGAACTCCTGCAAAATATTAGTGACAGCAGGAGGCAAAGAGGAAGGCACGTCCTCGAATGAAAATAATGCCTCTTTGCACACAAAAGCATAGCAAACATATTTGCTAAAATCTAGATCATCAATATCAGATTTGGTGGCAAGTAAACATGCACTTTTCAATTTAATTTCAGAAGCAACACTAGATGGTTTATTATTAGGTTTCATTTGTTGCTCAAATTCTTTTGCCACAATCTGATTTTCACTCTTATTTTGCTCCTGTTTTGCTTTATTAGCTCGATTAATATCATCTTTCAAAATGGAATCAGGAGTCATAAGAAGCAAAGTAATATTTTTGTCCTTATGAACAAGAGTATACTGATTGTTTCTACCATGGTGTACATAATTTTTATCAAATTGCCATGGTCTAGCAAGTAATAAGGAACATGCTTGCATAGGTATCACATCACAATCAACATAATCAACATATGTACAGATACTAAAATGCACACGAACAGTACATGTTACATTGACATTGCCCCTGTTATTGAACCATTGGATGTAGTAAGGATGTGGATGTGGTCTTGTGGTGAGAGATAGCTTCTCCACCATCTCCATGCTAGCCAAGTTGTTGCAGCTCCCTCCATCTATGATGACGCGAACAAAACGTTCCTTCACAACTCCCTTTGTATGAAACAAATTATGCCTCTGATTTTGCTCAGCTTGTGTGACCTGCACACTTAAAACATGTTGAGAAACTAAACATTCATACCGTCAAAGATCTTCAAGAGCCATGTATTGCATCTCATGATCAGAATCATCTCCACCGTGTTCTTCATGTGTAATAAGAGCCAAAGTCCCCTCATCATAGTCACTGGCGGACTCATTCCCACCATCCACAGTAGCAATCATCACACGCTGAGATTTGCATTCTCTCGCAAAATGTCCTCTTCCCTTACAATGACGACAAATAATATCACTTGTGTGCCCTGTTGATGCCATGGAAGAAGAAGAGCTCAAGAGCCCCCAGCAGTGTGCTCTTGGCGAGATAGTGGTGGTTGTGCCTGCTTTCTTGTATCATGGTCGGAGGTGGCACTGATGGAGGTGCCGTGCAAAGGAAGTAGAGGATGCACGTGGTGTCCATGATGAAGATTGACCAGAGAGAAGTTAGTTCGCCGCCAATGCCTATCGATCCCAAGACTTCACGCTCAGCTTTACAAGCAAGATGGAATAAACGAGTGATATTATTATACTCCTTATACTCTAAAATGGTCTGAATCTCTCTATTTAATCCACCCATAAAACATACAAGCATAGCTTCATTCTGCTCAACAATACCACATCTAATCATGCCAGTTTGTAATTCCTGATAATATTCTTCTACAGAAATTTTTCCTTGTCTTAAACGCTGCAATTTTTGAATTAATTCACGTTGATAATATGGTGGAACCCAACGAGTACGCATAGCAGTTTAGCAGTTTTCAAAGCAGCCCAAGTAGCTAGAATGGGATATAATCTACAATGTTCAGACCATCAAACACATGCAAAGGTAGTGAAAGCACAAACAGCAGCAGGAACACGTCTCTCCTCAGGATATTGTAAACATGTAAATCGTTGTCCAGTTTCTAACTCCCAAGTAAGATATATATGAGGAACATATCTACCCTCAAATGGTGGAATATTCAATTTCAGTTTAGGAAGATGGTCATGATCTCGTACCTGAGGGAGAGCCCTACCATTGCCATTATTTGCATGTGGATGACCTAGTGGTTGTGGTGCTAGTGGTTGCACGTAGTTCTGATTTTGATCAACCTCATCCTCGTAATCTCCCGCATAATCATCCTCCACCTCATCAGCAGCAGGAGCCACAGAAATATCAACAGCAGCACCAACAGTTTGGCCCGGCTGAAGAAGGACACGGCTCGCTCGGCGGAGGGCAGTTTCGCGACGTGGAGGTAGTCGTCGTTGTTGTTGTTGCAGAGGTGCGGCAGGTGCAGCCGGTGGTGGAAGACGCGCAAGCAGTTCATTAAATCTGTTATCGAGCTTTGTTTCGAACGTCTTCTCAAGGCCAGTGATCTTCTCCATGGCCTCTTCAAAATTGTTCAGCACATCTTGCACCTGCTCACCATCATTTGCTGAAACTTATCATGAAGCTCCTTGTTCGTTAAGTTATCCCACCAATCTCGTCGGCTTGTGATCCCGGCATGGTTAGCAGCAATAGAAACACACAAGAATAGGATCCTCCAGACTACTAACAAGTGGTGGTGGTGGTGGGTGTCACAAATCCGTCAAGCAAATCTCAAATTCTTACCAGTTCTTACCTAGCAAAGAAAAGGATCGAGAACCGATGTAGTCAAAACTCTCAAAGCTTGGATAGAGCGATTACTGTGGAGAGTCAAACGCACGATGTAGATGTATGTGGAGCTGGGAAGGCTTATAATATGGTAGCAAAAAGGGTCAGCAATAATCAATTCAGAGATGCAAAGTTGAATAAACGCTCAATGACGGTATTGTGCTGGTCCTAGCCTAGACCGTGCTAGAGACGCAAGCCAAGAACACTAACAAAATCACGGCGCTGCATGTAAACAAGGGAAAAGCACACTCGGGAAAAAAAAATCGCCCTGTTTTTTTGCGCTCTTTTTTTTTGCAAAAAATCACTATAATGGCGAGTGTCTCAAAACTCTTCCCAGGTCAAGCTGACAGGATGGGCACGAATTTTTTTTGACATTTTTTCGGAAATCAGGGCAGCGACGACGAAAAAGTGCGACAAAAAATCACTAAGATGGCACGTGTCTCAAAAGACTCAGAAAAGCCTAAAAACAGGACAGGGAAAAAATATTTGCGGCTGCCAAAATTTTGGCCTAAAAACTGCCCGGGGGTCTCCAGACTTTTTTTCCGAAACCTACTCAGGCAAGAAAACAAACCTAATAGGAAAGTAACTCGGATTGGTGGTAGATATATGGTGGTAGGATATGGCAGTGGTGGTGGTATATGGATACAGATTGGTGGTGGTATATGGATACAGATTGGTGGATACGGATTGGTGATGGTATATGGAGATGGATCGGTGGCGGATAAGCGGTGGTGGTAGATGGCAGGGGCAATGATGATGGTGTGGCGGCGGTGTGACAACTTATGACCAGAACTCGAAACTCTAAAAGTCTAGACTCTAAGACCAGCAACTAGACACGACGATGCAACCACAAATTCAACAAAGCAAAATACTGAAAAGACTATGCAAAGGCTCAGACTGGTTCGGATATGATGAACTAACCCTAATTTTTTTGTGGCTTTTTCATGGACTGTAGGTATGAAGGACAGACTCGACCTAAACTACGAAAAACTGGAAAATCTCACCGAGCAACCTGGAAATCTGATACCACTTGATAGAGGCGAAGGTCTCCCGATGTTTCGATGAGATAGCAATCGTTTTCTGTGGGAGTCGACTTTGACGATCCAACTACAAACGTGCGAAGACGTCGCGCCTTAGCAATCGCTAAACCAACTTCCGAGGGGTTATTGACCATGCCGGAGCACAATCAACCTGACCACGAGGGTCTATTCCTGCGAGCAAACGAAGAACAAGCAAGAAACTGTGATTGCAATCTGGATATTGCGAATAAAAGAGGAAAGCTTTATTAATGAAGGTGGGGTTCTGTGACGCCTTTGTCTGGTCGTTGAACACAAACGAAGTACGCGAAGTTGCAGCTATGGCGAACTTTTAATCTAAACAAAACCCAAAGTCTAAATGATGCCCTAAGGGCTGTATATATGGAGGAGAGGGGGGGGGGGGATTTCGTGGCCCTTGGAGGAGGGGTCCGAAACCAACCCCAACTCTTGTTTCCCCACACATACGGACTCTAAAAACTGCCTATAATTAAGTATTTTGAAATTACATGGGCCAGGCCCAAAAATAAGGTGACGCAACACCTAGAATAGCCTCTGGACAAAATTTATGAAGTGGCATCTTGTATATTTCGTCCAAGGCTTCATGCACTCATTATGGTGCCTTCAAAGTCCTGGAATCATCACTTGTAACTCCGTTCTTGTTCCCCTTGCACATGCCATCATCTCCATGCTTGAACTTGCTCCAAGGTTCATCTCTCTTGTCCAAGATAGGCCCTTCATTTGTAAGCAAAACAAATGTATCCAATTTAGGCAGCATCATATTCTCATGAACATTAGAATCGTTACCAAGAAACGAAAGTACCTGATAATTCAATTGGCGTGGGCGAGCTCTAGTAATTGATCCAGTATGTATAGCAGCAGGGGCTGTGGGTGTAACAATGGTATTGATGTCCTCATCATGTAAATGTTGGGTGTTCTCCGAACAAGCACTTTTCTTTTATGCCTTTTAAGCTGGGTATGATGATTTCAATGATGCTCACATAAAAGATAAGAATTGAAACATAAAGAGAGCATCATGAATCACACTACAAGCACATTTAAGCCTAGTACACTTCCTATGCATAGGCATTTTGTGAGCAAACAATTTATGGGAGCAAGAATCAACTAGCATAGGAAGACAAAACAAGCAAAACTTCAAGATTTTCAACACATAAAGAGGAAATTTGATATTATTGCAATAGCTACAAGCATATGTTCCTCTCTCATAATAATTTTCAGTAGCATCATGAATGAATTCAACAATATAGTTATCACATAAATCATTCTTTTCATGATCCACAAGCATAGAAATTTTATTACTCTCCACATAAGCAAATTTATTCTCATGACTAGTAGTGGGAGCAAACTCAACAAAATAACTATCATGGGATTGAAAATTAAAATCATAATGACAAGTTTCATGGTTATCATTGTTCTTTATAGTATACATGTCATCACCATAATCATCATAGATATCAAGTTTGTTGTCATGGTCAATTGAAACCTCTTCCAAAATAGTGGATTCGTCACTAAATAAAGTCATGGCCTCTCCAAATCCACATTCATAATTATCACAATAAGATTCAACACCCTCCAAAATAGTGGGATCATTAGTACCTAGAGTTGGCACTCTTCCAAACCCACTTTCATCAATATAATCATCATAAATAGGAGGCATGCTTTCATCATAATAAATTTTCTCATCAAACGTTGGAGGACAACAAATATCATCTTCATCAAACATAGTATCCCCGAGCTTATGGCTTTGCATATCATTAGCATCATGGATAATCAAAGAATTCATACTAACAACATTGCAATCATGCTCATCATTTATGCCAAACATTTCACTGAATTATTCTTCTATCAATTGAGCACAATTTTCCTTTCCATCATTTTCAAGAAAGACATGATAAAGACGAATGATATGAGAAAACCTCAATTTCATTTTTTTAGTTTTCTTTTATAAACCAAAGTAGTGATAAAACAAGAAACTAAAATATTCAGTTGCAAGATATAAATATATACATTAAAGCACTCACCCCCCTAAGAATGGCGCCTTTAAAAGAGCTTGATGTCTATCTACACAACTTGTTCTTGTAGACTTGTGTTGAGCCTCCATGCGCAGAGTTTTATAGGATAGTAGCAATTTTCCCTCAAGTGGATGACCTAAGGTTTATTAATCCGTGGGAGGCGTAGGAGGAAGATGGTCTCTCTCAAACAACCCTCCAACCAAATAACAAAAAGTCTCTTGTGTCCCCAACACACCAAATACAATGGTAATTTGTATAGGTGCACTATTTCAGCGAAGAGATGGTGATACAAGCGTAGTAATGATAGTAGATGTTGATTTTTGTAATAGAACAATAAAAAATAGCAAGGTAGCAAGTAACATAAGTGATCACAAACGGGATTGCAATGCTTGAAAATGATGCCTAGGGTTCATACTTTCACTAGTGTAATCTCTAAACAATGCTAATATAATTGGATCATATAATCATCCCTCAACGTGCGATGAAGAATCACTCCAAAGTTCCTATCTAGCGGAGAAAATAAGAAGAAATTGTTTGTAGGGTACGAAACCACCTCAAAGTTATCCTTTTTGATCGATCTATCTAAGAGTTCGTACTAAAACAACACCATGTTATCCTTTTCGATCGATCTATCCAAGAGTTCGTACTAAAATAACACCATATGATACACATCAACCAACTATAATGTCACCGCGAATATCCGTGAGTTGATTATATGATATGCATCAAACAATTTCAGATTCATAATACTCAATCCAACACAAAGAACCTCAAAGAGTGCCCCAAGATTTCTACCGGAGAAACAAAGACGAGAACGTGCTAACCCCTATACATAGATTACCCCAATGTCACCTCGGGAATCCGCGATTTGAGTGCCAAAACACATATCAAGTGAATCAATATGATACCCCATTGTCACCACGGGTATTCATAGCGAGACATACATCAAGTGCTCTCAAATCCATAACACTGCGTTCGGATGTCGGAATTAGGGCCTTCGAATTGGATGGTATTGGCTACCTGCCAGTTCAAGCGTTTAGATGTATACCGAATTGAGGGAACGAAAATAGGCCCAATACAGAGCCAAAATTTCATCCACGCGCGCAGCCCTCCCGCGATACAGAGCTTTTTGCCTCCGGTTTCGCTCGAATTGACCTAGTCCCGCAAAAAATCATTTGGAGACAGGCTCGCTCCCGACCTGCCCCTTTCCTCCCCGCACAAGACGGAAGAAGCTTCAGGAGCCGTTGGTGGCGCAGGTATTCATCCCCACCCCATGCCATGGCCCTCCTCCCGCTCCTCTCTCCGGCCGTGGCGGAGCTTCAAGCCACCGCGGCTGCCGCCCTTTTCCTCCCCTGCAGCGCTCCTTCCTCTGCCGCCCGAGCCGGCGCAGCCCTGGATCTGGCCTGTGTCGCTGGCCGGCGCGGCCTCCATTCCTTCCAGCTCGCTGGCCGGAGCGCCTTCCCTCCGGGCCATCTTGCTCCGGCGCAGCCCCTCCATCCCGCCTATCTTCTTCATCCCATTCTCCTCTGCCATCTTCTTCCCCTTCCTCTTCCATCTTCTTATTCCACTCCCCTGGACCCCCTTCTTTCTTGTCAGTTGTTCTGTTCTTCCCCTGATGTCCATGTCCAACATGTTATGTTCTTCCCTTGTTCTGCTCTCATGAATTATTAAAGCCCATGTTCATTTTTTTGTAGGTGTTATTTGATAAGTGGAACCTCGGAGGCTGAGTTAAGGTATGAGCTGCATGGTTATGTGACTAAAACTTGTGTGCTAGTCATACCGATTGAGATCTTGTGCTAGTCATATTGATTGAGATTTTGTGCTAGTCATATTGATTGAATGATGCATGGTTATGTGACTAAAAATTGTGTGCTGGCCATATAGCATAAAATTGACATGATGTGTATAAACTGTAGTTGTATTATGTCTCATCTAGAATTGATTGCTTCCATTACGGAAGAAAACAAAAGAAGAAAGAGAAAAAGGATTATTATGACAGCCATGTATGTTGAGTCAGTGTGTCTTGGGCTAGCGTATCTTAGTACGCAGAGGGCACCGAAGAGTTTGGGCTGCTTTAGTAATGAAGAGCAGCGATATGGTCTTCGGAAGTATTTGCTGAAGGAAATGTACAATGGGTCAGAAATCACTTGCTATGATGAGTTGCGACTAATAAAAAGAAACTTTCGTGCTCTGTGCATGATGTTGCGGGAGAAGTGTGGTCTCATTGATAGCATATATGTGACTGTAGAAGAAAAGGTTGCTATGTTTTTATTGTTGGACACGGTACTAAAATGAGGATCCCGCGGGGCACTTACAAGCGTTCATTAGACACTATCAGTAGGCACTTCTCCTCTGTGTTAACAGCCATACTTCCCCTAAGTGGGGAGTTTATCAAGCTTCCCAATCCATCTATCGAGCCTCCGGATGATTACAAATGGAAGTGGTTTGGCAATGCATTGGGAGCACTAGATGGGTGTCATATTGATGTTTCTGTTGTTCCATCTGACCAAGGAAGGTATAGGAACAGAAAGCAAGCGATCACCACTAACATGCTAGGTGTGGTTGACTGGAACCCTGGCTGGGAGGGATCTTCATCTGACTCGAGAGTGCTGCGTGATGCAATGAGAAATAATCTTCAAGATGCATTTGTTGTACCTCAGGGTATGATTATTTCTCTTGACATTTACTTTCTTCTCCATGTAATTGTTAGCTAACTTTAATTGGTCCACCATAGGAAAGTATTACTTAGTGGATGCTGGCTACACCAATGGGCCGGACTTTCTTGCTCCATTCCGGTTGACTCGGTACCACTTGAAAGAGTGGGTTGCAAGTCAACAACAGCCCCAAACTTCTAAATAGCTCTATAACTTGCGTCATTCTCGTGCTAGAAATGTTGTGGAGAGAACTTTTGTATTGTGGAAGAAAAAAATGGGCTATACTAAGAGTTCAATCTTTCTTTGATATAAAGGACTAGGTAACAAAAGTTAAAGTGATTGTTACTTATGGATAGTGATGACATGCTGATTGTGAATCTAATTTTGTGCAGATCGAATTATTAATGCTTGTTGCGTGTTACACAACTTTGCAAGGGATATGCAACATGTGATGGATGATCTATTGCTTCTAGACGTTGACCATGAAGTAGATGATTTGGAACTTGAGCCGAAGGATGACGCTAACTTAATTACATCTGTTGAAGTCACAAATGAATGGACCAACTTTAGGCAAAACTTTGCAGATGACATGTATGCTGAGTACCTTGTGAGGCATGCAAAACTAGAGATGTGGTAGCTTGATGATGGTAGTCTCATTTTGTGTAGTAGCTTGATGATGGTGGTCTCATTCTGTGAAGTAGCTAGATGATGGTGGTCTCATTTTTTGCAGTCGCTTGCCGGATATCTTTTGTGTGATAACATAGGTGGCTCTGATGATGCCTTGTGTTGTACATGCATCACCTTCCCAGCATATATCTTATGTGTGTGTGTGTGTGTGTGTATATATATATATATATATATATATATATATACATACATACATAAACACTATTTTGATCACGGGATCAGAATAATATTCTGATCACAACCTAAACTGCTGGAGTGACGTGCCTGACCTTCCCCGAGTACTAGGTTGAACTTCAGCTAACAGGTGTCCAAATGGGGCTTGCGATATACCGTTGGAAAGCTATGGACACCAGTATCATGACCCAAGTTAAATTTTTAGCAAAATGTAAGCGGTTTAAGAGCAGTTTTGAAAACCGTTTTTTCTTCGTACAAAAAACATGAATCGTATTTTCGATCGCATTTCTAAACCATTTATCGGAATGAGGTAAATAATATGGCGTTAGAAAGCTGCTGCAAAACCGGTCCTTCGACATGTTGAAAGTTTTCTCTAATTCCCTATGTATAAAGAGTAATTTGGAAAATCGTAAAATTTCACAAACCGAACAGCCGAGTTCGTATTTTCAATGTAATTTCTAAACGGCTAATCCAATTGAGGCAAATGATATGGCGTTGGAAAGCTTGTGAAAATGCGCTACTTTTTCATGTTGAAAGTGTTTTCCTAATTTTGAACGGTTTAAAAGTGGTTTAGAAAACGGTACAAGTTCCATCGAGTTTGTATTTTCAAGCTAATTTTTTAACCGTGTCCGAATGCAACAAATGATACGACGTTGGAAAGCATGAGGAAATGCGAAACTTTTTTGTATATATTGTTTCTCACAATTCCGTACTGTTTTAAGTCAATTTTGAAAATGGCTAAAAACGTATTTTTTCCGTAATTTCTACAGAATTTATCGAAATGGGGCAAATAATATACCGCTGAAAAGCTAAGGAAAATGCGAAACTTTTTCATGTTGACGGTTTTCTCTGATTACTAGCCGTTTTAAAGTAATTTCAAAAACAACGAGATCATGCGTTCTGCCTTTATCGCGAAACGAATTCTTCGAAAATGCACCGCGTGAAGAACTTGAACTTCTCGGCATGTCTACCTGAAGTTCACTCTGTTTTTCACGTGTTTTTTTCTCGTAGATCTCCATCCACTGCTAGTAGCTCTGCATCCATTCACCGGAATTGAGCAGGTGATATACCGATGGAAAGCTGCTGTAAACACACAACTTTCCTGTGTTGATCATTTTTCCATACTCGCGACGGTTTTAAAAGTTTTTCATCCGAAATTGAGTCAATGGAGTAGTTGAACTTCCTGCTGCTTTCAATTGAACTTCTGTGATGTATTTTTGTTTGTAATTTTCTCATCCATTCGTCAGTGCTACACAAATAATATTCCTTTTGTACAAACGTCTCTCACAATGATTTTTTTAACTTTCTCCCCCCGAGGACTTGAACTTATAACAACAAAAAAATTGGACCTTGCCTTTTTATTCATTTTTCTCATATTAAACACACCCCATGTAGTACATGAACTTTTTCCATTTTTATAATTTGATTTTTTTTCTTTTTGAAATCAAATTGCTCCCAAACAATAACTGAATTTCTTTGTGGATTGAGAGAATTATTTTAAAAAGCAAAAAAATAGTTTCCTTTTTGTGTTTTTGAACATGGGAATACAAGGTGAACCTTTCTCGCAAGAATTTTTGAACTTCCCCGGAGAGAGCACTTGAACTTCTTTCAACCAACCTTTTAAGCATTTATTTTTCTATACTTTTTATTCTCACCTGAAATGCATTCCTTGCAGTAGTTGAACTTCTGTGTTGTTTTCACCTCTCTCACAAGAATTTTTGTACTTTCTCCGGTCGAGCACTTGAACTTCTAGCAAGAACACTTTAGGCTTTGCATTTTCATTCTGTTTTTAATACAAAATGCACACCATGTAGTACGTGGACTTCTGGCAGTTATCGATCTGAACTTATGAGATCATGCGTTCTGCCTTCGTGGAAAAAACAGAGTCTCCGAAAAAGCACTTCGTGAAGAGGTTGAACTTCTGGATCAGTTCTTTTTGAACTTCACTCTATTTTTCACATGCTATTTTTTACCCCTAACTCCCCAACCACTTACCGGAATTGAGAAAATGATATACCGATGGAAAGATGTTGAAAACACGCAACTTCTTGCAACATACATTTTAGGCTTTTAATTTTGTATTATTTTATTCTCATCTGAAAAGCATACCGTATAGTAGTTGAACTGCTCGCTCTTATCGCGTTGAATTTCGGCCATGTATTTTTGTTTGTAATTCCACACCCGTTCCTCGGAGTTCCACAAATGATAAACCATTAGAAACTTGTTGAAAAGATGCAATTTTTTTAATACGGTTAAACTTTGTTTTTAACAACATACACCAATTTGTGTTTAACCGTTTATTTTTTTGGAATAAGAATATGATATGCCCTTGGAAATTTGTTGACTAGAGAGAACGTTTTTCATGCAAAGCATTCTTGTTTGAAATTTGTAATGGATCAACAGGATTATTTTGAAGACACCAAAACAACATTTTGGTGTGTGTTTCTCAACATGAAAATACACGGTGAACCTCTCTCACAAGAATTTTTGAACTTCTCTGGGCAGGCCAGTTGAACTTCGAGCAACAAAATAGTTAGACTTTGCCTTTTTATTTTTATTTTCTCATACAAAAATGCAAACCATGCAGTACATGAACTTTCGACAGTTATCAATTTGAACTTCTCTCTCTTTCGGTTAGTAATGGAAAAAATCCGAGTTTTTTACAGACATTGAAAGTCTCTTACTGTTTTATTAGAACTTCTTTATGTCTTTTTTTAAAAATGTGTAAATTAGAGTTTTGTTAGAAACATCGAACTTCTTAATTATTTCAAAATTGAACTTATTGGTTTTATTCTTTAGTAACCGGAAAAATATTATTTTTCAAATAAATATCAAACTGCTTCGCTTTTTCAAATTGAACTTCTTGGTTTTATTCTCCATTAACGAGGGAACCTGAGTTTTATTATATACATTGAACTACTCCATTTTTTAAAATTGAACTCCTTGCTTTATTCTTTAGTAACGGGAGAAATCTAAGTTTTGTAAAAAACGTCAAACCACTCTATATTATAAATTGAACTTCTTGGGTTTTTATTTACTAATGTAGAAGACCCGAGTTTTTTATATACATTGAACTCTCCGTTATTTTAGTTTGAACTTCTTGGTTTTATTCTTTTAATAACGAGAAAATCCAAGTTTTTAATATACATCTAACTATTCTATTATTTAAAATTGAACTTCCTAATTTTATTTTTTCTAGGAGTATTTTAATAAACATCTAACTGTTGTGCTATTTAAACCTGAACGTTTTAATTTATTTTTTAGAAACAAAGCAAATTTGTTTTTCTTTTTTAATAAACTTGAAAGTTTTCTATTTTTAAAATATAAACTTTATGGATTTTTTGTGTGTTCGCCTCTTTATTATTGGATACTCAATGTGTGTGTTTTGCCATAAGCGAACATTTTGAACTATCCACGCCAGAGAATATGAACTTCGCATCAACTTTTTTTTAACTTTAAGAAATGCTTGCTTTTTTCTTTTAGTTTTGAACTTTTATGCTCTATTTTTTTGTAACAGTTTCATGAAGGAGAAGGAAAGCTACAACATAATGTGTGTCAGAGAGCAACTAGTTGGGGAAACCAACCAACACGTGATAATTTTTTTACTGTAAAGAACAGAGAACATTTTTTTATCATGTCTTTCCAATTTGAACCTCACTAAAAAAGTTTATATTCAATGTATTTTTTGGTGTTTCTATATTGGTTGAACTTGTTGCTTTCTCAAAATTGAACTTCCTAATTTACTCCATGAACACAAAAAACCAACACTATAAAACCAATATGGAAAACAAACATGACAAAAAAATTGTTTTTTAATTCAGTGTAATATGCGCGCGCTCACAGACGCACAACACATCCAAACATAGACACTCAGAAAAGAACTACAACCATGTTGTCGTACACATGTTGTTTCTCTTTCCTTCCTGTAATATACACATTAAACCACAGTTCCTTAGCATCAGATGACAGCAGGTAGAACCAGTGAAAATAGGATGTCCGGCGAGCCACTTCATCCACAAGATGCAACTCTCCTGTTAGTGAAAACACCAACAAAAACAAGAAACAAATATCTCTGAACCTTAATCCCAACCATCTACCCTTCAAGTAAGATCGAAACACATACGTACAAAATCATAAATGAGTACCAATTACTCTGTAGTGGCACAATCGACCAGCATTGATGTACAATGCAGGTATCATACATGTTGACTCAGTTCTTCTTTACAAACTTGTAAGAAGATTTAACTTCTGCCCACATCTATATGGAAATTAATGGAGCCACATAAAGGCGAGAATCCAAAATCTGGACTAAAATCCAGTGCATGTAACATGCCCCTGGAATGAAAACGGCCCATACTGTCTTGCAGCATGTCACTAAACTCAAATCTTCCTTGGACTGCTGGTGTTCTTCTTTCTCTGCAACAGCCGTGCGGGGATGGCCGATGCAGGAGCTACCGGCGACGTGGGTCAACCAGGGTAGCGTCGGGAGGTCAGAGGCGGTGGGACTGAGACTCATGAGTGCAAAGGAGGTAGCGAGTCCACGAGCAGGTGCATAGCAGAGATGGAGAGCATATGTGGAGCACGGCCTGGCGTGTCAGCCAGAGCTCGGCGGCGGCGCATTGGATCCTCTGCCGATAGCCATAGCAGCAATAACACAACTTGGAGAAGACACATGCATGAAGGTCACATTGTAGGACTCCGGCAGGTCGCCGCTGAGGCCTCGGGCAGGCCGCCGAGGGTGCTATGGGATAACCACAACAAACACCTGGATGGACTGCTCGCGCGCGAGGCGTTGAACTTCTTTGCTCGAGATGGATGGTTGAGCCGCCGGCGCGGGTATGGCCAGGGGCAGAACGGGGAGGGAGGAGGCATGGGTGGGGCGGAGCTAGGAGGCGAGCATCTGGATGACCCGATCCAGATCCTCGTTGGGGGAAGCGCCAGAGGAGGAATGTCGGGGAGGAGCGGTGCGGCATGGGGGTGGTGGAGCAGCACCGGACGACGGTGGTCAGGAGGCCTGGCGGGGCGGATGTGCGCCGTTGGGCAGGGCGGCGGCGCGATGGGATGAGGGGATGCGGGGCAGCCGCGGTTGGGGGAGGAGGCGGCCGCGGCGGCGCTTGGGAAAGGAGGTGGCCGTGGCGGCGCTTGGGGAAGGAGGCGGCCGCGGCGATCGGGAAGCAAAGCGGTGGGGAGGGAGGGCGACGTGGGATCGGGAGGTTAGGGAGGGATCATGAGCGGGTGGGATGGATTTGTTTTTCTTTTGCATCAGTAGGTTGGGTTTCCTAGGATCTCAGAAACATCCCATCGCCATATATAGGGTCGATCGTGATCCAAATAACTATTCTGATCTTGGGATCAGAATAGCATCACTATATATATATATATATATATGTGTGTGTGTGTGTGTGTGTGTATACATAAACACTATTCTGATCACGGGATAAAAATAATATTCTGATCACAACCTGAACTGCCTGAGTAACGCGCCTGAACTTCTCTCTGTATGAACCCGACCTTCGGGCTATCTTCGCAACCCTGCCTTCTACCGCGAGTTTTTCTGGTTAGTCGTGTTCCATGTGATGTAAGTGTAATCTTCAAACGATTTTTAGCAACTAAATACTCGTTTTAGATAGGAATCTCGCTCATGGGCAGATTTTGCACTCGGGTCGTGAAGAACTCGCGTTTTTTCTGATTTTACTGCCTGAGTTGTTCGACCTGAACTTCCCCATGTGCTAGGTTGAACTTCCCGCAACATTGCCCAAATAGGGCTTGCTATATACCGTTGGAAAGCTATGGACACGAGTATCATGAACCAAGTTAAATTTTTCGCAAAATGTAAGCGGTTTAAGAGTAGTTTTGAAAACCGTTTTTTCTTCACACAAAAAACGTGAATCGTAATTTCAATCGCATTTCTAAACCGTTTATCGGAATGAGGCAAGTAATATGGCTTTGGAAAGCTGCTGCAAAACCGCTCCTTCCACATGTGGAAAGTTTTCTCTAATTCCCTACGGTTAAAGAGTAATTTAGAAAATCGTAAAATTTCACAAACCGAACAACCGAGTTCGTATTTTTGATGTCATTTCTAAACGGCTAAACCAATTGAGGCACATGATATGGCGTTGGAAAGCTTATGAAAATGCGCTACTTTTTCATGTAGAAAGTTTTTTCTAATTTCGAACGGTTTAAAAGTGATTTAGAAAACGGTACAAGTTTCACCGAGTTCGTATTTTTGATCTATTTTTTTAACCCTATGTCCGAATGCAACAAATGATATGGCTTGGAAAGCTTGAGAAAATGCGAAACTTTTTGATATATATTATTTCTCCCAATTCCTTACTGTTTTATATCAGTTTTCAAAATGGCTAAAAACGTATTTTCGCTGTAATTTCCACAAACTTTATCGGAATGGGGCAAATAATATACCTTTGAAAAGCTAAGGAAAATGCGAAACTTTTTCATGTTGATGGTTTTCTGTGATTCCCTGTCGTTTTCAAGTAAGTTGGAAAATAGCGAGATCATTCGTTCTGCCTTTATCGCGAAACAGATTCGTGAAAAATGCATCGCGTGAAGTACCTGAACTTCTCGGTATGAAACCTTGAACTTCACTCTGTTTTTCACGTGCTTTTTTTGCCCGTAGCTCTCCATCCACGCATCGGAACACTCACCGGAATTGAGCAAATGATATACCGATGGAAAGCTGCTGTAGACACGCAACTTTCCCGTGTTGATCATTTTTTCATACTCGCAACGGTTTTAAAAGTTTTTCATCTGAAATTCATTCAGTGTAGTAGTTGAACTTCCAGCTGTTTTCACGTTGAACTTCCGTGACGTATTTTCGTTTTGTAATTTTCTCATACATTCGTCAATGTCACACAAATGATATTTCTTTTGTACAAACCTCTCTCACAATAAATTTTTGAACTTTCTTCGACCGAGGACTTGAACTTACACAAATGATTTCCTATTGTTTTGAAGTAAATAAGAAAATGACGAGATCATGATTTCTGCCTTCATCGCGAATGGGAATACACTGCGGGAAGTAGTTGAACTTCTCGTGCATGTCTGTTCGAACTTCACACTGTTTTTAACGTGTTGTTTTTGCACTACGTGAAGTAGTTGAACTTCTAGGACGTGTTTGTTCGAACTTCACTCTGTTTTCGATGTGCTGATTTTTTACGTGGTGTTTTTTGCACTACGTGAAGTAATTGAACTTCTGGGGCATCTCTATTTGAACTTCACCCTATTTCACTTTTTTTGTATTTTTTCTTATATGAAATTCACAAGTACGTGAACTTCCGGTTGTTATCACTTTGAACTTCTCTCTGGTTTGAGAGAATTATTTTAAAACACAAAAAATAACATATTTTTTATGTATTTTGGACATCTAAATACACGGTGAACCTCTCTCGTAAGAATTTTTTGAAATTTTCCTCGCCGAGCACTTGAACTTCTAGCAACCATATTTTTCCGTTTATGATTTGTTTTAAAAAGTGCAAAAAATGGCGTAGTGTTTTTTTATTTTTGGAACAGGTACATCCTAGGTTTTAATAAACTCCGAACTTCTCTGTTATTTCAATTTGAACTTCACCTTTTTATATTTTGAGTAAAGAATTGTATTCAGTTTTTATATGGAAAAAATCGATCATGGAAATACAAGGGATGCTTTTTTTAACATGTACTTTTTGAATTTCGTGTGTTCTCATAGTTGAACTTGTTTCAGGTTTGGAGTTGCCGGTATTTTTTAACACACGAGAGCAAGTGAATATTATTTAACATATGTACAAACGAGTAGCCATTTAACAAGTATTCCTACAAAGAGGGCACAAATAAATGATGGGCCTGGTGCGGCATGGTAAAAAAATATGCAACATGATGCATGAGCTTGCTTCCTTTTTTTGGCATAGGTTGAACAAAGCAAAATAAACAACTACAAAAGTTGAGAATGTTTCTTTTAAACTAAATAACTATGGAATTTTTACCACCACATGTTTTCATCCCAATCATGTTCCTTATCTTCTTAAGAGACCAGAACGTGCGTTTTCCTTATCCCATGCTTCCATTTTTTTTATATGTTCAGTAAAATCATAGCAGTCCAATGTCGTAAACATCCATAGTCCAACGACCAAAATAACCAGAGTATATATGAGGAAAATACAAGTTTCGTGGAACCTTTTTTCTACCACACACACACACCTTTGTTCTCATCCATCTCCAAAGCCACCACCACTGAGCTACTCACGCAATGGGAAAAGATCATCACTTTTTGCAGAAGCGAATGACTAAGAGTTGACAACAACTACAAGTTGAAGGGACTAGTCAAGTGAAGTGCTTGTAGTATTAACCTGTAGCAAATTCATGTTGGCAGATTCCACCAAGAACACGCCATGTATGGATATGAACTCCACAAACAGCTATACTAATCCCTCCTCACGTTGGCTACAGTTGACTCGGCTTCCATCGGGTGTTGTGGCAGTGTCGACGGCTCACTGCAGTCAAGCACCACCGGATCTGTGCATGCGGGACGTTCTGAACTAACAACAAATAGCGACCTGAACTTCTATTTGTGGGAAAATCGTTTCTGAACTTTTCCCACTGTATTTTTGATGAAACAACACATGAGTTCAGTTAGTTTTTCTGAACTTTTCTGAAGACAACGAAGCAAGAGCAGGCCAGGGGGCGAACAACCGCTAGCTGCTGGCACAGTGGGGAGGGAAGTAGCCGCTCTGCTACGAGTAGTAGCCGACGTCGCACAAGGGAAGCTTGGCGCTGGAAGGGCAGGCCAAGGCGGTGTGCTGGAAGCTCTATGCGGTGGCAGCACACTGGTGACAGAGCGGAGAGACGTGCAGTGAGCCAGGCACAACGCGACGCTGGAGTGGCGGGAGTGTCCGCTCCATGGATGAACCTTCATTGGGAATGTCAAGGTGGCCCTCGCGAGAAGGTCGATGTGGCCGGAGACGCAGGAGTGGCAGTGCTTGTGTGGTGGCCGAGGACAGCAGCGGTTGGGTTGACGGCCAGCGGTGGCGTGGGGATGGAATGCCATGGTTACTGGATCATGCCTATCGCACACTATGAAACTGAATCGATGCATCAAAGTGGTTGACCTACATAGTATAGGAAAAGAAGTCAGCGGAGTAGATAACAAGGTATAATGCTCTTCTTTTTTGCAACTGGACTGATGCATCCGGCGAAACTGACCTGCAACAATGCCATTTTTCATAGGATAACAACAAATAAATGTGATAGACTGGGGTTTTCTGCAGACAAAGAAGAGAACTTCTGTTATTCAAAAATCAAATAACACAAGTACGAAGCAAGTGGCCTGCTGTTTTTTACTATACAAAATTGATTCATCAACTTTTGTCCTACTAGTTTTTGAACGCACAAAACTAGTCAATGAACATATTACCCTGCTGAAAATCAACAATTTGGACTGCACATAATGGTGCTCTGCAAATCTAAGGAACTGGTCGGCCTAGGTGAAGAAGAACAGCCGACCTACAGAGCCCGACGCCGACGGAGGTGATTAGAGCCAGCAGAGACAGAGGAACTCGAAGCTGCATGCCGGAGCTGTGATGTGGAGGCGACGGCGGCGGAAGAAGCAGGGCCAGTTGGGGAGCAGGGACGGGGATCTCCATTTTGGGAAGGATCTTGGGGTAAGGGAAGAAGCCGTACCAGAGTTGGAAGAGGAGATGTGGGCATCACAGGTGTTGGGGCGGCGGCGGACAGGGGCCGCCGGCGGCGTCGCCGGAGGAGGCCGGCATCGCGTCACGGCGGCAGCGTCACAGCAGGAGGCCGAGGCGGGAGAGGTGGGGTGATGCGGAGCATCCCTCGCTCATCCCCATGGACGCACCTACATCTTCCTCAACACTACGCGGACCCATGACTCGAGCCCGAACTAAGGCTATTGAAGATAAGGTGAACTCGCTCCTCTCCGAAATCCCTCCTCCTACTCAAGAGACATGGCTACTACCTCATTCGGAAACTCTATGCGTAATCAGGTACATGGAGATAACCCAAGGAACAACTACTTCCAAGAGCCAAGACGACGAGGACTCCAAGCATGTTGAAGAAGAAGAAGAAAGGCTACCAAAGCTACAGGCGTCGGACGTCCGACCGAGTCCGGACGTCCGGCGACTCCCCTGGCCACGGTCGACCGACTCCCTCCGGACGTCCGGCAGCTGGTCTCCCGAATGGAATCTTCATACGTCCGACAGCCTCCGGACGTCCGACCGACGACACCGACCCGAATCTACGGACGTCCGAAAGCCCCGGTACGACCGACCGCCGGGCGCCCGACCCGAATCCACGTACGTCCGAAGGCCCCGGGACGTCCGGACACGCTCGAGCCTCCGGACTACCGTTGACCTCCGGACGTCCGACGCCTGTGCGTTGATTTTGATTTGGGCCGCAGCCCTTGTCACCCTTCGCCCCTAGACTATATATACTCTTTCTTCCCCACCTTTCTAGGGTTAGCATTGGATTAGCTCATATTCTTGTGTGAGAGCCTTTGCTCATCCACTTGGCTACTTCTCCACCGAGATCAGGACCTCTCCGGAGAAGATCCCCCAAGCGGATTCAAGACCCCCTTCTAGGGTGGACCCCTCAAGGCCTCCTCACGGAGAAGAACGGTTACCGCTTGTATCTTACCTTTGTTGATCTTGAATCTTGTGCCACTCTATGTGATCGGTGATCTAGCATTTGTGTGATTGATCCCTTGTCGGTTTAGTGATTTCTCTCTCGTTTCCTCCGTGTTTCCTTCTTGTTCTTCCGCGTGTTCTTCGTGATTCCCGTAGGATCCGCTCCAACGTGAAAGATCATACACGTGAGGTTCCGCCCTACATCATCTATGGTATCATGAGCCACGTTGATCACGTTATTGGAGCCCCTACCCTCTTTTTCTAGCTTGATTTTGTTGTTTTTGTCCTAATTCCGAAAATTCCCCACAAAAATAGCCCCAAATTTTTTTTGTGATTTGTTCGTGTGATAAAGTTTTGTTGGATTTGATCCATGGATTTGCTTGGTTTCGAGTGGATCTAGCATTTCCCCAAGTTTCTCCACTTTCCATCCACAAAATCCCGCTAATTTTGACCCCAAAATCCCAAAATTCCGCTCAAAATCGCGTCCGGGATCTCTTTTTTTGCGTTGACCCCGACCCACGGACGACCAGGAGATTTACTGGACGTCCGGAGACCTGAAACGACCGGACGTCCGACCTTTCCCGGACGACGGAACCCTAACCCGAACTGAATTTACGGATTTCCGACTTTTCCGGACGTCCGACGCCCGGACATCCGACCTTTTCCGGACGTCCGTAACCTGTAGTTTCAGACTTGGCTGATTTTTGTTTTGTCCATAACTAATTCATCCGAACTCCGATTTTGACGTTCTTTAGCTCGTTTTGAAGCTATTGACATCCCCCTTCCAACAAAAATACCACCAACATCATTTGACTACATCAAATTTTGTGATCTTTGGCATCTTTGCCTAGGGCTTCCACCACATCCTCCGCTACTCCACCACCGACTTCCGAAGCCTAACTTTCGCCAAATTTTGTCCCGTGCCCACATACACTCCCACTTACCTCCACCACTTCCGCATAACACCACCTTAGCCTTTCCCACTTCCAATTCCGACAACGTTGCCAAATTATGCCTTGAGAAATTGAGTTGGGGTTTTCCGTATCCTTTTGTGTTTGACTATCTAGGTACGGTTCAACATCAACATCACCACCGATCATCTTCGTCAAGGACGGTAACATCGTAGACACCTTTGACATTACTTGCAATTGCATTGATAACCATCATAGCCCATCTTTCGCGTTGCTTACCCATCGAGACTAGACATTGAGTATTGCCGGCAACGTGACTTGTGCACATTAGTGATCATACTCCATAGCATACATACCATACCAAAGTGGTGCATATCTTACCATCAACTTGTGTGTCACAAAGTTGTCATCGCATACACAATTGCTATCTTGGTTCATGAAGTTTGCATGAGAAAAGAGCTCAAAAGAGAAAGAGCCATTCAAGCTTTTAAGCAAAGAAAGGAAGATAAACAAAGAGCTTATGAGCAAGAACCATAGCATCATACAACATTAAGATTGTCATACTTGATCATTTTGGATCAACACATAGAAACACCATACATATAGCATACTTGGGTAGAAGTCGTTGCATTTTGCTTAGTAGGTTGTGCACAAGTTCAGATCCGCCTATTGTGCAATCGTGCTAGCGTCTCTCTAGTGTTGTGCAACAAGAGCATCTTGGTGAATTCCACATTTTGGCTCATCCTTGGTTGCATAACCCCATATTATCTTTTATGTGTGTTTCCGTGTACCTTATCTTGCTAGTGGTCTACTTGTTGCATTTGCAAATTTGTGAATCATTTCCAACTTTATTGAGTCTCACTTACAATTGCATCAAATTTTGTGCCACCATCCTAACCGAGCTCCACCATAAAGCTTTTACTTGTGTAGGTGTGAGAACCGACAAGAATCGGTACCAAGAGTGCTATTTCATTGTCCGCATTTGAGTGAACTTGATTCATCTTCAACATCGGTCAAAGGTACATTGGTATAAGTTCTTTTCCGTTCTACCACTCACATTTGGCTTGGAATGATGGATAGGCCAAGTTCTTCTACCAACCCACTCTTCAACGAGCAAGACGACGACATGTCTTCATATGTCACCAAGAACCACCTATTTGGTGCACAATGAGCGTTGCACCAAGAACAACAAGCAATGAGCGATCAGATCGACAACCTCGCCACCGACTTGCGACTCTCCGAGCAACGTACAAGAGACTACTTCGACAACAAGTTCGAGGCTCACAAGCAAGAGAATGATGCACGAATGAACGAGATCCGCTGCGTTGATGAGAAACCGCATCATTCAACTTCTTCATCATCAAGACGGAGCCGCTCGAGTCGACATTCCGACGACACCTTCTACGACTCAAGTACACCGTCATCGAACACTCTTCGACGAGCAGCGGCCAAGACCGCTATGCATCTCGCAACCCGCTACATGACAAGCATTCACAAGAGCAAGTTGATGATCAAGTTCCTCGTCCTCAATCTAATCAAGAGGCTTTTGCTCAAGCTCAAGAACGACAACGTCTTCGCGCCAACAAGAGGAAGAACGAGCACGTCTTCACCAAGACGAACAAGACGCCAAGGCTCAACGTCTTCAACAACGACAACGTGAGGCGCAAGCTCTTGAGGCGCAACGTGCCCTTCAAGAATCAAGTAGAGCCTTCGCCAACCGCAATCGCGAACGGCGCAATCAAGAGGAAGCTCTTCGAGAAGAAATCCAAGAGAGGAACTACCAACCTCATGCACAACGACAAGTCCCTCAAGCTCCTCCACAAGCTCGTCAAGCTCCACCTCAACCTCAAGTTCAACAAGGGCAAGTTGATCATGGTCTTCCTCCGCGCCAAGAGCAACATGAAGACGAATACAATCAACGCCAAGGACGTCATCATCAACACCGTCAACAACACAATGAAGAGCAACGCCACGGCAAGCTAAAATTCACCATGCCCAAGTTCAATGGAAGCAATGACCCAAGACTACCTCTCATGGGCATTGAAGGTTGACAAAATCTTCCGCTTGCACAACCACGATGAAGCGAAGAAAATCGCTATGGCATCACTTGAGTTCCAAGACTATGTGCTCATATGGTGGGAACAAATCATTGAGCGACGACAAGCAAGAGGTGAACCTCCAATCACCACTTGGGCTCAAATGAAGGATGTCATGCGAGCATGTTTTGTGCCAACCTACTACAACCGCGACCTCTTCAAGAAACTCCAACTACTCAAGCAAGGAACAAAGAGTGTTGAAGAATACTACAAAGAAATGGAGATAGCCATGATTCGAGCCAATGTCAAGGAAGATGATGAGCAAACTATGGCACGTTTTCTTGAACGGACTCAATCATCCCATCAAGAAGATCGCCGACTTCCAACCATACTCATCCCTCATTGAGCTCGTGCATCAAGCTACAAAGGCGGAACGCCAAGTGCAAGATGACTTCAAATGCCAAGTACTCATCCAAGACCTACGGCTTCTCCAACAACCAAGCGTCAACGACTCCTCCAACATCTACATCAACCAAACTTTCTTCAAGAAACGACGACAAGTCAAGTTACAAGAAGACTTGACAAGCTCAAGTCGTCCTCCTCCTACTACAAGCAACATCAAGCCGCGTGCTTCATCCTCTACTCCGACCGATGAGACCATCAAGACAAGCTCCTTCAAGTGTTTCACTTGCGGCGCCGAGGCCACAAGTCATCTGAATGCACCAACAAGCGCACCATGATCCTCAACGACGATGGCACGTATGACTCCATGAGTGAAGAGGAGATGGAAGCTCTTGAGCAAGTGGCCATGCACCGCAAGTGAGCGAAGAAGAAGATGATCAAGTCTTTTGTGATGGGGATTCGAGCCCCGCTCTCGTTGTCTCCAAGGTCTTGACTCTTCAACATCAACAAGAAGAAGACCAACGATGCCACATCTTCCACACAAAAGCCGCATCAATGGACGGTCCATCAATGTCATCATGGATGGAGGTAGTTTCCACAAATTGTCAAGTGAATAAATATGCTACAAGCTACAATTTGAAAAAAGGAAGCAACCGCATCCTTACAAGGTGCAATGGCTAAGTGATTCCGGCACTATCTGAGTTGAGCATACGGTCCTAGTCTCTTTCAAAATTGGTGCATACGAAGACACTTTGGAGTGTGATGTGGTCCCAATGACCGTTTGTCACCTACTTCTTGGTCGACCATGGCAATTCGACCGTGGTGTCACAATGGGCGTACCAATCACTATAGCTTCAAGATGAAAGGGAAAGAATATGTGCTACGACCTATGTCTCCTAGTCAAGTGATAGCCGACAAACAAGCCACTCCTCATAGAGACAAGAGTGAGAAAGTGATCCACCCAAAAGTGAGTGAGAGCCACAAGCCAAATTTGAGCGACCCTTCGCCTAGAGAGAAAAACCTCATTCTATTTGCCACCAAAAGTGAGATGAGAGAAGTGTGTGAGAACCCATCGAGTGTGATGCACTTTGTCCTTGTGTGCAAGGATGGAGATCCAAAACTAACACCATTCACGAACTACCTTTGGTGTTTCAATCTCTTTTGCAGGAATTTCAAGATGTTTTTCCCGATGAGCTACCTCCGGGTCTACCTCCTCTTTGAGGAATTGAGCATCGAATTGACCTCCTCCCCGGAGCACCTCTACCAAACAAAGCTCCATACCGAGTCAATCCGGAAGAAACCAAGGAAATTCAACGGCAAGTACAACAACTCATCGACAACGGTCATGTACGTGAAAGCTTAAGCCCTTGTGCCGTTCCTGTTATTCTTGTGCCTAAGCCCGATGGAAGTTTCCGCTTGTGTTCCGATTGTAGACCTATCAATGCTATCACCGTTCGATATCGGCATCCCATTCCTCGCTTAGATGATATGCTTGATGAACTTAGTGGAGCCAACTTTTTCTCAAAAATTGATCTTAAAAGTGGCTATTATCAAATACGCATACAAGAGGGTGATGAATGGAAAACTGCTTTCAAAACCAAATTTGGATTATATGAATGGTTAGTGATGCCTATGGGTCTTTCGGAAGCTCCCGGTACTTTTGTGCGACTTATGCATCATGTGCTTCGTCCTTATATTGGAGTCTTTGTTGTGGTTTACTTTGATGATATTCTTGTGTTTAGCAAAACCATGAAAGAGCACATCAATCATGTAAAACCTGTGTTGCAAACTCTTCGCAAGGAAAGCCTTTATGCAAACTTGAAAAAATGCACTTTTGGAGTTGACAAAGTGGTTTTCTTGGGTTTTGTAGTTTCCTCAAAGGGTGTCCATGTTGATGAATCTAAAATTGAAGCAATTAAAACTTGGCCCCAACCCACAAATTTGCAACAAGTGCGAAGTTTTCTTGGTCTTGCAGGTTTCTATCGTCGCTTTGTGAAACATTTTAGCACAATTGCCGCTCCTTTGCATGCTTTGAGCAAGAAGAATACCCTCTTTGTTTGGGGAACTTTACAATCAACCGCTTTTGATGAGCTCAAGTCTTTACTTACTCATGCTCCGATTCTTGCTTTGCCCAACTTTGACAAAACTTTTGAGGTTCATTGTGATGCAAGTGGTACCGGAATTGGCGGAGTTTTGATGCAAGAAAATCGAGCCATTGCTTATTTTAGTGAAAAACTCTCCGGTGCTCAACTTAATTATCCCATCTATGACAAAGAATGGTATGCTTTAGTGCGTGTGCTACATGTTTGGGAACATTACCTTAGACCTCATGAGTTTGTCATCCATACCGATCATGAAACGCTTAAGTACTTCAAAGGTCAAACTAAATTGAACAAGTGTCATGCCAAATGGAGTGAATTCATTGAATCTTTTCCTTATGTGATCAAGTACATTAAGGGTAAAGAAAATGTAGTTGCCGACGCGCTTTCACGCATATGCATGCTTGTCACTCAACTTGAGTTGAATGTTATTGGTTTTGAGCATATAAAAGACTTGTATGAGCATGATCCATCTTTTGCTTCTCCTTATGCTAAGTGTTTGACGACACGTCTTGGGAACAATATTACATCAAGGATGGTTATCTTATGAGAGCTAACAAACTTTGCATTCCCGAGTCTTCTCTTCGTTTGCTCCTTTTGCAAGAAGCTCATGGAGGCGGACTCATGGGACACTTTGGACGCGACAAGACATTCGCCACGCTCTCCAACAACTACTTTTGGCCCAAGATGTTCCGCGACGTCTCACGCTTCACCAACCGATGCTATACATGTCGCAAAGCTAAGTCTAAAGCTCAATCTCATGGTCTTTACATGCCCCTTCCAATTCCATATCAACCATGGGAAGACATTAGTATGGATTTTGTACTCGGTTTGCCTAGGACTCAAAATGGCAAGGATTCCGTCTTTGTTGTTGTGGATAGATTTTCTAAGATGGCACATTTCATACCTTGCACCAAGATAGACGATGCTTCACATGTTGCCAATCTCTTTTGTAGGGAAATTTTGCGACTCCATGGCGTACCAAAGACAATCGCCTCCGATCGTGACGTCAAGTTCTTGAGTTACTTTTGGAAGACCCTATCGCCAAACTTCGAATCAAGCTCTTGTTCTCCTCGGCATTCCATCCTCAAACCGATGGCCAAACGGAGGTGACGAACCGCACACTATCCACTCTACTTCGTGTCTTGATAAAGAAGAACATCAAGGAATGGGAAGCATGTCTACCCATCGCCGAAAGCACGCCTACAATCGTGCAAGACATTCAACTACCGGCAACTCCCCTTCGAGGTCGCTCACGGTTTCAACCCCTTGTCCCCATTGGACATTCTACCTCTTCCTCTACAAGAGCGCACCAACATGGATGCGAGTGCACGGGCAAGCTACATCAAGAAGATGCATGATGATAGAAGACAAACCATCGAGCGCCAAGTACAACGACTAGCGTCCAAGCTCAACGTCAACAAGCAACCTGTGGTCTTCAACATTGGTGATCTAGTGTGGCTACACCTTCGCAAGGAACGCTTCCCCAAAGAACGCAAGTCCAAGCTTCTTCCTAGAGCCGATGGACCTTTCAAGGTGCTAGCACGCTACAACGACAACGCCTACAAGATTGAACTACCTCGAGACAAGTACAATGTGAGCGACATCTTCAACGTCAAGGACCTCGCACCTTACCATGGAGATGAACCTTTTGATCCGAGGTCGGATCTCTCCCAAGGGGGGGAAGATGATGCGGAGCATCCCTCGCTCATCCCCATGGACGCACCTACATCTTCCTCAACACCACGCGGACCCATGACTCGAGCCCGAACTAAGGCTATTGAAGATAAGGTGAACTCGCTCCTCTCCAAATCCCTCCTCCTACTCAAGAGACATGGCTACTACCTCATTCGGAAACTCTATGCGTAATCAGGTTCATGGAGATAACCCAAGGAACAACTACTTCCAAGAGCCAAGACGACGAGGACTCCAAGCATGTTGAAGAAGAATAAGAAAGGCTACCAAAGCTACAGGCGTCGGATGTCCGACCGAGTCCGGACGTCCGGCGACTCCCCTGGCCACGGACGACCGACGCCCTCGGACGTCCGGGTTGGCTCGAATGGAATTTACAGACGTCCGACAGCCTCCGGACGTCCAATCGACGACACCGAACCGAATCTACGGACGTCAAATCCTCCGGACGACCGACCGTTGGGCCCCCGAGCCTAATCTCCGGACGTCCTAAGGCCTCCGGACGTCCGTACACTCTCGAGCAACCGGACGACCGGTGACCTCCGGACGTCCGACGCCTGTGCGTTGACTTCGATTGGGGCCGCAGCCCTTGTACCCCTTCGCCCCTAGACTATATATACTCTTTCTTCCCCACCTTTCTAGGGTTAGCATTGGATTAGCTCATATTCTTGTGTGAGAGCCTTTGCTCATCCACTTGGCTACTTCTCCACCGAGATCAGGACCTCTCCGGAGAAGATCCCCCAAGCGGATTCAAGACCCCCTTCTAGGGTGGACCCCCTCAAGGCCTCCTCACGGAGAAGAACGGTTACCGTTTGTATCTTACCTTTGTTGATCTTGAATCTTCTGCCACTCTATGTGATTGGTGATCTAGCATTTGTGTGATTGATCCCTTGTCGGTTTAGTGATTTCTCTCTCGTTTCCTCCGTGTTTCCTTCTTGTTCTTCCGCGTGTTCTTCGTGATTCCCCGTAGGATCCGCTCCAACATGAAAGATCATACACGTAGGGTTCCGCCCTACATCATGGGGCGGGGCACCGATGCGGGGAGGTTCGAGGCGGGGCTCGGCACCGGCGGCGGGGGGGGGGGGGTCGGGGTGGGGTACCGGAGGCGAGTTGGTCGGGGGCGGGGGCTCGGCGGGGATGGGATCAGGGGATCGGGCGACGGGCCTTTCTTAGACGACGCTGGTGCGACGGTTCGAGAGTTCGGGATGACGTGTGCGGCACTTATAGGGACGATCGTGATCCAAATAGTTATTCTAATCCCAGGATAAGAATAGTGTTCCTCTCTCTCTCTCTCTCTCTCTCTCTATATATATATATATATATATATATATGTGTGTGTGTGTGTGTGTGTGTGTGTGTGTGTGTGTGTGTGTGTGTGTGTGTGTGTAGGGAAAATGCATCCTACCACCTAGGAGTAGTTACCCCACATGTCTCATATACTACCATGTGGTAATATATATACTACTTTATCACTTCGAGTATGTTCATACACTATATATATAAGGTACCCATAATTTTTCACTATATATATACTACTTTATCACTTCGAGTATATATATACACTATATATACTACTATATACTACCATGTGGTAATATATAAGGTACCCATGTGGTAGTTTCATGGAAAAATTGCAAGTTGGCCCATAATTTTTATTATAATTGTGAAATGCGTACATATTTGTACATAAAAAAGAGCACACTCAAAATATGATACATACTATCTAAAAATTAATATATATACTACCTAAACATCATTATATAATACATACTACGCGTACATGCTCTCAATTTTGACAGATACTACATACAACATACAAAATACAAGTGGTGGTAACTACCACTGGTGGTAGATAATATATATATATATATATATATATATATATATATATATTCTGATCACGGGATCAGAATATTATTCTGATCACAACATGAACTTTATGTGTTACACGCCTGAACTTCCCTTTGTACGAACCCGACCTTCGGGCTATCTTCGCAACCGTGTCTCCCCACGCGAATTATTCTGGTTAGTTATGTTCTATATGATGTAAGTGTAATCTAAAAACATTTTTTAGCAACTAAATACCCATTTTAAATAGGAATCTCGCTCGTTGGCGGATTTTGCTCTTGAGTCGTGATGAAATTGCGTTTTTTTGTAATTTTACTACCTTAGTTGTTCGACCTGAACTTCTCCTAGTGCTAGGTTGAACTTCCCCCAACATTGCCCAAATGGGGCTTGCGATATACCGTTGGAAAGTTATGGACACCAGTATCATGACCCAAGTTAAATATTTGGCAAAACGTAAGCGGTTTAAGAGTAGTTTTGAGACCCGTTTTTTCTTCACACAAAAACATGAATCGTATTTTCGATTGCATTTCTAAACCGTTTATCGGAATGAGGCAAATAATATGGCGTTGGAAAGATGCTGTAAAACCACTCCTTCCACATGTTGAAAGTTTTCTCTAACTCCTTGTGGTTAAAGAGTAACATGGAAAATCATAAACTTTCACAAACCAAAAAGCCGAGTTAGTATTTTCGATGGCATTTATAAACAGCTAATCCAATTGAGGCAAATGATATGACGTTGGAAAGCTTATGAAAATGCGCTACTTTCTCTTGTTAAAAGTTTTTTCTAATTTTGAATGGTCTAAAAGTAATTTAGAAAACGGTACAAGTTCCACCGAGTTTGTATTTTTGTGCTAATTTTTTAACCTTACGTCACAATGTAGCAACTGATATGGCGTTGGAAAGCTTGAGGAAATTTGAAACTTTTTGGTATATATTATTTCTCCCAATTCATTACGGTTTTATGTCAATTATGAAAATGGCTAAAAACATATTTTTGCTGTAATTTTTACAACTTTTATCGGAATTGGGCAAATAATATACCGTTGAAAAGCTATGGAAAATGCGGAACTTTTTCATGTTGATGGTTTTCTATGATTCCTAGCCGTTTTCAAGTAATTTCTAAAAAGGTGGGATCATTCGTTCTGCCTTTATCGCGAAACAAATTCTTCAAAAATGCACCGCGTGAAGAACTTGAACTTCTTGCATGTTTACTTGACCTTCACTCTGTTTTTCACGTGTTTTTTTTTTTGCTCGTAGCTCTCCATCCACTTACCGGAATTGAGCAAGTGATATACCGATGGAAAGCTGATGTAAACACGCAACTTTCTCGTGTTGATCATTTTTTCATACTCGTGACAATTTTAAAAGTTTTTATCTGAGATTCATTCAGCGTAGTAGTTGAACTTCCTATTGTTTTCACGTTGAACTTCTGTGACGTATTTTCGTGTGTAATTTTCTCATCCATTCGTCAGTGTTACACAAATGATATTCCTTTTGTGGAAACCTTTCTCACAATAATTTTTTTAACTTTCTCCGACCGAGGACTTGAACTGACACAAATGATATTCCTGTCATTTTGAAGTAAATTATAAAATGACGAGATCATGATTTCTGCCTTCATCGTGAATGGAAAAGCACTGCGTGAAGTAGTTGAACTTCTCGGGCATGTATGTTTGAACTTCACTCTGTTTTTGACGTGCTGTTTTTTGCATTGCTTGAAGTAGTTGAACTTCTGGGGCATGTCTGTTTGAACTTCACTCTGTTTCAGTTTATTGTAGTACGTGAACTACTTCTGGGGCATGTGTATTTCTTATATGAAATACACACCATGTAGTACGTGAACTTCCGGTTGTTATCACTTGAACTTCTCTCTCGTTTGAGAGAGTTATTTTAAAACACAAAAAAACATATTTTTATGTATTTTGGACATTTAATTACACGGTGAACCTCTCTCACAAGAATTTTTTGAACTTTTCCTCGCTGAGCACTTGACCTTCTGGCAATTTTTTTCCGTTTATGGGTTGATTTTAAAAGTGCAAAAAATGGCGTTGTGTTTTTTATTTTTTGAACAGGTTAATCCTAGGTTTTAGTAAACTCCGAACTTCTCTATTATTTCGATTTGGACTTCACCATTTTATATTTTGAGTAAAGAATAGTATTCGATTTTTATACGGAAATACAAGGTGAACCTCTCTCGCAAGAATTTTTGAACTTCTCCGGAGAGAGCACTTGAACTTCTTTCAACAAACCTTTTAAGCTTTTATTTTTTTATACTTTTATTCTCACCTAAAATGCATTCCTTGCAGTACTCGAACTTCTCGTTGTTTTGACCTTGAACTTCTGTCACGAATTTTTGTTCAACCTCTCTCACATTAATTTTTGAACTTTCTTGGGTCGAGCACTTGAACTTCTAGCAACAAAACTTTAGGCTTTGCATTTTCATTCTTTTTTAATACAAAATGCACACCGTGTAGTACGTGAACTTCTGACAGTTATCAACCTGAACTTCTGAGATCATGTGTTCTGCCTTCATCGGAAAAACAGAAGTCTCCGAAAATGCACTTCGTGAAGAGGTTGAACTTCTAGAGCAGTTCATTTTTAACTTCACTCTGTTTTTCACGTGTTGTTTTTACCCGTAACTCCCCGACCACTTACCGGAATTGATAAAATGATATACCGATGGATAGCTATTGAAAACACGCAACTTTCACGTGTTGATCATTTTTTTCATTCTCATGACGGTTCAAAAAAATCTTTTCAATACATAAAAGCAGTGCACGTGAACTTCTAGCAGCAAATGTTCCACACGTTACCTTTTTTATTCTCATATGAAACAAACTCCACACAGTAGTTGGAGTGTTGTGTGTTTCACATTTGAACTATGCCGACATTTTAAGGTAACTTCTAACCCCCATTATTTTGTATAGTAAACACCGAAATCCTGTGTTATTTTAATTTGAACTGATTGGTTATTATTTTAAGAAACAAGAAATCCATTTTCTTTTAATAAACATCGACCTGCTCTCTTTTTTAAATATGAACTTTTTACTTTTAGTTTTGTAGAAATAGGGAAAATATGAGTTGTTTTATAAACATTTGATCTTCTCGATTATTTTCGTTCGAACTTATTGGTTTTATTCTTTAGCAACGAGAAAAAACTTTTTTTGTTGATAAGCATCGAACCGCTCCATTATTTAGATTTGAACTTCTAGGTTTTTTTCTTCTAGAAACCGAGGAAATCCTTTTCTATAAATTATTCGAACTGCTTTGTTATTTTAATTTGACCTTCTTGGGATTTTTTAGCAACACTGAAAAATATATGTTATTTTACCAATATTGAGCTGCTTTTGTTTTAATTCGATCTTGTTGGTTATCTTCTTTCAATAAATAGAAAATCCATGGGAAAAATTGTACACCCATAACACTTTTTTAGAACTCATGATTTTTATTAATTTTTAACACGCACACACAGCTTGTGCATGCACTACATCAACAAACCACATGCACTAATGCGTGCACGTTTTTCCTTACAATACAATTTCTTTTCATTAGGCTCAGTTATGAAGAAGTATATTCTCCTTAGTAAGTTAGATTAAGAGTAATATAATAATGGTACTTGAGAAGCGGAGTAAATGGATGGCCACATGAGAAGCGGTGGCTTCTTTCTCCACCACAACTTCATTTTCTTTTCCTATCCACTCAACACACACACATATCATGAAACATACAACTTTGTCTATCTATTTCTTTCTGAACTTTCGGCAGGGGGATCTCTGAACTTTCAGCTTAATTTTCTTTCCTCACTATAGATCGCATTACTAGTAGTAGTACGGATGCTACTACAGCTCATCCCATTTTGGCCACGGAACTTGTGCATCCTCGGAAGATGAGGCCAAGCACCAGGGTGGAGGCAGTGAGCTTGCGGACGATCTGCAGCCAGTTTTTAATGGTTGGAATCGTCCCGAACCCGTGAATAGCAGCGGCTGCGGTGCGGCTCCATGATGGTTGGTGAAAGCCGCAGTCGGGAGGCCCTTGCTCCATGTTGCGGTAGCCAGCATCCGTAGCAGTGAGGACGAATCTCGACCTGCCACTTTTTCAGAGCCGGACTGCTACAAAATCTCTGCTGGTCGCCTCCGTCGTGGTCGGTGATGAGCAAGACGAGAGACGGGTCGTAGGGAGCAGCGGAGCTGGGCGTGCTCCCGATTGGGAGCACCGGAGAGGGGGCGAGGAGGAGGGTGCAGGATAGGAAGGTAGGTCCGCAGCGAGGAGACCAGCGGCCGGGTCCCGGGAGGAGGCCTGCTGAGGTTGCAGGAGGCGAGGTCCGCCACGGCGACGCCAGGAAGGCGGCGGCGGCGTCAGGAGGTCGCGTCAGGGGATCTCGGGAGGTCGAGGCGGCGGGGAGTCGGGAGGTCGCGTGGGCGCGGGAGGTGGGTGCAGGGCAGGCAGGAGTTTGGTGGTGATGAGATCGAGGTATATATATATATATATATATATATATATATATATATATATATATATATATATATATATATATATATATATATATATATATATATATATATATATATATATATATACGATAGTGTTTCTCTAAAATTTGCACCTTCATGTACCATTTATTTATGCATAATATTGATTCAACATGTTGTTTTTTCTTTGCATATTTTTTTGTTTGTAGCACCATGGCTGAAGGAGTTGTAAGGAGGAATTACACCACATGGAATGATGAGATGGATGGTGCATTGTTTGAGGTGCTTGTTGATCATCACAACAATGGCGACCATTCACAAAATGGATGAAAATCACACGTGTATTGTGCAGCCATAAGGAATGTGAAGGAGAAGTGCAACAAGGATATCACAAAGGACAACATTTTGGGAAGGCTTAGGACTTTCGACAGGTACTATGAAGTAATTATCAAGATACTTTACCAAAGTGGTTTTGGGTGGGATTGGGTGAATCATAAGCTATCAATGGATAGTGATGATGTCTGGATCAAATATGTGGAGGTAACCATCATAATATGCACATTCATGTTTACCTTTTTAGTATGTCACAATAACGGGATAGCAACTTTACTCTTCGCTTGTGTGTATTTTGCAGGCTATTAAGGAAGAGAAAGGATTAGCTTCCTAGAAGACCAAAGCAGTGAAGCATTAGGAGTCCATATCTATCATATACTCAAAAGATCATGCCAATGGTGAAGGTGCGGTGACTGGTACTGAGACTGCTGCAGATCCAGAAGTAAAACCAATAGAAATCTCTTCAGAAGTGGCACCAAAGAGGCAACGAATAGGCGAGTCCATTATGTGCATGATTGGAGAAATGCGGGCTACTTTCAAGGATGCTTTGGAGACAACCGATCCACTTCCACTGCCAAAAGCTACCACTCCTGCTGCAATTCTTGCTGCACTTGATTGATACCGGACTTGGCGAGCCGGACATGTTGCGATCATATGGGAAGCTGATTCTTAATGAGCGTTTCTTTGAAGCTCTAATGGAGTTGCCCATGGAAATGAGGAAGGCTTGGTCATTAGTGTTGCCTTAAATTTATCCAAATGTTGCTTTTCAGCTTGTCTTGTTTAACTACTTGAACCTATTTGAACTAGTGCGGTGATGTTAAATTTAGAACTATGTGTTGTTGTTGTTGAGAGTTTGGACACTACATATCTGAACTACGTGTTGTTGTATGTGGCCTGGTTAAGAATTTGCACTCTGTTGGCATAATTATTGTTGTTGTTGTTAGAAATTTATGACTGCTCCTATTCATGTGTGAATATTATTTGGTGTCTTCGTTCCTTTCTATCTAGAATATATATTTGTTCATTTTTATTGCTATATAATCATTCAATTATACTCACAAATTGTACAGATTTTGATTTGATGCATAAAACACAAAGCATATGCAATTCCATAGTATGTCATCCGTACATGATTTGGTATTGAGATTCCATGGCCCAATTCCATGAGCAACCGAACACGCGAATTTGTATTCATGTCCATTACAGTTTCAGCTCCGAATTGGAAATGAAACCAATTCAATACAGAGGTCTCGAATACAGACATCCAAACACAACGTTAAAAGTATTCAATCCGATAAAAACGAAATCTCAAAGGGGAAATGCAATTCATCACAACAAGATAGAGAGGAGAAAACACCATATGATCCAACAATATTAACAAAGCCCCCGATACATCGAGATCGTGTCGTCTCAAGAACATGAGAGAGAGAGAGAGATTAAACACATGGCTACTGGTACAAACCCTCAGCTCCGAGGGTGGACTACTCCCTCCTCATCATGTTGGCCGCCGGGATGATGAAGATGGCCACAGGTGATGACTTCCCCCTCCAGCAGGGTGCCGGAACAAGGTCTAGATTGGGTTTTCGTGGCTACAGAGGCTTGCGACGGTGGAACTATTGATCTAGGGTTATTTCTGGGGGTTTCTATATCTATAGGATTTTTTGGCGTCGGTTTCACGCGAAGATGGGCCTCGAGTTGAGCACGATACACCTACACACAGGTTGGGCTCCAGGCGCGCCCTGCTGGGTTGTACCCACCTCGTGGCTCTTCTGGCCCTCCCATAAAGCTTCTAGTGCCTCTTTTGTTCAAAAAATCATCAAAAAGTTCGCTGCATTTGGAGAACTTTTATTTCTGCACAAAAAACAACACCACGGTAGTTTTGCTGAAAACAACGTCAGTCCAGGTTAGTTCCATTCAAATCATACCAAAACCATATATAATTGTTGTAAACATGGCATGAATACTTCATAAATTAGATATACGTCGGAGAAGTATCATGGTACATGATGGGATTTGATGTTTTATGTACTAACCCTGCTAATCAAAAGTTCGGTTAAGTTTTGTGTGGATGAAGTGTTCGAAGATCGAGGAGGTATTGATATGAGAAGAATAAGGAGAGGCAAGAGCTCAAGCTTGGGTGTGCCCAAGACACCCCAAGTAAATATTCAAGGAGACTCAAGCATCTAAGCTTGCGGATGCCCCGGAAGGCATCCCATCTTTATTCAACAATTATCGATATGTCTCGTTTTTGTTTTATTTTATTCACATGATATGCGTAAATTCTTGGAGTGTCTTTTGTGTTTATTTTCCTTTTTCTTTTATGCACCATGCTGGTATGGGATAGTCCTTGGTTGATTTACAGAATGCTCTTTGCACTTCACTTATATCTTTTAAGTATGGTTTTATAGAATGCTTCATGTGTTTCACTTATATCATTTAAACTTTGGCTTGCGTGTTTCTCTACACAGGAAAACCGTCATTTGTGGAATTCTCTTTTCTTTCACTTATATCTATTAGAGTGTGATCTTTTATAGAAAGAATTAAACTCTCTTGCTTCACTTATATCTATTTAGAGAGTCAGGAGGAATTGGTCGTTCACATGGTTAGTCATAAAATCCTACATAAAACTTGTAGATCGCTGAGTATGATATGTTTGATTCCTTGCAATAGTTTTGCGATATTGAGGTGGTAATATGGGGCATGCTAGTAGAAGAATTAAAGTTGAGTATTAATAATGGTGTTAATGGAAGTAAGCCTTTACGCAAGTAAATCCTCACGCATGTAAAGTGGTGGCCGCTCACAATAGCAGTGAGGTCGGAGCATAATCTAGCCTTGATTGAAATATTTCTATGTTGTTTGAATAGGGGGTGCACGATGGTTAGCTCCTACCAACCTCCCCCCTAGGGGCATGTGAGTAGTAATTTTCTTCGAGGGCTAATAAAACTTTCACAATGAGTATATGAGTTCTTTATGACTAATGTTGAGTCCATAGATTATACGCACTCTCACCCTTCCACCATTCCTAGCCTCTCTAGTACTGCGCAACTTTCGTCGGTGCATTAACCCTCCTTATATCTTCCTCAAAACAGCCACCATACATACCTATTATGGCATTTCCATAGCCATTCCGAGATATATTGACATGCAACTTCCATCATCATCATATACATGAATTGAGCGTTCATTGTCATATTGCTTTGCATGATCGTAAGATAGCTAGCATGATATTTTCATGGCTTGTCCGGTTTTTTATATCTTTATTATGCTAGATCATTGCACATCCTGGTACACTGCCAGAGGCATTCATATAGAGTCATCATGTATTAGTTGTATCGAGTTGTAATATCGAGTTGTAAGTAAATATAAGTGTGATGATCATCATTATTAGAGCATTGCCCCAGTGAGGAAAGGATGATGGAGACTGTGATTCCCCCACAAGTCGGGATGACACTCCAAATGGAAAAAAAAGGCCAAAAAGAGCCCAACAAAAATAAAAGAAAAAAGGGGAAATATAAAAAATGAGAGAAAAAGAGAGGGGGGGCAATGTTACGATCCTTTTACCACACTTGAGTTTCAGAGTAGCACCATGTTCTTCATATAGAGAGTCTCTTGAGTTATCACTTTCATATACTAGTGGGAATTTTTCATTATAGAATTTGGCTTGTATATTCCGATGACGGGCTTCATCAAATGCCCGAGGTCTTCATGAGCAAGCAAGTTGGATGCACACCCACTTAGTTTCATTTGTGAGCTTTCATACACTTATAGCTCCAGTGCATCCTTTGCATGGCAATCCCAACTCCTCGCATTGATATCGATTGATGGGCATCTCCATTGCCGAGTTGATGCGAGACTTTCTTCCTTGGCATTTGCATTTCTGTCCCTAACTTGAACCACCTACTCAGATTTGCCCCTAGTTTCGAAGCCTGCTCAAATTTGCCCCTCTGCTGTTAGGTGACCTTATAGAAATGCCCTTCCGTGTCGTTTCCGTTAGGTCAAAGCCTTTGACCGTCTACCAGACGTTTTCTGGACATTTTGCCCCAACCTCCGTGTGTCACTTACATGTGGGACCCACTCAGAGAAAAAAGAAAAAGAAAAACACTTTCTCTCACCCCTCTCTCACTTACACATGGGTCCCAACTAATAAAAATAAAAATAAAACTAGATATGGACCGGTCAAACTCCGTATAGGGCCCACATGTCATTGTTCAATTATTTTTACGAAGCAGGTGGGTCAACTGCTATGCTGCATATTCTTGTTTATATTAAATTAAACTAATGTGCCCCTAAACTAATTCCTTGGAGGTTTGCCGGCAACGACCAAATCTCGCGGCGGAGGCACGCCGGGGAGGCTGCAGGGAGGCCGGCTGACGGAACCACGCGATAGCCTTGGCTCGATCGCGCCCACATATAGTGTCTTAAGACCATATGGTCGTCGGAGCTGATGGCGAAGACCGTTCCCGTGGCGACTCTGGGCAGCACAAGTGGGCGAGCTACTGTGCAAGAGGGAGAGGCTAATAGGATGTGCGAGACTAAGGAGAAGACTAAGAGCACGATGGCGACGCTGTTGGGGCTCGAGAAAGACTGAAGTGTGTACTTAAACGACGGCGACCATGGAAGTGCTCGGAGCTCGCGGGGAAGATGACCGGAAGTCACGGGGCCTTCTGTAGAGTACGCTCACATATTTCGAGGTACCTTGGGATGCTCGGGGAACATAAGGGGTCGGCCGGGGAGCTTCAATGGCGTCGAATCGGCGGCGGCTATTCGAGATCAGAGGCGGGGAAGAAGCATTGTGGCACTCTGTAACGCCCCGGATTCGATGCGCCAGGTGTCCGCCAGTTATTCGCCGTCGTTGCCATGTCATGTGCTTGCGTGTTGCACTTTGCCATGTCATCATCTGCATTTCATATCATGTCATCATGTGTATTTCATTTTGCATACGTGTTCGTCTCATGCATTCGAGCATTTTCCCCGTTGTCCGCTTTTGCAATCCGGCACTCTTATGTCTCCCGGCGCTCCCTTTTACCTCTTTTCGTATGCGGATATTAAACGTTCTCGGAATGGACCGAGGTTTGTCAAGCGGCCTTGGTATAGCACCGGTAGACCGCCTGTCAAGTTTCGTGCCATTTGGAGGTCGTTTGATACTCCAACGATTAACCGGTAACCGTAATAGCCTCCTTCTCTTTGCAGCCCAACACCCTTCCAAGTGGCCCAAAACCCAGCAAACTCCTCTCCATGCTCTCGGTCGTTCGATCCGCGATCGGCGTGGGAAAACCGTACCTCATTTGGACTCTCCTAGCTCCCTCTACCTATATAAACACCTCCTCCTGAAATTCGCGGATCAACCCCCCGAAACCCTAGATTTTCCCTCTCCGCCGCCGGGCCAGCGTCCAGCATGATCGGACACGTCCGCCCGCTCCCCGTCAATCGCGCCTGCCCGCGTGGCCACGCCCGCAGCCGGACCCGCCCGAGCGCCGCCGCTCGTCCCGCCGCCATGATCGCCGCCTCTGGCGCCGGCGGCCCCGTCACCCGCCTTGACGCCCGACCTGTGCGCAGCCCAGCTCGCCTCCGTCCCAGCCCGACCTCCGCCTCGGACCCGCAGGCGGCCGCGCCACCATAATCGGTCCCAGCCTGACCGGGCCCGGCCTCCTCTCCACGGCCGCCCTCGGCCAGCGCCTCCCGAACTTCCTTCCTCCTCCGTCCCCGTCCGCTCCGGCGAGGTCCGGCCAACCTCGGTTCCCGTGCCCCGATCCAGATCCAAAGGTTGACTTCCCCCCCTCCGAAAATTCCTCGAAGTCCCGAGATTGTTGCATATTTTGTTGCATTTTCATCATGCCATAACTTTGCACTCGTGGCTCCGTTTTGGAAGTATAGCACACCCAATTGTTTGACTCGATGAGTACACCATTTCATCTCATTGCATCATTTTCATTTGAGGTCATCTTGATGCCCTAAATGCTGTTAGAAAAGGGCTATGTGATGTTAGTTTCAGATTCTTATCAGAACATGCACTTTTGTCATTTTTGCCATGATTGATGTGTGCATCCTATGAACTTGAGTCCTGCATGTGTTTTGTAATATGCCATGCCATCTTTCCAGGAGTGTATGCCATGTATTTTTGTGATCTCCGTGGTGACTAGCACAAGCATGCAAACTAGGCTTCTTGATGTTGCTGATTTCAGCCCCTGTTCTGCTGATATTTTTATGCCATGTAAACTTGATGCTACCGAGAGATCCATGCTTATTTTGAGATACTTCAGTAAGGATGTTTTGAACATATGGTTATTCTTTATCCATCCATGCCCTTTTTGCAATTATGGAGTGCCATAGCTTGAGTCAATCGAGCTCTACTTTTGCTATAAAATGTCTCCTGGCAGGTTGTTTACATGTTATTCAATTTTGCCAAGGTTGTTGTAGTTGATCCGTGTATGCTATGATGTTTTTCTTGCCATGTATAGCTTCTATGCCATGTCTTCTTACTGTGAGTTGCCTTGCCATGCCATTTATTGCTCTGTGGTGAGTGGTTCAAGCTCACCAACATGCGTACTTATTGTTGTTCCTGCCATGTATGAATCTGTAATATAACTTGCCATGTTTACATGGGTGCCATCATATCTTATGGTCCTTTTTGTCTCATGTTCACTAAAGGACTTTTGTGTATGCATTTAGTAGATTCATGCCATGCCTTTGTTTGCATTGATAAGTTCCTGTAACATGTTGTTTGATAGCTCTAAACGTTGCAACCTGATGTTATTTCTGCAAAGTCTGAAACTGTTATTATTTGCAATCTTGCCATGTGTTTTTGAGCATGTTCTAGTGATTCCTGGAGATAGCTCAGTGTTCATGTTTTGTAATGCTTTACCTGTACATCATGTCCATGCCTTTTGTTTTTATGTTGAGATTCTGTAGCATGTTGTTTTGATGCTTGCAATATGCCTAGTTGCTGTTTTGGACAGATTGTTGCTATAACTTGTATTGTGTGTATGTGTTGAGTCGTTGCTCCGTTTTGAGTGTGCTCTATATGAAACTTGCTTAGAATTGCATGTAGTTTCATATTATCATGTTGCATTCATGTTTTGAGGTGTTTGCTTGATGTTTGGGTGCATTTTGCATCAATGCCATGTTTAACTTGTTTTGCTCATATCTTCTAGGTCGTAACTCCGAATCTAATGAACTTTATATGTAACTTGACTAGAATTTCGTGTAGATCATCGTGGTGCATCTTAACTTGCTGTTTAACAACTTGAACATAAGGTTTATTCAGATCTGGACCAATTTCGAAATTTGCATATGAGGACTTATCGGAATTGTTATATGTTGTTCCCGGCCTCATTTAAACTTGCTTTGACGTGTTGATCTTGTTTGCATCATCTCTTGCCATGAGTAGCTTCATGTAGCTTTGTCATGCATCATGCTTGTTGTGCATCATGTCTTGTTCATGTGTGGTGTGTTTACTATGTTGTGTGCTTCTTCTTGTTAGTTCCTGTTTCGTTGCGATCGTGAGGATTCGTTCGTCTACGCTTGGTTCGTCTTCGTGGCTTCATCTTCTTCATGGACTCGTTTTTCTTCCTAGCGGGATTTCAGGCAAGATGACCGTTACCTGGATCTCACTACTATCATTGCTATGCTAGTTGCTTTGTTCTATCGCTATGCTGCGCTACCTATTACACATTTATCAAGCCATCCCAAATTGCCATGTCAGCCTCTAACCTTTGACACCTTTCCTATGCAAACCGTTGTTTGGCTATGTTACCGTTTTGCTCAGCCCCTCTTATAGCGTTGTTAGTTGCAGGTGAAGATGAAGTTTGTTCCTTGTTGGAACATGGAGATGTTGTTCCTTGTTGGAATATGTTTACTTGTTGGGATATCACAATATATCTTATATTATTAATGCATCTATATACTTGGTAAAGGGTGGAAGGCTCGGCCTTATGCCTGGTGTTTTGTTCCACTCTTGCCGCCCTAGTTTCCGTCATATCGGTATTATGTTCCCGGATTTTGCGTCCCTAACGCGGTCGGGTGATTTATGGGACCCCCTTGACAATTCGCTTTGAATAAGACTCCTCCAAAGAAGGCCCAACATTGGTTTTACCATTTGCCTCACCTATGCCCTTTTTTCCCTTGGGTTTCCGGAGCCCGAGGGTCATCTTTATTTTAGCCCCGGGCGGTGCTCCTTCGAGTGTTGGTCCGAACGGGCAGATCGGGGGCCACCACGGGCAACTCGAGGTCTGGTTTTACTCGTAGGCTGACCTATCCGGTGTGCCACGAGAACGAGGTACGTCGACTCCTATCGGGATTTGTCGGCACATCGAGCAGCTTTTGGTCTTGTTTTATTATCGTCGAAATGTCTTGTAGCCGGGATTCCGAGACTGATCGGGTCTTCCGGGAGAAGGAATATCCTTCGTTGATCGCGAGAGCTTATCATGGGCTAAGTTGGGACACCCCTGCAGGTATAAACTTTTCGAGAGCCGTGCCCGCGGTTATGTGGCGTATGGGAATTTGTTAATATCCGGTTGTAGTAAACTTGAAACAAACTCTTCTAAAATACACCAACCGTAATGCGTAACCGTGAGTGTCTCTTTTCGGCTTGATCGAGAGGAGAACACGGTTCTTGGGTTATGTTTGGCGTAAGTAGGAGTTCGTGATCACTTCTTGATCATTACTAGTTGGCGACCGTTCCTTTGTTTCTCTTCTCGCTCTCATTTGCGTATGTTAGCCACCATATCATGCTTAGTCGCTGCTGCAACCTCACCACTTTACCCCTTCCTTTCCCTTTAAGCTTTGCTAGTCTTGATACCCATGGTAATGGGATTGCTGAGTCCTCGTGGCACACAGATCACTACACCATCAGTTGCAGGTACAGGTTATGCGGTGACCCTGATGCGAGAGCGATGCTTGCTTGCGTTGAGTTCTTCTTCTGCTTCTTCGATCAGGGGATAGGTTCCAGGTCGGCAGCCTGGGCTAGCAGGGTGGATGTCGTTTGAGCTTCGGTTTATGTTTCATCCGTAGTCGGATGTTGATCTTGTATATGATGTTGATGTATTCTTGTGGCATTTGTGCCTTATGTATGTATCCCCATCTATTATGTAATGTTGATGTAATGATATCCACCTTGCAAAAGCGTTTCAATATGCGGGTCTATCCTTGGTGGGACCGTCGAGTTCCTTTGGATAGGGTCACATATTGGGCGTGACAAGTTGGTATCGAGCCTCAACCGACCCTAAAGCCCCTTGATTGATCGTGTAGTTTGGCCGTTGTTGAGTCTAGAAGAAAACTGTTTTCGGAGTCTAGTTATATCAGAGAGTAGGAATTCTTTTTACTCCTCAGCCCCTTCGTCGCTCTGGTGAGAAATCTTGACGTAGGTGTTTTGAACTACTTCTCTTCCCCTTCAAATTTTTCTTTAGGATCACGCAGTTGGTTTTCCGGTAGTGTTCCTCAGCTCTTTTCATCCGGTGCATTTCTCGTCAAGTCGACTCGAACCCCTTCATCTTTGCAAATTCAATCCTCAGTTGTCTTATTTTCCCACCCGCCCTCCCTTCTTTCTCTCGGAACCGGAGTCTGTAATCGAGTATCCATCCCACTCGTGCGAAGTTTTTGCTCTCTCTCCTCAATGATTTCAACTGGTGTTTTCTCTTCAAGATATTCGTCGTTTCCCCTCCCGAGTTGCCTTTATTTTCCCGCCCACCCACCCTTTTCTTCCCGGAGTCTGAGTCTGTTTCGAGCATCAATTTCATTCATGCGGAGCCTCTTCAGTCTTCCCTCAATTATTTCAACCGGTGAATTCTCATCTCGTTCGTCATTCTTCATCTCTTTTTCTTTTTCCGGTGGATTCAATTCAAGTTTTTCAGTAGTGATCATATTCTTACCCTCAGCTCAAGTGTCTTCCTTGCTCGGTCGCCTCTCGCCAGCTTTATCCTTCCGGAGTGTTCAAGACATCTCGGGAGATTCGTCATCTTCGAATTAATTCGAGGTTGTCACCTCGATCGAGATATTCCAGCTTGTTCCGTGCATCATCTATCTGTTCAAGAATCCTTTTTCAACGGTGTTGTCTTTTAGTGGGCCCTAACCCACAGGTCTTTTCCCAGGATCTTACCTGACTCTTCTAATTTCCCCGGAGTTATTCTCAATTCTTTTCGGAGTTTGACGTAAGAATGAATTTCATCACTTAGATGCCTTTTTCAAGATCGATTTCAAACCATTTCATTGTTGGCTCAACCTCTTCGCTTTTCATTCTCCCAGAGTATCTCAGTAATTTCGTTGGTGTTTCTCGTCGTCCTTGAAGACCGAAGTAGAGTTTCTCTTAAATCTTGCCCGTTCTCCCGAAGATTCGTGGTTCTAGTTTCATGCTATCATCTCGAAGTATTCCATTTGTCAGATATTCTTTCCATCCATCCGGAGTATTTCAGGAGTTGATTTCTTTTCGTTTCACCGGAGGCCTTCATTCCAGTTATCGTTCTCTATTTATCCCGGTGCGTCGTTCAAATGTTCGTTAATCGGCTCGAGTTTTTCCCGTTCTCTTGCATCTAAATCCCCTCTAGCATATTTGTTCTTCTAATCCTTCCCGGTGTTTCATTCTGTTTCGTCAGTCATTTCCGAATTCTTACGGTGGCTCGTTCAAGATTCTTTTTCCTTGATCATCATTTTAATCCATTCGTTCTTTCGAATCCTACCGATGGTTCATGAAGACTTTCTCAAGTTTTGTGCCTTACCCCTTAATCCTTTTCAAGAAGAATAAGTAGTTTGCAAATCCATTTTTGTCATCAATTTAATTTGATGAAGGATAACATACAATAAATCTTGTTCTTATTTCATTCAAGGGGTTAATCTTTTCTTCGGAGTTGTCCTTGATGAATAAATTCTAGTTCCAAGCGTTCTCATCTTTTCTTCTCCAGAGTTCAAAATTTACTCGGCCATTTCGTCCGAACATCCATCTAAATCATCGCAAGGCTCATCTTATTCTTTCATCCTTCATTTCTATCTCATCATACTTTTGTTACCGGAGTTCTTCATGGTGGTTCTTCATGATTTAATTCATTCTTCAAGAGTTCATCAAGATTTTGTTGGTGGAGTTCAAGTATCTTTTCTTCTCGCATCTCGAAGTGCAATTAATTCTCCGTATTCTTTTGAAGTGGAGTTTTGCATCTCTTCATTCTTCTCAGCTATTCAAACTTTTGGTCGTGGTATAATTTCACCTCAAGTTTTGAGATGTTTTTTATAAGTCCACAACAAGCTTATTTTTCGTTGTTGATTTTCTCAACAACTCCATTCAATCCTTCAAAATTCTTTTCATTCAACTTTTTCAATTCTTTCCGGAGGTTTTGTGTCATGTCTTCATCAAGTATCGTTCTATCCTCTCTAACTCGTGTTCTATTCCTCCATGTTTTAGCTGAGTGTTGCCTAAATCCTTTCAGTCCTATTCGTTTCTTTTCTCATTCTAACCACTCCGGTTAGAACGAGTGGTTTCATAGTCTATCTGATTCCGTGAGCTTTCAATTCTCGTCATTCTCGTCGTTTCTCTCTTCTTCTCGTGTGATCTCGATTCTTTGCTTCTTCTCTTGAGTTCTTGTTTCACCTCAACCCTTTTTTCTCTTCTGTCTCGGTCCTAAGATCTCGGGACGAGATCTCTTGTTAGTGGAGGAGTGTTGTAACGCCCCAGATTCGATGCGCCAGGTGTCCGCCAGTTATTCGCCGTCGTTGCCATGTCATGTGCTTGTGTGTTGCACTTTGCCATGTCATCATCTGCATTTCATATCATGTCATCATGTGTATTTCATTTTGCATACGTGTTCGTCTCATGCATTCGAGCATTTTCCCCGTTGTCCGCTTTTGCAATCCGGCACTCCTATGTCTCCGGCGCTCCTTTTACCTCTTTTCGTGTGCGGGTATTAAACGTTCTCGGAATGGACCGAGGTTTGTCAAGCGGCCTTGGTATAGCACCGGTGAACCGCTGTCAAGTTTCGTGCCATTTGGAGGTCATTTGATACTCCAACGGTTAACCGGGTAACCGTAATAGCCTCCTTCTCTTTGCAGCCCAACACCCCTTCCAAGTGGCCCAAAACCCAGCAAACTCCACTCCATGCTCTCGGTCGTTCGATGACGATCGCGTGGGCGAAAACCGCACCTCATTTGGACTCTCCTAGCTCCCTCTACCTATATAAACACCCCCCCTCCGAAATTCGCGGATCAAACACCCCCCCCCCCCCCCGAAACCCGAGATTTTCCCTCTCCGCCGTCGGACACGTCCGCCCCGCTCCCCCGTCCAATCGCGGTCTGCCGCGTGGCCCTTGCCGCCCGCCCGCATGACCCGCAGACCCTTGAACTGGCGCCGCCGCTAAATCCCAGCCGTAGCGCCTCACTCCGCCCTTGCATGCATGATCGCCCGCCTCTGCGCCCGGCCCGTCATCTCGCGCCGCCCGGCGCCCTTGACCTCGGCCTTGACCCCCGCCTTGCGCCCGACCTCGCCAGCGCAGCCGGGCTCGCCTCCGTCCCGGCCGACCTCACTTCCCAGCCGGCCGGTGCGGCCATGTGCCGCCCGTCGATCCCATGACCGGCCCGTGCCCGGCCTCCTCTCGGCGCCGGCCGCCTCCGGCCGCGCCTCCCCAGGGCTTCCTTCCTCCTCCGTCCCCGTCCGCTCCGGCGAGGTCCGGCCAACCTCGGTTCCCGTGCCCCGATCCAGATCCAAAGGTTGACTTCCCCCCCTCCGAAAATTCCTCTGTCCCGAGATTGTTGCATATTTTGTTGCAATTTCATCATGCCATAACTTTGCACTCGTGGCTCCGTTCTGGGTGTATAGCATACCCAATTGTTTGGCTCGACGAGTACATCAATTCATCTCATTGCATCATTTTTATTTGAGCTCATCTTGATGCCCTAAATGCTGTTAGAAGAGGGCTATGTGATGTTAGTTTCAGATTCTTATCAGAACATGCACTTTTGTCATTTTTGCCATGATTGATGTGTGCATCCTATGAACTTGAGTCCTACATGTGTTTTGTAATATGCCATGCCATCTTTCCGGAAGTGTATGCCATGTATTTTTGTGATCTCTGTGGTGACTAGCACAAGCATGCAAACTAGGCTTCATGATGTTGCTGATTTCAGCCCCTGTTCTGCTGATATTTTTATGCCATGTGAACTTGATGCTACCGAGAGATCCATGCTTATTTTGAGATACTTCAGTAAGGATGTTTTGAACATATGGTTATTCTTTATCCATCCATGCCCTTGTTTGCAATTATGGAGTGTCATAGATTGAGTCAATCGAGCTCTACTTTTGCTATAAAATGTTTCCTGGCAGGTTGTTTACATGTTATTCAATTTTGCCAAGGTTGTTGTAGTTGATCCGTGTATGCTATGATGTTTTTCTTGCCATTTATATCTTCTATGCCATGTCTTCTTACTGTGAGTTGCCTTGCCATGCCATGTATTGCTCTGTGGTGAGTGGTTCAAGCTCACCAACATGCGTACTTATTGTTGTTCCTGCCATGTATGAATCTGTAATATAACTTGCCATGTTTACATGGGTGCCATCATATCTTATGATCCTTTTTGGCTCATGGTCACTAAAGTACTTTTGTCTATGCATTTAGTAGATTCATGCCATGCCTTTGTTTGCATTGATAAGTTCCTGTAACATGTTGTTTGATAGCTCTAAACATTGCAACCTGATGTTATTTCTGCAAAGTCTGAAACTGTTATTATTTGCAATCTTGCCATGTGTTTTTGAGCATGTTCTAGTGATTCCTGGAGATAGCTCAGTGTTCATGTTTTGTAATGCTTTACCTGTACATCATGTCCATGCCTTTTGTTTTATGTTGAGATTCTGTAGCATGTTGTTTTGATGCTTGCAATATGCCTAGTTGCTGTTTTGGACAGATTGTTGCTATAACTTGTATTGTGTGTATGTGTTGAGTCGTTGCTCCGTTTTGAGTGTGCTCTATATGAAACTTGCTTAGAATTGCATGTAGTTTCATATTATCATGTTGCATTCATGTTTTGAGGTGTTTGCTTGATGTTTGGGTGCATTTTGCATCAATGCCATGTTTAACTTGTTTTGCTCATATCTTCTAGGCCGTAACTCCGAATCTAATGAACTTTATATGTAACTTGACTAGAATTTCGTGTAGATCATCGTGGTGCATCTTAACTTCCTGTTTAACAACTTGAACATAAGGTTTATTCAGATCTGGACCAATTTCGAAATTTGCATATGAGGACTTATCGGAATTGTTATATGTTGTTCCCGGCCTCATTTAAACTTGCTTTGATGTGTTGCTCTTGTTTGCATCATCTCTTGCCATGAGTAGCTTCATGTAGCTTTGTCATGCATCATGCTTGTTGTGCATCATGTCTTGTTCATGTGTGGTGTGTTTACTATGTTGTGTGCTTTTTGTTAGTTCCTGTTTCGTTGCGATCGTGAGGATTCGTTCGTCTACGCTTGGTTCGTCTTCGTGGCTTCATCTTCTTCATGGACTCGTTCTTCTTCCTTGCGGGATTTCAGGCAAGATGACCGCTACCTAGATCTCACTACTATCATTGCTATGCTAGTTGTTTCGTTCTATCGCTATGCTGCGCTACCTATTACATTTATCAAGCCATCCCAAATTGCCATGTCGACCTCTAACCTTTGACACCTTTCCTATGCAAACCGTTGTTTGGCTATGTTACCGCTTTGCTCAGCCCTCTTATAGCGTTGTTAGTTGCGGTGAAGATGAAGTTTGTTCCTTGTTGGAACATGGAGATGTTGTTCCTTGTTCGAACATGTTTACTTGTTGGGATATCACAATATATCTTATATTATTAATGCATCTATATACTTGGTAAAGGGTGGAAGGCTCGGCCTTATGCACAGTGTTTTGTTCCACTCTTGCCGCCCTAGTTTCCGTCATATCGGTATTATATTCCCGGATTTTGCGTCCCTAACGCGGTCGGGTGATTTATGGGACCCACTTGACGATTCGCTTTGAATAAGACTCCTCGGCCAAGGCCCAACATTGGTTTTACCATTTGCCTCACCTATGCCCTTTTTTCCCTTGGGTTTCCGGAGAGAGGGTCATCTTTATTTTAGCCCCGGGCGGTGCTCCTTCGAGTGTTGGTCCGAACCAGGCAGACTGCGGGGCCACCATGGGGCAACTCAAAGGCTGGTTTTACTCGTGGCTGACCTATCCGGTGTGCCACGAGCGAATGCGTCGACTCCTATCGGGATTTGTCGGCACATCGGGCGGCTTTCTTTGGTCTTGTTTTATTCTTGTCGAAATGTCTTGTGGCGGGATTCCGAGACTGATCGGGTCTTCCGGGAGAAGGAATATCCTTCGTTGATCGCGAGAGCTTATCATGGGCTAAGTTGGGACACCCCTACTGAGGTATAAACTTTCGAGAGCCGTGCCATGGTTATGTGGCAGATGGGAATTTGTTAATATCCGGTTGTAGTAAACTTGAAGCAAACTCTTCTAAAATACACCAACCGTGTGCGTAACCGTGAGTGTCTCTTTTCGGGGTTGATCGAGAGGAGAACACGGTTCTTGGGTTATGTTTGACGTAAGTAGGAGTTCAGGATCACTTCTTGATCATTACTAGTTGGCGACCGTTCCTTTGTTTCTCTTCTCGCTCTCATTTGCGTATGTTAGCCACCATATCATGCTTAGTCACTGCTGCAACCTCACCACTTTACCCCTTCCTTTCCCTTTAAGCTTTGCTAGTCTTGATACCCATGGTAATGGGATTGCTGAGTCCTCGTGGCTCACATATCACTACACCATCGATTCTTGAGTACAGTTATGCGGTGACCACGGACGCGAGAGCGATGCTTGCTTGCGTTGAGTTCTTCTTCTGCTTCTTCGATCGGGGATAGGTTCGGTCGGCACTGGGCTAGCAGGGTGGATGTCGTTTGAGCTTGTTTATGTTTCATCCGTAGTCGGATGTTGATCTTGTATATGATGTTGATGTATTCTTGTGGCATTTGTGCCTTATGTATGTATCCCCATCTATTATGTAATGTTGATGTAATGATATCCACCTTGTAAAAGTGTTTCAATATGCGGGTCTATCCTTGGTGGGACCGTCGAGTTCCTTTTGGATAGGGTCGCATATTGGGCGTGACACACTCGGTCCTGAGTTTCTCTGGTCGAATTCGTAAGCTGGGAGGGCGGGGGCATCTCATAAGAGCTTCCTGGCGAGGTGGTGGCACTTGGGGTTGCCGTTGGTCGCGCGGAGACGAAGGCAGCGGCGATGGTGGTGCTCTGCACAAGGAGGAAGGGAGAGGGAGGGAGGGAGAGGGAGGGAGGGAGAGGGAGGGAGGGAGGAAGAGGGGGAGGGGTGGAGGAAGGTGTGCGGCACGTGGGGTGCTAGCGGCGGCGGCGCATGGTCCCTGGGCAGCGTGTGCTCGCCGGAAGTGAGAGAGAGAGGTCTTGAGGTAGGGGAGAGAGGTGGGAGGTGAGAGAGACACCGTGAGGGGGCCACATGTAAGTGTGTGATAGAGGGGGTGAGAGAAAGAGTTTTTCTTTTTATTTTTTCTTGAGAGGGTCCCACATGTAAGTGATACATGGAGGCAGGGGCAAAATGTCCAATAAACGCCCCGTAGACGGTCAAAGATCTTTGACCGGACGGTAACGGAACGGAAGGGCATTTTTATAAGGTGAACTAACGGCAGATGGGTAAATTTGAGCATGCTTCGAAATTAGGGGCAAATATGAGTAGTGGGTTCGAGTTAGGGACATAAATGAAAAGACCCGTCTCCCTTCTCCTGTTGATCCCTACCACCGCATTCTATTCCACCCATAGTGCTATATCCATGGCTCATGCTGAAGCGTGTTAGAAGTACAATCCAATTGCCTGGTTTGACACCAAGGTGCTCATGATTTATACTTTATAAAGGGAAGACTGGGTGTGTCATGCTTACCACAATTAAGTGTATAGAGGTTGTTTCATTTAGCTCCATTATTATGAAAGGCAATGATGAATTACATGCATGTCTTGTATTATTCTTTTGATGTCAAATTGATAGACTATTGCCTTGAATAACTAGTATCTTACTATTCATGCCATGATTAGATTACATGATCAAGATTATGCTAGGTAGCATTCCACATCAAAAATTATATTTTTTATCATTTACCTACTCGAGGACGAGCGGGTATTAAGCTTGGGGATGCTGATACGTCTCCGTCGTATCTATAATTTTTTATTGTTTCATGCCATTATTCTACAACTTTCATATACTTTTGGCAACATTTTATATTATTTTTGGGACTAACATATTGATCCAGTGCCCGGTGCTAGTTCTTGTTTGTTTCATGTTTTTGTTTCGTAGAATATCCATATCAAACAAAGTCCCAACGCGATAAAACTTTACGAAGATTCTTTTTTGAATATATGTGATTTTTGGGAAGCAGAATCAACGTGAGATGATGCTCGAGGGGCCACAGGCTCAAGGGGGGCGCCCCCTACCCAGGGCGCGCCTGGAAGCTTGTGGCTACCCCGTAGGTCGGTTTGAGGTGTCCTTAGGCCGCAAGGAAGCTTATATCTGGATAAAAATCATGTTAAAATTTCAGCCCAATCAGAGTTACGGATCTCCATATATTTAAGAAACAGTGAAAGGCCGAGCGGGGTCGTGAAATGTAATGTAAAGCAGAGATAGGTCCAATATCGGAGGGCTCCCGCCTCCACCGCCATGGAGGCCATGGACCAGAGGGGAAACCCTCCTCCCATCTAGGGGGAGGTCAAGGAAGAAGAAGAAGGAGGGGGCTCTCTCTCCCCCTCTCTCCCGGTGGCACCGGAACACCGCCGAGGCAATCATCGTGTGACGGGATCTACACCAACACCTCCGTCTTCATCACTTTCCCTCATCTATATTCAGCGGTCCACTCTCCCGCAACCCGCTGTACCCTCTACTTGAACATGGTGCTTTATGCTTCATATTACTATCCAATGATGTGTTTGAAGGAAATATGCCCTAGAGGCAATAATAAAGTTATTATTTATTTCCTTATTTCATGATAAATGTTTATTATTCATGCTAGAATTGTATTAACTGGAAACATAATACATGTGTGAATACATAGACAAACATATAGTCACTAGTATGCCTCTACTTGACTAGCTCGTTAATCAAAGATGGTTATGTTTCCTAACCATAGACATGAGTTGTCATTTGATTAACGGGATCACATCATTAGGAGAATGATCTGATTGACATGACCCATTCCGTTAGCCTAGCACTTGATCGTTTAATATGTTGCTATTGCTTTCTTCATGACTTATACATGTTCCTGTAACTATGAGATTATGCAACTCCCGTTTACCGGGGGAACACTTTGGGTGCTACCAAACGTCCACAACGTAATCGGGTGATTATAAAGGAGTACTACAGGTGTCTCCAAAGGTACATGTTGGGTTGGCGTATTTCGAGATTAGGTTTTGTCACTCCGATTGTCGGAGAGGTATCTCTGGGCCCTCTCGGTAATGCACATCACTATAAGCCTTGCAAGCAATGTAGCTAATGAGTTAGTTACGGAATGATGCATTACGTAATGAGTAAAGAGACTTGCCGATGTGAGATTGAACTAGGTATTGGATACCGACGATCGAATCTCGGGCAAGTAAACATACCGATGACAAAGGGAACAACGTATGTTGTTATGCGGTTTGACCGATAAAAATCTTCGTAGAATATGTAGGAACCAATATGGGCATCCAGGTTCCGCTATTGGTTATTGACCGAGAATGGTTCTAGGTCATGTCTACATAGTTCTCGAACCCGTAGGGTCCGCACTTGCAACAAGGTTTCGATGACGGTTATATTATGAGTTTATGAGTTTTGATGTACCGAAGGAGTTCGGAGTCCCGGATGAGATCGGGGACATGACGAGGAGTCTCGAAATGGTCGAGGCGTAAAGATCGATATATTGGACGACTATATTCGGACATCGGAAAGGTTCCGAATGATTCGAGTATTTTTGGAATGCAGGGTAGTTACGGGAGAAGCAATGGGCCTTGATGGGCTTTAGTGGGAAGAGGAGAAAGGGCCAAGGGGCTGCTGCGCCCCCTCCCTCTAGTCCGAATTGGACTAGGGAAAGGGGCAGCCACCTTTCCTTCTCCTCCACTTCCTTCTCCCTTCCTCCTCTTGGTGGACTCCTACTAGGACTTGGAATCCTAGTAGGACTCCACACCGTCGCACCTATTGCCTTGGCGGCCTCCTCCTCCTCCATCCTTTATATCTGAGGCGGGGGCACCCCGAGACACACAAGTTGATCTACGGATCTTTCCTTAGCCGTGTGCGGTGCCCCTTCCACCATATTCCACTTCGGTCATATCGTCATGAGCTTAAGTGAAGCCTGCGCCGGAGAAGTCATATCGTCACGGAGCTTAGGCGAAGCCCTGCGTCGGTGGAGCATCAACATCGTCTACCACGCCGTCGTCTTGTGGAACTCATCCCCGACACTTTGCTGGATCGAGTCCGGGATCGTCATCGAGCTGAGCGATGTGCGTAACTTCGGAGGTGCCGTCGTTCGGTGCTTGGATCGGTCGGATCGTGAAGGCGTCACGACTACATCAACAGCGTTGTTATAACGCTTCCGCTTCGGTCTCACGAGTGCGTGGGACGGACACTCTCCCCTCTCGTTGCTATGCCATCACCATGGTCTTACGTGATCGTAGGAAATTTTTGAAATTACTACGTTCCCCAACAAAGGGCATCCGAGCACGGTTTTATGCGTTGATGTCATATGCACGAGTAGAACACAAGTGAGTTGTGGACGATACAAGTCATACTGCCTACCAAAGATGTCATACTTTGGTTCAGCGGTATTGTTGGGCGAGACGATCCGGACCAACCTTACGCGTACTCTTCTGGCGAGACGGTTCCCTCGGCGTGCTTTGCACATAGATGGCTTGCGGAAGACCTGTCTCCAACTTTAGTTGAACCGAGTGTAGCTACGCCCGGTCCTTGAGAAGGTTAAAGCGGAGTCTATTTGACGAAGTATCGTTGTGGTTTTGATGCGTAGGTAAGGACGGTTCTTGCTCAGCCCGTAGCGACCACGTAAAACTTGCAACAACAAAGTAGAGGGCGTCTAACTTGTTTTTTGGGGCATGTTGTGATGTGATATGGTCAAGGCGTGATGCTATATTGTATGAGATGATCATGTTTTGTAACCAAGTTATCGGCAATGGCGGGAGCCATATGGTTGTCGCTTTATTGTATGAAATGCAAGCGCCATGTAATTGCTTTACTTTATCACTAAGCGGTAGCGATAGTCGTGGAAGCAATAGTTGGCGAGGCGACAACGATGCTACGATGGAGATCAAGGTGTCGGCGCCCGGTGGCGATAGTGATCATGGCGGTGCTTGACGATGGAGATCACAAGCACAAGATGATGATGACCATATCATATCACTTATATTGATTGCATGTGATGTTTATCCTTTATGCATCTTATCTTGCTTTGATTGGCGGTAGCATTATAAGATGATCTCTCACTAAAATTATCAAGAAGTGTTCTCCCGAGTATGCACCGTTGCGAAAGTTCTTCGTCTTTGAGACACCACGTGATGATCGGGTGTGATAGGCTCTACGTTCAAATACAAGCGGGTGCAAAACAGTTGCGCACGCAATACTCGAGTTAAACTTGACGAGCCTAGCATATAACAGATATGGCCTCGGAACACGAGAGACCGAAGGTCGGCGTGAATCATATAGTAGATATGATCAACATAGTGATGTTCACCATTGAAACTACTCCATCTCACGTGATGATCGGACATGGTTTAGTTGATTTGGATCACGTAATCACTTAGATGACTAGAGAGATGTTTATCTAAGTGGGAGTTCTTAAGTAATATGATTAATTGAACTTTAATTTATCATGAACTTAGTCTGGTAGTATTTTGCAAATTATGTTGTAGATCAATAGCTCGCATTGTTGCTTCCCTATGTTTTTATATGTGTTCCTAGAGAAAATTGTATTGAAAAATGTTAGTAGCAATGATGCGGATTGGATCCGTGATCTGAGGTTTATCCTCATTGCTGCCTGTAAGAATTATGTCCTTAATGCACCACTAGGTGACGGGCCTATTGCGAGAGCAAATGCGGGCGTTATGAGCGTTTGGCTAGCTCAATATAATGACTACTTGATAGTTTAGTGCACCATACTTAACGGCTTAGAATCGGGACTTCAAAGGCGTTTTGAGCGTCATGGACCATATGAGATGTTCCAGGAATTGAAGTTAATATTTCAAGCAAATACCGAGTTGAGAGATATGAAGTCTCCAACAAGTTCTATAGCTAAAAGATGGAAGGAATCGCTCAACTAGTGAGCATGTTCTCGATTATGCAGGTACTTCAATCGCTTGAATCAAGTGGGAGTTAATCTTCCGGATAAGATAGCGATTGATGAGAATTCTCTAGTCACCATCACTAAGTTACTAGAACTTCGTGATGAACTATAGTATGCAAGGGATGACGAAAACGATTCCTGAGCTCTTCGTGATGTTGAAATCAACGAAGGTAGAAATCAAGAAAGAGCATCAAGTGTTGATGATTGACAAGACCAACGGTCTCAAGGAAAAGGGCAAAGGAAGAAGGGGAACTTCAAGAAGAGCGGCAAGCAAGTTGCTGCTCGAGTGAAGAAGCCCAAAGTCTGGACCTAAGCACGAGACTAAGTGCTTTTTGCAATGGAACTGGTCACTAGAAGCGGAACTACCCCAAGTATTTGGCGGATAAGAAGGATGGCAAAGTGAACTAAGGTATATTTGATATACAGATTATTGATGTATATTTTACTAGTGTTAAGTAGCAACCCCTCGGTATTTGATCTTTGGTTCGTTGCTAAGAGTAGTAACTTGAAACAGGAGTTGCGGAATGAGCAGAAACTAGTTGAAGGGAAGTGACGATGAGTGTTGGAAGTAGTTCCAAGATTGATTTGATCATCATCACACACTCCCTATACTTTCGGGATTAGTGTGGAACCTAAATAAGTGTTATTTGGTGTTGAGCATAAATATGATTTGATCATGTTTATTGCAATACGGTTATTCATTTAAGTAAGAGAATAAATTGTTGTTACATTTACATGAATAAAACCTTATATGGTTACACACCCAATGAAAATGGTTCATTGGATCTCGATCATAGTGATACACATATTCATAATATTGAAACCAAAAGATGCAACGTTAATAATGATAGTGCAACTTATTTGTGGCACCTGCCGTTTAGGTCATATTGGTGTAAAGCGCATGAAGAAAACTCCATCTTTCGATGGACTTTCGGAATCACTTGGTTATGAATCATTTGATGCTTACGAACCATGCCGTTTGGGCAAGATGACTAAAACTCCGTTCTCGGAACAATGGAACAAGCTCTTGACTTATTGGAAATAACACATACCGATGTATGCGATCCAATGAGTGTTGATGCTCGTGGCAAATGTATCGTTATTTTCTGACTTTCACAAGATGATTTGAGCAGATATGCGTATATCTTCTTGATGAAACATAAGTCTGAAATAATTGAAAAGTTCAAAGAATTTCAGAGTGAAGTGGAAAATCATCGTAACAAGAAAATAAAGTTTCTGCGATCTGATCGTGGAGATGAATATTTGAGATTCTGAGTTTGGTCTTCAATTAAAACAAAGTGGATTAGTTTCACAGCTCACGCCACATGGAACACCACAACATAATGGTGTGTCCGAACGTCGTAAACGCACTTTATTGGATATGGTGCAATCTATGATGTATCTTACCGATTTACCACTATCGTTTTGGGGTTATGCATTAGAGACAATTTGCATTCACGTTTAATAGGGCACCATCTAAATCCGTTGAGGCGACACCGTATGAACCATGGTTTAACGGTAAACCTAAGTATCGTTTCTTAAAGTTTGGAGTTGTGATGCTTATGTGAAAAAGTTTTCACACGATAAGCTCGAACCCAAATCGGAAAAGTGCGTCTTCATAGAATACCCAAAGGAAACTGTTGGGTACTCCTTCTATCACAGATCCAAAGGCAAAACATTCGTTGCTAAGAATGGATCCTTTCTAGAGAAGGAGTTTCTCTCGAAAGAAGTGAGTGGGAGGAAAGTAGAACTTGATGAGGTAATTGTACCTTCTCCCTTATTGGAAAGTAGTTCATCACGAAATCAGTTCGATGATTCCTACACCAATTAGTGAGGAAGTTAATGATGATGATCATGAAACTTCAGATCAAGTTGCTACCAAATCTCGTAGGTCTTCCAGAGTAAGATCCGCACCGAGTGGTGCGGTGATCATGTTCGGAAGTCATGTTACTAGACCATGATGAACCTATGAACTATGAGGAAGCGATGATGAGCCCAGATTCATGAAATGGCTTGAGGCCATGAAATCTGAGATAGGATCCATGTATGAGAACAAAGTATGGACTTTGATTGACTTGCTCGATGATCAGCAAGCCATGTTAAATAAATGGATCTTCAAGAGGAAGGCAGATCTTTGATAGTAGTGTTACTATCTACAAAGCTAGACTTGTCGAAAAAGGTTTTAGACAAAGTTCAAGATGTTGAATACAATGAGATTTTCTCACTTGTATCGATGCTTAAAAGTCTGTCCGAATCATGTTAGCAATTGCCACATTTTATGAAATCTGGCGAATGGATGTCAAAACTACATTCTTTAATGGATTTATTAAAGAAGAGTTGTATATGATGCAACCAGAAGGTTTTGTCAATCCTAAAGGAGCTAACAAAATGTGCAAGCTCAAGCGATCCATCTATGGGTGGTGCAAGCATCTCGGAGTTGGAATAAGCGCTTTGATAGTGTGATCAAAGCATATGTTTTTATCTGAGACTTTTGGAGAAGCACGTATTTACAAGAAAGTGAGTGGGAGCACTACAACATTTCTACGATAAGTATATGTGAATGACATATTGTTGATCGGAAATAATGTAGAATTATTCGCAAAGCATAAAGGAGTATTTGAAAGGAGTTTTTCAAAGAAGGACCTCGGTGAAGCTGCTTACATATTGAGCATCAAGATCTATTGAGATAGATCAAGGCGGCTTGATAAGTTTTTCAATAAGTACATACCTTGTCAAGATTTTGAACTAGTTCAAAATGGAGCGATCAAGAAAGAGTTCTTGCACGTGTTGTAAAGGTGTGAAATTGAGTAAAGACTCAAATCCCGACCACGGCAGAAAATAGAAAAGAGAATGAAAGTCATTCCCTATACCTCGATCATAGGTTCTATAAAGTATGCTATGCTATGTACCGGACCTATTGTATACCTTGCTCTGAATTTGGCAAGGGAGTACAATAGTGATCTAGGAGTAGATCACTTTGGACATTGGTCAAGAACATCCTTAGTGAGGACTAAGGAAATATTTCTCGATTATGGATGTGATAAAAGGCCCGTCGTAAAGAGTTACATCGATGCAAGCTTTTTACACTGATCCGGATGACTCTAAGTCTCAATCTGGATACATATTGAAAGTGGGAGCAATTAGCTAGAGTAGCCCGATGCGAGCATTGTAGACATAGAATATTTGCAAAATACATACGGCTCTGAATATGACAGACCGTTAACTAAGCTTCTCTCACGAGCAAAACATGATCATACCTTAGTACTCTTTGGGTGTTAATCACATAGCGATGTGAACTAGATTAATGACTCTAGTAAACCCTTTGGGTGTTGGTCACATGACGATGTGAACTATGGGTGTTAATCACATACAGATGTGAATATTGGTGTTAGATCACATGATGATGTGAACTAGATTATTGACTCTAGTGCAAGTGGGAGGCCCAAGGAAATATGCCCTAGAGGCAATAATAAAGTTATTATTTATTTCCTTATTTCATGATAAATGTTTATTATTCATGCTAGAATTGTATTAACTGGAAACATAATACATGTGTGAATACATAGACAAACATATAGTCACTAGTATGCCTCTACTTGACTAGCTCGTTAATCAAAGATGGTTATGTTTCCTAACCATAGACATGAGTTGTCATTTGATTAACGGGATCACATCATTAGGAGAATGATCTGATTGACATGACCCATTCCGTTAGCCTAGCACTTGATCGTTTAATATGTTGCTATTGCTTTCTTCATGACTTATACATGTTCACATAACTATGAGATTATGCAACTCCCGTTTACGGAGGAACACTTTGGGTGCTACCAAAGCGTCCTGGCGTGGCTGGGTGATTATAAAGGAGTACTACAGGTGTCTCCAAAGGTACATGTTGGGTTGGCGTATTTCGAGATTAGGTTTTGTCACTCCGATTGTCGGAGAGGTATCTCTGGGCCCTCTCGGTAATGCACATCACTATAAGCCTTGCAAGCAATGTAGCTAATGAGTTAGTTACGGAATGATGCATTACGTAACGAGTAAAGAGACTTGCCGATGTGAGATTGAACTAGGTATTGGATACCGACGATCGAATCTCGGGCAAGTAAACATACCGATGACAAAGGGAACAACGTATGTTGTTATGCGGTTTGACCGATAAAATCTTCGTAGAATATGTAGGAACCAATATGGGCATCCAGGTTCCGCTATTGGTTATTGACCGAGAATGTTTCTAGGTAATGTCTACATAGTTATCTTACCCGTAGGGTCCGCACGCTTAAGTTTTCGATGACAGTTATATTATGAGTTTATGAGTTTTGATGTACCGAAGGAGTTCGAGTCCCGGATGAGATCGGGGACATGACGAGGAGTCTCGAAATGGTCGAGACGTAAAGATCGATATATTGGACGACTATATTCGGACATCGGAAAGGTTCCGAATGATTCGAGTATTTTTCGGAGTACCGGGTAGTTACGGGAGAAGCAATGGGCCTTGATGGGCTTTAGTGGGAAGAGGAGAAAGGGCCAAGGGGCTGCTGCGCCCCCCTCCCCTCTAGTCCGAATTGGACTAGGGAAAAGGGGGCCGGCCACCTTTCCTTCTCCTCCACTTCCTTCTCCCTTCCTCCTCTTGGTGGACTCCTACTAGGACTTGGAATCCTAGTAGGACTCCACACCGCCGCACCTATTGCCTTGGCCGGCCTCCTCCTCCTCCATCCTTTATATCTGAGGCGGGGGCACCCCGAACACACAAGTTGATCTCTGGATCTTTCCTTAGCCGTGTCTGGTGCCCCTTCCACCATATTCCACTTGGTCATATCGTCATGAGCTTAAGCGAAGCCTGCCGGAGAAGTCATATCGTCAGCGGAGCTTAGGCGAAGCCCTGCGTCGGTGGAGCATCAACATCGTCCTGCACGCCGTCGTCTTGTGGAACTCATCCCGACACTTTGCTGGATCGGAGTCCGGGATCGCCATCGAAGCTGAACGTGTGCGTAACTCGGAGGTGCCGTGACGTTCGGTGCTTGGATCGGTCGGATCGTGAAGGCGTCTGACTACATCAACCGCGTTGTTATAACGCTTCCGCTTTCGGTCTACGAGGGTACGTGGACGGACACTCTCCCCTCTCGTTGCTATGCCATCACCATGGTCTTACGTGATCGTAGGAAATTTTTGAAATTACTACGTTCCCCAACAGTGTTGCCATCCTATGATGCTTGAGTAGATTTTTTGTCCTATCGGTGATTGGTGAATTGCTATGATTGGTTTAATTCGCTTGTGGTTATGTTGTTGTCCTTTGGTGCCCATCATATGAGCACGCGTGTGGATCACACCATAGGGTTAGTTGTATGTTGATAGGACTATGCGTTGGAGGGCAAGAATGACGGAAACTTCTTCCTAACATAGAAATTGATGCATACGGGATTGAAGGGAGACCAATATATCTTAATGCTATGGTTGGGTTTTACCTTAATGAACATTAGTAGTTGCAGATGCTTGCTAATAGTTCCAATCATAAGTGCTTATAATTTCAAGTAAGGGATGACATGCTAGCAGTGGCCTCTCCCACATAAAAACTTGCTATCGGTCTAGTAAGGTAGTCAATTGCTTAGGGACAACTCCCCAAAGCAATCCACCACTTCTCCACACTCGCTATATTTAATTGTACTTCTATTAGAAGAGCACCTAACTCTTATTTTCACGTTCTTTATTATCTTGCAAACCTATCCCACTACACCTATAAAGAACTTCTAGTTTCATACTTGTTCTAGGTAAAGCAAACGTTAAGTATGCGTAGAGTTGTATTGGTGGTCGATAGAACTTGGGGAATATTTGTTCTACCTTTAGCTCGTCATTGGGTTCGACACTCTTATTTATCGAGAAAGGATACAAAGCGATCCCCTATACTTGTGGGTTATCACTGCCCACGTCGCATCCCAAAGGATGACATGGAGCGCCTGCTCCTTTGCATCTTGCACTTTCGAGTACCTTCGTCTTCAGGCAATCAATGGGTTGTGTAGCTTCCACATCACCTCCATGACTCTCCAGACTATTTATGTGTGTTGCTGGGGCTGCAACAAGAGATCACATAAGGTGTATCACAGTATGGCCATTGAGGACACACCTTCACTTGAGAGATTACTTGTAGTTGATCAACAAGGTCCAACAAGAATCAATGTCATTTCTGTGCCGAAATTGACAGTGACAGGCTACTCGTCTATCAAATACTCCGAACTTGTTATTGGATTCACACCCGTTCAGGTACAACAGTCGCCTTCTTCTTCTCCTTCTTGAAATTAACATTATTTCTAATTTTGAAGATGTATGTTCGTCTGTCATCCAGAAAGTGATTCTAACAAGCTTGACCCTGAATCTGCGCACGGTGAAGGTCTTGGCACTAGAACCTATCAGCCCCTAACCTGGACCAAGTTGTTAGTTTCCTGAGATGCTTTCTGTGCTTGGAGAAGCTATATATCGAGGTGATGCTCCTTTCCTGTTAAATGTTAACCATAAGGGAGTTTAATTTTTGGTACCTTTTCCCAAGTTTACAATGACAATATACCACGATTTTTGAAGGAATTTTGGAGGATTTCAGTACATACATCTTTTTCCCCTATATTGGTTGCTTGATTCATATGGTCACAATCCATAAGCATTTTGGATTCATCTATACTAGTTTTCATAGGGAAATTTCCATCCACTCCAACCTCTTGTGAAGAAGCCTACATTTTTCTAGATTGTAATCAAATGCCCACGTTAATCATGTAGGATCGAAGATGGCACATCACTCTATTAGTGTATTTTAGAAATGCTGCAAACTAAATAGGCCAGAAGTAGTGTTCAAAAATGCATGTAGGCACTAGTACATTCTCTTCTTTTGCAGATAAGATTAGGCCCCGTAGTGGATAATGTGATACAATGTAACAACACATTGGATGCCTTGATCTGCATCTCTCGGAAATTACTTTGAACTCCTACCAAGGGACCTTGTCAAGATTTTATTCGCCGGGTTCTTTGTTGTCAGAGCAAGGGTGCTAAAGGTAATAAGGTTTGCCCTATATTTATTTTGCAAAAATGAATGGTTTGTTGATCTGCGCCGGCTGCTATAGCAGAATGGAAAAGACTCTGAAGAAGCTGAATTTCATTTTGGAACTTCAGTAGACAGAGTAATCAGAAGTCATTATGTCAAGCCCACACATGTCTTGTCGGTGGTTGATCCCTTTGCAGAAATGATGAGGTTTCGAAATAAGCATTACAAGTGGTAATATCAGTTTGAAGCTCTCTTATGTCCATATTCAGCTGATCAGCGCGGGCGTCTATAGCTCCATGAGCTGAATTTCATTTCTAATATCAGTTTGAACCTTGTAATCTTCGAATTTGAGCCATATAACTCTGGAATTTGAACCTTATAATATTTTGGGCTTTTGTGGTACAATCTTTGAAATGGCATCGTATGAAACTCGTATATTGGTAGTACTATTTTGACCTTAATATGCAACGGACTTAGATTTTATTTACCATTGTCAAATGTGTTTCCCATGCTGATCTCATTGCAAATGATATATATAGCGGACTCGACAGTGATCTTCGACATTATTGCACACAGTTGGTTTCTTCAACTATGTGCCCTGTAGAGCGCAGAATTATCGCACTCGAGTGTCCATCATTACCCTTATGTGTAACTTTGACCTCATCACCCACGGGTAAACTTATTGTCGAACATGTGCGCTGCTCTAAGTCATTCCACACGCTTTGTTTTTTCAAAGCTTTTTGCCAATAAATGCCCACGATTCCCCCCCCCCCTTCTAGCCGACGCGTGGCCAAATTAGCCTGGCGGGAAGCTTGCGCTGTGATTCTTGTGTGACAGGCTCACTGCTTGATACATTTACGCCTCTTCGAGCCCACGCGTGGTCAAACGAAACGCATGTGGGGTGCTCAAGCGTGCACTGGAATCCTCCGCTAGGAACACGGTGACAAGACGTGACGATTACAGGTCGGCCGACCCCCATTTATTACAGTGGTCATTTAACCCTTGTGTCTCTTCAACCTTTCGATCGCGCCCCAGTATTGCAAGAAGCACGCCCACGATGACAATTTCTGAGAGGTTATCCTGCGTGGCTCCAATGGCGCTACCAGCGGCTGTCGACGACGAGCGGCAGTTAACCATGCATATCGTAGTGGACACCCACAGAAGGTTCACAGAGCTCTCGGTGGTGTACACCAACAACCTGATCTGGGTGGAGAACTCCATCCATACTATGGAGTTGTTGTATACTGCGGAGAAGTACAAGGTGGTCAGGTTCGACCTCGAGTACACTCGCGCTCCTGTCGGGTCTTGTCACAAGGCCGTGTCGCCCAAATGTGCATGTGCAATCATGTCCTCGTCTACCACTACTGCCTGGCCATAAGGCCTTGTGAGTGTTTCGCCAGGTTTGTCAACAGTCCCCACTACATGTTCGTCACGGTGGACATCACCAGCGATGTAAAGGTGCTCAAGAATTCGGGCATCGCCTGCCAAAATCTTGTCGACATCTAGGGCCAATACAAGATCTGGGGCGGCAAGAAGCATGAGAAGGACTCACTGATCACCTCACGGAGGCCATCGTCGACCCCTACTACAGAGACGTGAAGGATTCCTGCAACAAGGACGAGCGTGTCTGGCACTAGTCCATGATGGAGAAACTCGACGAAGCTCACGACGTGTATGTGGCCAAGGAGGCGTACACGAGCTACGAGATGTACAGGCGAATCGTTGGCATGAGGAAGTGCCTCGTTCCCCAAAACGGACAATGATCCGGCCGGAAGCAGAGCAATGGCAAGCATCGTCACAACAAGAAGTAGATGATTAGATGGTCGTTTCTCCTAGTTTAGTATGCATGTAATTGTTTACTTTGGTGTCTGCAAATGTTATATGTGTAGTCACTTATGTAACTGTATGTTTAATTTGGTTATGCAATCATGTTCTTATAAGTATACACGTTGATGTTCTGTAGACAGAGCATAAATGTTGTGCGGACAGAGCAAATCACATCGCACACGGACTAAACTAGGGAACCCGTCAATGATAATTTCACCAATCACTGAAAATTGTATACTAGCAAGGGTTTGCTCACAACACACACGGCTTGTTAACAGGAATCGTCCGCGTAGTTATCGGTCTTCCCGCACATTTTTATTACTCACCTGTTTGCCGCGTACCACACACATCTTGTAAAGTTAAACCGTTTATGTTGTTTTGGCTCATCACAAACAGTGCGTCCGAGTGAACTATATGTCGTCTATCGCACACACCTTGATCTGGATGACCATTTCTATTGTGCTGGCTCATTGTAAACAGTTCAACCAAGTGAACTGTATGTCGTATATCGTACACACCTTGATCTGGCTGATCATTTTGCTGTGTTACCTAATCAAAAACGGTTCATCTGATTGAACTGTATGTCATATATTACACACACATTTATCTGGCTGACCGTTTCTGTTGTTGTGGTTATCGCAAACAGTTCATATGGATCAATTATACGCCATGTATCGCACACGCAACTCTAATCTGAATCGTGCTTGATGTCTCCGCCATTGCACAGAGTTTGTCTTATTGGTGACGGTTTTATTAGAACACCGTTTGCGATTAATGCATCGCGCACAGTTTGGTTGAAGAGTCTCTGCTCCATGTGTCGTGTTTGGACAGGTGATGCAGAGGAATGGGTTCAACTACTGTAACATGTAACAGTTGAATCATTGTTGCCCTAATGCAGGAAAAGAGAGCAAGATAGAGAGTGTGGGATTGTATCAGAGTGATCAAGGGGGGTTGCTTGCCTGGAACTTCTGAAGATAGTAGTGGTCTTCTTCAATGACAACGATCACAACGTCGGAAACATCAACTACCGAGAAGGAGCAACACCGACTAGCATAGAAGGAACACAATCAATGCAATGCACATTCACATGAATGACATGTCATGTTAAGGTATTGAATTCACCTAATGCAATATTTAGCCAAGTTAATTGAAGTGGAATTCAAACACGCTCAAATTCGAACTACAAATGTTATTCCATAAATTGCTTTAATCATCATTTGTCCTATTCAGTGAGGTTAACTTGTTCAAACATGCATGATCATGGCATAAACATATTCTTCATATTTTTATGATCATTTTTCATATATAAATTATTCTCACTGGAGTTACATTTATTTTCTATGAATTTTCAAAGTTTGCAATATTTTTTGAAATTTAATAGACCATTTCTGATTTATTCTAAATCCAGAAAACTTTATTGCGTCGGCTAACGTTAGCGGAGGCCGACACAGTTGCTCACGTGTGGGGCCCGGTCAACTGCTGACTCCGCAGGGTCAAAACTGACAGGTGGGGCCGGGACAACGGTGACGTCAGCATGGTCAAACTGACATGTGGGGTTCACTCGATTAACTTACACTAATTAGTTGTTAGCCAATTAATTAAACCTGCAGGACCCACTGTCAGTGGCAACAAGGAGGTTTAATTAGCGGCTAATGACGCATTTAGCCGGCGACTAATCGTCGACGTAAGCAGAACACGGAGGTGTTCGCCATCTGGCTAACTCCGCCGTCGGGAGGATGCGCGGCTAGGCGCGTTGGAACGGCCGTGGCGAGGGGCGTTCGATGGTGGTGGTGGTGGCAGGTGTTGGGGCGGCCGGAGTCAAGTATGGCGTCGACCACGACGGCGGCCGGAGCTCGGGTTCGGCCGTGCGCGCTCCCGCAGCAAGCAAACGTGTTGGCTAACGGCTTGCTAGGCTCCTGCAGATGCGGCGAGCACGATGACGCGCTCGGGGGAGAAGTGTGTGCGCTGCGGCTACGGTGTGACAGGGTCAGTGGGGGCGATCTCGCGACCATGGTGGGGAGGCCAACTAGGCGACTTAAACGAGAGAAATATGAGAGTGGTTCATCGCGGAAGCTCACAGCGAGTCTAACTGGCACGAGGGCGAGGTCGGGATGCTCTGGAGATGGCGGATCGAAGGGTGGCGTCCGGCGGCCGAGCGCGGGGAAGACGGGTCGATGACAAGGGTTCAGAGCTCCCGGACTTGCGTGCGTCTGCGTGGAGATGTTACGGAGCTCGGCGATGTTCCTGGACATGTTGGCGCGGCGAGAGGACGACGGCGACCATGCGAACGACGATGGCTTGGTCTCGATACTTACGATGAGCTCGAGTTTGAGGCCTATGGAGAGGGAGACTGACCAGAGAGACGGGAAAGAGGCGGAGGAGGTTGCGGGGGTGTCTCTGGCGCAGGTAGGCCAAAGGGGGAGGCTCGGGCACGCGCGCGTCGACACGCCTCTGCCTACTGGTAGAGGTTGAAGACCGCGTCTGATGGGATGCATAGTAGCTAGGCCACAGGTAAGCACTTCTCTATCTCTATATCTATCTCTCTCTCTCTCTCTCTCTCTCTCTCTCTCTCTCTTATTATTCCTATTTTGTTTTGTTTCTATTTATTCCTTTTGCCACTATTTTCAAATTATACAAATTCAAAACCAGTGACGAAATTCCCCTGAATACTTTTATGTTGCACAATGGAATTATCCAAAGACAAATAAATCATTTCAGAGTTATTTGAAATTATACTCTAATTATATGAATATAACTCAAATTCAAATAGCTTTGATTTAACTCAAAGTCCCAAAATAATTCCTTAAAAATGTTCACTATTTTTGGTTTGGATCAAAACCCTCTAAAATTATCAAACATTAAAGAATTATTTGAATGAAATTTTTAGGGTTCTTGCTCTTCTTTTATTTAAATTTTTCTAAGGCTTGAAAGTCCCCTCAACTAAAGTTTCTTGAGATTAACATGATGCAAGATGCTCATTGATGCAACTAATTAAAAGCATTATTCTAGGGTTGTGACAGTCTAAGAATTGCTCACGCATGCTTCATTGCTTGCATTACCAAACTTTAATAAACGTTTGAAGTGCATTGTGATGCTAGTGATAATGGCATTGGTGGTGGGTTGATGCAAGAGAATATAATGATGAAAGTAGATTTTGTAAACTATCATTAAAAGTGTGATCAAACACCAAAAGGATACACAAAACACGAGAAATATAAACTGAAACTCAAACACATGCACATGCATAATACATTCCCATGAAATAGACTAGTTTTGAGATATCAGGGTAGAGCACAGAAAGGAGGGAAAAGGAGCTAACATTCTTATTGAAATACTAACTGCAGTTCATTTATCATATCCTCAAGACATTGTACACAGCGGTGCGCTTGTGATCCATCACCACATCAGCCAAACTAGACACGGAATCACAATTTATACACACAAATTCATTTTGTCTTCTTATCTTCTTTGTTATCCTTCTCCACCACTACTGGCGCTGCAGGTATGCTGAACCACCACTCTCTCAACCTTCTGGTGCATCTCTCTGTGCTTGCTCTTCTTAGCGGAGAGTGGTTGGTGAACACCTCCAGAAACATCGCCAGGATAAGCAATCTTGTGGGCAGCAAGGCAAGAACAAGAGCCATCAATAACAGCGCAAGGATAGCTTTGTCTGTGGCCTGCAAATTACAAGAGTAAGTCAAATATCCGATCGAACTCTGGTATCGAATTCGTTTAGTCGAGTGGTGGTTAAAATTGTGGCACTGCCCATAAAATTCAATTTGTTTAGGATCAAACTGATGAATAGAAATTTGTATAGGAGCAAAATGTACTTTTGAAAGCTGGATAGACTGTATAAGTTCAACATTGAGGACAGCAACCAAAAGTCATGCCCATCCCAGTTTGAGGGGCTTGAGGGGAACATGTTTACCTATGGCTTTTTGGCTAGGCAGCACAAATAGATGCATGGTGTTAAACATTGTAATGCGTCCTGTTATGTCCCTGTTATGTCCGTCTCTTACTCTCTCTCTCTCTCTCTTGTACTACTCCCTCCGTTCCATATTACTCATCGCTGATTTAGTACAACTTTGTACTAAATCAGCAACAAGTAATATGGAACGGAGGGAGTACAAGTTATTCTCATAGAGCTGGAAATAGATTGGGTTAGAGATAGATAGAGTTGGTCTCCTTTTAAGTTTTTCTATCTAGTCTTCTGTAACCCAAACTCTGTAATCCTCAAGAGAGGCTCTCCTCTCGTTCAATCAATATAACTGCGGGCGCTCTCCTCTGGAGGGTACGACGCTTCATCAAATCTTACACGGTATCAGAGCCCCTCTCTTCCAACACATCTAGCTTACCTTCCTCAACCTCCTGCCATGGCGTCCTCCTCTAGCTCCACCATAAACTTTTCCCTCAACTCCCAAGTTTCAGAAAAACTCACTAGAACCAACTTCATTCTATGCCGTGCTCAAGTGCTATCGCAGATTCAAGCTGCGGGCATGTATGGCTACCTAGACAAAACCTATCCCGAACCACCCAAAACAATCACCACCAAAGACAGCGCCGGCAAGGATCAAGTCGTCATCAACCCTGAGTACACCGTCTGGGCAAGGGAGGACCAGCAGGTGCTCGCATACTTGCTCAATAATCTCTCCAAGGAGGTCCTGATTCAAGTCGCCTCTCACGAGAAGGCTCATGCGATCTGGGATGCCCTGATAAGCATGTTCGCCTCCACATCAAGGTCCCGCATAAACAATATCCGCATCAACCTGATGAACGCGCAAAAGGGGAGCCAATCTGCAGCTGCCTACTTCGGCCACATGAGATCCCTCGCGGACGAGCTGGCCATGGCCGGCGATCCCATCACTCCCAATCAGCTCATCTCCTTCATCATCGCTGGTTTGGACATGGACTACCAGCCCATCGTCTCTGCACTTGATGTCCGCACCGACGACGTCTCCGTTGACGAGCTTTTTTCCATGGTGAGCAACTTTGATCAACCAATAGAACTCTTCCATGGTACGGGCGCCGGTGGATTCAAGTCCTCTGCATACTTGGTTGGGCGCGGCCGTGGCTTCTCGAAGGGGCGTCAACGAAAAGGAGATGGTGGCGGGGGCTTTCCTCAAGGACAAAACAGCGGCGGCGGATCCATCCTAGGCAGCTACCCTGGCCAGGGCAGTGGCGGCGGTGGCTACCTGTTATGGCGCTGCTAGAAGGAGCGCGCGAGAGTGCCGGCCGGGGGCCTTTTTGCCCACGGCCGGGCAAGAGGGAAGGGATTTCCTTCTTAATTCATGCTTGACTAGATTGATACATCTCCTCTCTTTATATAGAGAGGTTTACTTGACTCCCAAGCAAGGCTTACTTGACCCTTAAGCAAGCGACCCTTATCTCTAATTAACCCTAAGACTAACTGGCCCAGGCCCATTACGTACTCTAACACTACACCCACCTGGACATGCAGCTTGTCCTCGAGCTGCAGCCTAACCAACTTATAACCATGACTCGACGCAACACAAACCTAACACCTAAAAACAAGCCTTTTACATCTTGGCTTGGTTTATTACTCTCAACCTGAAATGGATTGGGGCGCTTTATTTTGGACCCCCTGAACATAAAGTGGACACCATCCATACGTCGAACGATGCTGCGTGTACAGCCACAACCACCTGGATCCCATGGAAACCATCTGGACAAATGGAGTGTGTGTGTATGGCCAATTGGAAGTGGTCGCAAGAGCGACCAACAGAGGCGCCCTCGCGGCGGCTGGTGGCGGAATGCAGTGGTGCTACGTCGTGCACTCTTGTCGGTGACACCATGCCTTCTCCCCGACGGACGGCTGTTGGTCTGCACCGCACAGAGAAGATTGGAGGGCTGTCGATGGAGAATGGCGAGGAGGGGTGCGCCCCCCCAACCGCCGATGTCGCAGACTTTGAGGTCGCTGTCCATGGGGAAAACAGCATGCCCAAGATCCCCGACGCATGGACGAGATCGAGGTCCTTTCTTGACGCAGCCCAGGAGGAGCGGCGGCAGACCAAACCAGGGTGCATGTCCACCAACAACAACAACAACGGTCAAGGCAGCCGATCTGGCGGCTATGGTAGCTATGGTGGCAGGCCACCAAACCAGGGTGGTGGTGGCTTCTACCGTGGAGGCTATGGCCATGGTCAAGGTGGTGGCTATGGTGGCTACGGTGGAGGCTCCAACAACAACCGGCAGCGCCCTTACTACAACAACCCAGTCGTGGTGGCGCCTCCTCCTTTCCCCAAGGATTCGATGGAATTTGTCAAATTTGCAAGAAAGATAATCATATTGCAAAAAAAGGCGCAAGTGGCGCAATGCCGAAGATAACTGCAGGAAGAAGAAAGTTGCTGCTATGGTGGACACTTCCTATGGAGTACATACCAACTGGTACATGCCGACACGGGTGCTACGGATCACATAACCGGTGAATTGGAGAAGATCACCATGCATGAGAGGTATCATGGCCATGATCAAGTTCACAACGCCGACAGTGCGGTATGGAGATTAGTCATATTGGTCATTCAATTATTAAAACCCCACTTGAGATATTCATCTAAACAATGTTCTACATGCTCCTAGTTTCTATCCATCGCATTGCACTTGACAATCATGTTTTCTAGAGTTTCACCCATACTTCTTTTGATTAAGGACCAGGCCACAAAGAAAATCATTTACCGAGGTAGATGCGTGGGACGGACTCTACCCGTTGATTCCTAAGTTTAGGAGACTCGATGAAACAAGTGCTCGGTGTCATCAAACTTTCATTGAATAGATGGCATCACCGTTTAGGCCACCCTGCTTTTTCTATCGTTCATCAAGTACTTAGCAGAAATAAGCTCCCAGCTGTCGGTGAGCATAGTTCTGAAACTATTTGTGATTCATGTCAGAAAGCGAAAAGTCATCAATTGCCATATCCTGTCTCTACTATGTTTCTGTTAAACCATTGCAACTTTTTTTTTCTGATGTTTGCGGTCTAGCTCCTTCCTCTGTTGGGAAGACACACCTATTATGTTAGCTTTATTGATGACTATAGCAAATATACTTGGATCTATCTTCTTAAGAAACGGTCCAATGTGTTTCAAGTCTTTCACAATTTTCAAGCTCTTGTTGAACGACAATTTAATAGCAAAATCGTTGCAGTGCAATCTGATTGGGGTGGTGAATACGAAAAATTAGATTCTTTTTTCCAGCAAATAGGAATCTCTCATCATGTTTCCTGTCCTCATGCTCATCAACAAAATGGTTCTACAGAACGAAAACATAGGCACATTGTTGAAGTCGGCCTCGCTTTGCTTGCTGTTGCTTCTATGCCACTCAAGTTTTGGGATGAAGCTTTTCTTACTGCCGTTCATCTCATCAACATCTTGCATAATCGTGTTATTAATAATGACACTCCTACTTTTACATATCAAGCCTGACTACAATTCCCATCGTGTTTTTGGTTGCGCTTGGTGGCCAAATCTTCGTCCTTACAACCAACGCAAGCTTATGTTTCGTTCAATCCAATGCATTTTTCTTGGCTATAGTGCGAAACACAAAGGGGTCAAGTGTCTTGATGTGTCAAGTGGACGAGTTTACATCTCTCGTGATGTTGTCTTTAATGAAATCAGTTTCCCTTCGAAAAACTTCATCCTAATGCTGGTGCACTCCTTCGCAAAGAAATTCTTTTACTTCTCATCTTTCCGGCGTCGATTAGAGGGTGATAATAATTGCAATGAACCGATTTTGAGTAATCCCTCTAATCCTATGGCTGAGTGTGATGGTGCAGGTCTAAACACAGCAGAAAATCCAGCTCAAAACAGGGCCAGTTTGGTGCCAAACAGTGTCTTTGGGCGTCATTTTACGTGTTCTAGTGCTGCCACAGAAAACAGCACCGAATCTGCCTTGGGGTCCTTGCGGCAGCAGAGTGCACCAAGATCTGCCACGGGATCCGTGACAGCTGTTGCAGCAGCCGCACCAGGGCAATCCTCTCTGGACTCCGCGCATCCAGACGCCACCCGCGTCGCGTCCAACACCGCCTCCCCATGCCAGCCAGCTGGGCCCACAGATCGTGTGGAGGCCGCCTCCCCGCCTGCCTCATGTGCGGCTCGTGCCCGGGTGGCCGACCACCCAATTAGGAGCAGGCGGCTGTCGGCCGCTCGGCCCTCTCACCTGGCCCATCTGGGCGTCTGTCTCCTGGCACGCGAGACGTGACCAGCGAATCGGCCTCCGGATCGCCCGGCCGCCTCGCCACAACACTTGCTGGATCTTCGTGGCTCCATCAGCACTGACTACCCTGTTGTTCCGCCTGGATTTGATCATCCCTCTGCTCCTACTGCCATCGTCATACCACCATGCACACGGCTTCGGAGGGAGTAATCAATCGTATTAATTACAAGAATATTTCCAAGTTTGGTCTTGCCTGTTTATCTGGTGAACCTACTAATTTTTAAATGAAGCCCTTGGTGATGCTCGCTGGAAACAAGCAATGGAGGAGGAATATTCTGCCCTGCAGAAAAATAAGACCTGGCATTTGGCTCCTCGTCAGGCACGTAAAAACTTGATCGATTGCAAATGGGTCTATAGGACTAAGAGAAAATCAGATGACACGGTTGATCGTTATAAAGCAAGGCTAAATCGCAAAGGGATTTAAGCAAAGATACGGGATTGATTATGAGGACACTTTTAGTCCGGTTGTCAAAGCAGCATCCATTCGTTTTATGTTATCCATTGTTGTTTCCAGGGGATGGAGTCTCAGACAGCTAGATGTGCGAGCAGCGTTTCTTCATGGTGTTACGGAAGAGGAGGTGTATATGAAACAACCTCCTGGGTTTGAGGATAAAATGCACCTTTTCATGTACGTAAGCTTGACAAGGCCTTATATGGATTAAAGCAAGCCCCAGAGCATGGTATTCTCGGTTGAGAACAAAGATGCAAACATTAGGGTTTGTTCCATCCAAGTCCGATACATCATTGTTCATTTATAACAAGTTCAAAACCTCCATTTTTGTCCTTATATATGTTGATGATATCATTGTCACTAGTTCATCCAATGAAGCAATAACAAGGTTGTTAAAGGATCTGAGTTCAGAGTTTGCTCTAAAGAATCTAGGAGACTTGCATTGCTTTTTAGGCATTGAAGTTAAGAAAATCAGAGATGGCATTTAGTTGTCACAAGGGAAGTATGCAAATGATCTTTTGAACAGAGTTGGTATGAAGGATTGCAAGCCTTCACCAACACCGTTATCTAGCTCAGAATCATGGACCTTAACTCAGGGAGAACTCCTGAATCAGGAGGACAGCACCAGTTACAGGAGTACAGTTGGTGCATTGCAGTATTTAACTCTCACTCGGTGTGATATCTCCTTTGCAGTAAATAAAGTTTGTCAGTTTTTGCATGCACCCACCATTGCTCATTGGACTGCTACAAAGCGTATTCTGAGGTATATAAAGCACACAGTTGATCTTGGTTTAACTTTCAGCAAATCCTCTCCTACTCGTGTGAGTGCATTCTCTGATGCTGATTGGGCTGGTTGCCTTGATGATAGAAGATCAACTGGTGGGTTTGCTGTTTTCTATGGACCTAATTTAATCTCATGGTGTGCAAAGAAACAAGCTACTGTCTCCAGGTCAAGTACTGAGGCAAAACATAAAGCACTGGCAAATGCTACAGCTGAAATTATTTGGGTACAATCTGTGTTGAAGGAACTTGGAGTTCCGCAAACTCTGCCTCCCTGTCTTTGGTGTGATAACCTTCGTGCTGCATACTTATCTGCTAATCCAGTGTTTCAAGCCAGGACTAAACACATTGAGATAGATTTTCATTTTGTCAAAGAAAGGGTTGCAAATAAACAACTAGAGATCAAATTCATTCCTCCAAGGACCAGCTTGCAGATGGGTTCACAAAAGCATTACCAGTCAAAGGCTTGGAGGAGTTTAAGCATAATCTCAACTTGCGCAGTTGTGATTAAGGGAGAGTGTTAAACGTTGTAATGCGTCCAGTTATGTCCGTCTCTTTCTCTCTTTCTTGTACTACAAGTTATTCTCATAGAGTTGGAAATAGATTGGGTTAGAGACAGATAGAGTTGGTCTCCTTAAGTTTTTCTATCTAATCTTCTGTAACCCAAACACTGTAATCCTCACGAGAGGCTCTCCTCTCATTCGATCAATATAACTGTGGGCGCTCTCCTCTGGAGGGTACGACGCTTTATCAAATCTTACACATGGACCAGAGCACCAGTAATGGTAGAGGTGGAGCTAGACTGAGATTGACCGGGGTTGTTTTCATGAGAATAGCAGTTCAGAGGGGACGGGCACGATTATAAGGAATGACCATGGTCTCTTTTTGGCAACGGGAAACTGTGGCACAGGCTCTCCTGAACAGATTAATTCTTGCAGGACAGGTGGGTTGCAACAGAATCATGGTCGAGTCTGATTGTATGGAAGTCATGGAGGTGATGCAACAGGGCAGTAGCTCCGTCGGCTCTGCGGCTGCTATCCACGAGGAATGTTTGTTTTCATGACCATGTAATACTTAGCCATTGTCCGAGGGAGGCCAAATAGGGCAGTGCATTTGCTCTCCAGCGCACCCCCAACAGACCCCCCAAGCCATTTTTTCCGCCAGCGCCAAATAAAAACCCAGTGCGCCCCCCCCCCCCCCTCCTCCTCGCGGCGCCGGTTCAGCCCATTTTTTGGCCCGGTGATCCCAGGCCGAACCCAGCGCACTGGGGGGCACTTGGAGGCTCCGACGGAAGGAAAAGTGGCGCATGGGCCACCACTGTCAGGCGAGAAACGCCTTTTCCCCGCCCAGATTCGACCCTTCCCCTTTCGCCGCCATGCCGATCCCGACGCCGCCCACCTGCCCACAACCGCTGCTTGCCTGCTAGAAAGGTCATTTCCTCGCCGGAAAGAGAGGGTTTCGCCGCGACAGCCTCCATCCCGCTCCTAGGCGAGCTTTCCAAGGCTCCGACCACGCAAGCGGGGATACCGGCGGATACCCACCCACCTCGCCCGCCAGGTGTTCGGCGATTTGCATGTTCGGCAATGGACTTCGACGACGAGGAGGCGTCCGCGACTCTGATGGAGGAAGCCAAGGCCGACACCGACGACGAAGAGCACCTCATGATCCTCGCCGCTCTGGCCGGCCTGTTCGCAAACAATGCAAAGCCGCGGCGAGGTTGATAGAGTTTACCTTGTTGTCTAGGTATTCATCATGTTTATTTCATCGCATTAGTTCGTTCATGCACGTAGTCATGTCTAACCAACTTAGCTGCGGCCATGCAGTCGCGTGAAGATGAGATCATGTGTACATGCAAGCTAGTACTGGGTTAGACATGTAGAAAATAAATGCATATAGATTAGGGAAGATGCACTTGAGCACGATAGGTTAGTCATGTCAAGTTGTGAGCGTCACATGGCGTCGTGTGTGTGGCACAAATGTATGTGTGTGCCGTTGCATTAGCAAGTACTCCCTCCGTTCGGAATTACTTGTCTTGGAAATGGATGTATCTAGAGCTAAAATACGTCTAGATACATCCATTTCTGCGACAAGTAATTCGAAACGGAGGAAAATAATCTATCTGCATGGATGTGTTAGCTAGCTAGCTGCGTTTGCTGCGGAGCCGGGCGGCTGAGTCGCGTGGCAGATCGGCGAGGAGAAAGAATCGGGAGCAATCAGTTGTGGCTTGGTCACGTGCGTGCATATCCAACGTTCTGCAGACTTGGTTGCTACTCAAAGTGAAGCTAGGCGGTTGAGTAAGAGTCGGAAGTAGTTGTGGGGTTTGTATGCGATGCGTCTGTATGCGTGGAGTTAGTGGGTGAGTGGCTGCGTGTTGGCCGTGTAACACTTTGGCTACTTAAGCCCATGTATTTGCATTGTGTCAGGTGCGAGAAGAAATAGAGAAAAGGCAAAGTTGTGTGTGCCAAGAGTCTCTGTGCGTATCTTCTTCAACCTCTAGACTTGTGTTCTTCTATCTTGCGTGTGTGAGAGTCTTCTTCCTCCCGACGCGGCGTGGCTGCCGCAAGGTGGTGGTGCATCAGGAGGTCGTCCACCAGGCCAGCAGCACCGTCGTCTACACCGACGGCGGACGAACTACCAGTGGTCGCTGATCATGAAGGTGAACATGGAGGCCCAGCAGCGTGTGGGGCGCCATCGAGGGAGGCCGGGACATTCAGCCGGGACAGTAGGCGCTTGCGGCAATTCTGCGAACCGTCTTGGGAGGAGATGCACTCCACGCTTGCCGTGAAAGGCGGCAACAAAGGAGGCATGGGATGCCATCAAGATCATGCGGGTCGGCGATGCCCGCGTCCGTGAGGCCAAAGCGCGGAACTCTCCTCAAGGAGTTTGATGCCGTCCGCATGAGGAGCGGCGAGACCCTCGATGAGCTTCGCCATGCGCATGAGCGGGATCGCCAACAAGCTGCGCCGCCTTCGGTGAGAACCTCGGCGAGGTGAAGGTCGTGAAGAAGCTTCTCGACATCGTGCCGTCCAAGTATACCAGTGTAGCCATTGCCATTGAGCGGCTTCTTGATCTTAAAACCATGTCCATGGAAGAGCTTGTGGGAAGGCTCAAAAGCGGCGGAAGACGGGCGACTTGGGCGAGGCGCCCGGCAACTTCGACCAGGGTGGTGGGAGTCGCTTTGCTCCTCACGGAGGAGGTGGCTTGCTTCGCCACCGCAGCGGCGCCCGGCAAGAAGAAGGGCAACCGACATATGCAAGGTGCGTTGCTACAAGCTGTCGAAATGCGGGCATTACTCCAAGGACTGCACCGAGCCAAGCAAGCGTGAGGCGCTTCTTGCTGCCTTGACGGCCGCCCGACGAGCCGGGCTGCTTTGAAGATCGACATGGAGGTGTTGAATAAGCGACAACAAGGTTAAGGGGTGATTGATAGAGTTTACCTTGTTGTCTAGGTATTCATCATGTTTATTTCATCGCATTAGTTCGTTCATGCACGTAGTCATGTCTAACCAACTTAGCTGCGGCCATGTAAGCGTGAAGATGAGATCATGTGTACATGCAAGCTAGTCTTTGGGTTAGACATTTAGAAAATAAATGCATATAGATTAGGGAAGATGCACTTGAGCACGACGGAGTTAGTCATGTCAAGTTGTGAGCGTCACATGGCATCGTGTGTGTGGCACAAATGTGTGTATGTGCGTTGCATTAGCAAGTAGTCTATCTGCATGGATGTGTTAGCTAGCTAGCTGCTTTCTGCGGGCCGGGGCCGGATGAGTCGCGTGGCAGATCGGCGAGGAGAAAGAATCGGGAGCAATCGGTTGTGGCTTGGTCACGTCGTGCATATCCAACGTTCTGCGGACTTGGTTGCTACTCAAAGTGAAGCTAGCCGGTTGAGTAAGAGTCGGAAGTAGTTGTGGGGTTTTATGCGATGCGTGCGTAATGCGTGGAGTTAGTGGGTGAGTGGCTGCGTGTTGGCCGTGTAACACGGCTACTTAAGCCCATGTATTTGCATTGTGTCAGGTGCGAGAAGAAATAGAGAAAAGGCAAAGTTGTGTGTGCCAAGAGTCTCTGTGCGTATCTTCTTCAACCTCTAGACTTGTGTTCTTCTATCTTGCATGTGTGAGAGTCTCCTTCCTCCTCCGGCTGCTCCAACAGAGGTGGCTCGGCGCGGGGCCATCGTAAGAGCAAGCAGAGGCATCGAATGGAGGGCTATTGCTTGTTCCACGCCGACTACTTCGCCGACGCTCCACTGCACGGCAAGAAAGTACGCCGTTATCGGATGAGCCGAATGCCATCCGGGAGTTCGACAGCTATTTCATTCGCAAGAAGGATTGTGCCGGCACAGTTGGATCCTCCTCACTCCAGAAGTGCATGACAGCTATGAGGATGCTTGCATACGGAGCTCCCGGTGATATACAGCTAGACTAAGGACGCAAGGCAGTGGTGGCTGTGTTTGGACCACAATACTTGCGATCACCCAATGCTAAAGGCACTGCTCGGATCCTAGCACAGAATGCAGCAAGAGGATTTCCTGGGATACTTGGAAGCATCGACTGCATGCATTGGGCATGGAAAAACTGTCCATTTGCTTGGCAGGGGATGTACAAAGGCGCCAAAGGAGCTTGCATTGTGGTACTTGAGGCAGTGGCCACACAGGACCTCTGGATTTGGCACTCCTTTGGTATGCCAGGAACTCACAATGACATCAACGTACTGCAGTGCTCAAATGTCTTTGCCAAACTTGTTGAAGGTCATGCTCCTCCGGTGAACTTCGAGGTCAATGGGCGCCACTACAACAAGGGATACTACCTAGCAGATGGCATCTATCCGAGATGGTCCATATTTGTGAAGATCTCAAACCACATGCGGAGGCAAGAACTCCTACTTTGCCAAGTGTCGGGAGGCTTGCGGGAAGGATGTCGGCGAGCATTTGGTGTGCTCCAATCTCGATTTCTTTGTTGTCCGGTACCCAGCTCGACCTGGTCGAAATCTCAAATGTGGGAGAAGCAATTGTTGTGTCATCTTGCACAACATGATCATTGAGAGCGAGCAGGAAGAGCCAGTGTTTGACACTAAACCATATTTCAGGCAGGGTCCTCTTGCAAGTGTTGATCACCAGGTACCGGCAGCATGGGCTGCCTTCCTCAATATGCATCAGGAGATTCAAGACCCACAGGTGCATCAAGAACCGCAGCACGATCTGGTGGAGCACCTATGGAGGCTCAAGGGCAAAGCCTAGTTCGATGTGTTTTAATTTGTGTTTGAATTATGAGTTTGCTTCGTTGAACTATTTGATTTGTATTGATTTCTGTGATGAACTATGTGATAAAAAAAATTAGTTTTTGTTGAATTTGGGCCTAATGTGCGCCGAATTTGGGCGAACTTCTGCTGTGGGGGGGCCAACATGGGGGTCAGCTAGGAACGAGCCCCCCCCCAACACACACACACAACCCCACGCCGAATATATCGCCGGTTAGCCCCCAAGCGGCGCTATTTCAAGCCCTTGGGGGGCCGAACGGCTGGAGATGCTCTAAGGTGGTGAGTGCTCAGAACATTGTTTGTTAAAGTGGATGATGTATCTCTATTTCTAACGTAATATAATCTGCCGTGTAGGCTTTCTGTTAACAACAAGAGAAGAACACATGCTTGGAGCTAGAGTGAGATTGACTGGGGTTCATTAGGGTCCATACGGGGTCTCTTTACGGCTGTGTTTTTTATCATCACCGTTCATATACATAGGCTAATGTGATGCAAAAACTTGCGTTCGAGCTGATTGCAATAGAAAATAATTTGGTTGCGAGATCTTATGGGTTTCAGCTCTAGCCTACCCCAACTTGTTTGGGACTAAAGGCTTTGTTGTTGTTGTTGCATGTGACCCCCGTAGCTCTACCTAGCTACACACAGATACATGCCTGACATATATCACTGAATCCCTTACCGACTGGTGGCACGCTGCAAAGCAAAGGATGCCGAAGGAACAGCGGAAAGGCCTTGCAAGCGCTGTGCTCCTCACGTGTTGGATGCTATGGAAGCACAGGTATGCCTGCACCTTTGACATCATCACCGGGGTCGCGCTTGGATCTAGGCAGGTGCTGTTGAGCTGCCTCAAGGATGGGACATCTACCAGACTCCCTCTCTATGAGGCACCAGGGAAGGATTCTCACAGAAATTGGAGGGAGAGAGGAAGAATTGGGGTGAGTACGTAGTCAAGATGGGAATTGGCCAGCCTGCTCCGGCCCTGCTCCGGCCCAGACCTGGTCCCTGATGGCACCTCTGTTCTGTTCAGGGACATGGAGCCAACCCAATCATACAATACTAACTGGCCTCATGTCTCACTAGGCAACATGGTCCATCCCACTTTAATAATAGATTGCACAAGAAAGAGCATTTACACATGTTCTCAAAAAAAAATTTAACACAACAACATTATTTGAACTAGCATGATTTAGATGTAAGGAATTTTACTAAGTTAAGATATTTAGAATTTAATTGTTCAAAGAAAAAAAAAGGAGATAGGCAGCTTTGTTTCTGTTTATACCATGAATCGTCTGCACCATAAGGTAGCATATTTGTCACTCTGAAATAGAAGCAGTCATGGGTGGGGCTGCAAATGAGTAGAGCTCGAGCAAGCTGGACTAGGCTCAGCTCAACTAGTACCAAAATTTGAGCGAAGAAGCTCAAGGTCAAGCTGTAGAGAGTGGCTCATGCTCAGCTTGTAACAATTTCGAGCCGATTTCAAGCTAGTTTCAAGCTAAATAACATGATCTTGTTTTAATAATCTAAAGCAAGTTTTTGAACAAGATAGGCCACAACACAACATAAGAAACCACTATCACATATTATTCCAATCAAAACGATGGTAATATAAAAAAAATCAAGGTAGCTGGACTAGAACTTAATAGCAAGAGATGGTGTATGAATTAGCAAGAGAAGAAACAAAGGTGCATCACCTCTCAAACCTTGGCAAAAAATAATAGGATATTTAACACACGGCTGACCATGTACCATATTGAGGCCTAAATTTTCTCCACACTTCCATGTTTGCTAGTAGATAAAATGAAGAGAAAACATACACAACATATATGGTAATAAATTGTCCTATTCCTTTTATATAAGCACCAGGGTAACCACCTTGCATAGGCATGTGCATTGCAACGGTAGACTACAACCTTGGGTAACTAAATTTGGGTCGACCAGCTTGCTCCGGTGGGCCGATGGTATCCGGCTCCCCTGGTCCAATTTTCTTATGAAGCCAACCCAGAAGACCCATCGGCCTTGAAATTATGGGCCAGACCAGTATCCAATGGGTAACGTCAGCCCATTCCCATCGTGAGTAGGTAGCGAGAGAGGGGATGTGTTTAGAGGAGAGATGCAGGCGTTTTCTCTTCACTGAACAATGACGTCCACCTTACAGCTGAATCATTTACATAACCCATGGCCTTTTAAAGCACACCCCAAGCCAACAGGCAGTCACACAGAAGCTTCCTTTTCCTGAAGAGTGGGACCCTTGCCTACTTTGTCATCCGTCAACTCAAGGACATCATCAATGGTGGGGACCTGACACCCTCGCCCCCCCCCTTTTGAGAGCGAGCCTCTTCCCAGACATCGAGAAGCGGCGTCTGCTTATAGCTTCAGGTGCTTCTTCAACAGGTTCTGCCCGTCCTGCTGCTGACTCTTCTAGATCAGAGAGACCACCCTCTTCACAGTCAGGTGCACAACACGAGAGCTCTGCTTGGCTCTTGCCGCCATTATTTTCTTCCGCTACCATCGCATCTGGTCTAGTATGTGCTTTATAGTTTTCTATACTTTCCGCTTCGTCCACCAAGTTCGTTGCCCTTTTTCGTGTCATGTCATGCGAGTCCACCATACCTTTATCCGTCAGCCTATTTTGGTCCTTGTCCTTCCTATAGGATTTTCGTGGCCTCTTTCTGCATTGCTGATCTACGCCCGTTCTCTTGCCGCCAAGCTTCTTCCAGTGTTGGTTTTCTTGGGCTATGACACATTCTGTTGATGTGCCATCGTCTTTTGACAACCCATCTTCTCTTCAAACTCATCTTATGTCTTCTACTGATATGTTGTCTTACTTTGATGCATCATCTTCTTGTTATCCCTTCTTTGGCTAGACACAACAGGTTTTTGAAGACTCTTGATGCTACAACGACACTCTGAAGACACGGATTTTGGATTATCACTATTTTGTTTTGGTAAAACATGAGGGGATTGTTAAGGAGTATTATATTAGAGAGTGGACGGCGTCGGGGCTGGTCGCCATGGCCTGCAGCACCACCCTAGGTGCCTCCTTTGCGACCAAGACCCGGAGACCATCCAACACCTGCTCCTGGCGTGTCCATTTGCTAAGCAGACTTGGCACATCATCCTAGACTGGGCGCATATACCTGCCCAACCGCCAGCCAACGAAGTTACCATGATGGAATGGTGGCTGCGTGCGAAGGCACAGATCCCTCCTACACTGCGAAAGCTCTGCAATCGATCACACTGCTCGTCCCCTGGATGATCTGGAAACAGAGGAACGAATGCTTCTTTGACAATGCAAGACCCTCAATAGATGCGCTAGTTGATAGGATTAAAGACGAGGCCAAATGTTGGGCAAAAGCTGGGGCACAGGGGCTGCGGGTTGTCTTGCTCGCCTCCTGGGATGTCCACTGATCAGGCGCTAGGACTCTGTAAATATAACCTCCTAGGAGGCATGTACTCTCTCTCATCTTTTCAATGCAATGAAACGCAAAAATCATTTTGCATTTTCTCGAAAAAAAATATTAGAGTGGATTTTTGCTCTCGGGCACCATGGAGCCCTCTATTTTCAAACATTCAAAATTCAACTTTTTTAGTTTCGAAAATATCTGAAAAACATACAAGTACTTATAGATGTATATTAGATGCGTGTGAAATTTCATCACAAAATATGTTTTTATGCGGCCAATACGAAAAAAATCATGTGATTTTATAATGAATAGTACATATGCTAGAAATACGTGATTTTGTTATTTTTGTGTAGCTCGCATAAAAAAATATTTCGTCATGGAACTTCACAGACAAGTACTATACATCCATATGTATATGCGTATATTTTTCAGAATTTTTTGAAACTTAAAATTTGAATTCTGAAGTTTACAAATAAAGGTCTACATGGAGCTCGAGCTCCATTAGGCATTTCCATATTATATTGGTCCAATCTACTTTTCATAGTCGTATTAGTCCAGATTTCCTTCCTTGTACCCCAAGTCTATTTTACTATATATTTGCCCTATGGGTTATGCAATAAAATAAGGTTGCTCGTCTAACAACACACTATAACTCCTGTTGTAGTTCACGAACTAACTTTTTTTTAGCAACCGGCAGGAGCGCTGCCTTTTCATCTAGAAGAGGGAAATATATACATGTTGGCATGTTTTAAAAGCGGGTACATGCCGGAAACCCACCAAAACATTCCCTAAAACTGCATGCAAACTACTCATGGTTCTGATATACTCTTGGCCAGAAGGCCACATCCCTCTGCCTGATGTCCCCAAAAAGTGAGATGAGAAGGTTATTAGAAGCATCCGGGTCGAAATGTAGCTTTCAAGTTATGTTCTTAATTAGTAGATGCTGCCGAAGGGAGTTGGAGTGCCATACACAAAAAGGAAGCTGCTCATACAATGACAGAGGTACATAGAGCTCTTACGCCATGGTTCACAAACTATTTCTCCAATATAATGATATTTTTCAGGAACTAGCTGTGTTGCCTCCTCATAGGAGTTTTGATCATGCCATCCCAAAAGCAGAAAAATGCCTTCAGGAGTCAAAAGCCAACTTGATCTCAGCCTCGATATCCGATACGGTATTTTGATGTGCCGAAAATCTGAGGAACTTATCCCGTAAGCAAAATGGCTTCTCTAGTCCCATTCACATATGTTGCTTGGCCAAAAACATGACATGCAAACTGCTGGAATTTAGTCTAGTTTTAGGCCAGACCAATAGCTTTTTCAGAAATTCTTAATAAATCCTAGAGGCCCACTTAGCCCATTCATGCAAGGGAGGTGGGACTAAAGTTTAGTCCCACATTGCTAGTTTGGTAGGAGTTGGACCTAGGATGTTTTCCCACATGTATGAGCATGAGAACAAGAGACATTCACGGGCGCTCCTCCTCTGCTGCCCGCCTCGCCACGCCTCGTCACGACGCGCCGCGGGTTGCAGGAATGAGCCGATGTCTAAATTTTTGCCACGCACGACTGGTATACGAAAGGTCACACGGGAGCTGAAAAGTTTTGCTGTAGTGGAGTTTGAAAACGCTGCACCCTTCGGCTGCTGGCTGTTCGTTTCGTCTCCCTCTTTTCCTTCGCCTCCTGTCGCTGCATGTTCGCTTCCTTATCCTGTGCCTATAAAAGAGAGGTTGATCCTCTCGGAGAGACACACCGAACATCATCTTCCTCTCGCCATCGAGTTCCAAGCTCTGAGTTACTGTAAGGTCTCGTGCACCGCAGGCCGGGATAGTAGGCCTCCGAAACACCGCCACTTCGGATCTTGTACAGAAGAAGGGTGATAAGGTTTTTGGGGAGCCTCTGCTTGGCGACCTCTTGACTTCTTCATCCACGAAGCCACGGACGCCAACGAGCACTTCCCAAGCAGCGACTTCTTCCCGCGTCGACAACCTCTTCGATGACATGGCCGGCGAGGAAGTCCACCCCAAGTCCAATACTTCTGCTGCTGCTTCGTGCGTCCTTGTGTTCTTTCTGTTTAAGATCATGCCACGGTTTCTTGTTCTAGCTTCTGTTCTACATATGTTCTGTTCATATTCAGTACCTCGGATGCCATTTGCATACTCTCTGTCAGATTGCATGACTTGTCCCATATCTGCTATGATAGTCATGTTTTATCTACTGTTTTTGTTAATAAAATCATATGGTAAATTGCTCATATTTCCAACAATCCAAAAACCTTATTATAGGCAATTTACCCCGAGTGGTTTTGCTGCTTCCATGAGGCCTCCTATGTTTGAGGGTGTGCACTATAAGAGGTGGCATGTGAGAGCCGTTCTATGGTTTCAAACCATGAGCTGCTATGGCGCCACTCTTGGCAAAACACGAAGGAGTTCTTGATCCTCGGCGAGGAACAAGCTTTTCAGAAAATTGATACCTTGTTTAAGGTTGCTCTCATGAGTGTTTTGGTGAGAACATAGTTGATGCTTATGTGTCGATTGATAATGGATAAGATATGTGGGGCCTTTTCGAGGCCAAGTTTGGGGTCTTGGATGCCGGCACTGAGTTGTATATCATGGAACAATTCTATGACTACAAGATGACAATGAGCGCTCCGTGGTTTAGCAAGCTCACGAGATACAGTCATTTGCTAGAGAACTTGAGCACTTCAATTGTATGTAACCGGACAAGTTTGTTGCCGAAGGCATCATCACTAAGCTTCCTCTCTCGTGGAGGAACTTTGCTACCTCTCTAAAGCATAAGAGGCAGGAGTTTTCCGTTCCAGATTGTCACACCCTAGCTAGTTCAAGCATTAGAGTGTTTGCATCATGTTTACTTTGAGCAAAAACTTGGAAATAGGGATGACAGAACCCCCAGCACCCCCCCCCCCCTCCGAAACCAACTAGGGTTTACTAAAATTATTTTCAATGAACTTGAAATGCCCTTCTAAAATGTTCATCATCTTTGCCTTGGCCTTAAACCTCTGCCAAAAATGGTGCACAATTTTCTATGTCATCCTAAGGTCACTGGATTAAATCATTACCTATTTGCATTTGGGCATTTAAATGCTATAAAATATTTTAAATGCCCAAATAATTCTGGAATTAAGTGTGGGCTGTTGGGAATAATCTAAACAGAGCCCACAATTATTTTCAGGATTTTTGGAAACGTTTTAGTATTTTTAATAAAGCCTAACGATTGAGAAAATTAGAAAAGCAGAAAACAATTTAGAAAAGAGAGAAAGGCGGAGGCCACTTACATTGGCCCGGCCCATCCGCCCGTGCAGTCATCACCTACCTCTGCCGATGGCGAGAGGAGGATTCTGGCAACCCGCCCGAGCTTCGCCACGCCACCTCACTGCATGCACCTCGCCCCGCGCCCATTCAGCGCCTCAACGCCTCCTCGGTCATGCCCGACCGCTGGACACCCCATTCTCCCCAGCGCCTCTCCTCTCCCTCTCCCGCCATGGCGGCGCTTTGCCACTGCCCGCGCCGACATAAACCGCCAGCGTCGCCTCCTCGTCGCCCCGCGTGTCGGAAGCTCGCCGCCCTCCTCTCCGTCGGCGAGCCGAGCCCAGCGCTCGCTTGCCCGAAGCCACCCATAGCGACCAAGCCCGACTCCACCACCGGAGATCCCTTCGCCGTCACCGCGCACCGGCTCGTCCCGACCTCGCCGTCTGCTCCTCCGTGACCGCCGTGAGCTCGGCTACCTCCCCGTCCTTTACATTCTCGCTTTCGAGCACCGTGGCGACCGCGTGAAGCTTCGCGCCGCCTTGCCGCCGCTCGTCGCCGACGTGACTCCGGTCATGCAACGGCCCGCACCGCCCATATCCGCACTCGCGCATCCCCGAGAACACGTAGCATCACTCCACGCACCTCGCCGTGCCCCCCTAGCGAGCCGAGCTCGCCCGAACTCCGGCGACCGCCAAGGTCGTCGCCGGCGTCGTTCAAGCGACCCGAGCCCAACCACCACCGCTCGGCGCGGCTCATTCCGCGTCACGTAGATGCCTCCGCCGTCCATTTGGTGCATGGGAGGAAACTCCCATAACTTACCGCTTACGGCCTCGCCCGTGGCTAAGCAGCCCGGCGAGTTTGACCTGTTGACCAGTTTGACCGGGTGGGCCCGGTTTGACCCCACAGGTCTATGACAAGTGGGACCACGCTAATTAACTTAGGATTAGGACTAACTAAAAATTAGTTAGACTAATGACAACGACACGTGGGACCCACTTGGCGAGTTTGACTGGACCGTCCCCTTATTCTTGACATCACCATGGCCTTGCTTCTTGACGCAATAAGTATTTCTTTGGATTTATTCTTATACAGGAAATTCGAGAAAATGCTACAAACTTAAAAATTCATAGAAATTAATCTGTAACTCCAAATGCAAAGATTTATATATGAAATTTGATCGAGAAAAATCCAATCTTTCCATCTGTCTTTGGTTTCATGCATGTCGAACACTTTAACCTTGCTGTTTAGATGAAACAAGTTAATGCACTAATATCACCTCTTATTTTGGGTTAGCATTTGAATCCTTGATTCAAATGAACTCAAACCAATCATTCTAAGTTGCATTAGCCAAAACACACTCATTTTGCCATGTCATTGCATGCATCATATTGTTGCATATTGCCATGTGATGATTGTGTTTCGATGTGTTCTTCATGGTAGGTTACGCCTCAGGGATATTCACGAGTATCCAAGCGAAGGCGGTATCCCACTACCACTCTGTCGAGCAAGCAACCCATTGTTCATTTCGATACAAACCCGACTTCTAAACGCTCTCGTTCTTGCATTAAGACAACGCGTTTCAAAGCTGCTTTGTGTGTTGCGGTAGTTGAACCCATATCCTCTGCATGACCTGTCATTGCCACAGTAACTAGATGAAACCCACTAGCATGTGTAGGAGTTGATTGAGCCATGTTTGTGTTTCCTACCATGCTATGCTTGTCGTGTCAGGTCTGGCTCATCAGGGTGATGGACTAGAGTGAATGGTTGTGTCAGTAATGAGAGTGAAATGTTGAACATGATTTGGTAAAGGTATCGATGAGAGGCCATGTAGGAGTACATGGTGGGTTGTTTCATTGAGGCCGTCCTTAAGAATCGAGATCTGTGCGTGATTTAAGATTCAGCTACTACCACATCGCCAGACCTGAAATATGACCCCTCTCGTCCTCTGTCCGGGAGTTGCAAGTAGTTTACGGTGTTTGTAGTTCTTTGGAGGCCGTGCTTGGCGCTAACCTTAAGGGTGAAATTTGTGATCACGGTAGGCACGCGTGTACGGTGTCTGAGTCGCTGTTTGGTGTCTCGGGAACCCTGCACACATCGTTTGGGGCCGTTGAGGACACCCTGGCCGGATTTCCTTGCGGATGGAACCCGAATAGGCGATAAACCTGGATTAGAGACTTGTGTGGTTAGTCAGGTCATGGTCTACACCCACGTCGGCTTTCGCTTGAAGTCTGCCGAGCACATGTCGTGTCTGGGCGCTAAGTGGTGAAACATGTGTGTGAAGTACACCCTGCGAGGTATAAAACTATTGAATAGCTGCGTCCATGATAAGGACTACTTGAGTAGCCTATGCGGTTCATAGACAAGTTAATGGTTACTACTAAAAGACTCAAGATAAGTGTGAGTACATGGATGGCCCTCTCGTGGGATGGCGAGGGAGGATCCACGGTGGAGTATTGTGATGGTGATTAGTGGACTCGGTAATGCGAAAACTATTTTACAAGTGGTATCTCGTGGGATAGCTTAGCCAAGAGTCAAAGCTGGCTTCTTTGCAATAACTCCACTACCTTCTTGAGAATGTGCATGTATAGTAGGATCTGTTGTAAGACTTGCTGAGTACCTTTGTACTCATGTTGCTGTAATTACTGTTTTTAGACGACAACACCGCCCCCTCCGATGAGTTCTATGTAGATCTCAACGTTGACGAGTGACTTGCCACCCAGGTGGTGATCTGAGCTTGTGAAGGGCCTTTGTAGATAGACAGGCTTCGTCAAGCCTTCTTTCTTTTTAGTTGTCTGTACTCAGACAAGTTTGCTTCTGCATGTGCTTGTATGTTTGTATGACTTGAGTGTCGGGTCGTGTGACCCCTATCCGTATGAACATGTTATGTATGGCTCTCCGAAGCCTTTAAATAAAGTATTTTGAGTTGTAAAGTTTTGTTGTGATGCCATGTTGTATTTACACATATCGAGCATATTGTGTGTATGATTGAAATGCTTGGTATGTGTGGGATCCAGGCAATCTAGTTGTTTATCCTTGGCAGCCTCTCTTATGGGGAAATGTAGTGCAGTGTCTCCACTTTGAGCCTTGGTAGTCCGCTTCTGACCGGTTCTGCGAGTCACGCTAGCCAGCACTCTTGCCGGAACATAGGTGGCGGCATGTGTTTCACTTCGTTCTGTATACATCGCCGGAAATGTCCTTGGCGACATCCGAGTCTGCCTAGCACCTTTCTGACCGGGTTCCGAGTCCTGTTAGCCGGTGCTACAACCGGATTCACACGCAACTGGCGGCCGACATGCTCGATGTTGATTCATGTATGCACTGTCCCCGTAAGTTAAGCGCCACCTTGGGTTCCACGACTAGCCATGTCGGCCGGGTTCTCTGTCATATGGATGCTAGCGACACTATCATATCGTGAGCCAAAAGCGTAAGCGGTCCCGGGCCATGGTAAGGCGACACCTGTAGGAATACCGTGCGTGAGGCCGCAAAGTGATATGAGGTGTTACAGGCTAGATCGGTGTGACTTAGAATCAGGGTCCTGACACAGATCTCATTGGTACTCTTGATGTGGAAGAAGAGGCGAGAGCAAAAGACATACGTGCTCGAGGTATTGAGGGAGGTTTAGTGCCAATCTGGTACAGGAGAAAAACTTCCAGCCCCACAAGTTCAAGAACAAGGGCAAGTTTGATGGTAAAGGGAAGTTTGATGGGAAGAACAATGCTTCGCAGCACACCAACTTCAAGAAGAAGACCGACAAGAACAAAGGAGTTTGTCATGTGTGCGGAGATCCTGATCATTGGGCTCCTAGTTGCCCTAACTGTTATTACAAGCGTCAACATGAGAAAGGCGGCAAGACCGCTAATGTTGTCATTGGGGACATTGACATGAAGGTTGCTGGGTATGGTATATTTTCCACTATTTTTTCAGTATGTCATTCTCCTGATCTGTTGACTGACACGAGTGCTAATGTACATGTATGCGATGACATTTCCATGTTTTCTTCTTATCAGACCTCAGGGACTTCCACCATGCTGATGGGCAACGGTTCAAGTGCTTCTGTTCGTGGTGTTGGCACGGTCAATCTGAAGTTCACTTCGGGGAAGATCGTGCGGCTGAAGAACGTGCATTATGTCCCCTCCGTCAATAAAAATCTTGTTAGCGGATCTCTTCTGTGTAGAGATGGCTACAAGCTTGTCTTCGAGTCCAATAAATTTGTAGTGTCCAAGCATGGAATTTTTGTTGGTAAAGGTTATCAATCAGGAGAGGCTTGTTCAGACTATCATTGTCAGATGTTTGTAATAAAGTTGTTAATCATGTGTGCAACAATAGTGAATCAAATGTCTGGCATTCACGTCTCTATCATATTAACTTTGGTTGCATGACACGGTTAGCCAAGTTGAGCTTAATCCCTAATTTCACCGTTGTAAAGTGATCTAAGTGTCAAGTTTGTGTGCAAGCTAAGCAACCTCGTAAGTCTCATACAACTGCAGAAACAAGAAATCTTGCACTACTAGAGCTCGTTCATTCAGATCTTTGTGAAATGAATGGTGTTTTGACAAAAGGTGGAATGAAATATTTCATGACCTTAATTGATGACTCCACTAGATACTACCATGTGTATCTTTTGAACTCAAAAGATGAGGCTATGATCTATTTCAAGATCTATAAAGCTGAAGAGGCAAACCAACTTGATCATAAAATCAAGAGGCTTAGGCCCGATCGTGGTGGAGAGTATTTTTCAAATGAATTTGATTCTTTTTGTAAGCTTTTGAGATTAATAGAAACAGGTTACCATTTGATTTCAACCACAAGAAACTCTTATTTGGCATTACGACCTGTGATACTTGCAAGAAGAGCTCGGAGAATTTTGGGATTATTTGGATATTACATAAAGTTTGAAGCAGGCCTATGGAATTTTGGCTAAGCCCTTCACCGGTTCTTTGAAGAAACCTAGGGCTTAAATATACACTCGGACATCGTGATGGCACACATGCCACACTTGATGGGTCGACCAGCCACTTGAGGTCCACGACGGGTGGGCTCATGTCCACTGTTTAGTCGCCCATCACCACTGCAACCCGGTCAGCGGCCGCTAGAAAACACGAGCACAAGATGTAGTAATCTTCCCAAGCCGCATGTTCAGTGATACCTTGACTTGCAGAATTGTCATGCTGCCCTTCGTGACCATAAGTCGCTCCGGATAACCCGACAATTACAGCAACCTGATGGAGAGATCTGGCAGCTCCATGAAGAGCGGTGAATAGTTGGCGGTGAATGGCTTGATTGCGACATGTGGAACCACGGATGTATGAGACTTGAGGCGGAAGATCCAAGCGATAAGCTGCAGCTCCAATTCGTTCGGGACTTTGAATGAGCTGTAGAATTTGTGAGCAAGCTTGGAGCACGGTCTGACTGACGAGCAACGAGTGCGCGTATGGTTGAAGCTTGAGGAGCACATCTTCATCGACAGCGAACTAACAATCCTGGTAGTGCTTGTCGTCCACGAGCCTTAATGGCGCTCACATGTCTTGTGGCGGAGGTGTTCCCGCAGTAATGCAAAAAAATCAGCACGATCAGCTGCAAGCTCTGCCAGCGAAGAGTGTAGTCCATCCTCCAAAGCAGGCATTGTACAAAAATTTGGATCTATTCCATATAGAGCTTTGAATGGGGTGCAGCCCAGCGATATGTTGTAGTAAGAGTTATACCAAAATTCCGGCAATGGAAGCCATTTTTGATATTTTCCACTTCACCAGCTGTCATGCACTAAGCACTTGCATGTATTCTCCAAGCATTGATTAACTTTCAGATTGGTGCGGACCGTCCCTCTCGTGATCTTTGTTTAACCTACAAGCTTATGTCTAGCCTATTTGACTACCCCACGGTGCCCTTATATAATAGGCACAGGCTAAGCGTGTTTGACTCAAACACCTAATCTTCCGCTAATTACAAATCCAAGCTGTAGCACAACGGTACACATATTCAGCACATATTTTAACAGCGACCAGAGGTGAGAAGGAGAGGACTCCACCTGAATGCGGCTCACGTGCACACCCACCTGCTGCGATCTGCCACCCACTGCACCACCGTCGACCAGTGATGTCCACACCGGCGAGACGGTCGCTGCAGTCCACACCTCCAGCGTGAGCAGCTCGCAGCCTGCCAGCGTCTTGCGGTCTTGGCAGTCTTGGGCATGAGGACCCGATTGCACTTTAAGAATATAGTCTAGGGGTGTTTTTGCAAATGTTTAGGGACAACTTTGTAAAAAAATGTTGAAAAAAAACAGATTCAGTTCAGTCCTAGCTGAGTTGGCATGACTGCTGACATGGCGCTGCCCAGTCAGCAGTCAACGCGGTCAAAACCACTTGACCGAGGCAAAACCGAGAGGAGGGTTGAGTTTTGCACCACGTGGTTAGTTTGGGGTATTGTGCGACGGTTCGAAGTTCAAGGTTGCAAATTAAACCAAGTTGTTAATTCGAGGTTGTAATGTGGACTTCTCTCTTTCTTCTCTGACTGATCTTACTTCTGAAGATGCAGAATCCTTGCTCCAGGGCGAGTTGGTGCAATGATTTTCTCCAGCGGCAACATCACAAGGCTCGGTTACATATGAAACACTATGCTGATGAAAATCACACTGATAGGAACTTCCAAAAGGGGGGCAAGTTTATGACAAGCTGCATCCCTATGCTCAACAGTCTGTGCCTGCCAGACCCTATCCGAAGATCTCTGTCAAGTGTTTTGGGCCCTACAAAATACTTCACAAAATTGGTCTAGTGGCTTATGAAGTAGAACTGCCTTCTACATCCTGTGGCCCATGTGTCGCATGATTGAAGCAGCATGTGCCTGACCATTTGACCGTTTTCTCCAAACTTCCTTCAGCTGCGGAGCTTGATATCTCTGAAGTTTCTCTGGCGGCAATCCTGGATAAATGCGCCTCTTGAAGAAACAACACTGCTCTGCTTCAGGTGCTCATCAAGCGATCTTTCGCTGCGAGAGAAAACGACTTGGGTAGACTATGCCAATGTTCAAGCGTGGCTTCCAACTGCTGCAGAGGGATGTCACACCAGGCCCAGCTACAGGTGTGTTAGCTCATCAGGCGTGTTCCTTAAGGGGTGGTGTTTAGTGGTGGCGTAGTAGTTGTGTGTGGGCCAGGGTGTCACTTGGGCGCGTTATTTATATGCCATGAGCTGTAACAGGAGAATTATCGAATGAATAGTGAAATTTGATCCTCCCCCAACTACTCGCTCTACTTCTTCCCCAAGTCCTTATCCCCTCCGATGCCCAAATTCACTTGTATCCTGTTACATGTCTTCAGGGAAAGTTCATTGGTAGAAATTAAAGGGGTAGCAAGCTCAGTGGCAGGAGAACAGTGGTGTACCTCCCCTTGGGTGCAAAGATAAATGTGTGAATTCATTATCTGAGGTGAATCAATGGGGTTCCACGGCTCAGTATGCTAATTGATCAGTTACTAGCAATTACAGATTCAATCATTTGAATAATGGGAAACAACAAAAGGGCATATCTGCCTGGTGTATTTCATCTGCTAATTCCATAGGAAAGAAAAACCCCATGCAGGTAAATTAGTTTGCACACGCTTCCAGGTTAATCATCAGTACTTCATAATAATTTCATGAAACAAAGCACGTAGTTGTATGTGGTTTCATTATTTCTGCACCAAATTAAGTATAAATTTGCAAATTAAAGTGTAACTTAGACATCCCCTTGGACAATACATCTGCCACAATCTACAGTGCATGATACCTTCTTACTACAACATTACCCATATAGCATAGACAGCACATAAGCAAAACTGCAAATCAAAATAAATTTTAAGATGGAATGGTGAAAACTAAGAAGATATAATCACCTGAGATGGAAAAGCCAGCAGTAGAGCTCTTATCTTCAGAAGAACAATATTTGCATCCTGGACAAGCTCTTCAACTTTGGAAATAGCATTTTGAACAGCTAAGAGCTGCTCCATAGTGTTCATTGAAGGTGGAGATGTCACCTTGACCTCAGTCATTGGCTTTCCTTGACTAGTTAGTCTTGTCAGCAGCATGACCGTTGCTGATAACAGTATGACCATAACAAGAAAATAGACTACCCATCCCCTGTCTCAGCATAGAAGCATAGGAACATCACTAATATGAAGGGATGAAAAATCATCAATTAGTTGACAAGCTGATATTAAGATTCGCCATTATCCATGAACTTCTGCTGAGTTCAGATTACTAGTAGCATCTACACTAGTACTTTTACTAAGCAACTCTTGGTATCTTTTTTTTTCGAGAGCACAACGCTTGGTATCTTCAGATGCCCACGACGGTGTTCCACCATGAAATTGTAGCAGAACAACTTGTTCACCAATTGATGTTGTGAGATTATCTGAGCCACTGCTCCAGGATGAAATTCAAACCATAGTGGTCAGTGAAGTCGATGAATGCATGTTCCCGTCATTAGCTCCCTCTCATAGGCTGCCGGCTTGGCAGGGGCCTTAGCGTTGCTATCTTGGCTCTAGAAAGTTGACAGACCATTGTCCTGGTGAAGAAGCAGGCGCTATGGCCAGAGTTTGAAGCATCACCCTCGTCGATAAAGCTGGAGTTGAAAGTTGGCATCTGCAGGACTGGGGCTGTACCGAGGGTGCTCTCATGAAACACAGCCTTGGCTTCTTCATACTAACTAAATCCCTCCTTCAGTAGCTTGGTGAGCTGCGCTGCCATACTGCAATAGTCCTTGATAAAACTTGCGGTGGTAGCCTGCAAGACTGACGAACCCGTCGGAGAGGGGATAAAGTTGGCAGGGTAGTGGGGATACGGTTTAAGGTGAGAAGAGCACAGAAAGATGAGAGGAAAGCTAGGGGACGAGGAATCAGTTGTTCCTCAGGTCGATGGTTCATCTTGCCAGTTACCCAGTATTAAATAGCCTCACTCTCTGGGCCACACTCGGTTCCAGTTTAAATCCCCCAACATGCCCCTGACATCTCTCTAGTCCTTTGTGTCGCCAGACGCAGTGTGACATTCTCCCTTTCTTCAGATGGAGCCCCTGTCCAGACCGCTGCCGTCGGAAAGCGGAGCCTGAGAACGCCATAGTCCTCCGAGATGGTGAGTCTCGGTGATAGGGTGAACCACCACACCTTGAGTTGGGCGACCAAGCCATTGTCGTGTTTCATCGGTGGCCATTTGTCGAACAGCCAGTGCGCACCAGCTCGGGGAAACCTTTGGAGTGTAGTCCGGCATGAATGGCTTCAGCTGGGAGGCCAGAGTAAATGTGGCTGTCGCCGGAAGATGGAGCTTGTAGCGAGCTGCCTGACGGATTTCAGCACCTTTGAAGACCCAAAGTACTTGCATGTGAGCTTGTGGTAAGGCAACGGAGCTTTGGGCATAGGGTTGCAGCTTGAGCAGGACCACATCCCACACCATGAACATGCGCTCAACACGGTTGCGGTCAGCCTTGAGCTGGATGCAGCACTGACCTCAGAGCAGCTGGGTGCCCAGGAGCTCGGTCTGCTGCTCCCAATCTGTGTCGTCGATCGCTGATGTAGAAGCAATCGGCCAAGAGACACTAAGGTTTGGTTCCTGCCCGTAGAGCACCTTGAAGGGGGAACAATTGAGCGATCGAGTGAAATGTGGAGTTGTACCAAAGCTCCACCATCAGAAGCCAGCACCCCCATTTGCCCGGAGTGTCGTGGAGGTGCATGGCGAAGGTAAATCTCAAGGCATTGGTTCTACGCTCACTTTGACCATTTGTTTGTGGATGATACACTGTGGACTACCGCAGATGGGTGCCAGCGAGCGAGCATCTCTTGCCACATGTCGCTGGTGAAGACGCGATCACAGTCGAGACGATCGACTTGGGCGTGGCGTGAAGCTTGCGACGCGACCAAACGTCCGCACCACTTATTGTGCCTTTGAAGGAGTGGCAAAGTGGCATTAAGTGTGCGAGCTTGATGATGAAGCGGTCGACAACCACCATGATCACGTCAAATCTATCAGACTAGGGAAGGCCCTCAACGAAGTCCATGGTCAGGCCCATCCACGGCCCTTCCGGCACCGACAGGAGTTCCAAGTAGGCCGGCTTGGTGTGTTCGTACTTGGCGTGCTGGCACACCTTGCACTGTCGGACAAAATCCTCGACGGCTTGTTTGAGCCTTGTGCACAGGAACAACTTGACGCAATGGTAGGTCACGACCAACCCAAAGTGGCTGCCGACCACATTGTTGCGCAGCACGCTCACTAGCTTCGCCTGCAGTGCGATGTTGCAGCCGATCCATACACGCCAGTGGAAGCGAATGATGCACTGCAGTGTTGCTTCTCCGGGCTGCACAGTGCGAGTTGGCAAAAGCTTGCTGACACATCTGTCTTGTATGAGTTAGTTACCTCCTGCCTCCGGCCAGGTTGCCAGACCAAGAGAGTGTCAACCAAGAGGAGGTTGCCCACGCGAGACAGAGCATTGTCAGAGCCGTTCTTGACGTCGTGCTTGTATTGGAAGGTGAACGGGAGCCCCAGGAGGTTGGACATCGCCGTCCATTGCAGATTTGTCACGAGCTGCCAGTTGCCCAAGCACTTGCGGTTAATCAGGATCATGAACGGAGCCGTTTGGAGGTAGGTGCACCACTTGTCCACGGCCATCATGACATCATGACAGTGAGGAACTCCTTTCCTGATTGTTTTTTGTTGTGGGCCTTGAGAGCCTTCTTTGAAGAATGCCGCAGGGGTGGCTGCCTTGCGAGGGCGGCCCCAATCTTTGGTGTCACCGGCATCCATCTCGATTGACGATGGCTTAGTGAAGTCGAGCAGCGCCAAAACGGGTGTCGTCACCATCGCTTGATTGAGTGGCTCGGACACCGTCTAGGCATGATCTGCCACTTCAAAGCCCTTTTTTTGTTAGCAGCAGGGTAAGTGGCTTGGCAAGGATGCCATACATGGGCACAAACTTTCGGTAATAGCCCGTGAGGCCAAGGAAACCTCACAGCTCGGTGGCGTTGGTGGGAGTGGGCCAATGTTGCATGGTTGTCGCCATACGGTTTATGCGTGGCGACACCGTCCCAAGAGATCACATGTCCTAGGTATTTGATACCGATCTAGGTGAGCGATGCCTTTGGTATGCCTTGGTGTGGATGAATCCTGTCGAGCAGCCGATGCAAGTGGGTAGTGTGCTCCTGAAGTGAGGAATTATACACCAAGATGTCATCCAGAAAGACAGTGACAAACCTACGGACATGCTCGGCGAAGATCGAGTCCAAGAATCATTGGAATGTTGTCAGCGCATTCGTCAACCCAAATGGCATGACTCGGAAGTGGAAGTGGTTGTGGTGCGTCTTGAACGCCATTTTCATCTCATCGACATGCTTCATCCGAATTTGGTAGTAACCGACATGGAAGTTGAGCTTGGAGAAGTAGGCATGGATAGTCGACACAAAAGGCCACGTTCCATCCTTCTTCACGAGGAGCACAGGAGCGGCATATGGGCTCATGTTGTGCATGATCACCTCGCAACGCACCATCTCGCTAACTCGGCGCTCGATCTTGTCATTTTGCAAATGAGAGTAACTGTATGGTCTAGCTAATCCAGTTACAAGGACCTTCTTGAATATCATGGGTGCACTCGAAGGGCCATCATGGCACTCCAGGGAGCTATTGACTTGAAACATAATTAGAAGACACAGGGCCTAGATGACTTCAAACAAACAAGGTGGACCAGCATTGTCATGGATGCACTCCCATTGGCGAAGAGGGACGAGTTCCCATGGTTGACCTGCTGTGCAATGGCATGGTGCCGCCCAAACCCACAATCGCTCTCGGAGGGTCGTTGTCGTACTCAAGGGGGCTATTGACTTCACACACAAACAGAAGACGCTGGGCCTAGATAGGAGTTGTAAACTTCAAACAAACGAGGCAGCCCTAGAATTGTAACGGATGCATCCCCATTGGCGATGATGTACGAGATCTCAAACATAAACAGAATACGAGAGTTTGTTGACTTCAAACACACGAGGCGGCCCAGCATCGTCATGGATGCACTTTCGTTGGCAAGGACGGACAGGATCCCAAGGTTGACCCGCTACGTGGCGGCAAGGTGCCGCCCGAACACACGATCGCTCTCGAAAGGTCGTCGGCGCAATCCAGGGAGCTATTGCCTTCAAACATTAAAAAAAAGCAGGCCATTCAAACATAAACAAAGAACACAGGCCTAGATGGGAGCTATTGACTTCAAACAGACGAAGCGGCCCAACCCACCAGGCCCTAGATGGGAGCTATTGACTTCAAACAGACGAAGCGGCCCAACCCATCAGGCCCTAGATGGGAGCTATTGACTTCAAACAGACAAGGCGGCAAGGGATTAGATCCCATGGTTTACCCGTTGTGGGGTGGCGTGGTGCCGCCAGAACCCACAAACACTCTTGGAGGGCCGTCGCTGCACCCCAGGGAGCTATTGACTTAGATGTAAACAAAAGACGCGGGGCCTAGATGGGAGTTGTTGACGTCAAACAGACAAGGAGGCCCAGCATCCACGGATGCACACCCATTAGCGACGAGGGATGGGATTCCAAGGTTGACCCATTGTGCGGTGGCGTGGTGCCGCTCTCAAAGAGTGGGTTGTTGTCACACTCTAGGGATCTGTTGACTTCAGACATAAACAGAAGACAGGAGTTCCTGACTTCAAACAGACAAGGTGGCCTAGCATCGTGGCGGATGCACTCCCAACATAATGCAACCGGACTAACATCTTTGAGTCGGAACATTACGTCCGGCCCACTGCAAACACACCCTGAACTCAAGGACCTTTCTTGGTTGGGCGCAACTCCGGCATTAGGGTGATGACGTGGTCGTATTGGGGATGAAGTGAAAGGGACTTGGGCTTGGCAAAGACGTGGAACTCGTAGAGGACAGCCTAAACTGGCGGAGGCACGTGTAGTTCTTCTGTTGGTGACCTCGAAGGTTTCATCTCCATCACTAAAATTGCCCATATGTCGTTCCCGGCATGCCACTTGAGCAAAGTATCAGGCTCTAGGGGAAGCAAAGACGTTTGGTTGGTTGATCGGTCACCTTGCAGTGTCACCTCTTTGCCTTGGTGAATGAACGTGATCATTTTCTCTAGCCAATGGCAGTTTATCAGGCTATTCTTGTAGAGACTTCCATGCCCAAAATTCCATTATATCGCCGAGCTCCATGGCCAGCGCATGTTGGTAGTGAACTCATGGCCTTGCAACCACCAAATTGTCGAGGACAAACTTCTCATAGCAGAGACACTATCTGTTCGCAAGCTTGACACCCACCAATGGTATGGGTGCGATGGTGGCACCGATATGATCAATGAACATTGCGTTGATGAAGTTGTACGTGCTCCCAAAGTCGAGCAGCAGCAACTTGTCTTGGGTGCCCACAAGTATGTGCAAGCGAATCGTGCTTGTCGCTTCGGAGTCAGTGATGGCGTGCACGAAAGCTGGCAGCACTCCAGTGATGGGGCACCGAGTTCCTCCATCAATTCTAGAGCGCGGACGGCATCATCAGAGAGCAACTCGCCATAGTCACCGACCTTGATCATGAGCACTCACCTCGGTGCTTGCACTGATGCTCCCGAAGGTAATTGTCCCCATAGCAGAATAGAGCCCAAACTTGTCCGGAGGCCGCAGTGCAACTTGTGGTCGAGGAGGGGTAGGGGTGTAAATGGCGCAATAATAAATAAGCGCCGGAAGGCCCGTTTAGTTAGCACAATAGTTCATTTTCCCGGGAAAAAACTTGAACTATTAGACGGATAAGTGGGCTTAACCGGGCTTAAACAGCGTGCCTTTACATCCCTAAGGAGGGGTCAGTGTGGGGAGCGGAGAGGTAGGCGGTTGACCCGTGAGTCTTGCGGCACATGTCGCGGACGCTAGTGCTCAAGTTTCTCCTGGGTGTGTGCACACACAAGGCGTGCATGATGATTTTCAGCGCCTAAAGGCCGGCGAAATCAAATGGGAATTGATGCCTCAAATGTCCAACATTAATCCGCCACCAATCTGGTCTGCCTCGGTTGCAGCAAACAATTCATCAACAATTCAATTTTGTCAGATCCAAATTCCTCCAACAGAGCTTCCTTGAAGGCTTCCCGTGTGAAAATGCATTGGGACTGTCAGCATGCATGAAGCGAGTGTTGTTGCATGCTCTTCAACGTAGAGCATAAATCGTGATTACCCGTGATGCTCTACGAAATTTTGTACACTCAAAATAGGCGAGTGACGGTCCAACCAAAGCGCGAGGGTAGTCTTTGTTGAAAGTGGGGAAACCATGGTGCGGGGATTTGACATAGCCATGGCCACCGGTGGAGCAACTGCGAGATGACCCGGCATGGCATCACGATAGGCGTAAATGGTCATCTCGTTAGCTAGCCCATCTTTAGCGATGTGAGAATTCGCCAAAGGTGCGGGTGCGATGGCAGAGCCTAATTGTAATGGATCGCGGGTGTGCGTCTTGGGCTCATTGACATCTGCTTGGGTGAGGTGGATTTCTTTCCTCATCCCTTGCATATCGGTGGTGACTTTCTCTTTGAACTAGAGCTAGGCCTCATGGCGCTGGTCCAGGATAGCAAGTCATTGAGGCGCTTGAGGATCATGTCGAGCAAGGACTTCGTCTGATTTTCACTCTCCATGGGTACATGGGGCGTGGCATGTGGCTTGGATTGCGACGCCGTTAACGCTCCAAGCCAATCCAAAATCTATCTAAGGGATTTTGTGTGATGTTCACCGAAGCAAAATCACACCCAACAAAGTGGATGTATGAATCATGTCGGGAGATTCAGAGGAACAACTACGAAAGCTGGGTTTTGGGGAGGGGGGATTGGGCTTTGAGTATCAAATTGTGATGAACCAGTCGGAGAGGGAATAGAGTCACAAGGTGTCGGGATAGTTGGGATAGGGTTTGAGGTGAGAAGAGCACAGAAAGATGAGGATATCGAGGGTACCAGGAACCAGTTCATTCTTCTGATCGATGGTTCATCTCGTCAGTTAAACACGTTAGATAGGCTCCTCTCTGGGCCACACTTGGCTCTAGTTTACATCCCTCACAGTGCCCATGGCCCAACATGCCCTTGGCATCTCTCTAGTCCACTGTGTCATCACGCACAGGTGTGACAAAAACCGAAGCCTCATAGCACATGCGCTAACACCAATAGTGAGGTTGGCTCATCTCCACAGATGGACCTTGTCGATCCATGGGCAGACCATCTGCAAAAATCACATGGCTAAGGTACGCCATGGATGCAGCACCGAATGTGCACTTGGACCATTCGAGGAAGAGAGTATCTTGTCGTATAACCTCAAACACAAGACGAAGATTGATGCAAAGCACCCCATGGACATCACGATGCGTCATCAACCCCACAAGCTCCAAGTGGACCGGTGACAAGAGCTCGCTCACGTGCCATTGACACCGAGGTCACTTTGTTACTCTTCGAGCTCCATATGCATTCATATGAGACATGTCTACTACCTAATTCCAAAACCTTGTGCATACTTAGGTGCGAAGGAATCTAGCATGGATAAGTGAGGGAAGAAGACCAAGCCATGGATGAGGAGAAAGGAGAGCAAGAGGAAGAAGAGCTTGAAATTGCTTTTCGTACGCATAGATACGAATGTTCATCGCCGTTCCACCTCAAAATCGTGAAGGTCGGGCCACCCAACGACTTGCCCTGTATCAAAGATGACGCGGTGCTCCAACCATGATGAGCAATAATTAAGGATTTAATCAAACAAGATAGAAAAAACAATGGAGGAAGAGCTAAAGGATCTCGTTGATCAAGCCCTAGAAAGTCGTTGGGGGCATTGGTCATGCCAAAAGGCGTGACTAGGAACTTGTAGTTGGCATTGTGCGTGCGAAAGATTGTCTTGGCGATGTTATTACGCATTTGGTGAAAACCAGAACATAAACCAAGCATGTTGAAGAAGCATGCTCATCAAGAAGTTCATCCATCACAAAGATGGGGAACTTATATGTGATTGTTGTTAAGAGTGGTATATGTTAGCCATGTAATAACCCTCATAGGTTTTCTGCATATTTACCACACATGTACGTGTATATATATCCCCCTATCGCTTCATGGAAATATAATTTGTTATTTCCCAAACGTGGTATTAGGGCCTAGGGTTTTTCTTTCTCCTCCACACATACAACTCATGCTTCCTTGAAAAAAACTTTTTCATTGCCTTCCAGATCAATCATTTGTCTTGCCATCTTCGATCTTCTTATCTAATTCACTTTCTACCCTACACAATAGCATGCATGCAGCTATTTCCCTCCCATCGAAGCCACCCCGCACAGTCTAGATAGAATTTCCCCATCGCAATCTCCCGTATTATGTCAGATAGGCTTCCAACTAGAGCTCTCTCTGGCGGTCCTAAACACAAGAATCATCGAGAATGGCATGACAACCAAAGTAAGTAATGTCGGCGATAGAAAAGAGTTGCATGGTAATTTGAGGAACATGAGCCACAAGGAAACAAAAATGATGGAATGCTCGATTGTACTGGATTAGCAATAGGAAGAGAAGTACCATCGGCAATAAGAATAGGGAATCAAGAGGTCTAATGGATGGCAAAGAGGAAGAATCATATGTCATATGGAAAGAGGCTCCAAAATCAAGAATCCATGGGGATGTACCTGACTGTGGAGGAGGTGGTCGCTTTGTAGCTGAACTTGCAGAACCTATCGAGGAAGAACCCGGAAGGCTGGCAGATCTTGTTGCACAACATCACATGCGATTAGAGCCTTAACTAAAGAGGTCGATGTAGAACCACAAGTCCCTCAAGAAGAACCGCGTCACATGTGTTGCTTCTTCTTGTAGCAATCATACTCAAGTGCACCATCGTTGACGCATGCGGACAACAACTACTAGAAGAAGGGTGACTACCACGCCTGTGGATCTGATGAAGAGGCGGATCAACCAAGCGGGGAAGCAGCGGTGCGATGGGTGGTGTAGCGGTGGCGAGGCGAGCTCAGGGGAACTTGCAGTGGACTAGCACCACGTAGACTAGCCTCCTCAGTGTGGATCTCAGTGAGTGCCTCTAGAAGAGACACGGGGCACAAGCGAAAAAGATTTGGGCACATCACGGCTCAAACTCCTTACGTTGTCGATACAAGAGCTCGTAAACGAACAATTTGGCAACACGCGCACAAGAGCCACAACCAGCAGAATATCAAGCTGACACCAAATAGCAGAACTTTATACGTAGAAATGTCGACAATGGAATGACCCTGCCGAAGTGTGTACTCCCGACGAACCACCGACAAGTACATAGCATCTGGGGCAGGAGCCTACGGTTTAGGCTCCAAATTGGCAATAGGGTGAAAGCGGATATGTGACCTCATGGAAGAGAAGACAAAGGCCACACAGGTGAATGCTCCAAATTGGCAATAGGGTGAGGCAGATATGTGACCTCGTGGAAGAGAAGACAAAGGCCACACAGGTGAATGCGCATGTGGCCAATCGAACCCGGTGTAGTGAACATTGTCAAAATCACCGGCCGACAAGAGATAGTATGATAGCCCGACAATGAAGACGTCGTACTTTTTTTTGGTTTACTCTTCCTTTTTCAGATCCAATTTAAGAGGAAACATAAGACGGGCCCTGGGAACCGCCTTAGTCTCACAACAAGGAGAGCGTTGGGCATGTGCGTACAAAGGAGACAAAGAAGCCAAGCTAGCATGATCGCTGGTGTCAACCAGGGCGGGAAGGCAAGTGGGTGTGACTGGTGGCGGCGGCAGCCTAGTGAATGGCTTCCTGTGGCGACGGTCTCCTGGAGATGGCAGCGACGCAACCTACGTGTGCGAGCACCATCGTCAAGCTAGTTTATAGTCGGTCTAACTCGGTCTTTCTCCACGGCCTTTCGATGGAGGTGGCGGTGGGTGAGCGCTTCTTGGGCCCTTTTTCGAGCTTTACTGGCTTCATATTCCTTCCATTGCCATGGCCGCCAGTCTCCCTGCCCCCATTACCTTGTCTAGGAGCTCTTTCCATCAGCATCTCGATCATCTGTGTGACTCTCATCTTCCGTATTTAGTTCATTGTGTTTTTATGGGGTCTATCTTAGGAGATGTGCCTTTAGATTGTCAGGGTTGTAAGCTTGGTAAAAAGATTTCGGTTACCTTACCCTCATAGGGAGTTAATGTCTTAGCATTCTTTTGATCTTGTTCATTCAGATGTTTAGCTCCCTTCATCTCGAAAGGGGGTCTCGATATACATGATTTCTCACTAAACTTGGAAATATTTATGTCTTCTCACAATGAGGTTCTTCCTGTATATCAGCAGTTCGCTACCACCGTACATGCCCAGTTATCTACCCCTATTCATGTCTTTCGTGTAGACTCTGCTGGTGAGTATATCTCCCATTTATCGGGCGGATTCCTAGCCAAGTAGGGCACACCTGCTTAGTTATCTTGTCATGGTGCTCAAACTCGAATGGTGTTACGACCAAATGGACTTCCATTATCCACCAAAAAAAGTACTACCTAAAACAACCAGCAACGCATTCTTACACAAAAATTAACACATGCAAGTCCCCACAAGTTTATGTTGGCAGCCTCCTTCCATGAGATGTAGCAGAACATGATCCTTGCCTTTATTTGTTAGTATGTCCGATAGTACACAATAACCAACCATTGCATAAAGAAAATAAAAATATATATGGGCAAAGCAGCATACCTTATGATAATAGAAGAAGATAACAAGCAAAAGACGAATGACTTCAAAGGCTCGTCCCACAATGCCAACGACACCAAAAACCTCCAAAGGTCACTTACCGGTGATAACAATTCCTAGATACAATTAAATCATTATATTCATAACTGCCCATAGGAAACACAATTTGGCATTTGACATACATGGTTGGTGCAATTGTATTGAAAACATAAACCATCAAAGAAAGTACACATGTAGATAAGAGACAATTGAATTGCAGGTTACTGAACTCTGGTTACTTAAACTAGGCCATAGAAGTTACAAATTGCAGTGTAGATCATGAGCATGCCAGCTTGGGTACATGACAAGTGGCGTGGAATGTCTATTCATGACCATTGTATGGGGAGCACATGAGCGGCACGTGAAAAAAAGTATGAACATTTATTGTAATCTACATTACACTCCTAAATGGCAGATCTCACCAAACCCTACCTTTTTAGTTCTGGTGAACTAAATTGCCTTCATTTGGAATTTCAACTGGAAGAGTAATTGACTAAATTCACATGTTCAAAAATGGATATAGATGGTACATTCCAGTCCGTGGATGATTAATAGAGCAGATGTAACAATTTTCCAACTTTGAAGTGGTGCATAGATACACTTGAACTTGAAATTGCAAGTGTGCACAGTGCAAATATCTCCAACAAAGGAGCATCGGAGGCTTTGTGGCACCGCTTTCTCCCTGGGTGACTCCTCGACACCCGGCGGGGCCGCGATGATGGTTCTTGCCTAGGTGGTGTAAATTTCCCCTTGTCCACTTTCCTCTACTCTATGATCCATTTATGCGGAATCTAGCTTTATCATTGGCCCTAATCGGTGGTCTTATCCGCCTTCATGCATCTTTGCGAGCGCTTCATCGGGATCCGCTAAGATCCGAATCTCTTCCATAACGTCTTGCTTAAGGTGAATGCGAACCTGGAGCCCAATGAGGTCCCATGTTCCTGTCAGTTCTTGATACGCATTGGCAAAGGTTGGGCCTTCATCGAGATGCAGCCCCGCAATTCTTGGAGTCATGACAAGGCCGGCCCGGCGAAGTGGTGGGTTATCGTGTCTAGTGAGACTGGTGCCCCCAAGTTTGTTAACGCCCGACTAGTCAAATGGGACTCGTATCCGGCGAACTATAGTTTCCTTACTCCAATGGTGGCGGCCATCAAAGACTTGTGGGACGGGCAATGAACGGATGTCCATGTTGTGGCGGCTTCTTCCACCAAAGAATTTCTGTTTAAGGAACAAGATGAACCAAACATGGGTATATGGTTTGGTGCACGGTCCTAGTCGGAATGGCGGAGGTGAGTTTCTTGACCCGATCATGAGCCTTCCAATTTTCGATGACCTATTTTAAGCTTAGGGCTTTCTGTCTGGGTAGATCCCATCAAGGTCTTGGGAGGACAACTTTGGTATTTGGTAGAGCGATATGGTTAGTTCAAAGGGGGTAGCGAGGGGGGTTCTGCAATGCTCCCCGGGCATTGGTCAATATGGGAGAAAGGGGGTAGGCCTCCCTCCTTGCATCAAGCTGGCTCGTACTAAAAAAATTCCCTTTTGCTTGGGTTCAACAGGATCTGCAACTATGAGGAAACCATAAGAGATGGCGGCGGCGGATCTGCGGCAGTCGGAGAAGCAGGTGGGATGGGTAGACAAGGGCTCAACAGGAGTGATAGGTGTGTTGAAAATAAGCATCTGACGACCGACAGGATCCCAACAACCACGGCTTTTATGCTCATTATTGTACCCTAAGAAGACACCCGACGGGCTAAGCGGTAAGTTTGGTGCGCTCATGGGGGGCAAGAAGCACACAGCAAACACAACCAAACAAATGAAGCGCCCAATAATCAGGAGAGCGGTCAAAGGCGAGCAGTGAATGGCCGAATGTTGCTGAGATAGGTGGAAGTGGAGACAGCCCCAACCCAAAGGTGAGGCGGAAGAGAGGTAGCGGTCATCAACACACGAGCCATCTCGAGAAGTTCATGATGCTTGCGCTCAGCCACGCCATTCTGAGCATGAGCACCAGGACAAGAGAACTGAGCAAGAGTAGCCTGCTTAGCAAGGACTCCACACAACATCTTGGAGATATACTTTCTCCAGCAGAATTGACCACGGAACACACCAATATACATATGAGTGTGAACCATCGTAGCAAAGGCAGCTTATATATAAACAAGACCTCACTCACGAGAAGACATAAGATATATCCACGTGTGGAGAGAAATCATTTATAAATATAATATAGTAGTGACAACCTCTTTCCAAGGCAAAGGGAGCTAGGCGCCATACATAAGTGAACAAGGTCGAAAGGGCCGAGACACGGTCTCACTATATGGATAAGGTAATGGCGGCCTTTGTTACCAAGCCGTCGACCACGACATCTAAATACACCACCGGAACACGGATCCAAGAAAACCACTTGAACTAAAGATGAGAGATAGAGAGCCACACAAGTGACAAAGGCAATGATGCCATTCTTTGAAAAGAGTTGGGAGACAAAGGCAACAGAGGTGGAGAGAGTGCAACAATAGCACGGAGGGAAGATGACGTCAATCAACCTCCCAGAGGCCCTTGGAGTCACGGCGTCGGGGGCCAGCACCAAGGAGAGCACCAGCACCAAGGAGAGCACCAGTGTGAAGATCACCAAGGAGAGCACCAGTGTGAAGATCCTAAACAGAACATGAGTCAAATTCGAGAATGACCCTACAAGCAGAGTCAACAATCTGACAACTAGAAATGAGCTGCATGGTATGTCCGGGAACATGAGTAACATCAGGAACATGAAAAGACAAAGTAAGAACGCCTCGGCCATTAACCAGAAGGATGGTACCATCAGGATCAAGAACATGAATAGGAAAATTGAGAGATAGAATGGAGGACGAAGTGGATGAATCATGAGTCACATGAAAAGATGCTCCAATATCAAGAATCCATGGATATGTATGGGCTAGCGTAGTAGATAGTCCAACGGTGCCAAAAGAATCAGTAGCAAAAGTTGTTGATGTAGAACCAAAAGTCGTACCTCGTAGGCATCGAAGTCGCATAATCTCCTGCTTAGTCAGAGGCTCAACTAAAGAGGTGGACGTAGATGCACCTGGCAAAGGAGTCCGAGGGAGAAGCGGTCATGATTGCGCACTCTCCTGCTCAATGAAGCACACAGATGAAGTAGTGGATGTAGCAGCACCACGAGAGGAGCAACCACCACCACCTATGGAAGCCCCTACAGAAGATGGTGTAGCATGACCAGAATCATCTGCAAAAGCCGATGAAGGAGACGAGGGCGCATGCAGACAAGCACCAAGTGCCAAGAGAACGCGCGTGTGTGAGGCGCGGCTGATGGAGCAATATGCACCAACACTAACGGTGAAAGTCGCGAGGCGGAGGGTGTAGAGCAACAATCACCATGTGCGGAGGTCGCGAGGCGCTACTAAAGAGCGACCACCACGCCTATGAAAGGCGTCGAAGGAGGCGACGCCATGCAAGTGTACGAGCACCGAGGTGTGCGAGACGAAGTCAATGTAAGGAACACCGCCAAGATTCGGCGGGCAGGGAGGGAGATGCATACCCGACAAAAACATCATACATGTATTTTTCTACTCTTTTTAACCGAGCAGGATAGAATCACGGGCTAGACAAAGGCTAGCGGCGGGTGAAACATGCCAGCAAAAGAGGATGGCACCAATCAACCATGTTTGCTAACACGAGAACAAACAAGCAGGCTGCCTACTCACGCGAGGAACAGGAGGAAGCATGACCAGCAAAGGAGATTGTGTGCACGCGCGGGGGAAGCAGCAGCCTTGTAGATGTGTGGGTGCGCAGCTGGGCAGCAGCCTTGTAAATGCGCACTTGCGCAGCTTGGCGGCAGCCTTGTAAATGCGTGCATGCGCAGCTGGCAGCAACGACCAGGGAGGCGTCGACCTAAATGGCAGAGGCGGAGGGCGGCACGGGCTGTACGAGGAACCAACTTGAGAAAGATGGCGGCGGCCAAGAAAGGACACAGTGCGAGTACATCCGTGACCTAGAGACGTGCAAGAGGTGGGGCGATTCGATTAGGAAGCGAGCATAGCGGTGTCGAGGACATGAATTAGAGGCGGTGTGGCGTGGATCGGAGCCAGGGTGGTCCAATGCGGCAGCAGGAGAATGCAATGGCGGAGGGAAAGAAGGCGAGACGGCCGGCAAGAAGATGACGACATCGCGGCGAAGGGATCACAGCAAGAGTTGCGTGTGAGAAAAAATTGACCTAGGCTCTAACCATGTTAGGAAATATGCAACTTGTATTCCCATGGGGGCCTAAGGCGGTATATATACATGGACAGGTGCAGGAAATATGCAGAAAACCTCTTATAAAATGGGGAAAATAGAAAAGGCTACACGGCTATATATATAGTACTCTAACACGAAGCTCATTGGCGGCACCCGCTCGTTGAGGACCCAAGTGGTGGCGGTCATTTCATAGTTCCACCCATCACATTCAACCTGTGTTCAAGGCAGCCTTGGACCATGATGCTGTCTTTCAGCCCTGGCAGCTTTACCATCATGTAGATGTGATTCAATATAGCCATGAATTGTGCAAACATGTGGCGGACTATCATGGCCATGTAGACCATCTTGAAGTCAACAACCTCGAAGGTGCACAGCTTGCGGAAATTATCTGATTTCTCAAAGATGACGACAAGTGTGACATCACCGGGATAATTCCATGGGACTCCCTCAAGTCCTGCTCTCTCTCTCTATGGGATACCTACATCTGGTCCAATGTTTTCAACGAAATCATGCTAAAGGAACTCCCCCATCAATTAGTACGCGATGAACTCACGCGCTCCCTATGATAGGGGATACGACTAGAGGAAGTCGGCATGGGCGTTGGCATCCTGGTGGGCAGTCTTTCTCGTTGAGCATGATGGGTACTTCTGCCTTTTTCATTCTAGCCGCAGGTCAAGCATTGTCAAACAAGGACATCCCTTGCTATCTTCTTTGTTTCAACCTCCGACTTGTAAGTCACTAATACTCCCTGTAGACATAGTTAAAAAAGGCGCGCCTAGGTTCTAGGCGATAGCAAAATGCCTAGTGCATAGCTGCGCTTAATCTGCGCATAACTGCGGATAAGCATGCACTTTGGTCAGAAAAGCACAAGGCGGTGGCAAAACACACAATTAACGCCTACCACTTTTTTGAACTATCCATAGATGGTTTACCCGCATAAGTACATGGGGGGGAGGGGGGGGTCATCGTCATTGTCCTACGACCTCTACATTGATCTCAGCCTTTGTTCTTCTTCCATGTAGTTTGAGAGGGTCCTGCACTAAGCTCTTCCATGGGATCCCGTCATATGCAACTTCGCACCAATTGTGATAATATATTTGAGTTATATATATTTAGTTGTGTACCCTTTGCGTTTTCCCCGATCTATAAGGGACTTTCTTCATATTGTAGCGCACTTGCATGTGTATATATATGGCCTATGGCCACATAGGAATACAAGTTGCATATTCCTAGCATGGTATTAGAGCTTAGGTTTAGGTCTTAGTCTTCCCGCACGTCATGTATTCTATTCCTGATGGCATGGTCTGTAATCTTAAATAAGCTCTCTATATGGCCTTAAGCAAGCCCCTCGTGCCTGGTTTGAGTGCTTCGCCTTAGTGGTGATTGTGGCTGGTTTTCCGATGAGTGCTCATGATCCAGTGTTTTTGCCCACCTTTCAGCTCGCTGACAGACTCTTCTTCTATATGTCAACTGTTAAGTATATATGTTGTGTTTGTCCTGTACAGGCCCAGGCCCATAGTCTAGAGTGAGGCCCAGGCCCATGTAACCTTGTATATATCTCTCTCCTCCTCAATACAGAAAACTGTTCGGTCATTCTCTCTTCCTCACGTTTTCTAACATGGTATCAGACCAGGACCAAACCCTAGTCCCTCTTCCAGCCGCCACCCATGAAATCGCCGGCGGTGAGGTGATTCAGGTGGATCTGTCTGGTGAGGAGACATCCACATCGCTGCCCCATCCCATCTTCGTCATCAACCTGTAGGAGCTGCTCTCCAGCAGCTCCTCTGTGTGTCCTCACAGCTACTCTGTGAGAATACTTCCCCTGTTCTCCAGCAGCCATCTCCAGCAAGCTCTTGGTGCCTTCCCTGCTCTACAGCAAGCTCCAGGCGTTCCCCTTCTATCCAGCAAGATCCAGCAAGCTCCACCTTCTATCCAGTGAGATCCAGATCCAGCTCCTGTTTGTGGCTGTCTGCTGCTCTTCTCTTGTTGCTGCCTGCAGCTGCTATCAGATTGGGTGTTTCCAGCTGCTGGCTGCTCACCACTATGGCAAGAAATGATTTCGGATTTGGTTCTTTGATCATAGATATCAAGCTTGATGGTTCAAACTACAGGGAATGGGCATTTTCTGCCCGGACTGTCTTGAGGACGGCTGGTTTTGTTTCTCATCTGACAGATGATCCACCTAGTCCAAATGATGATGCAGCAAGGAAGTCTTGGCAAAAGATCGATGATCGTGTGATGGGAGTTTTAATTCTGGGTGTTGAACCCTCACTCCGAATGAGTCTTGAGCATCACACTTCAGCTAAAGAGATATGGAAGTACTTTGAGCAGCGCTACCTTCAGCCCAGCAGTGCACTTCATTTCTCCTTGTTGCAGAATTTACACAACACTCGGCAGCCAGAAGACATGTCCATAGAAGAGTGCTATGGAGCTTTCACTCGCATCACTGGGCAGCTAGGTTCCATGGTTCCAAAGGGTAATTCTGGTTGTAAGTCATGTGCAGCAAAGGAAAAGTATGACCATCAGACTCTCATGTTTCAGTTTGTGATGGGTCTCAAGCCAGACTTTGAGAACATTCGCACTCAATTGCTTGGTCGTACGACTCCTCCCACCTTGACAGAGGCACTTGCTAGCTTGATCGCTGAGGAGACTCGTCTCCGTTCTCTTGGGGCTACTTCTGCGCAGACTCTACACACTAGTGTTCTGGCTTTTCCTCAGCGGCCAGGTGCCTCCAAGGCCACACCTTCAGCTGTCGTCTGCTCGTTCTGCAAGAAGGCAGGACACCACAGAGATGGTTGTTTCAAGCTTCATCCAGAGCTGTTAGCTGAGTTTCAGGCTAGACGGGCCCTCAATCAGCAGCGTCGTGCACCCCAGGCTCCTTATCAGCAGCAAGCGAGGGGTGCTTCTGCATCTGTTCTCTCTCAGTCCGCTGTTGCTGCAACCCAGCCTTGGGTTCTGGACTCTGGAGCTTCTTTCCATGTGACCTCTGATCACTCTCAGCTTGTGTCTTGCCAGCCAGTGGGATGGTGCCTCTGTTCAGACTGCTGATGGTACACCTTGTTCTATTACTCATCAGGGTTCTCTTTGCACATCCAAGTTTTCTGTTCCTGCCATCTCCTTTGCTCCAGAGCTGTCCATGAATCTTATGTCTGTTGGCCAGCTTGCTGATATGAACTACTTTGTTGGTTTTGGTGACTCATTTTGTTATGTGCAGGACCGTCAGAGCAAGAGGGTCATTGGAACTGGCCATCGCCGTAGAGGATCCACATCCCTCTACATCCTTGACACCTTACACCTTCCTTCAGCTTCCACCACATCCGCGTTCCGGATGGCTGCATCAACATCAAGATCCACTTAAATCGTTTTCTTTTGCCCGGTGGCACCATCGCTTAGGTCACTTGTGTGGTTCTCGTTTATCTACCCTTGTTCGACAAGGTGTTTTGGGTCATGTTTCCATAGATGCTGGTTTTCACTTTGTAAGGGTTGTAAGCTAGGGAAACAAATACAGCTTCCATACTCTTCCAGCACTACTCATTCTAGTCATCCTTTTGATTTAGTGCACTCTGATGTATGGGGTCCTTCCCCCTTTGTTTCGAAAGGTGGCCACGAACATTATGTCATATTTGTTGATGATCACTCTCGACATACTTGGGTCTATTTTATGAAGCATCGTTCTGAGTTGTTTTCTATATATAAGGCTTTTGTACATATGGTCCATACTCAGTTTTCCAGTGCTGTTCGTGTTTTTCGTTCTGACTCCGGAGGGGAGTATCTATCTACTGCTTTTCGCGAGTTTCTCTCATCTGAGGGTACTCTCCCTCAGCTTTCATGCCCTGGTGCCCATGCTCGTAATGGCGTTGCTGGCGTAAACATCGCCATATTGTTGAGACAGCTCGTACCCTTCTGATTTCTTCCTTTGTCCCCACTCATTTTTGGGGTGAAGCTATCTCAACTGCTGTTTATCTTATCAATCTCCAACCTTCTACTCGCCTTGAGGGCAAGTGTCCTGGTGAGGTTTTGTTTGGTTCTCCTCCCACGTATGACCACCTCCGAGTCTTTGGTTGTACTTGTTATGTTCTTTTAGCACCTCGTGAGCGTACCAAGTTGACTGCTCAGTCTGCTCAGTGTGTCTTCCTTGGATATAGTCTTGAACATAAGGGCTACCGTTGCTATGATTCTTACGCTACTTGCATTCGCTTTTCTCATGATGTCACTTTTGTTGAGGATCAACCCTTCTTCTATTCCCCTTCCACTAAACCATCATCCTCAACTTCTTTAGAGTCTACCTCGTTTCTTTCACTTCCACCTATCTTTTTAGATGAGTCCATAGCTGAACAACCTTCCTCTGTCCTAACATCAGAACCATCTCCACCACATGTTTCATCTCCTTCCTCACCAGCTCCTTTCTCTCTTCCACTAGCTCCACCTCTAGATAGTCTTCCTTTCCATTACACTCGTCGTTATTCTACTCCTCCAGTCAATACTTTCCATTACACTCGTCGTTCTAAAGTTCCATGTGACACGCAGTCATCCATGCCTTTGTCTTCTACTCCTCCAGCCCGATTACTCTTGATCCTTGCAGCGACTCTTCTCTAGCAACGCGATACAAAAGGACTATATGCAGGGGCTGTTTACGAGCCTAGTACCTATCAGAGGCAGTTGTGTCACCTGAGTGGCAACTGGCTATGTCGAGGAGCTTGCAGCCTTAGAGCGTCTTGGTACATGGGATTTGGTACCATTACCTCCTCGTTCAGTCCCTATCACTTGCAAATGGGTGTATAAGGTTAAAACCAAGTCAAATGGTTCTGTGGAACGCTACAAGGCTCGCCTTGTTGCAAGAGGTTTTCAGCAGTCTCATGGGAAAGATTATGATGAGACGTTTGCTCCTGTTGCTCACATGACTTCAGTTCGAACTCTAATTGCTGTGGCTGCTACTCGGTCATGGAAAATTTCCCACATGGATGTGAAGAATGCCTTCCTTCATGGTGATTTACATGAGGAAGTATATATGCAGCCACCTCCAGGTATCAAGGTTCCATCAGGTCATGTTTGTCGTCTTCGAAAGGCTCTTTATGGGCTTAAGCAAGCCCCTCGTGCCTGGTTTGAGCGGTTCAGTTCTGTGATTCAAGCTGCCGGTTTTTCTCCTTGTGAACATGACCCTGCACTCTTCATTCATACATCTGAGCATGGCCGTACATTGCTTCTACTTTATGTAGATGACATGTTGATCACTGGAGATGATGTTGGGTATATTGATTTTGTTAAGAAAAAATTGAGTGAACAATTCCAGATGTCAGATTTGGGGTCTCTCAGCTATTTTCTCGGGATTGAGGTCGAGCATACTGATGATGGTTACTATATCTCCCAGCAAAAGTACACTCAGGATTTGATTCTTCGCTCAGGTCTCACTGACACGCGCATTGCTGCTACACCTATGGAGCTTCATCTGCAGTTGCGTCCTACTGATGGCACTCCTCTTGAGGATCCCTCTCGCTATCGTCACATTGTCGGCAGTCTAGTGTACCTCACAGTGACCAGACCTGACATCGCACATGCAGTCCATATTCTCAGTCAATTTGTCTGTGCTCCCACCTCAGTTCATCATGGTCACCTATTCCGAGTCCTTAGGTATTTAAGGGGAACTACATCTCGCCGCTTGTTCTATGCTAATTCCAGTCAGCTCCAGCTTCATGCTTACTCTGATTCCACTTGGGCGAGTGATCCTATTGATCGTCGCTCGGTCACTGGCTATTGCATATTTCTTGGTACATCTCTCATTGCATGGAAATCAAAGAAGCAAACTGCTGTGTCTCGCTCCAGCGCCGAGGCAGAGCTTAGGGCTCTCTCTACTACTACAGCAGAGATTGTATGGCTTCGCTGGCTATTGGATGATCTTGGTGTCTTATGTCATACACCAACACCTCTTCTTTGTGACAGCACTGCTGCTATTCAGATTGCTAATGATCCAGTCAGGCATGAGTTGACCAAACACATTGGTGTGGATGCCTTTTCACTCGATCTCATTGTCAACAATCCACTGTCACGCTACAATATGTCCCATCAGAGCTTCAAGTTGCATATTTCTTCACCAAGGCACAAACTAGAGATCAGCATAGGTTTCACACTCTCAAACTTGGTGTATCAGATGCTCCTGACCCATCTTAAGTTTGAAGGGGGGTGTTAAGTATATATGTTGTGTTTGTCCTGTACAGGCCCAGGCCCATAGTCTAGAGTGAGGCCCAGGCCCATGTAACCTTGTATATATATCTCTCCTCCTCAATACAGAAAACTGTTCGGTCATTCTCTCTTCCTCACGTTTTCTAACATCAACGACATGATCATCACTGGCAACGACTCTATGTACATTGTGTTTGTGATGGCTCGTCTTAGTGAGCAATTTCTTATGTCTGATTTTGGTGCTCTTAGCTACTTCCTTAGCATTGAGGTTTCTTCTACCTCTGTCGGCTTCTTTACTTCCCAAGGGAAGTATATCCAGATCTTCTTGCTTGAGCACACTGTTGATTTGATGGAGCTCAAAGTCCACTTTTGTGCTTCTAACAATGAGCCTTTGTCTGATCCTACGCGTTGTCGTCATCTTGTTGTAAGTCTTGTCTATCTAGTCATCACTCGTCCAGACATTTCCTATCCCATTCAAATTCTAAGTCAATTTGTCTCTGTTCCCACTTTGGTCCACTACAGTCACCTCCTGCGTGTTCTACGGTATCTTCGTGGGCCTATCTCTCGCCATCTCTTCTTCCCACGATCCAGTTCGTTCCAGCTTCAGGCCTATTTGAATGCTATTCGGCTAGTGATCCTTTAGATTGACGGCCCCTTTCTGCTTACTGTGTTTTTCTTGATGGTTCTCTCATTGCCTGGAAGACAAAAAAACTGACTGCAGTTTGTAGTTTCCTATTCGAGTTCAGAGACTGAGTTGCGAGCTATGGTTCTTTTAATAGTAGAGGAGGCTTGGCTACGATGGCTGCTTGAAGATCTTGGTGTTTGTCACTACACCTACTCCTCTCATCAACCAGTACATGTGCTATCAATACTGCACGCAACCCTGTGAAGCATGAGCTCACCAAGCATAATGGTGTCGAGGCTTCTTTTGTGCACTCGGGTGCGTGGGATAAGGTTATTCTCTTCAGTATGTGGCTTCCAAGTTATAGTTGGCGGATTTCTTCTGAAGGCCCAGAATATAGCAGAGTATCTCTACAAACTCAATGTTGTTGATCCACCATGATTTTGACAGGGATGGGGTTGAGTTATATATTTTAGCCATGTACCCTTTTATTTGTTCCATTCTATAAGGTTTTTTTGCATATTTCATGCACCTGTACATGTATATATACTGGCCTATGGCCCCAAGGGAATACAAGTTGCATATTTCCTAGCATTTACCTCTGCCTTCTTCAAATCAAAAAGGGGTGCATTTATCCTTTGAGCCCTAGAACTTGGATTTTGACTGCAATTGACGCTTCTTGGGGCACACTTTGCGCTGCACATGTGGCTCACCTCAACGTTCAAAGTCATTGCTAATGCATCCAACCATGACGTTCGAGTCGCTCCTCCATCATTTCTGCTGGTGTTCTTTCTCATGTTCGGGTCATTTGGACTTCAGTCCCTACCATCTTCGGCCTTCCGTGTGATGGCAACATCGATAGCTATTGCTTTTCTGACAATTTTGACAAGTTGGTTCATTTGGACTTCAGTCTCCTTCATATATGGAGGTGGTGCCTCGATCCTTGTGGACCGCAACCTTCAGTGTTTCAGTTACTTCTTTGTCTGGGAGGTAAGGGACTTTGTGCCATTCCAAGCGGTATGGTGGAGGTAGTCATGTAGCTTTTCATTGCCTGCCATCTTGATGAGCTTAAAATCCTCTTTTATCTCCTTGTTGTCCCCTGTGGTAGAAAGGCTTCTAATGAAGAGGTTCACAAAAGGTGTTCCAACAGTCGATAGGGCAATAGGTTCCTAATCCGAAGCTCTCCTCACCCACACAGCGTCCTCCCATAAATGATAGGGGAACCCTAGCCACCCTCTCCTCTAGATCCCACTTCGCCGCCGCCGCCACTCGCTGATGGGCAAAGCCCGCTTGGCAGCGGCGGCGACGGGGCCTCCTCTCCTCTCCGTGGGGGCGCGGGCGGCAAGGACGCCTTCTTCGAGTGGGGGCGTGGCGCTACGTGTGGGGCGCGGCGGCGGCGGCAGCTGTGCCTTGGTGTGGAGGACTGCTTGTCAGCGGCGGTGGCTCGTGCTCGCGGTGGTGGCGGCTGCGCGTGTCTGGCGGAGGCGGGGCGTGCTTGGTGGCGGCGGCCCAGGTCAGTTCCATTATGATGGGTTGCTGGCGACGGGCGGCACGGGGCGGGCAGCGATTGACGGGTTCGACTTTGGCCGTGGCCCACGGCAGCGCGCCGGCAGCTACTGCTGGGTGCGGTGGTTGCCGGTCATCCGCCCAGATTTGCCCCCTGGTCGCCGCTGGCGGCTCAGGGTGGTGGTCGCGCTCATCCTGGTCGTGGCTTGGTTATGGGGTGCGACGGCGTGGTGGCAACCCATGGTGGCAGTGCGGGTCGCATCACGGCGACAGCTGGACTTCCTTCGGTGTCGGTCCGTTGGCGCGCGGTCTTGGTGGAGGTCACTGGGGTCCTTCGCGGTTGCTGGTGTGGCCGGTCCGTCACCTCGCGTCGTGGAGCGGGCGGTAGGGACAAGCCAGATGCGGATCCAGGCCGGGAGCTATGGTCAGGCACCACAGGAGGTGGCATATGGAGAGGAGTTGGGAGTGATGGATGGCGCCGATGCAATCGGGCCACCCGTCACCGGCAGGGGTGCCTGTCGTCGACGTGGTCCGCTCTCGTGTCACTTCTTCTCCGACCTGGTGGCTCCCCGATCAATCTGATTGTCTCGGTTGCTGGCGGCTCTATCGGCGGTCGGAGCTTGCCGGTCGGTTCAGCGCTTGCAGCCATGGAGGCCCTATTGGGCGTCGTGTTTCCTAGGCAGCGGCTCAGTAGAGGGAGCTGCGATGCTCGTGGGCTAAGCTCGCAGCTCAGGTGCGTGCAGCTAGCAGCCATGGCCGCATGGGCTGTGTGGTGGATGGCGTTTTGACGTTCCGTGTAGGTGTTCCGCTAGGGTACTCATGCCTGGCCACACACTGGGGGAAGGAGCATGCATGCCGAGGTGAAAACCCTGTCAGGCTTCGGCCAAGCCGATGGAAGCGGCGCCCGTGGGCGTCGTCATCTTCTTGAAGTCTCCGTTAAGGTTGCTCCTTTCTCTTCGTCGTGCTCCGAATGAAAATCTAGATCCTTGGATCGGGCGGCGTCAGCACTTCGGTGTCGTATCCTTCCTGAAGGCACCGTCTTGGAGCTCACGGTGTCGTCGACCCTCAACTTCACCTCTTCTTGGTATCTCCTGGAGTGCTCGTGACCGTAGTGATGCTTACTGTCATCTTGTAGTCTACTTCGAGTCGTTCAGTGTGTGGTTGTTGTAGCTTCTAGCACCTTTGTATCTGGCCTTGGGTGAGTGTGGTTGTGGGTGTGTTGTGTTGTGGTTTGCTCGGCCATATGAGGTCGTTGCTTTATAGGTAAAGCGGGGCGAAAGACTTTTTCGGTAAAAAAGTAGGTTCCTAAGACATGCAAGGGTGTTGCCTTGTAGATGGGTGGTAGGATGTTTACCATGTCAGAGGTATTGCCGCCCATGACCCGTAACGTCTGGGAAACTTCATAAGGCGACAGGGTTAGTGAGTCACTCTCGAAGTTGTGAGTCTGTACATGGCGTGGCACCCTCATGCTGGTGATTTCGTGGGAGAGGGCTCGACATCCCATAGTATCGTTGCCAAACTTGAAGGTCGGCAATGACGCCTGGTCGACACGTTCATTGGGTAGGTGTGATGGCCTTCGGTGTGCGGGCGACCTAGTCGCCTCTGGGTCATCACTGTTATCGTTAGATGGTGGACCAGGTGAGTCTCGACAGGAACGTTTGCTTCTCTTATTGTTGTTACCTCGGGTGGGCCATGTCCCCGCTCGTCCACGCCTTCCTTCTGGTCTTCGTCGCTAGGTGGCAGGGAGCGGCGATCGTTTCGCCCGCTCCTTGTGCAAGCACATCGCGGCTTCTCCCATCATTGTGACCTCTGTTTTCCTCAAGAATTCGTGTGATGCCGTGCCTTCCATGCTCTGTCTCCTTCGGTTGCTCTTCATGCAAGTCGTGGTTATCCGGTTGTTCACAATCCCACGAATGGTGCTGGATGGGCGTCGTCGAAAAATTGAGACAGTTAATGAGTGCAGAAATTCAGAAAGTGGAAAAACAACTGTCCTTCCGAGGTTAAATTAGATTAGCCTTATTTTTCTCCACCCTCAATTGAGTCAATTTCTCAAGTAGCTTCTCAATTCTTCGATTTTCCTCCATGATTACGGATCACCTCAGAGTAAGGTTTCTGAGTCAACAAGTCAAGTCAAGTCACCATGCCTCCGCCTCAGCGATTAGTTGGACATAATTGGTGATTTTCTGTCTTCTAGTACCGGCTCGGTGATTAGTCGGCGACTAACAAACAGAGCCTCGAAGCAGCACAACACAAGTTCTCTTGCACAGCTAACAAGTACAGCACTACAGCTGAACCCCAAGCAGCTGCTAAATGGAAGAGCACAAGAAACCAATCTTCTCCCTGGCACACGCCAAAGCCGAGAATCCAGCATGCTGCTCCCAATGTCCGGGCCACACGCACTCTTCTCCTCACATGCAAAATGCCACGAGCACCAGACACCCAAACTGCTCGTCCACTGCAGTACACGCACACTCCTGGCTGCACTGCCTGCCTGACCACTTATACTCCTCTGCAGCTATCTCATCTTCCCTACAGAGCAAGTGGATGCACTTTTTTTTCCTGCTGCGCAACACAGCAGCAGCTCCTGGGCACGCATCTCGTCCAGCCAGATGAGCAGCCTTGGACAAGAGCAGGGCACATTACTCTACACACAGCCGCTGCTGCCTCCCCTTACGTACTGCTGCTGCCTTAACCTGCTGTAGATCCCCTATTTCTGCTGGCCGCACCCCCGCTGCCGGCCACCGCATATTATACTAAGGATAAGACTACTCCTGCTCTTTCTTTTTTCTTCACATCCCATTGACACAACAATCTGCTCTGTGTCATGCAAGTCCTCAAAACAATATGTTTTGAACATAAAGAGGATGACAGAATGATTGCAACCCTGAACACTCCCCACTCTCATCTGGACTTCCATGAGACAACATATATGCCTCTATATTTCCAGTTTCGAGAACTTTAATTAAACCAATGTTACAATAGGGACTGAAACAAGAACCTGGCTCCAGAAATACAAGTCCAAAGTGCAGTAAAATTAAGTGACCAGATTGAACAGGCGATAATGCTCGAAAAGGCCAAACAACCTAAAGTAATTGAAAAGATGAAGAGATTATGTTGTTCTTAGTTTACCTTCATCACTACCAGGTTTGTATCAAGCCCATCAACTTTGACTCCATCAACTGTGGCTTGGGCCAGTTCAACCTTCTTGTAGTTGTTCATTGACTCAGTAACTGCCTTCTGCAAGGAACTCATTTCCCCAACGACTATCTCACCAACAAAGAGTCTCTCACTATTATTACCTGGTGATACCATGCCCAGGTTTGACAGGACAGCGAAGGCAGACATGGAACGCATTCCAATGCTCATGCCTGGTTGATTGGCATGAGCTGAACTTCTTGATGATATAGTACTGGCTAGTGTTTCAAGTATTACATCTCCTCCAGGAAGTTTGTCACAAAGATTGAACAACAAAAGAGATTCGTATCGATTGGAAGCTGGAAAAGCTAATTCTTCGATGGCTTGCAACCGCAAGATACCAAGCGAGGCCTTCAGAATTATTTCCTCTTTATCGACTCCACTTATGTCGAACTTCCTAACAAACCTGTGAACATAAAGAACTTCAGATATAATTGCCAACCAGTAATCACGGCGAGAGTGCCCGGCCAGCTCTGGAAATTCTATGATCACTGGTTCAGCTCTGCATTCAATATTATATAGTCAGAATCATAAGTAGAACAAATATATATATATATATATATATATATAATATATGCTAATCGTAAGTAGAACACCAGTCTTAACAGAACAGACTTTTTCTCAAGATAAATAGCAATCAGTTGTATGTTAAATAATTAGTAAAAGACCGCTGTAAAGCACAACCTATGTTCATTTAATGTAATATTGAGTATTTGCTTTGTTTTAAACTTACAAGGTTGTTGATTTATACATAACAGCTTTGTCAAACAGCCGTGAACCCCATGGGCCAGTCAGCTCAGGTTTAACAATCTGCTTTGCATCTTCTGCAAGTTCATAAGATTTGGGCTTATCAAATGTCACAACCTTTACAGCTTCAAAGTAAAGGGCATGATCCGTAAGTGTCAATCTTCCTGCATCACCAAAGGTTGAAACCAGTGATATAAATACAACAAAAGGAACAAGGTGAAAACATAAATTAAGCTGTAAGTAATCAAACATGCCATCAACTTGATCAGCCCCATCAATAAACCAGACAAACCTGGCCATGTTGAAATCCCAACATGCTCAAGTACTGGTTGAGTTGTCAATGTTCCATCGACTTCTAGAACCCTTTCTCCTCTCTGTGATCGGAAGCCCGATAGAAGCGATGACTCAGACTGTGTCTTCATTTTCTTAAATGCTCTATATGGACAAAACACATTCAGAGTCACCTTTACCAAAAAGGAACCAACAGAAATTCATACTTACATATCCTATATTAAGAGGAAACGAAATAGCATAACTGAACTTTATTTGAAAATAAAAGTTTATAGACATGTTTCTGATGCATTCAACTTTAAAAAAGGAGTATATAATTGGCGAATAATTTAAAATTAAAAAGGAATGTCAACTACCATCCTATTTCAGATAGTGAAGGAATGTCAACTACCATCTTATTTCAGATAGTGAAGGAATGTCAATTACCATCCTATTTCAGATAGTGATAACACTTCGGAATATGCATTGACACTTAAATGCCTATATGAACAAGTTATATATCGTTAACAATGACAAAATCTGCTTCCCGCAATGGCATTTGGGAGAAGGAAGCCATGTCCATGTTTGTACCATGGTACACTATACACTACGATCCTTTGATATCAAGAACACTACGAACATGGCTTTTAAACTATGGCTTCGCTCTACAGCCTCAATGTTACATTACTGTACACCTACAGAAGCAAGAAAATGTATAGTTGTTATTTGCTCGTCATACTGTTATGGATGCAAAACTTGATTGTATTGCACAACCCATGGAGCAAATATCTTGTACAATATACTTGGGGTACAAGGAAACCTATACTAATACAACTACGCAAAGAGACCTTAGACCTATATACTCCTTAACCCCCCAGCACACACAACCACCAAATGCAAAGTGTGCATAATAGCATTGCATTTGAAGGTCCAGCTTGGGTCCGATCTGGCATGATCTGTCGAGGGAGCAGACAACCTGGGAACGATGCAGCCAACGAGACAGAGGTGAGAGGACGGGACCAATCTGATCCGGAGATCGATGGGGAAAGGTGGAGACGGATAAATCGACTGGGAGGGTGGGCTGGAGACCGAAGGAATCGATCTAGAGGAGCATGAGTTACACGTGCGAGAAAAAACTGGCTCGTGATACCATGTTATGGATGCAACTTGATTGTATTGCATAGCCCATGGGGTAAATATGTAGTACAATAGACTCGGGGTACAACGAAGGAAATTTAGACCTAGACCTATATATACTAATACTCCTTAACACATACAACCTTTTCAATACATGCCAGGAGTCTATAACTCAGCATGAATGAGGTAGTGAATCACTATATAATGGAATCTACTCCCTCCGTTCCTAAATATAAGTCTTTGTAGAGATTTCACTTTGGACTACTTACGGAGCAAAATGAGTGAATCTACAATCTAAAATGCATCTATATACATTCGTATGTGGTTCATAATGAAATATCTACAAAGACTTATATTTAGGAACAGAGGGAGTAATAAAATGTCGTACAAGCAAGACTTTTAAGAGACAAAACCTAGTTAGTGATTGCCCAAAAAAACTCCATCTTTGTATATGAAGGTAGCCTCTGTTTGTTGAGAATAAGCAGCAAGAACAGAAGACATCAGATGTGTGATGCAATTATGTATTTTTATTCATTCGGGAAACAATTAAGAACAGACATACACATCAAGGGTGCGCAAGAAAATTAGCTGACATTGACAACAGTACACGATATATCTCCATTTCTGTATTTATACCGATAAAGCGATGACCAGTTGTAACAATGCATCAGCATAATTGCTTAAACTGATCGAGTTACAATATCTTGTAAGAAATAAGAAAAAAAATATGTAGTACTACACATGCACATCCATTATAAGAAGTACTGAATGACGTCATATCTAAACTCTGCAAGAAATACTCCCTCCATCCCGAATTACTTGTCTTAAATTTGTCTAGATACGGATGTATCTAGACACGTTTTAGTCTTAGATACATATGTATCTAGACAAATCTAAGAGAAACAATTTGGGACGGAGGTAATACTTTATAGCACAAGGAAAGACAATGTCATGAACGCCAAACAGAATGACATCATATCTAAACTCTGCAAGAAATACTTTATAGCAGAAGGAAAGACAATGTCATGAAGCATGAAACAAAAATTTCAGATTGTGCACTCTAAGACCAGATATCTAGGAAAATTGTCTTACATTTAGTTTAGTTTATTTAAGAACTAATAATGATTTCATCCAAGACAAGGAACAAAATTTAATGTTTTAAAGAATAAGAGGGTATACAAAAGAAAAAATTGTAAGTACTCGGGTATTTGAACAAGGAAAGCATTATATGATTACTATGAAAACATTACAGTACAGAAGGTGACCTGTCCAATCCTGCAAGATACTTATCATATACAGGAAATGGAAGACGGCCTCCACTTGTTGATGAAAGCACATCAAAGAGATTTGAAGAAGTTACTACATCAGCGATTGTTGGAATGGCAGGTGCTATTCTTGAGAAAGCCTCCAAACTAACTGTGCTATCAACCTCAACCTACAAATGAGGAGAGATGAAATTCAGTATAAAAGGGATGTTATTACAAAGCTTTAATGCAAGAAAAGACCTTGTACAGATGATTGTAATGCAGGCCCAGCTCATTCTGTATGACCAACAAATTATTTCGGGAAAGCAATCAAAAGAAAGCTTCTACCTTAACAGTGAGCTGGCTTGAAGAAGAGGAACTTCCCAAGCTAACATCATATCAAATGTCAGGCGACGAAGGCTTTTGTCAGCAAGATATCCATAACTTGTGAGACCTGTGCAAGTGCCCTAAAGCAACAATATTCCAAAAAGTTTCTCGCATAGTTTCTTGGGTGCTTTATAGAGTCAGATGCTTGCATATCAAAGTCATATTGCAGGTCTTCAATGGATACGTCGAGCACTCTGAAAGGTAATTAGCGCCAAAAAAGGCTGTTCAACATCCAATGGACACAAAATAGGCATTACGTAACTAAGAAAAGGCAAATTTGTTATATGGTACTACTAACTTATTATAATAAAGTACGACACTGCACAGTCATCCTGGCTAACTGTGCTCCACAAATCAAGTCAAAACTAAAGAAAAACATTATGACAGCTCCACGAAACATGGGAAGCTCAACAGGTTCCCAGTCAAGCCAACCACTGGACTACAGATCTTTCAACCGAGTTAAACTATATTAGGTCACACAACATGTTCCTTTGACTCTAAAATGGTATGCACCCAAATATTAAAATAAAACTAATTGTCCAATTCATGAGAAACTCAAGCTCTTTTTGACACTTAACTGTCCATAAGAACGCTATTTCTCGAATTGTCCAGTTACATGCATTGCAATGTAGTTTCGATTTCAACCAACTGAATCTTATGGTTCACGAAAGACCCTTCGACAGAGAATGGAATGGCATGTCATCTTCAATGCTATAGGATCAGTATGGACGTTTGATTCACACAGGAAAAACATAGGATTCTTTACATGAGGTTGGAGTGGATGGAAATTTTCTTATAAAAACCTAGTACAAAGGAATCCTAAGGACAAATTCCTATGCATGAAACAACCATTGTAGGGAAAAATCCTAAGGATTAGAATCCTCCAAAATTCCTTTGGAAATCATTTGAATCAAAAAGACCTTAAACCCATTTTCAGATCCAAGATGAACTCCCTCAGACCAGACTACGCTATTTGTTCCTCAAACACAGTACCCTGGACTCATGTAAAGAATAATAATATGCAAGCTAATATCGTTTCAAGATTTTCTGAGAATTTTCACCTACGTCGCCATGTCTGCAGTTTAGAGAGCAGAGGTACTATCCAGGATTATGCGATGATCTAATTCCATTACAAAAGAAAGAAGCTCGTGAATTAAACAGTCTAGAGAAGCTTCGGGAATCAGCATCTCTTAATCTCAAGGCCTAAGTGATAAACGAAAATTATAACATCCGAGAGCAACATTTCCTCTTTCCAAAGTGAAGAAAACCAACGCCCAGTTCTTTAAGATATTACCGGGAGCAGCGAGAGACGACGGCGCTGACCATGGGGGAGAGGCCGGCAACGGACGTGCTCTTGCAGGCCGAGGGCGAGCGGTAGGGGTCGTCGTCGTCGTCCACGCCGCGGCGGGGGACGGGCCACTTGAAAGACCCGTCCCGCACGAGCCCCTCGAAACCCTCCATCAGCAGATCCCGCGTACTTCTCATCATTGCCATCCTCCAATGGTCCGCCGGATCGGACTAAAGACGGTGTGTGCTTGCCGTGTTCGTGTGATATCACTGCGTAGGCCGTAGGGTCTAGGCGGGCTGGCGGGGACCTTGGTACAGGCGGTGGGACGGTGACCAGGGAAGATGAGACGGGAGTGCGGTGTAGCAGAAGCCCCCAAAACATCCCATTTAATTTCGAGATTTGCAGAGTTTTTTCACAGAATGAATTGAACTGAACCAAAATGTAGTTTAGAGACGTTTTTTATTTTAGGAGATGCGCATCAGATATACACTGTAGTTTCGATCGTCTCAAATCTGCTTTTTTTCTTTGAGAATAACCACTTCATTACTTAAGCTAGTATGGGATTTCATATGATACAATATGTAATATGTAATTAGCAGGCGTCCATCGCCTAACCCTAACGCCGCCAACCTTCTCCCTCCCCCACCCCTCTGCCACACCGCAACTAGAGGATGCCGCCGGGCTGCCAGTGCAGCCAACGGCAGCGGCGGGCTGTCCTCCTGCGGCAACACCTGAATCTGGGGCACAAATGCGGGCGGTACATCGACGCACTGGGACGCGAGGTCCTAGTGATCGACGGCGGGCTCAGTGGTTGGATGCATGGTGGTAGCTTCCCTTGGCGGTGATGATGGGTGCGTGCAGGCGTGCGCTGGCCGGAGTAGTGCCGCAGTTCAGGAGAGGACTTGTTCCAGCGGAACGTGGATGCGTTCTCGGACGGGCCACGTGTGGATTTGTCCCTACGAGTGCATGCATCCTCCAGGGGCGCTTGGGGCGTCATGCCTTGCTGGATGTCGTACCGGCCTTCTCTCGCTGGCGCGCGGGGCCTCGTCCGGTGATGGTGATCCAGATTCGGATCGAACTATTGGTGGTGGTTGAAGATTGCACTGCACCGACCTCCTACAGCTCCACGCTGGCTTCCGAACCTCATACGGTTCCACGCAGGCTACTCTTCAAATCTGGTGCTTCGGCGCTGGGATGCAAACTTTGACGAAGGTTTGACGCGGAGGGATGGTTGTGCAGCTGCATCGGCCGCATCGCGTGTAGCTGCTGGGACCATGGAAAAGTGATGGCGGCATCACATGAGTGACTACAATGGTGGTGTTTCTTGAGCATCCGGTTTTGAGCTCCGGTGTGAAAGCCCAAGTCTGATCTGAGTTGATTATACCTGGCAATGGCGAATTCGTACGACGTTACCTTGTTGAAGGCAGTGCTCGAATATGCTCGAAGTGTTTCCTCAGGGTGAAAATCTAAATTATGTCCTTCAGTGTTTGGATCTGATGACGGCAGCGCTTAAGTATCGCTTCATTCCTGAAGGCGTTCTGTTGAAGAACCTCGTCCTACTTGTGTTGTTATGAGATGGTTGGTCTGTAGTTTGCTGATCACGGATCTGATCACTTTAGGCTTTTTTCTTTATTTTGCCCCTCTTATACATAGTTTTGGTCTTATATGACTTTGTTATTTGCTAGCATGTTCTGTGTGTGTTGTGTGCATCCTAGCTATGCAGCTAGGTCGGGTGTGTGCTCGTCGTGTTTGTATCCTCTTGATGTTTTATTTTGAGTTAATAAAATCCACTCTTTATTAAAAATACGCATTGCACACGTCTCGACTAACACCTACCTTAGCTAACTGATGAGAAACTGAATTCACCAAACGCCTTACCCAACATACTTTAAAATCCTCTCTCGTCCTCAGCAATGGCTTCACTTCTTCTATCATTGGCCCTACAGCAAATATATTACTTCCCTGTCATGCATATATTGCAATGGTTTGCATGAATGAAAGGATCGGTATGGTCGACTAGAAGGGGGTGATTAGATTACTAACAAAATTTTATCCTCGTTTGCAAATTTAGGCTCAACAAAAAAGTAGGTTGTCTAGATATGCAACTAGGTGGACAACCTGTATGACAAGCAACACAGATAACAAGTGCAAACATAAGTAAACACAAGAAATAAACTTGCATAGAGTAAAGGACCGAAATAACCGCAAGTGGAGTCGATGGAGACGAAGATGTGTTTACGAAGTATCCTCCTTTGGGGGAGGTACGTCTCCATTTGGAGGGGTGTGGAGGCACGATGCTCCCCAAGCATCCAAGGACTCGCCCTATTTTCCTCACGCCCTCGCAAGATGCAAGGTGCCATGAATCCACTAATGGTGCCCTTGAAGGCGGCAACAAAACCATGACCTTTACAGACAAGGTTGGGGCTCTCGCCACAACTTAATTGGAGGCTCCTAACACCACAATGGAGCTTCACCATAATGTAATGTGGCTCCAAGGTGACATCTTCTGTCTAGCATGTCCAAACACCCAAGAGTAATAAGATCCACAAGAGAAAAGTATGGGGGAATCAAATTTCCTTTTGTGAAAGTGTAGATCTAGGTCTCCCTCAATCCCTAGCAAAACAACAAGTTTGGTTAGCCATAGAAGGAGATCGCACTGGTACGCGTCGGTCCTAAACAAACGATTTTTAACCGCTTTCCGCGACAACATTTGGAATCGTCGCCAAGTGAGTGTGGACGATAGGGGGGGTCCTTCCCACGACCCGAAGCAAATCGAGGATATGCCCTCCTGGCACACACGTTCGACAAAATGAGGTCGTGTGCGACCGGCGAGCGCTCAAATACGGAAATACATACATTAGAGCTAAAAAACAATTATACGGCGAAATTTTTTCCGATCGCAAGTACATCCCACACCCCGCTAAATGTTTCCGTTCGTATGTACATCCCACACAGTCGCTCCAAGGAAAACGTTTCCGTTCACAGGTACATCACACACAATTTTCCCGTTAAATCGTTTACGTTATTGAATGTATCACACACGGTCCATAGAAGAAACTGTGTAGCAAAGGCTGTCCATCACACACGGTCTTTATGTGGTAAACGTTTGCGCAAGGTGGCCTAACGCAAACAGTTATCAAGAGAAAGTCATGTGTGATTGTTCATTGATCCAACACGGTTTATTCCTAAAAACTGTGTGCGTTGCCTGAGGTCATCGCCCACGGTATTTTTTCAACAACCGTTTGCAATAGCCAAACCCAATTAGCAGGCTAATTCGCCATTAGCAGGCTAATTATCTGATTATTCATAATCCATTTATTAATCTAATTGAAATTTCATATTAAGCACACAATATATTTCATTTCCATATTAAGGAAGCAGAATTTCATAATTGAAATACATCAGAGTACAACATGATATAGCTTGACTCGGCTACCCCATTACACAAGCTGCACCAGACAAGTTCCACATGCAACATGTAGAACCTTTGAAATTAGCATCATAGGCGGTATATAGACAGATGCATCTCATCCGGAAAAGCTGAAGCGGAAGGCGAATATTGAGCCTTCATTCATGTTGAAGGTCTTTGCAACTTTAGGCAAGTGCCTGTGGATGATTGACCGTCCGTCCTTCGTCGTCTTCAGGAACACTTCAATATTGAACCGTGGGTGTTGTATGAAAACCTTCCTCGCCTCCTGATCATAGAGGTGGTTTGAGAGGTAATCATCAGTGAACTGCTTTGGAAAGGCCGGACAACAAGGATGTGCATAAATATCTTTTCTATATTAGAAATGGGGCAAAGGAATGAAAAAGGCAAGGTATAATAGTTAGTACCATCTTGTAGTGAACTGATGTCTTCTTCATTGTGCAGACAAAGATCTTGTTGTTTTTTGTCGCTAATTTCTTTATCTTAACAATCTTTCTGTGTTTCTTGATTTGATTGATATTCATGGACAACTCATTTCCCCACATGCAAAAAGGGTCGAACAGTGGGTCAAAACCTCTGACAGCAAGACCTACATGTGCAAGACCAAATTGTTAAAAACCAAAATATTAGAATGGTTCCTGCAATTGCACAATAATGTGCTATTAGACAACGGACCATGCATGTGCTAACCTTGATTGTAAACCTCGGTGCTTCCCATTGTTTCCCTGCAACACATATAAGGTAGTTAGTCATCAAGTTAAGTAAGGGTTCATATGCTATCAGTAAAATATGTTGATGAAAAATAAGCACATTGCAGATTCATCAGATTAATTCAAGACACACGGAAAACCCATTTACCCAAACCAAGCATGACTAAGAACTAGGAAATATAGCACTTGTATATCTTTCTCATGTATTAAGTGCAGCCAAATTCGGTTTATTCCTCACATGCACAACAATAGAAAATTCTACCCACGACAATTGGACATCGCATTGCAGAATTGAACCAAGCAGTTAACTAAACACCACAACAAATGAAGCAAACATTAACTGAGCACCACATTGCACAATATAACATACTCCTAATAGAAGATCAGACGATTAACCAAGCAGTTAACTACAGACCAATTGTAGCAATTGTATTTGTTTCTCATGTATTTACTACAGCCAAATTCAATTTATTCCTCACATGGTATACAATAACAGAATGCACCCACAATTTTGTAAAGATAAATTCGATTTCTTTCTCACATGGAAGACAATACAAAATTGCAGCCTAGAGAATTGAACATCACATTTGTAGAACTGAACCAAACAATTAACTGAAGATGACAACTAATTAACAAAACAGTTAATAAGTGAGCACCACACTGCACGACATATAGAACATATACACTAGAGCAATAGATTGCATGGTAAAATTAGATAGCACAATTCACTAGAATTTGTGAAGGAAAGGCAGGAGTAGCACACACAACGGGTAAACCGAGCATGCTTAACCGGTGTAGCTAGCAAATGGCAAGGTGCTCCTCCAAGATCTGGGGGTCGGCACGAATGGCGGCGCTTATTTGGTGGAGGGGTCGGTGATTTGGGTGGAAGGTGTCGCACTCGCGCCAGCGATCGGGGCATGTGGGATGTGGAAGGAGGAGGAGGATGGGGGTCGAGTGTGGATTACCCGCCTGGATAGACGAGGCCGAGCAGCGTGAAGGAGGGTCGCCGACGAGGAGGCGGTGCTGCAAGAAAGGAGTGAAGGTTTCAACTTGGAAAGGAAGGCGGAAAGAGGGAAAATGTGGCTTTTGGTAAGGGGGAAGGGGCGGGGAGGTAGATATTTCCATGAAAGCCGAAAATTTGGAATCGCTTCAGCGAAAAAACTGGTGCGCAAAGTGTCATCAGACACGGTCCATTATTCAGAACTGTGTACGATATGTGACATCACAAACGATTCAGGTAGCTTAACCCGTGTGTGATGAGTTTGAACGTCAAAAGTTTTGGTTCGAATTTCCATGGTTACAGTGGTTATCCACGTCATTGCATAATTTGGGTACACAAAGGAGACTACAACACACCCACACTTCTTAATCGAGCAAATTCAGCAATTTAACAGAGCTAGCTGACCTGAACATTACTCTAACAAATTAAAGACCGGCGCTCTTAATTAAACAAAACAAAGAGTAATACTACGGCTGGTGCTCGTCGATCTCCGCCGCCGCCTCCATGTCCCGCTCGCGCCCGATGGTTTCCTGGGGAAGGGGCTCCATGGCATCCATCGCACCATACTCGACAAGCATCTCGCCATCCGTGTCCGCCATCTCTTTGGAAAATGCCGCCACGAGCTGGGCGTGGGCGGACGCGATCTGGGCTTGGACGGGCTCCGTCATTGCAAGGTATGCGGCGGAGGAACGGAGGGCTGCTCGAACGCTCTCGGCGATTACCAGCTATTCGGCCGTGGGTTGCTGACCGTTGTCGGAGAAGCTTCGTTCGATTTGTGCGGTGACCGCCAGGAGCTGGGTGTGGGCGGCCTCAACATGGTCGTGGGAGGCCTCCATCAGGGCTAAGGTCGCCACTGCAGAACGGACAGCTGTTGTGCCGCTCTCGCCAGTTGATATCCCCGAGGCAGATGTTGCTGCCGCCACCTGAGAAGCAACATCGGCCATTTGGGTTGCCTTTGCCACCCGGTCGCAGATTGCGGCCGCGCTCATGCACCTTGTTATCATGGCGGTTGCGGCCGCGCTCTCGCCGGAGTGGGCCACCGAAGTTGCCCTCACGATGCGGGTCCACGTGCCCGTCTTTCACCGGCGATGATTGAACAGTGAAATGATATTTGGGGAGCGAGCTAGTGTGCTTGAGACGCCCGATCGTGGATCGTATGGTGACACACCTTCTCGCGTAAGCCATAGGCGTACTATACACCAAGCGGTGCTCCGAGGATATTTTGTGCCGCATCTCACATGGTTCTTGATAATAAAGCGTATGTGCAATCTACTTGATTTTTCATCTTGATTTGAATTACATAATGGGGTCACAGCGGCAATGGACGGTGTTTGAATTGTTAGACCTTTTATCTGGAGTGAACATGCAACTATATGTGTGTCGTAAAAGAACTGGAATTATTCAGGATTCGTTTGAACATTTTATACACTAAATTGGTTTTCTAGCCATTTCAGGTGAACAATTCAAAATTAAACTACGTGCACATGCTCTAGTGCATATAAATTGGTTGAAAAATCAAATCTGTGTCCTTGGGTGCATGCTTAGGTCCCATGCAAGAAATGAGAATGAATTTCAAACACCATGGCACTGTTGATTGTCGGCAAAACATTGAGATGCCTATTTTTAAATTCTAGTAAATCCAAAACTCGTCTGAAATTCATGAAACTTGGCATGCTATCATGGAGCGGCATCAACATGCCGTGGTACAAATTTTGTCCCATTTGGGGCAGGTTTGTGTATATGATTCTCACAAACCGGAGCTTCTCACAACAAGCATGATGGTTTTCGGTATGGAACGTCCCACCTTTGGGGACGAAACAATATCCATTGCCTCTTATTGCTTTCAATTTTTTTCCTGTGTCAACATAGAACAACAGGAGTGTTGTGTGAATTTTTGTGTTTTTTGGGGTTCGTTTGGACATTTTTATGCATTAACTGAGTTTTTTAATGCATTCATGTGCATAATTCAAATTTGAACTACATGCACATGCTCCAGTGCATATAAATTGGTTGAAAAATCAAATTTGTGTCCTTGGGTGCATGCTTAGGTCCCACGCAAGAAATGGGAATGAATTTGAAACACGAGGGCAGAGTTGATTACTAGCAAAACACTGAGATGCCTGGTTTTTAAATTCTAGTAAATCGAAAACTCGTATGAAATTCATGAAACTTGGCATGCTATCATGAAATGGGACCCGACATGCTGTGGTATTTTTCGTGTACTTTTTGAGGGAAGATGCACTCGAATAATGACAACCAATAAAGACATTTTAAAAGAATATCTGCCACTTTAATATCTCAAACGTTTGTGTAATTCAAACCGTGTGCATTCTGTTAACCATTCACATAACGCCACGTGTCTTGGTTTTAATGGCTGTAGGAGGTGCCGTCTTGCCACCACTTGACCTTGATCGAACGGGAGGCGTCGCGAGCACCGTCCGGTCTTGTGAGCCGACCGAGAGGCGTCTCGAGTCTGTGAGCTCACCGGGAAGCGTCACGAGTCTGTCTGTGAGCTCACTGGGAAGCGAGCCATTTGACTTCCATGGCCGTCCGCCTTGCTCGCATCCTCTCCATTATTGGCGCCCAAGCAACAGTTTAATTCACTTTTTAAATATAAAACACTCATCGCAAACGTTTTAGTTAGAACACCCGTATGCAAACCGACAACTTCCCCAGGAAGACAAGAGAAAATGTGCCGAGCAGGATTTCTGCAGCTCTTGATCGCAAACATTTTAGATAGAACACCCGTATGCAAAGTGAGAGCAGCACAGGATTTGTGCATCCCTCAATGCAAACGGTTGTTTTGGATGACCCGTGTGCAACCACGTACAAACAATTTGGTAAGATTTGTCAATCCTTGTAACACTGCGATTTGTCAAAATATGAAGCTAAAAATCACTAACAGTATCTAATTTTTGCAACTAAAATTCAGTAATTAAGCATAGATTTCATTCATAGATTAAGCAGCCGTTCTTAATTTATACAAACAGTTCAGCTCGGCAATTTGAACCGACCAAACTTTTCCCCAATTGTTGCCAACCACGTACTGAAATAGCTAGTTCAACTATATATACTAGCTCATTTTAAGTACGTTGTACAGTTCCACCACATCTACAGTCAGATGAACTGAACAAAATAGCCCCTTGATACATCCATTTTGCATCATGCTTTTATATCGATGTTTATTGCATTATGGGCTGTTATTACACGTTATGTCACAATACTTATGCCTATTCTCTCTTATTTTACAAGGTTTACATGAAGAGGGAGAATGCCATTTGGAATTACGAAATTTGGAAAAGGAGCAAATATTATAGACCTATTCTCACAGCTCCAAAAGTCCTGAAACTTCACGGAAGTTATTTTTGGAATTAATAAAAATCTTGGCGAAAGAATCCACCGGAGGGGCCCACACCACAGCCACGAGGGTGGGCGCGTCCTACCCCCTAGCGCGCCCCTGGCGAGCCTCCGGTGCCCATCTTACGCTATATGAAGTCTTTTACCACGGAAAAAAATCATAAGCAAGCTTTAGGGAAGAAACTCACGCCACGAGGCGGAACCAATCTAGGGCTCTGGCAGAGCTGTTACGGGAAACTTCTCTCAGGAGGAAATCATCACCATCGTCATCACCAACGATCCTCTCTTCGGGAGGGTCAATCTCCATCAACATCTTCACCGGCACCATCTCCTCTAAAACCCTAGTTCATCTTTGTATCCAATCTTTGTCCCAAAGCCTCAGTTGGTACACAGGTTGCTAGTAGTGTTGATTACTCCTTGTAGTTGATGCTAGTTGGTTTATTTGGTGGAAGATCATATGTTCAGATCCTTTATGCATATTAATACCCCTCGATTATGAACATGAATATGATTTGTGAGTAGTTACGTTTGTTCACGAGGACATGGGAGAAGTCTTGCTATAAGTAGTCATGTGAATTTGGTATTAGATTCGATATTTTGATGAGATGTATGTTGTCTTTCCTCTAGTGGTGTTATGTGAGCGTCGACTACATGACACTTCACCATATTTTGGGCCTAGAGGAAGGCATTGGGAAGTAATAAGTAGATGATGGGTTGCTAGAGGGATGTGCTTAAACCCTAGTTTATGAGTTGCTTCGTAAAGGGGCTGATTTGGATCCATATGTTTCATGCTATGGTTAGGTTTACCTTAATACTTCTTTTGTAGTTGCGGATGCTTGCAATAGGGGTTAATCATAAGTGGGATGTTTGTCCAAGAAAGGGCAGCACCCAAGCACCGGTCCGCCCACATACCAAATTATCAAAATAACGAACGCGAATCATATGAGCGTGATGAAAACTAGCTTGACGATAATTCCCATGTGTCCTCGGGAGCGCTTTTCTCTATATAAGAGTTTGTCCAGGCTTGTCCTTTGCTACAAAAAGGATTGGGCCATCTTGCTGCACCTTTTTTACTTTCATTACTTGTTACCCGTTACAAATTACCTCATCACAAAACTATATGTTACCGATAATTTCAGTGCTTGCAGAGAATACCTTCTTTGAAAACCGCTTATCATTTCCTTATGCTCCTCGTTGGGATCGACACTCTTACTTATCGAAAAGGACTATGATAGATCCCCTATACTTGTGGGTCATCAAGACTCTTTTAAAAGCCGCTCTTGAGTGAAGCGCCTTTGGTAGGTGGAATTTGGTAAGGAAAATTTTATATAGTGTGCTTTGGAAATGTACATCACTTGTTACTATGGAAAGTAATCCTCTGAGGGGCTTGTTTGGGGTATCTTCACCCCGACCAAGAGAGCAAAGAGTTGCTCCTCAACCCTCTTGAACCTACTAAAAATGTTTACTTTGAAATTCCTTCGGGTATGATAGAGAAACTACTAGCTAATCCTTTTACAGGAGATGGAACATTACATCCCGATTTGCACCTAATCTATGTGGATGAGTTTGTGGATCATTTAAGCTTGCAGGTATGCTCAAGGATGTTATCAAGAAGAAGGTCTTCCCTTTATCTTTGAAGGGAGAGGCATTTACATGATTTAAGCTATGTGATGATATGGGATCATGGAACTACAACCGACTAAAATTAGAATTTCATCAGAAGTTTTATCCTATGCATCTTGTTCATCGTGATCGTAATTATATATATAATTTTTGGCCTCGCGAAGGAGAAAGCATCGCTCAAGCTTGGGGGAGGCTTAATCCAATGTTATATTCATGCCCCAATCATGAGCTCTCAAGATAAATGATTATTCAAAAAATTTATGCTCGGCTTTCTCTCAATAATCGCTCCATGCTCGATACCTCTTGTACTGGTTCTTTTATGATGAAGACTATTGAACTAAAATGGGATTTATTGGAAAGAATTAAACGCAACTCTGAAGATTGGGATCTCGACGAAGGTAAGGAGTCAGGTATAACACCTAAGTTTGATTGTGTTAAATATTTTATGGATACCGATGTTTTCTGTGAATTTAGCACCAAATATGGACTTGACTCTGAGATAGTAGCCTCTTTCTGTGAATCCTTTGCTACTCATGTTGGTCTCCCTAAGGAGAAGTGGTTGAAATATAATCCTCCCGTTGAAGTAAAAGTAGTTGCACCTATTAAAGTTGAAGAAAAGACTATCACTTATAATGATCTTGTCGTTCCTACTGCTTATATTGAGAAACCACCTTTCCCTGTTAGAATAAAGGATCATGCTAAAGCTTCAACTATGGTCAATAATAGTAATATTAAGACACCCAAACCCCCTGAGCAAATTAAAGTTGAACCTAGTATTGCTATGGTTAAAGATCTCTTGGCTGATAATATTGATGGGCATGTTATTTACTTCTGTGTGGAAACTGCTAGAATTGCCAGACCTGATACTAAAAGTAAACATAGAACTGTTGTAGGCATGCCTGTTATTTCTGTTAAAATAGGAGATCATTGTTATCATGGCTTATGTGATATGGGTGCTAGTGCAAGTGAAATACCTCATTCCTTAACAAAGAAATTATGCATGATATTGCACCTGCTGAGATAGAAGAAATTGATGTTACAATTAAGCTTGCCAATAGAGACACTATTTCACCAGTTGGGGTTGTTAGAGATGCTGAAGTCTTGTGTGGGAAAGTTAAATATCCTGCTGACTTTCTTGTTCTTGGTTCCCCACAAGATAACTTTTGTCCCATTATATTTGGTAGACCCTTCTTGAATACTGTTAATGCTAGGATAGATCATGCGAAAAGGATGTTGTTACTATTGGTTTGGGGGATATGTCTCATGAGTTTAATTTTGCTAAATTTCATAGACAACCCCATGACGAGGAATTGCCTAGTAAAGATGAAATTATTGGTCTTGCTTCTATTGTCATGCCTCCTAATGACCATTTAGAACAATATTTGCTAGACCATGAAAATGATATGTTTATGAATGAAAGAAGGGAAATAGATGAGGTATTCTTTAAACAGGGACCTATTTTGAAACACAACTTGCTTGTTGAAATACTAGGGATCCCCTCCACCCAAGGGTGATCCGTGTTCGAGCTTAAACCATTACCCGATACTCTTAAATATGCTTATCTTGATGAAAAGAAGATATATCCTGTTATTATTAGTGCTAACCTTTCAGAGCATGAAGAAAAGAAGTTATTGAAAACTCTGAAGAAGCACCGTGGTCGCTATTTGATATACTCTTGATGATCTTAAGGGCATTAGTCCCACTCTATGCAAGCACAAAATAAAATTGGAGAAAGACGCTAAACCAGTTGTTGATCACCAACGACGGTTAAATCCTAAGATGAAAGAAGAGGTAAGGAAATAAATACTGAAGCTTCTGGAGGCAGGTATAATTTATCCCATTGCTGATAGTCAGTGAGTAAGTCCTATCCATTGTGTCCCTAAGAAGGGAAGTATCACTGTTGTTCCTAATGATAAAGATGAATTGATCCCACAAAGAATTATTACAGGTTATAGAATGGTAATGTATTTCCACAAATTAAATAAAGCTACTAAAAAGGATCATTACCCTTTACCTTTTATTGATCAAATGCTAGAAAGATTATCCAAAGATACACATTTTTGCTTTCTAGATGGTTATTCCGGTTTCTCTCAAATACCTGTGTCAAAAGAGGATCAAGAAAAGACCACTTTTACTTGCCCTTTCGGTACCTTTGCTTATAGACGTATGCCTTTTGGTTTATGCAATGCACCTGCTACCTTTCAAAGATGCACGATGGCTATATTCTCAGATTTTTGTGAAAATATTGTTGAGGTTTTCATGGATGATTTCTCCGTATATGGAACTTCTTTTGATGATTGCTTGAGCAACCTTGATCGAGTTTTGTACATATGTGAAGAAACTAATCTTTTCTTGAATTGGGATAGTGCCACTTTATGGTTAATGAAGGTATTGTCTTGGGACATAAATTTTTTGAAAGAGGTATTGAAGTTGACAAAGCTAAAGTTGATGCTATTGAAAAGATGTCGTGTCCCAAGGACATTAAAGGTATAAGAAGTTTCCTTGGTCATGCCGGTTTTTATAGGAGGTTCATTAAGGACTTCTCAAAAATTTCTAGGCCTCTGAGTAATCTCTTACAAAAAGATATTCCTTTTGTCTTTGTGTTGGGGAACGTAGTAATTTTGAAAAATTTCCTACGCACACGCAAGATCATGGTGATGCATAGCAACGAGAGGGGGAGTGTATCTTCATACCCTTGAAGATCGCTAAGCAGAAGCGTTTATCAACGCAGTTGATGTAGTTGTACGTCTTCACGATCCGACCGATCCAAGTACGTAACGCATACGGCACCTCCGAGTTACGCACACGTTCAGCTCGATGGCGTCCTCGCCTTCTCGATCCGGCAAGGCAGGCGAAGTAGTAGATGAGTTCAAAGACCTGACGGCGTGGTGGCGGTGTTGGTGAAGAACAATCTCCATGAGGCTTCGCCTAAGCACTCGGAAACTATGACGGAGGATAAACTAGAGGGACGGGGTTTCCGGCTGCGGCTTGGTGTTTCTTGATGTGTCTTTGGTGCTAGCCCTGCCCCTCTATTTATATGTTGAGCCACAGGGTGAAACTTGGAGTAAAAGCATCCTCAAAGTCGGTTTTGCCCGAAAGGCAAGAGTCCTAGACGGACTCCAGGGCTAGAAGCCAGGGTTCCCGGCGTCTACCCCCTAGACGCCAGGGTTCCTGGCGTCTAGCCTCTGGTCTCCACAAAACTTCCTTTTGCACTTTCCAAAAGCCTCGTGGGCTTTCCCCTTTGGCCCAAATAACGTGTTCTCGTACCCAAACATTTCGGGAAACATCCGGAACCTCTTCGGGTGAATTCCGGAACCCTTCCGAAGACCAAACAACATTATCCCATATATTAAACTTCATCTCCGGACCACTCCGGAGTTTCTCGTCATGTCCGTGATCTCATCCGAACTCCGAACAACATTCGTCACCAACATACATAACTCATATAATACTATATAAATCAACGAAAGCGCTAAGCGTCACGGACCCTATGGGTTCGAGAACTATGTAGACATGGCGAGACACGTCTACGGTCAATAACCAATAAGCGGGACCTAGATGCCCATATTGGCTCCTACATATTCTACGAAGATCTTTATCGGTCAAACCGCATAACAACATACGTTGTTCCCTTTGTCATCGGTATGTTACTTGCTCGAGATTCGATCGTCGGTATCTCAATACCTAGTTCAATCTCGTTACCGGCAGGTCTCTTTACTCATTACGTAATGCATCATTCCGTAACTAACTCATTAGCTACATTGCTTGCAAGGCTTATAGTGACGTGCATTACCAAGAGGGCCCAGAGATACCTCTCCGACAATCAGAGTGACAAAACCTAATCTCGAAATACGCCAACTCAACATGTACCTTTGGAGACACCTATAGAGCTCCTTTATAATCACCCAGTTACATTGTGACGTTTGGTAGCACACAAAGTGTTCCTCCCATTAAGCAGAGTTGCATAATCTCATAGTTGTAGGAACATGTATAAGTCATGAAGAAAGCAATAGCAACATACTAAACGATCAAGTGCTAATCTAACGGAATGGGTCATGTCAATCACATCATTCTCCTAATGATGTGATCCCGTTAATCAAATGACAACTCATGTCTATGGTTAGGAAACATAACCATCTTCGATTAATGAGCTAGTCAAGTAGAGGCATACTAGTGACATTTAAGTTTGTCTATGTATTCACACATGTATCATGTTTCCGATTAATACAATTCTAGCATGAATAATAAACATTTATCATGATATGAGGAAATAAATAATAACTTTATTATTGCCTCTAGGGCATGTTTCCTTCAGTCTTCCACTTGCACTAGACACTACAGGAATCAGCTACTTTGCCATCTGCCATGGCGAACGGCAAAGGCATGGATGGCGGACGGCAAAGACCTTTGCCGTCAGCCACGGACGGCAAAAGGGGACGGCAAAGTAGGGGACGGCTAAGAGCTGTATTCTTGCCGTCCGCTTGAGCGGTGACAGAAGGGCCTTTGCCATCGGCGTGACAAAAAGAAAGCGGGCAATAAATGCGTTGTTACTCAGTTAGGTGGTTAATGGCGAGGCCTTTCTTGGTCCATTGCAGACGGCAAAGCTTAAATCGCCGTCGACCATGGGCAAATTGACCAAATTAATTGACCTCCGTAAGCACGATTGCACCTTACGTGGCCTCTTTGCCGTCCATTCTTGATGGCAAAAGAGCCCTTTAGATTGGTGGCGAAGCGGCAAAGAGGCTTCATATTGTCTCTTTTCTGTTTTTTAATTCAACAATTTTTCTGATAAATATATATGACATATATAGATATATTTCACGGGCTATTTAACAACAATCATATCACATATCCGACACATAAGTTTCATCCATTCATACATAAGCAAGTTCCATCCATACACATTGTTCCATCCATATACATATTACAATGCAAAGTTTCATCAACATATCAAGTTCCATCATAGCAAGCTAGATACAATGCAAAGTTTCATCAAAGGAAAAGCAAGCACTCCATCATAGCAAGCTAGCTTCCATGAAGTGAATGAAATCTGCAAAATGGTAAATAAGAAAGTTAGAAATAGGTGACTAGAACAAGAATAAGACTAGAACAAGAAGTATATGTCATTTATGAGCTAACTTAGGTGAAATGGATCATATATGAGCTAACAAAGTTGAAATGGGTTGTTTATGAGCTAACTTAGTTGGAATGGATCATTTATGAGCTAACTTAGTTGAAATGGGTCGTTTATGAGCTAACTAAGGTGAAGGGCATCGTTTTTCAGCTAAGTAAGGTGAAATGGATCGTTTTTTAGCTAACTTAGGTGAAATGAATCATTTATGAGCTTTTATGAGCTAACTTAGTTGAAATGGGTCGTTTATGACCTAACTAAGGTGAAATGCCATGTTTTTGAGCTAACTAAGGTGAAATGGATCGTTTTTTAGCTAACTTTGGTGAAATGGATAATTTATGAGCTAATTTAGGTGAAATGGATCGTTTTTAGCTAACTTAGGTGAAATGGAACGTTTAGGAGCAAATCTAGGTGAAATGGGTCATTTTGGAGCTAACCTAGGTGAAATGGGTCATTTTAAAGCTAACGTAGGTAAAATGGATCATTTAGGAGCTAATCTACGTAAAATGGGTCATTTTAGAGCTAACTTGGATAAATTGGATCACTTGTAAGCTAACTAAGGTAAAATGAGTCATTTTAGAGCTAACTTTAGGTAAAATGGGTCGTTTATGAGCTAACTAAGCTAATTGTAAGGCACTTGGAAAATGTTGAATGTCTCTACGGACAGGACATTGAGCCCTGCTCCGCCATCGATGAAGGTCCTGGTGACTTGCACGTTGCTGATGATTGGGGAACAAAGCATCGGGAGGACTCCGGCTGTGGTCACAAGACTTGAACCGATCCGAAGCCGAATGTGATGGCGCCTGCCGACCACACGAGAGGGCGCGTGGCTTCGAGCTTGGGAGGACTGCATTCACTTCGGGCAAACCGCTTGAAGATGCGCTGGGAGGCTGGGGCTTGAGCTCCGCCAGGATGCAAGCAATTCTTGGCGGCTCCTGAAGCCCCCAGCCCCCTCGTCCTGATGATGGTCTTCGTTTCTCCTTGGTGCGGTGGCAGAGGAGGGAGGCTTGCGTTGCCTTGCGGGCGATCCTCGCGAGGCTGATCCCTCCAGCCTCCCTCGCGAGGCTGATCCTGCCAGCGGTCCTCACGAGGTCGGTCGCGCCACCCTTGGCGAGGGCCACGGTCTTCCCAGCGTCTTGCGTTTCTTCCTCCTCCTCGGCCGTAGCCTCGATCACTATGGTCGAGGCATCGACCGATTCGCCCTTCTCGCACGGCTCTGAGTTATTGACATTCATTGGTGTTGTGGGTGTGGAGGTCGTGGTACACGCAGTATCGGCTGCCCTTGGAAGACTCGGTGATCCACCTCGCTTGGTGTCGGGTTACTGCTGCGAGCACGACAGCCCCTTGCGCTTCACGTCCTTGAACTTGGGCTTCTTCTCTTACGGAGTGCGCGGCCGGCTCGAGGAGGAAAGGCATCCTTCCTCGACCTGGCGCGCCTTGGTTGCCAAGTTGAAACGGCTCAGGGCGTGCCACAGGTCTTCGTGCATCGCCGGCTCCTCCTTCATCTTGACGTCACGCACACCGTCGGAGAAGGCTGAGATGATGGCCTCCTCGGTCACCTTGGGAATCTTGAGGCGTGCGTTGTTGAAGCGGCTGGATGTACTGCGGGGTCTCTCTGGCTGCTTGATGCGGCGCATGTCGCTCCACGGCGAGAGGCGGTCGCGAGTGCCATGGAAGTTGGCGATGAAGCGGGTGCACATCTCGTCGAGGAGGAGATCGTGCGAGAGCCGAGTTCAGGAGCAGTGCGAGCGCCCGTCTTTGAGCGCCATGGGAAACCAGTTCGCCATGACCTTCTCATCCCCATTGGCGGCCGATGCCCGGCTCGTGAGCTGGAGGAACTCACAGGTCGGCCGTGCCGTCGCGAGGAGGCAGTGCGGCTTGAACTTGCCGGGCCACGCGACGCTGCGTAGCTCGGTGGTGAAGGCGCGACAGCCTGCAGTGGACATGGGAGGCCTTTAGTGACGAAGGGCTTGGCCTTGCGGGTCCCCGTGTGCTGCCGCTGGGAGCAGCTCGGGGTCTTGGCGTCTTGGGAAGCGAGGCGTGGTCGTGACGGGCGGTGCGAGGAGCACTCGGGCAACTTCTTGGGGCGAGGACCTCTTGGCGGTTGTGCTCTTCTTTGCGCTGGTGCCGGGACAGTGGGTTCCGCCCGAGGCCACGCGCCTTAGGGGCCAAGGCGCCTTCTTGAGGAGGCGACTAAAGCGCCCGGAGCTTCATCGCCGCGCAAGCGAAGCGCGGTGCGATGAGAAGGGCGGCGCAGAGCCCCTGCGACGCAGACGAGCTTCGGCAACGCGCGGTCGAGCCACTCCTCGTGAAGCGTTGTGGACCGGGCGGTAGCGCGGAGCTTCGTTTGCGCGATGAGCGGCTCGAGCCTCCATGGTAGCGCGGAGCGCGAGACGAAGAACCAGCTAGGGAGAGCGAAGGAGTAGCGATGCGGCTGTCTCGCCTCACAGACGGATCTTTGGGGCGATGCTTCTTGCTTTCGTTCCCCAGCCGGTGGCGGTGTTAAGCGGCGGACGAAGGCAGCGTGAAGCGGCCGCCCGGCGCGTCTGAAGCGCGGCAGGTGGCGAAGCGGCTCGGCGCTTCAGCCGGCGACAGCGTCCGACATGGAATGCGATGGGCGGCGAAGAACGAAGCGGCGGAAGACAGATTCGTGCACCCCTACCTAAGCGCCAAATGTCGGATTCGGGTTCGGCAGACCCTCTAGGTTCGAACTACAGGGTGCACGCGGAGATCTCACCCCTACCTACCTGCGCCTCGTCACCTCGCAAGGATCTAAACTACACAAAGAGCAACACAAGGGACACAAGGTTTATACTGGTTCGGGCCACCGTTTTGGTGTAATACCCTACTCCAGTGTGTGGTGTGGTGGATTGCCTCAGAGGCTGATGATGAACAATACAAGGAAGAACAACCTCGCGAGGGTCTGTTCTTGGCCGGTGTGCCGAACTGCTGAGGGGAGTTCGGTCGCTCTCTCTCTCTCTCTAGATTGCTTGATCTCTAGCTCTGTTCTCGATTCCGGATCCTCTCTCCGATGTGGGAGGCTAGTCCTATTTATAGGCAGCGGCCCTGGGCCTCTTCCCAAATATTGAGCGGGAAGGGCGCCAACAATTGGCCATTTTGAAGGGGAACATCTAGTACACTTATCCTGACTAAAGTTGGTCTTCGCCTGTTTAAAGGCTCTGACGGTGACGCCGGCTTGGGCTCCACGATGACCTCCTTCCTGTCGTTGTGATGGTCTTGGTCTTGCTGCACCGAAATGGTTGCCTTTGCTTGATGCTCTTGCCTGCGCTTGCGTCCTTTGCACCAAAGAGGAAATGAGGACACTGCGTGGGCTGGCGCCCGCCTGGCGCCCTCGGTCGTCGTGGCTTGCGTCATGGGCACCTCGTGAGGTACCCCGCCTTGATCTCTCTGCCTCCTCGCGAGCCAGCCTGACGAGGCCGTGCACGAGGAAGCTTCTCATCATCCGCCTCAAGAAGGCTTGGCCCCTCGCGAGGGTCTTGAGCTTGTGCTGATGAAGATGGGCCGTGCTGGGCCACCCCTTGAGCCACGTCGCAGGCCGCATGCAGGCAAGTCTGGGTACCCCCGTTGCCAGAACGCCGACAGAGCCCACCACAGACCCTCAAGGAGATGCAAAAGCTGGCAGGACGGGTGACCGCGTTAGGGCGTTTCATCTCTAAGCTAGGCGAGCTCGCCTTACCCTTCTATAAGCTCATGAAGAAGAAGGGCCCCTTCGAGTGAACCCTGGAGGCCGATCGGGCCTTCCAAGACCTCAAGAAATACCTCACCAGCCCCCCGGTGATGGTGGTACCGCGGCATCTCGAACCTCTGGTGCTGTACCTTGCCGCCACCCCGTACTCCGCCAGCGCGGCGCTGGTGGCGGTTCGGGAGGCGCGCCAAGACAAGGGTGTGCCACGCCAAGCTAGAGCCGATGCAGCGCAGGGTCAAGAAGGCGCAGCAGAGCCATCAGCGGCGGAAGACCAAGCTCTGCAGGGCAACATCTCGGAAGCTCCTGAGGACGGCCAAGTCTCAGGAAACCCTCCACCTCAGGATATGCCACAATCTCCCCAGGACCCGAGCCTCAACAGTGTGCCAGCCCTCGTCGAGCACCTCGTGTACTTCGTCAGCACCATACTGCGGGACGCAAGGGCACGCTACCCCATGCTGCAAAAGCTCCTGCTCGCACTCTTGGTGGCCTCGCGCAAGCTGCGATACTACTTCCAGGGCCACCCCATCAAGGTTGTCTCATCTTACCCGTTGGAGAGGGTACTCAGGAGCCCAAACTCAGCCGGAAGGGTCGCTGAATGGAACATCGAGCTGCAAGCATTCCAGCTGGAGTTCAGCACCACCAGGGTCATCAAGGGAGCCGCACTCACTGATTTTGTGGTAGAATGGACAGATGCCCCGGCTCTTTAGGAAGGAGAAGACCGGTCCACCTCCCCAGGAAGTGAGGCACCAGACGACTGGTTCATGCATTTCGATGGCGCCTTCGCGCACTAGGGCGCAGGGGCTAGAGCAGTGCTCATCTCGCCCACTCAGGACAAGCTTTACTCTGTCGTGCAACTCTGTTTCCAGCACGGCGAGAAGGTCTCCAACAATATCGTAGAATACGAAGGCCTCATAGCTGACATGAAGGCTACGACGGCTTTGGGGGTGAGGCGCCTTACCGTCAAGGGCGACTCGCAGCTCCTCGTCAACTTCTCCAACAAAGTGTACAAGCCGAAGGACGAGCACATGGAGGCCTACCTTGCAGAGGTGCGCAAGATGGAAAAGCAGTTCTCGAGCTTGGAGCTGCAGCACGTGCCCCCGGGCACCAACAAGGAAGCCGACAACATCGCCAAGAGAGCATCCAAGCGGCAACCGCAAGAGCCCGGCGTCTTCGAAGAGCGTCTCTTCAAGCCGTCAGCTATGCCACCTCTTTCAACCACGACTCAGCCTCGGGAGGAGCTCCCACAGCCCCCGGCCACGGGAGCCCCAGCATGCGGCCCGACCACAGGAGCTCGGCTGCTCTTGGCGCTCGAGCCCCAGGAGGAGTGTTGGACCAAGGAATTCAAGGAGTACCTGATGCATGGGACGCTGCCGGAGAAGGAAGAAGATGCGGAGTGCGCGGCCCGAAAGGCCACGACATACTGCATTCAAGACGGCGAGTTGTACAGGAAACGGCCGAACGACGTCACGCTGTGCTGCATCTCCAGCGATCAAGGAAGGGAGCTGCTGATTGACATACACGGCAGGGGCTGTGGACATCACTCATCGTCAAGGACCCTCGTCGGCAAAGCCTTCCGCAGCGGATTCTATTGGCCCACGACACTCAACGATGCAGCCGAGCTGGTGAAGTCCTGCGAAGCTTGCCAATTCCACGCCAAGCAAATCCATCAGCCCGCTCAGGGCCTCCAAACCATTCCGCTCACGTGGCCGTTTGCGGTGTGGGGGCTAGACATCCTAGGCCCATTCCCACGAGCACCAGGGGGCTACCATTATCTCTACGTCGCCATCGACAAGTTCACCAAGTGGGCGGAAGTGGAAGCCGTCCGTACCATTGCAGCCGGCTCTGCTGTCAAGTTCATCAAGGGCCTCGTGAGCCGCTTCGGGGTCTCCAACCGCATCATCACAGATAACGGCTCGCAGTTTACTAGTAACCTCTTCAAAACCTACTGTGCTAACCTTGGAACGCAGATCTGCTACGCTTCGGTGGCCCACCCCAGGAGCAATGGTCAAGCCGAACGCGCCAACATTGAGGTCCTGAGGGGGCTCAAGACCAGGACCTTCAAGAAGAAGCTATAGGCCTGCGGCAGGGGCTAGCACGACGAACTCCAGTCCGTGTTGTGGTCCATCCGTACCACCGCTACCAAGCCAACGGGCGAGACTCCGTTCTTCCTCGTCTATGGAGCTGAAGCAGTACTCCCTCACGAGGTCAAGCATCGCTCCGTGCGGGTCCTGGCGTTCGACAAAATGCAGCAGGACACCGTGCGGGGGATGGATCTCGTGCTGGGGGAGGAACGCCGACGCGAAGCCGCATTGAGGGCGGCAAGGTACCAACAAGCGCTGCGGCGGTACCACTGCTGCAACATCCGCTCCAGGATGCTCGAGGTGGGTGACCTTGTCCTGATGCGGGTCCTCTCTAGGGAAGGGCTGCACAAGCTTTCGCCCATGTGGGAGGGCCCGTTCAGGGTCGTCCATGTATACTGAGGCGGGTGCGCGAGACGCAGAGACAGATACCCATCCGAGCACTGGAACATCCAAAGCACCTCGGAAGTTCTATCCATGAAGCAAGGCCCGAGCACGAGAAGAAAGGCCCGAGCACATGAAGAAGGCCCGGTGCCTATGAAGAATCGTCGCCCGTGAAACTCTCACGTAATAATGAGTGGGGTTGTACACGCCCCGAAGTCTCAGGAGCGTCGGCCTCAGGCCGTGGGGCTCCCTCCCACGCCTAGTGGACAGCACTTAGCTTCGCGCTGGTGAGAAGACTTGAAGAATAGATTAGGTGCCGGACACGGCTTTTCATTTGCTTTCCGTAGTTGGCTCACTTTTCCTTAATCAGAGTTGCTCTTGGTGTTCGTTGCTAATTTGGTTCCCTAGCCCTTTACCGCTTTTTTCGGCTCTAGTTTGTTGTGTTCTCTCTCTCGCATACCTCGCGAGGGGGCTAGGCAGGTGCCCTCGCGAGCATTTATCTTCACTTTGCCTTCTCACGAGCCACCCTCGTTCGATCCTGGAAGCTGGCACATCTCTCCTAAATCCGTGCCCCTCGGGTACCGCGATACAAGGCGTCAAGTCAAGGCTTGGGTGGCTTTACCACTCTCACCTAGCCATAGGAGTTTCACAATAAAAATGTAGGCGCAACCCCTAGTTAGAATTTAATCTAGACTAGGGTGCTGTAAACACCTGATCGGGCTGAGGTCGATCCGTCGCATAATGCGGAAAAAATCACAAAAGATTTGTAACCTCCGAACAGCTGACTGGCTCACGCCACATCATAACAGTCAGTTTTTGGCTTTCTCTACTGAGGTGCTCATCTGGATAAACCAGGACACAATCATAGTAGTTCTCCCTTTACTACCCTAGCCAATAGACCGGAACGTAAGGTAATAAGCACAGGAGCCGGGCAACCCAACTATTGACCAAAGACATGATTCGGAGCCAATGCATATAATGCTGAAATTCGGGGCGCCGAACTGTACCGTAAAACTGTTCGGACTTTGTTGCCGTAGTGTGGAGCGTAGTGAAGCCCCTGGAAAATTAAAGCGTACCAGAGTGTATGTGTGCAGTTGATAGGAATAACGAAAATGAAATTCTAAGCTAATGCCACATAAGTTGGGCCGCAAACAGTTTTCATTATAATTAGATAAGTACGTCAAAGCGTATTTGTACAAATAGTGTGAGAAGCACCCGGGCTATTTGACATGCCAAGATCAAGGGGGGAGCTTGCGTGTGGGTCCTGAAAACAGGTAGATTGACTGTCGAGGGCTACATCTAGAAATCCCCTCACGCGTTTGTGATACTTGCCGCCTTGGTGTACCCGTCCTTTGGAAGGACCGCTGAGCAGGCCGCCGCGAGGGGCCTTTGGAAAAGAAACCTAAAAAGGATAAAAAGAAAAGTGAAAGTATGTGTGTCCGGAGAAGGTCGAGCCATATTGTGGACCACAATCTAGTAATGCCTCCGTCTCTGCCCATGGTATTTTCAGTGCGTAATTATGTACACATGGTACGTATGCTGCCACTTGGTCGGGACTGAGACGGAGGTCGAATTGCTAGTCTAGCTCCTGATGAGCCGGATTGTCCTGGTGCGTAGTAGTCCGGACTCGCTTGACGGTGTTCGTGAGCTTGGCTGTTGAATTAGAATTCTGTCTTAGAAGGCCGCCCTGTACTTCCGCTGCCAGGGCCGCGGTGTGCTCTTCAGTACGGAGGGAGCGCTCCGTGTTTCCATTGACTGTTATGACGCCACGTGGTCCGGGCATCTTGAGCTTGAGATAAGCATAATGCGGCTCCGCATTGAATCGAGCGAATGCGGTTCGTCCGAGCAGTGCGTGATAGCCACTTCAGAAGAGGACGATATCGAAGATTAACTCTTCGCTTCTTAAGTTGTCCGGGGATCCGAAGACGACCTCTAGTGTGATTGAGCCCGTGCAACGGGCCTCTACACCTGGTATAACTCCTTTAAAGGTAGTTTTTGTGGGTTTGATCCGCGATGGGTCGATGCCCATTTTGTGCACTGTATCCTGGTAGAGCAGGTTGAGGCTGCTGCCACCATCCATGAGGACTCGCGTCAAGTGGAATCCATCAATTATTGGGTCGAGGACCAGTGCGGCTGAACCGCCATGACGGATACTGGTCGGGTGATCCCTGCGATCGATGGTGATGGGGCATGACGACCATGGTTTAAATTTTCGGGCGACAGGCTCTATCGCATAGACTTCCCTGAGCGCGCACTTGCACTCCCTCTTGGGGATATGGGTAGCGTATATCATGTTCACCGTTTTGACCTGTGGGGGAAACTTCTTCTGTCCCCCTGTGTTCGGTGGACGGGGCTCCCCGTCATCGTCCTCGCTTTGCGACCCTTTCTCCTTGTTCTCGGTGTTTATCTTGTCGGCATGTGTAAAAACCCAACAACTCCTGTTGGTGTGATTAGCTGGTTTCTCGGGGGTGCCGTGTATTTGGCGTGGACGATCGAGTATGCGGTCCAAGCTGGATGAGCCCGAATTGTTCCTTTTGAACGGCTTCTTCCGCTGGCCGGACTTGGCACCACTGAATCCGGCGTTGACCGCCGTGTCGTCGGTATTATCACCGCTGCTTCGACGCTTGTGTCTGTTGCGTCGGGGCTTGCCGTTGCTATTTCTGGCTTTCAAAGTGCCGGGTTCTCTTGCATTGTTATTGCTACGGGCTAGCCAGCTATCTTCGCCCGCACAAAAGCGGGTCATAAGCGCCGTGAGGGCTGCCATGGACTTCGGCTTCTCTTGGCCGAGGTGTTGGGCGAGCCATTCGTCCCGGATGCTATGTTTAAAGGCTGCTAGGGCTTCGGCATCCGGACAGTCGACGATCTGGTTCTTTTTGGTTAGGAACCTAGTCCAGAATTTCCTGGCTGACTCTCCGGGCTGTTGAATTTAATGACTTAATTCGTCGGCATCCGGAGGTCGGACATATGTGCCTTGGAAGTTGTCGAGGAAGGCTTCTTCCAAGTCCTCGTAGCTGCCAATGGAGTTTTCGGGCAGACTGTTCAAACAGTGTCAAGCTGGTCCTTTGAGTTTTAGTGGGAGGTATTTGATGGCATGGAGATCATCACCGCAGGCCATATGAATATGGAGAAGAAAATCCTTGATCCATACCGCGGGGTTTGTTGTCCCATCATATGATTCCATGTTTACAGGTTTAAACCCTTCTAGGAATTCATGTTCCATTACCTCGTCAGTGAAGCAAAGGGGGTGTGCGGCGCCTCTATATCGAACCCCGCGTCGCGGCGTAGCTCGGATGGAGTCCGTCTGCGGTTCTCGGCCGGCGTGATTATGATTGTTGCGTCCGGGTAGGTAGTCGTTGTCGTGTGTCGGGGCACGCCCCCACGATCCATAGATCGATCTGTTCTGACCTGCTCTACTGTCCAAGTCCTGCCGCAGGTCATATGTATGTCCCCGAGCTGTTTTATCTCTGCCTTTACGGTGAGGTAGTATGGGCTGGTGTTCAGCTTGAGTTGCCGCTTTGTCCCGTCCACGTGGTGGTCGATCAGCCGCATTGCGCGATGATGGTACGGGCTCCAGTGCCTCGTCATCGAACTGGGGTAGCCATTTGCGTTTGGATAACTTTTGGCTGGGCGCTCGAGGCCATATTCCTCGGCTGCCAGGACATGAGTCCACCTATCATTGAGTAGGTCTTGATCAGCTTGAAGCTGCTACTGCTTCTTTTTCAGGCTCCTTGTAGTGGCTATTAGCCGGCTCTTGAAGCGCTCCTGCTCGAGAGGTTCCTCTGGCACGATAAAATCCTCGTTGCCGAGGCTCACCTCCTCCTCGGAGAGCGGAAAGATAATCACTGTCCTCCAAGTCTTCGTTTATGGCCTGTTCATCAGGGCTAACCTGCCCGTCTTCCCGTTCGTCATGTTCAGTAGTTGGTTAAACGGGGTCTTCATTGTCTTCGGCATCATCTGGAGTATTGTTTTCTCCTGTGTCGGTATTGCTGTCTTTTCCACGGCGTGACTTGGAGTGGCACCGCTGATGTCGGCGCTTTGGTAGTATCTCAGGAGGTTTATCCTCGACTGGGTCTCCCTTGTCATCGCCGCTAATCTCTTTGGGTGTATCCACCATGTACACGTCATATGAGGAGGTGGCCGTCCAGCGTCTGGTGGGTTTTGGGCTTCCTCTTCTCCGGCATCATCGTCCATACCGTCATGTCTTCGGAGCCGTAATCAAGCATGTCAGTTAAGTCCTCGATAGTGGCTATGAAGTGGGAGGTGGGTGGGAAGCGAAATTCCCTGTCATCAACCCCTAGTTCGAACCGGATATAATTCGGTTGTGAGTCCCTGCTAAGGAGAGGGTTTTTAATGAGTTCAGCACATCGCCTAAAGGTGAGTGCCGGAAGATTTCCGTGGCACTGAATTTTATGACCGATGCCTGATCAGGCTCGACGGACGCATGCGCGCGTAGTTCGGAACTTGATACCGAAGACGAACTCGAGGTTCCAGTAACGCAGGTCATGCCCGAGGTTGAGACTGTGTGCGGTTTCAGCACCGCTGAGTCTATGGCTCCCGTGGCGGGGTTGATCTTCCCGTCCTAGGATGGCACAATCTGCTCCGGATCTAGGGCCGGAGCACTTATAGGCACAATCTCCTGGGTATGGTCCGATGGCGGATTTAGGTCATGCTCATCGCGGTGGCAGGGAGCGGCTGCCGTGGGATCGAATCCATCGAAGATCAATCTTCCAAACCTGGCTTGGTGGCCAGGGGCGTAGCTGTCGATCTACTCTAGATGGCCAAGCAAGTTGGCCCGCAATGCGAAGCCGCCGAATTCGAAGATCTGTCCGGGGAGAAAAATTCCCCCTGGACAACATTGTTGTAGATGATTGACGGGGCCATCGAACCTCTTGAAGACGCCGCAGTGGAACTCTCAATGAAAGCACCAATGTCGGTGTCAAAACAGGCGGATCTCGGGTAGGGGGTCCCGAACTGTGCGTCTATGGTCGTTGGTAACAGGAGACACGGGACACGATGTTTACCCAGGTTTGGGCCCTCTCTATGGAGGTAATACCCTACTTTATGCTTGATTGATCTTGATGAATATGAGTATTACAAGAGTTGATCTACCATTAGATCGTAATGGCTAAAACCCTAGAAGTCTAGCCTGTATGGTTATGATCCTCGTCCCTATGGACTAAACCCTCCAGTTTATATAGACACCGGAGGGGACTAGGGTTGTACAAAGTCGGTTACAAAGAAAGGAATCTTCATATCCGGACGCCAAGCTTGCCTTCCATGCCAAGGAGAGTCCCATCCGGACATGGGTGAGATTCTTCGGTCTTGTATCTTCGCTGCCCATCAGTCCGGCCCATGCCAATCAGGCCGGATGCCTGAGGACCCCTTAGTCTAGGACTCCCTCAAGTGTTAAGAATGGAAATCTTAAAAGTTTTGGAGGTAGGTATAATCTATCTGATAGCTGATACTAGATGGGTAAGTCATGTTCATTGTGTTCCTAAGAAACGAGGTATTAGTATTGTTCCAAATGATAAGAATGAACTTATTCCACAAAGAATTGTTGTAGGCTATAGAATGGTAATTGATTTTAGAAAATTAAATAAAACAACTAGAAAAGATCATTACCCTTTGCCTTTTATTGATCAAATGCTTGAAAGATTATCTAAGCACACACACTTTTGCTTCCTTGATGGATATTCTGGCTTTTCACAAATACCTGTTTCTCAACCTGATCAAGAAAAGACCACTTTTACTTGTCCCTTTGTAACCTATGCTTATAGATGTATGCCTTTTGGTTTATGTAATGCACCTGCTACCTTTCAAAGATGTATGACTGCTATATTCTCTTACTTTTGTGAAAAGATTGTTGAGCTTTTCATGCATGACTTTTATGTTTATGGGAAGTCTTTTGATGATTGTTTAAGCAATCTTGAGTGAATTTTGCAGAGATGTGAACAAACAAATCTTGTCTTCAATTGGGATAAGTGCCACTTTATGGTTAATGAAGGCATTGTCTTGGGTCATAAAATTTCTGAAAGAGGTATTGAAGTGGACCAAGCTAAGGTTGATGCAATTGAGAAAATGCCATGTCCTAAAGATACAAAAGGTATTCATAGTTCCCTAGGTCATGCTGGTTTCTATTGGAGATTTATCAAAGACTTTTCTAAAATTTCTAGGCCTCTTACTAGTCTCTTGCAGAAGGATATTCCTTTTGTTTTTGATTATGGTTGTTTAGAAGCCTTTGAAACACTCAAGAAAGCCATAATTTCTGCACCTATTATTCAACCACCTGATTGGAACTTGCCTTTTGAAATTATGTGTGATGCTAGTGATTATGCTATTGGTGTTGTTCTAGGAAAAAGAGTTGATAAGAAACTGAATGTTATTCATTATGCCAAGAAACTCTAGGCGATTGCCCAAAGGAATTATGCTACTACTGAAAAAGAATTGTTAGCAGTGGTGTTTTCTTGTGATAAATTTAGACCTTATATTGTTGATTCAAAAGTAACTGTTCACATAGACCATGCTGCTATTAAATATCTTATGGAAAAGAAAGATGCTAAACCTATACTTATTTGATGGGTTCTCTTGTTGCAAGAATTTGATTTACATATCATTGACAGAAAAGGAGCTTAGAACCAAGTGCTGGTAATTTGTCTAGACTTGAAGACGTGCTTGATGACCCACTACCTATTGATGATAGTATTCCTGATGAGCAGTTAGCTACAATAAATGTTTCTTATAGTAATCCTTGGTATGCTGATTATGCTAATTACATTGTTGCTAAATATTTACCACCTAGCTTTACATACCAACAAAAGAAAAAATTCTTCTGTGATTTAAGACATTACTTTTGGGATGACCCACATCTTTATAAAGGAGTAGATGGTATTATTAGACGTTGTGTACCTGAGCATGAACAGGGACAAATCCTATGGAAATGTCACTCTGATGCTTATGGAGGGCATCATGTGGAGATAGAACTGCTCACAAGGTATTGTAGTCTGGATTTTATTGGCCTACACTCTTCAAGGATGCCCATAAGTTTATCTCATCTTGCGATGAACGTCAGAGAATAGGTAATATCGGTAAGCGTCAAGAAATGCCTATGAATTATTCACTTGTTGTTGAACCATTTGAGGTTTGGGGATTTGATTATATGGGACCTTTTCCTTCCTCTAATGGGTGTACACATATTTTGGTTTCTATTGATTATGTTACTAAGTGGGTAGAAGCTATTCCAACTAGTAGTGCTGATCACAACACCTCTATTAAAATGCTTAAGGATGTTATTTTCCCAAGGTTTGGAGTCCCTAGATATTTAATGACTCAAGGTTTGGAGTCCCTAGATATTTAATGACTGATGGTGGTTCACACTTTATTCATGGTGCTCTCCGTAAGATGCTTGCCAAGTATGATGTTAACCATAGAATTGCATCACCCTAGCATCCTCAATCTAGTGGTCAAGTTAAACTTAGCAATAGAGAAATAAAATTAATTTTGCAAAAGACTGTTAATAGGTCCAGGAAGAATTGGTCTAAGAAATTAGATGATACACTTTGGGCTTATAGAACAGCATATAAAAATCCTATGGGTATGTTTCCATATAAAATGGTTTATGGAAAAGCTTGTCATTTGCCTCTTGAGTTAGAACATAAAGCATATTGGGCAGTTAAAGAGCTCAACTATGAATTCAAACTTGCTGGTGAAAAGAGGTTATTTGATATTAGCTCTCTAGATGAATGGAGAACCCAAGCTTATGAAAATGCAAAATTATTTATAGAAAAAGTTAAAAGGTGGCATGACAAAAGAATTCAAAAGCGTGAGTTTAAAGTTAGAGAATATGTTCTTTTGTACAACTCTCGCTTTAGATTCTTTGCAGGAAAACTCTTCTCGAAATGGGAAGGCCCATATGTCATCGAGGAGGTTTACCGGTCTGGGGCCATCAAAATAAATAATTCCGAAGGTACTAACCCGAATGTTGTCAATGGGCAACGAATAAAGCATTATATCTCTGGTATGCCTATTAATGTTGAAAGTAATATTATCCAAACTTTGACACCGGAAGAGCACATAAAAGAGTCCTTCCGGAACACTCCAAAATCGTGAAAATAAGGAGGTAAATGATACGGTAAGTAAACGGACTCCAGAAAATCCGCAAAAATATTTTTTATCAGTTTTGGAATACTTGTGAATTTTAGGAATAAAGAAATTTCCAGGAAGCGCGCCCAGGTGGGTTGTGCCCACCTGCGAAACCTTCCGGACTCCGTTTTTCTTCTGTATGCTTGTCCTCCAAGATAAAAAAAAAATATATACTTCCCGAACCTATTAACCACCGTATTGCGGAGAAATCCTCTGTTCTCTTTTCTTGCTGTTTTCGGTCAGATTTATCAAGCCAGGCATCATGTCTTCTTGCTCCTCCAACAACATGGAAGAAGATGCTTGTCTGAGAAAGATCAAGACGAAGTAGGAGGAGCCCATGGACACCATCAAGGGAGACAAGGGCAAAAAACCTACCTTAGATCCACCCCCGATGGCAGCACGAGAGCTGCTGGTCGAAGAGGATATCCTTAAGCCCTACCTTACTCATCTTACTCCTGCCGAGATTGAGGCTTTTCGCGTCATTGAAATAGTTCGCATACAGAATAAGTATCTTACTCGCGAAAATATTCTGCATCAAGAGCATATCATCCATCTCCGGAGCGTCATCCGTCGGTTGGAGAACCACTTGATCCTTAAGGATAGGATCGCTTCATCACCATCATCTTCTTCACCACCAAGAGAAAACGGAGTATCGGGTATGGGCACTCCCCTTGGCTTCCGCCAAGCTTGGGGGAGGTGGCCCGGTATCATTTCATTCCACTATCTTATTGCTTTTACTTATTTTAGTTCGATCTTTTGCATTAGATGAATAAAAGTTTAGTTCAATCCTTTCTTCTTTGAGATTTTTCTTAGTGATGTATCCTTGTAATCGTGTGCAAGTTATATGATAAAGTTTAGTGTGATTTTTTGCTTTCTTTATTGCCATGTTGCAAATAAAAGAAAAAGGGAAATGAAATAAAAAAGAGAAAGGAAATAAATCAATAAGATTATATACTAATCCTATGGTAGGTGATGGCACCACATAACGAAAAGTATAAGTAGAAAATTTTATTAGAGGTTGACAAACATAGCATTAGTCAATGATGCAACTCATGAAAGAATTAATAAGGGAAGAGAAGATTCACATATAAATATACTATCCTAGAAATCTTTTGTGATTGTGAGCCCTCATCAAAATATTATATGCCAAAATTGTTGACATTGGACAAGGAAGACAACTTAATGGTTTATGTTTGTTTATATTCACATATAAGTCATATTGTCATAGATCCTTCAACATGTGGTCCTTTCCCCATATCTTTGCTAGCCAAAAATTCCAAACTAAGTAGAGATACTACTTGTGCATCCAAAAACCCTTAAAACCAAATATTATTTTCAAGTGTCTACCATACCTACCTAGGGATTGAGCAAGAACCCTCAAGTAAGTTGTCATTGGTGCAAAAAGGCAATAAAAATTGCTTCCAAAAGTGTGAGATCATTTAGTGTAAGAGAAAATTGAGCATTGCACGAACTTGTGATGGTGAAGAATAAAAGCGACAGACTGCATAATAAAGGTCGCTATCACAAGTGGCAATGTAACATGACGTTCTTTTGCACTAACGGGTTGAGCATACAAACAAATAAGCGCATGGCAACCTCTGCTTCCCTCTGCGAATGGCCTATCTTTCACTTTTATGTATTTACTTTTATGCAAAGAGTCAAAGTTTTCCTTCTATTCCTTTTATTTTTCTCCTTTGGCAAGCATCATGTGGTGACGAAAGATCTAGGCACATATGTCGAATTGAATATAGATAGCATGAGTTATTATTGTTGACATCAGCCTTGAGGTGAGTATGTTGGGAGTGAAACTATAAGCCCCTATCTTTCTATGTGTCCGGTTGAAACATTTTGCTCATGGGTACGAGGTGAGTGTTAGCAATCATAGAAGACTATATGATGGTTGAGTATGTGGACTTGCCTAAAGGCTCCGATACATGACCCTTCCTAAAAAGATGATTAATTGTAGTTGCAAAGTTGACTGAGAACATAGTTTGTTGGTTTCTAATAGAGTTTTTGCTGTATACTTCGCTTGTGTGATGAACTATTACTTATTCATGAGAAGTATATGATAAAAGTTCTATGATAAAAGTCCTATATGTTTAATTTTGTTGTTGTTATAATAATCAACATGATGCTTCTATGTCTGTATTTCGTTTTTGTCGATACCTCTCTCTCAAAGCATGTGGACATGTTTTTCGATTTTGGTTTTCGCTTGAGGACAAGCGAGGTCTAAGCTTGGGGGAGTTGATACGTCCATTTTGCATCATGTTTTCTTACTGTTATTTATAATGTTTTATCCACAATAATGATTTTTGGAGTAATTCTAATGCCTTTTCTCTCATAATTTGCAAGGTACACACCAAGAGGGAGAATTTGATGGCTGGAAATCGGACACGAAAAAAGCTAGGTCAGGCTACCTATTCTGCACAACTCCAAACAAGCTGAAACTTTACGGGGATGTTTTGTGGAATAAATGAGAATTACTGGAACAAATAACCACCAGAGGGGGGCCACTAGGGGGCACAACACACTTGGGAGCGCCAGACCCCCCTGGCGCGCCCTGGGGGGTTGTGGCCTCCTCGGCCCACCTCCGGTGCCCATCTTCTGGTATATAGGTCGTTTTTACCTAGAAAATAAGAGGAGGACTTTCGGGACGAAGCGCCGCCGCCTCGAGGCGGAACTTAGGCAGGAGCACTTATGCCCTCCGGCGGAGCGATTCCGTCGGGGGAACTTCCCTCCTGGAGGGGGAAATCATCGTCATCATCATCTCCAACAACTCTCCCATCTTGGGGAGGCCAATCTCCATCAACATCTTCAACAGCACCATCTCATCTCAAACCCTAGTTCATCTCTTGTGTTCAATCTTGTTACCGGAACTATAGATTGGTGCTTGTGGGTGACTAGTAGTGTTGATCACATCTTGTAGTTGATTACTATATGGTTTATTTGGTGGAAGATTATATGTTCAGATCCAATGTGCTATTTAATACTCCTCTGATCATGAGCATGTTTATTATTTTTGAGTTGTCACTTTTGTTCTTGAGGTCACGGGATAAATCATGTTGCAAGTAATCATGTGCACTTGATATGTGTTTGATATTTTGATAGCATGTATGTTGTGATTCCCTTAGTGGTGTCATGTGAACGTAAGGGACCAATTGGACCCCAAAGTTTAATGCTATGGTTAGAATTTATTCTTAATACTTTTCTCGTAGTTGCGGATGCTTGCGGGAGGTTTAATAATAAGTAGGAGGTTTGTTCAAGTAAGAAAAACACCTAAGCACCGGTCCACCCCACATATCAAATAATCAAAGTAGCGAACACAAATCGAACCAACATGATGAAAGTGACTAGATGAAATTCCCGTGCACCCTCAAGAACGCTTTGGTTATCATAAGAGACCATTTTGGTATGTCCTTTGCCTCAAAAGGATTGGGCTACCTTGCTGCACTTTTGTTACTACTATCGTTACTTGCTCATTACAAATTATCTTGCTATCAAACTACTCTGCTACTTACAATTTCAGCACCTGCAGACATTACCTTACTGAAAACTACTTGTCATTTCCTTGTGCTCCTCGTTGGTTCGACACTCTTACTTATAAAAAAGAGATACAATTGATTCCCTATGCTTGTGGGTCACCACTGATCATCATCATCTCCCTTCTCCCCACCAAATATGCCGTGCAGACCACCATGCTCTCACGGCGGTGTTGCCCCCTCTGGCTTCGCGCCCCCCTCAACCTCACTGTCGACAGCTGCCTCTGCGATGGGGATTGCAAATGCATGGCCGCAGTCTGCAATATCCTTGCATCGCACCCTGGGCTAGCCAGACACATTGACATCCACATGTTCAGTACCAACTACAAGGTCCAAGCCAAGTTCGACGAGTGGTTCTTATCTTGTGCCCTAGATCTGCTTGAGGATCTCAGGTTTGAAGCTGAATGATGTCGCTCTCTTCCGCCATCCGCGCTCCACCTCATGCCACCACTGCACTGCGCCAGCTTCAGCTCCTGCTATTTTCCCCAGAATAATGTCACGCCCGCCCTTCTTCTCCCTGAACTCAAGCATCTCGACCTCTTCAACATTGGCATCTCGAAGAAGGCTGTGGTGCACCTGCTCCGCGACTGTACTGCTTTCGAGTACCTTCGTCTTCGGCAGATCCATGGGTTCATTAGCCTCCACATTGCTTCGACAAATCTCCCATGGATTTATGTGTCTTGCTTTCCCCGCAACAAGACATCAATTGGGAAGAGATCACTTGAGTTGTTCCATGTTATGGTCATTGAGAATGCGCCTTTCCTTGAGAGATTACTAGTATCTGATATAGAAGGTCCAACAAAAATCAAAGTCATTGACGCACCGAAAGTAACAGCCTTGGTCTACTCGCCTGCCAAATTCTATGAACTCGTTATTGGATCCATATTTGTTCAGGTACAACACTCATCTTCTTTTCTGTCTTCTTGAAATTATTTTTTTTAATTTCTTATTGATGTATTTACGACTATCATCCAGAAAATGATTCCCACAAGCTTGACCCAGTCTGTGCACATAGTGAAGGTCTTGGCAATAAAATCTATCGACCCTAATCTGGATCAAGTTGTTTGATTCCTTAGATGCTTTCCGTGCACGGAGAAGCTACTCATCGAGGTGAAACTTCTTTCATATTAGTAAACGGTAATCACAACGGAGCTCAATTTTTTTCATAATTTTCCCAAATTACAAAGACAAGTGTAGGGTTCAAAAGCGCATCTACGCCTTTGCAAGAAAGAAATGTTTCTGTATTTTTTTCTCACATGATCACCTGCATCATGTTTTGTTGTACTAGTAGCCTAGGCTAGTCTAGTGGCAAGTAACTTAGACTAGTAACTCTATGGTTAGCCTAAGAGCAAGTACTACCTCCATCCTTGTTTACTCTTCATATTTTGTAGTATCAAAATTTGTCCATAGACTTAAGCAGCAGAATGTTAATGCATGTCACTGTAGGATCGAAAGTATGTCTAGAGGGGGGGTGATTAGACTAATTGACCAAATAAAAATCTAGCCTTTTCCCAATTTTAAGTTTTGATAGATTTTAGCAACTTAACACGAGTCAAGCAATCAACCTACACATGCAATTCTAAGAGTATAGCAGCGGAATGTAAATCATTGCATATGACGGTAAAGGGGAGGAGTTTGGAGGGATCAAACGCAATGTAGACATGGAGATTTTTGGCGTGGTTCCAATAGGTGGTGCTATCGTACATCCACGTTGATGGAGACTTCAACCCACGAAGGGTAATGGTTGCGCGAGTCCATGGAGGGCTCCACCCACGAAGGGTCCACGGAGAAGCAACCTTGTCTATCCCACCATGGCCATCACCCATGAAGGACTTGCCTCACTTGTGTAGATCTTCACGAAGTAGGCGATCTCCTTGCCCTTACAATCTTGACGGAGGCTCCCAAGTGACACCTAGACAATCTAGGAGACACCACTCTCCAAAAGGTAATAGATGGTGTGTTGATGATGAACTCCTTGCTCTTGTGCTTCAAATGATAGTCTCCCCAACACTCCTCTATCCCTCATAGATTTGGATATGGTGGAAAGATGATTTGAGTGGAAAGCAACTTGCGGAAGGCTAGAGATCAAGATTCTTGTGGTTGAATTGGAATATCTTGGTCTCAACACATGAGTATGTGGTTCTCTCTTAGAAAATGAATGCCGGAAGTGTAGGCACGTTCTGATGGCTCTCTCCATGAATGGAGGAGGGGTGGTGGGGTATATATAGCCTCCACACAAAATCTAACCGTTACACACAATTTACCAAACTTGGTGGGACCGAATAGTGAAACTCGGTCAGACTGATTCAGTTCAAAATGTGAACGTAAGGCTTTTCGGTGGGACCGACATGATCAACTCGGTGGGACGGATATGTTAGGGTTAGGGCATAACTTGATCTCGGTGAGACCGATCACATGAACTCGGTGAGACCGATTTCACTAATAGGAAAACAGAGAGTTGGTCACGCAAACTCGGTGGGACCGTTCGCTCATTTCAGTGAGACCGAAATGTTACGAAAAGGAAATAGAGAGTTTGCATTGCGAACTCGGTGGGACCGATCGCTCATCTCGGCAAGACCGCAATGTTACGAAGGGAAACAGAGAGTTTGCCATCCCATCTCGGTGAGACCGAGATCCCTATTGGTCAGACCAAACTGATTAGGGTTTGTGGCTATGGCTATGCCAAATGAACTCGGTGGCGCCGGATATATCAAATCGGTAGGGCCGAGTTTGACTTTAGGTTTAGGACATATGTGGAAATGAGAAAGTGGTTAAGGGCTTTTGGAGCATATCACTATGCATTTTGAGCAAGCAAGCCAGTAAGCAACAACTTATACCCTTTTAATAGTATTGGTTTTTCCTATGGACTCAATGTGATCTTGGATCACTAAAATGAAAAAGTAGAGTCTTGAGCTTTTGCCAATATGTGTCCTTAGCATTTTGAGCGGTCCACATCTCTTGTCCATGCCATGCCAATCATCGAACTTTCTGAAATGATTATATTGAAAGAATATTAGTTCAATGAGCTATTTGTTGCTAAGAATTACCAAAACCACCCAGGGATTAGTTGCATTTTCAATCTCCCCCTTTTTGGTAATTGATGACAATGTATGGATCAAAGCTTCGACAAATGATAATAACAATGAAATACATCGTCTCTTTGAGAAGTATGTGATAAGCAAGAGCTCCCCCTAAATTTGTGCATTATTTAAAATTTGCTTTTGAATGCAAATGCACAATCGATTAGGATCATCGGTAACTCTTCCATGCCACATACATCTTGGTGGAGCACTCAAAATGATAAAATATGGAATATGCACTCACACCAAGACAAAATGTGAATGATAATACATGAGAGATAGAGAATATCATCATCCAAGAACAAACATTAAAGTATGATATGATCAAGCACATGACCATACAAGTATCTCACACACACATAACAAAAAGTATCAACCAAACAGGCAAAGAAATAAGTAGCAAGAGATAGCAAAAAGAAGCAAAGCTCTCTCTCCCTCTCTCTTTCTCTCTCTCTCTCTCTCTCAAAGCCTATGATCTATACACTTTCTTCCCCTTTGGCAACAAGTTTGCAAAAAGCTTGAAAAAGCATAGTGCTATGCGGCTCTCTAAGCTTGATCTTCGGGAGCTCCGGAGTGCGAAGGTGGCGTGGAGAGGAGTCCTGCAGCAAATGCATCTGAGGAAGACTGAGGAGCTGGTGGAGTTGCAACTGGAGGGGAAACTGAAGCTGTGGCTGTAGGAGCTAAAGTTGTAGCCCTAGTTTCTGCCACTAGCACTGCTGCAGACCTCTTTCTTCTGGGCACCCTTTGATAAGCATCAGTGGTGGTCTTTTCACTCCTATCCTCAAGCTCTTAGATCTTCTCCACAGAAGTCTGAATTTCTGTCACCTTGACATCCAAGTCATGAAGTTTTGTCTCAAAAATTCTCTCAAGACTCTGTTGATTTTGAGTCGTTGGCCAAACCTTTCTCAATCCTCAAGGTAGCCTGAATGAGATAGCCAAGTTGGTCTTGTTTGGACTTGAGAAATACTTGGGAAGCCTCTTCAGGACTTGGCATCTTGGCTGCCTTCTCTGCTTTTGCTTTTTCTCTCTTCTCCTGAGCCTCTACGGATGTAGGATCTGAAGTATCCATAACAACTGTGGTGTCCTCACAATCAGGCCTCAAGGGAAGGTGCTCTTTGTATAGGAGATACATGCCTTGGAGTTGATGAGCATCTGAATGTGTGGAGCATACTCACATGATCTCTTTGGTCTGTTGCAGTTCTCTTGATGGTTTCAACTATCAAGCTCAACACCATGAATTTCTGTGGCACATCAAACAGTTGAAGCAAGTTGATGAAGTGGCCTTTGATCATCGTATGATATCCTAATTTGGGCAACAAGGTGTGCCTCAGTATGGTGTTCATGGTGGCCAATCCAGACAACAAATGAAACACTTATCCTAGCTTGTGTGTTTCCAGGGCCTTGTCAGGAATTTCCTTGTACATGTTGGCCATGGAGTTGTGATATTTCTTGCGCTTGGCATAGACATCAATGTCATCCTGAGCTTCTTCTGGCGCATTGATAAGCTTGGCCCACTCAAAGAACAGAGATCGTACCTTGTACCTTCAGTCATCCATACAATTCTCCCATCTGGAAAAAAATGAGCAGTAGAGTAAAACTGCATGATCAGCTCATCATTCCACTTGGTCAATTTCTGACCCACAAAGGTGTCAACTCCATTGAGTCTGAAGCTCTCATGTACTCTAGGGAATTGGTCTTCATTGTTTTCAATGTATTCCAATCTACCCACTTCATGTCACACACAATGGGCTTCTTATCCAACAAAATTGTCTCATAGAAGTCCTGCTATTCGTTGGTGTGAAATCTGTAGTCCATAGTAGTTCTCCTCCTTGCAACATAGGGGTCTGATTGTCTCCACAGTCTGAGACCTGCATCCTTTCTCTCCTTCATGTTTTCTGCCACTGGATGACTGTCATCATGATCATGGATCTTTGTCTTTAATTTCCTAAGCACTTGGGCTTCTTCTTCTTCTTCCACTTCAGGCACTGGGGCCTTGTTTTTCTCAGCAGCTGGTATATTCCGGGTGCTTCTCTTTGGTGCAGACTTTGAAGCTTGAGCAGTTGCTTTGGATGTAGTCTTGGGCTTTGATGGAGCAGCCCCAGACTTGATGGCATTCCCCATCAGCTTCTGATTCTTGGGTTTTGGTGCTGCATCTTCTTCATCTTCTTCTTCCTCATCTGATGAGTGCCTCTCAAATTCAGCCATGGGATCAACACGCTTGCACCAACTTCCTCTCTTCCTTTCCTTCTTTTTCTTGCCTCCAGCAGCCTCTTCTTCTGTTGATTTGGAGACTTCAAGTGTAGAGGCTCTGGCTTTGGACATGGGCACTTTCTTGGCAGGAGCTTTCTTGTGCAAACCAGGCTTGGTTGCAGTAGTAGTAGCAGCAGCATACTCCTTTTTCAAAACTTTCTTGGAGGTGACCTCCTCCTCAACAGCAACATAGTCTTCATCTTCAGAATCTGAGTTTCTCTTTCTCCTTGTCCTGGTTGCAGCTTTGGGCAAGTTGCTTGGGGTGCTTCTGCTACCCTCATCATAGCTGCCAGAGGGACTAGTGCCCTCACTCAGGTTGACTTGTTCCTCTGACTTGTTACGATCGTGGGTCGATCGACATAGTGACACCGCAATCTAAAAGCTGACCACAGAATAGATGTAGTTGAGATAGAGTAGATGAGCATCACAAAGTGCGTAGATTTTGCAAAACAATTGAGTCAAAACATAGTTTTAGTTTTCTACATAAAGCATTTGAGACTCTTGATTTGTTAAACTTGGTGACACCGAAGCAATATTAGAGTCTAAACTAGTGGAATCGGTCGGGCCGAGACACAATTCGGTGACTCAAGATTGCTTTAGCTCAATTTTAGAGTAAATCTCCCGCTAGATGTGATATCCCCCCTAAGAGGGATGAACTAGCCTTGGGCTTTGTCGATCATGACTTCATGTAGATGTTGAAGATGTGGATGCTCAATGTTGATGTAGATCATTTGGAGCAATCCATTGGAGTGAGTCGCACTTTCAATACCTACATAGGTTAGTCCCACAAGGAACAACTAAAGATATCCATAGACATAGAGTGAAGTACACACAAGATGATGTCCATGAAAGCATTAGGTTACCGTGTCCCTTGACTTACCAACAAGAGGGTTTGTGACTCCTTGAACTAGTGCAAGATGTGGAAGTTGTTTGCACTTGTCCTTGCCAAAATAAGTATGACTAAGGTGTGTTGGCAGAGTCACCCTCAAGAACTCTCTAGTTCTTCTTCTTTGGGATCCACATCAACTTGATGGGAATCCTTGGAGCTGTAGTCGTACTTGATGAAGTAGAACTAGATGTAGTCTTGGAAACCCACTTGACCAAGGCCTTAGGAGCTTCTTCAAATGAATCAATCTCCTCTTGAATCTTGACCTTGCGTTTTTGCTTGTGGTCTTGTGGTGGAAGATCATCTTGAGCTTGTGTCCCCTTGAAGGAAGTAGGATCATACTTCTCTTGTTGAGGAACAAACTTCGTCTTGGGGTATTGATCTTCTTCCCACTCAACTCCATTGGCATTGAACTTTTGTTCAAAACCAACACCTTGATTCTTCCGGTGCCTTCCTTGCTTGCCTACAATTTCCTCAAATTGCTTACTTCCGGCAAGGTTCTTGTAAACACCTTTCTCTATAATTCCCTTCAATAAGCTATTTTCATTCTCAAGTGTAACTTGGCTAAGAGAATCATTAGTGGAATCAAGAGAACTACTAGAAGCAACAATATTTGATTTAGCATGATTATTGTTACTACTAGAAGAAGAATCTTTCTTACTCTTGTTGCTAGATTTTACTTGTGGCATGTAAGTAGACAAGAGTAAACGCTTGGCAATGTAAGAAGAACTTTTCTTACGAAGATCGTCGTTGATTGCCTTTAAAAACCCACGCTCTTGCTATAGTTGAGATTTTCAAAGCGTAGCTTCTCATGAGTCTTTAAAATCTCTCGACGATCTTCCAAGGTAATTTCATGAGCTATGTAGCGACCTGACCTCCGGCGGTCAAATCTCTGTGTTCAGTGTCATCCCTGGATCGGTAATGCTGACATACACAGTACTCGAATGGATTTATAACAGAGTAGCAATCACATACTTATTACATCGAATGTCTCAAAAGAGAACTTATTACAATAAATATGGCTTAAGGCCATCTAAAAATAGGATAACAACGGAAGGCTTGGAAGATAAAGTGAGTCCATCAACTCCAACGGCATAGTCGAGTGCATGACAAACGACCTAGCGCACCTTACTCTTAAATGCGAAAAGTCTCGCAACATGATATGTTGTAGTTCAAACGAAGTCAGCACATGGAATATGCTGGCAATATAACACAGTAGAGCAATGAACAGATAAATGCTATCACTACATGCATATATGGCTGGTGGAGGCTCTAGGTTTATATTGTTTTGCGTAAGCCAATCTTTCCCTACAACAAATGAATAAATTTTATTTAACTATCATGGTAGTTGAAACATGGAGAAGGTTCCTGCAACTCAATCCCAATTAGAAAGTAATTAGCAACCCAATAAATTAACTTAGAGTGATGAGATCAAATCAATATTTCAAGTACCAGATACTCAAGTTGTCCATAACCGGGGACACGGCTAACCATGATTAGTTTATACACTCTGCAGAGGTTTGCGCATTTTTTCCCACAAGACTCGATCTCCTCCGTTGGATTTCTTGCACTACATGGTGTTTGAGAAACGGATGACCGAGACACAGTCTTTCAGAAGCATTAACTCTAACCCTGGGTAGACAGTACCAACCTACATCCCCTACATCTGCTAGCCTACCACTAGAAGTGGTCATGCAACATACTCAGCTATGCTAGAGCCCATAATAGCTTGTGGCTGCACACAGAAGTTTCTAGCATTAATAATCTTATGATCCCTTTCAGCCTGAGTGGCGAACCGTAGGATGATCACATGGGTACTCCGGGATATCCTAGGACAACACTGGATTCTCCAGGTGCCCGCAAGCAATCCACCCAAATGTGTATTTAAGTAGCCACCTTAAGTTAACCATTAATTAACATCTCACATCTGTCATGGATACACTCAAACCCAATCCACGTCTACGAGCATAGCATGGCAATAAGCATAACGTAGAAATAACTCCCAAGGGTTTGATAATAAAACAGGTAATAGGTTCTACCTCATCATCTACTTCCCAATAACCACAAGTTAATCACATCCTAATCATGCAATGTTTGAGGATTGTAACTAGTGCACCAAAAACTGGGTATGGAAAGAGTATGATCAATGTGTTACTTGCCTTGCTGACGATCCGCAAAACCAAGTGACTCGTAGTAGAACGCTTCGCACTCCGGGAATTCTATCGCAAACAAACAATAGCATACATAATCAATCAAGCAAAGATGCATGGGTAAAACTCAACTAAGAAGATCGAATCTGAAAACTCAACTGAAAAGATTCGATTTGCAAAAAGAATCAATCGAGTCGGAGCTACGGAACTGAAACAACGGTCAAAAGAACCTCGAATTCAAATCTGCTTGAAACCAAGATTTAAATTGTCCAAACCTTGTTCAAATTGATTAAACAGAAAGAGGATTTCGAAATGTAGATTTTGGCGTTGGATTCACTGGATTTGGACAAACGGTTAAAAAGTTACGAGGGTTTGAAGATCACGGGCTAATCTGCGATAAAAATAATCGCGGATAGATCCCTGGCCAAAAATAAAATAAAAAGAAAAAGACTAACGAACGAACGTTCACTAACAGAACCAATCTAACGAAAACCATTCACTAACAGATCTAAACGAACGAACGTTCGTTAAACAAATAAACCGATGAAAAACCGATCTAATAAAATAAACCATGAAACAAAAAAAACCGGGTTAAACAAAATAAACCGACCGGTCAACGGCGGCGGCTCCGACGGCTGGCGGCGGCGGGGTTGGCGGGCAGCGGCGGCTAGGGTTTGGGGTGGGGCGCGGTGCGGCTGGGTGGGCTGGAGGCGGCCTCGCATCGCCATATAAAGGCCAGGGCGCCAGTGTCCTGATCGGACACGGCCCGTTAAGGCGGTTCGCGTTTTTTTCAACAGATTTCGCCGGAAAAATCCTAATAAATAAAATAAAAATCTAAAAATGCCAAAACAAATTTTCACCATCTAAATAAAATATTTAGAACATGATGAACATTTTCTTGGCCTAAAATGCAAATTTTAGAAATATGCATATTTTTATAATTCAAATAAAATTGCAATAAAATCCAAATAAATTATTTATTTGATTTTAATATTTTTCCTCCAATATTTATTTTATTTTGGAGAAGTCGTATTATCTCCTCTCATATATTTTAGTGTGAAATATTTTTCGGAGAGGAAAATAATTAAAATCAAAATGATCCCCGTTTCAATATTTGAGAAAATTCAAATATGAAAATCGTGAAATCCCCAACTATCTTCGTGGGTCCTTGAGTTGCTTAGGTTTTTAGGATCACAACTGAAATGCAAATAAAATACGATATGCATTGATGACCTATGTATAACATTCCAAATTGAAAATTTGGGATGTTACAAACCTACCCCCCTTAAGATGAATCTCGTCCTCGAGGTTCGGGTTGGCTAGAAAATAGGTGTGGGTGGTCTTTCCGTAGATCATCCTCTCGTTCCCAGGAGGCTTCATCCTCGGTATGGTGGCTCCATTGTACTTCGCAAAACTTGATAACCTTGCTGCGAGTAACTCGACAATCTTGACTGGTTTCTCCTCATAGGTCAGATCACTATCCAACTGAATTTCCTCCAGGCATCAGATCTCTCGAGAGGGATATCGGCCGTCTCAGCATGACACTTCTTCAACTGAGAAACGTGAAACACATCATGAACTCCCGACAATCCTTTGGGTAACTCCAACTTGTAGGCCACTTCTCCCATATGTTCCAAAACTCGGTATGGTCCTACAAATCTCGGGGCTAGCTTTCCCTTGACTCCAAAACGTTTAACTCCTCGCAGAGGTGACACACGGAGATATGCTCTATCTCCGATTTCATAGATTACTTCCTTGCATTTCGAGTCTGCATAACTCTTCTGCCTGGACTGAGCTACCTTCAGTCTATCTCGAATCAACTTAACCTTCTCTTCTGACTCTTTAATCAAATCCGGTCCAAACAACTGACGGTCTCCAACTTCAGCCCACATCAATGGTGTCCTGCACCTCCTACCATACAGGGCTTCGAAAGGTGCCATCTTCAAACTGGCCTGATAGCTGTTGTTGTATGAGAACTCAGCGTAGGGCAAGTTATCATCCCAACTAGATCCATAATATAGTGCACAAGCTCTCAACATGTCCTCCAGAATCGGATTGACTCTCTCGGTCTGTCCATTTGTCTGCGCATGAAAGGTTGTACTGAACTCTAGCCTGGTACCCAAAGTCTGGTGCAGTTGGTGCCAAAACTTTGAAGTAAACTATGTTCCTCTATCAGATACGATGGTCCTCGGAACTCCATGCATACATATGATCCTGGTCATGTATAGCTTGGCCAACTTTGCACTCATATAGGTGGTCTTCACTGGGATAAAGTGAGCTACTTTGGTCAGACGATCCACTACTACCCAGATAGAATCATATCCCGATCGGGTCCTGGGCAATCCGGTGATAAAATCCATGCCAAGCTTGTCCCACTTCCATTCCGGTATTGGCATAGGCTGCAGTAGTCCTGCTGGCTTCTGATGTTCTACCTTCACTCTCTGACATACTTGGCAATGTCCTTCTTCATTCCAGTCCACCAGAAATGCTCCTTTAAATCCAAATACATCTTGGTGTTTCCGAGGTATATCGAGTATGGCGAGTCATGAGCTTCCTGAAGTATAAACTTCCTGATCTCCACATTATTGGGAACATATATATGGTCCTCAAACAACAAGATGTCGCGCTCATCCTCACGAAAACCTTTGGCTTTTCCTTTGCTCATCTTTTCCTTTATCTCAGCAATTTCTTTGTCATCTTTCCAAGCTTCTCGAATATTTCCCAATAATGTTGACTGAACCTCCAATGCTGCAACAAAACCACTAGGGATTATCTCCAACCGAAGCTCCCTGAGATCCTCTGCTAACTCCCTTGGTAATCCTCCGCTTACGGGGGTATTGGCGTAACTCTTCCGGCTCAAAGCGTCTGCTACGACATTGGCCTTGCCTGGATGATAGTGCAACTTCATATCAAAATCCTTTATGAGCTCCAACCATCTCCTTTGCCTGAGGTTCAACTCCTTCTGTGTGAAAATGCACTTCAAACTCTTATGATCCGTGTACACATCACAACGGTTTCCAATAAGAAAATGTCTCCAGGTCTTGAGTGCATGCACCACGACTACTAACTCCAAATCATGTGTGCCATAATTCAACTCATGCGGTTGAAGCTGACGTGAGGCATATGAAACAACTCTTTCGTCTTGCATAAGTACACCTCCAAGTCCTAAACGAGAAGCGTCACAATACACTTGGAAATCCTTACGTATATCCGGCAGGATCAGCATTGGGGATGTAACCAAATGTTTCTTTAACTCCTGGAAACTTGCCTCACATTCATCGGTCCATTTCAATTTGGTGTCCTTCTTCAACAGCTCCGTCATAGGCTTTGCAATCTTGGAGAAATTCTCAATGAATCTTCGATAGTATCTCGCAAGTCCAACAAAACTGCGGATCTCTCCAACTGAGGTGGGTGCCAACCACTCAGTGACTGACTGAACCTTGGTAGGATCCACTGTTATACCTTCTCCTTATATAACATGTCCAAGAAATCCAACTTCCTTCATCCAAAACTCATACTTACTGAAATTAGCGTACAACTAAGGTTCCGTGAGCTTATCGAGAACTAAACGCAAATGCTCCTTGTGCTCCTCTTCATTCTTTGAGTATACCAAGATATCATCAGTGAACACCACGACAAACTTATCCAAGAACTCCATGTACACCTTATTCATCATACTCATGAAATAGGCTGGGGCGTTAGTCAATCCAAATGACATAACCGTATACTCATACAACCCATACCTTGTGGTGAAAGTTGTCTTGGGTATATCCTGTTCTTGGAACTTCAGCTGGTGGTATCCTGATCGCAGATCGATCATGGAGACTACTTTAGCTCCTTCCAGCCGGTCAAACAAGTCATTGATCATCGGCAGCGGATACTTGTTTTTAATCGTCACTTCATTTAATGCACAATAATCAACAACCATTCTCAATGATCCATCTTTCTTCTCAACCAAGAGCACTGGGGCTCCCCACGGCGATGAACTTCGTCTAATGTAACCTTTCTCCAATAACTCCTTAAGCTGCTTCTTGATCTCCTCCAGATCGTTTGCGGGCATCCGGTATGGTCTCTTCGATATCGGTCCGGTGCCTGGAAATAACTACATCAAAAACTCAATGTCTCGATCCGGTGGCATGCCTGGTAACTCCTCTGGAAATACATCTGGATAATCCTTCACTACCGACACTTCCTCCTGAACAACTCCCCCGAGAGAATTTACTTGGGTCCTCCTTGGCGCATGCCTGGATACATACTTGATCCGTTTTCCCTCCGGGGTGGTCAGTAGAATTGACCTACTAGCACAGTCAATGTTTCCTCCATACTTCGATAACCAATCCATTCCTAGTATCACATCCAATCCTTATGACTCCAGAATTATTAGGTCTGAGGGGAAAACATGGCTACCAAGGGTTAAGGGTATCCGATCGCACCATCGGCTAGCCATATACTCTGCAGCTGGTGAGCTTACTAACAAGGATGTCCTAAGGGCTACGGCGGGTAACTTAAACTTGTCCACAAATCCCCTTGAAATGTATGAATGTGATGCACAAGTATCGAAAAGAATGAGAGCAGTAAATGACTTAACCAAAAACTTACCGATAACTGCATCTAGCTGCTCTTCAACCTCCTCCACGTTCACGTGGTTCACTTGTCCCCTATTGAAAGGGTTGGGCTTCTTCCCAGAGCTTCCATTGCCATTACCATTCTTTGCTTCCGAACATTCAGTGGTGTAATGTCCAGTCTTCCTGCACTTGAAACAAGTAATGTGACTTAGATCCTTCTTGGCGGGCGTTGCTAGGTTAGAGTGGTTCTGATTGCTTCCTGCTCCATTCTCGTTTCCATTGTTGGGCCACCGTGGTTATGGGAACTTCCTCCATTGTGAGTATGGCCTCCATGGTTATGGGTAAATCCTCCCAAGTTCGGGGTGAAACGAGGCTTCTGCTGAGCTCCTGAGTTGTACTTCCCTTGTCCATACTTCCTCTTGCGGCTCTCAATCTACTGCAGCTTCCCTTCAATCATAACAGCCCTGTCTACCAACTGCTGATAGTTAGCGAATGTCGCTACCATCACCTGCATACTCATCTCATCATTCAGCCCTTCCATAAACTTCTCCTGCTTCGTGGCATCGGTGGCCACATCATCCGGGGAATAACGGGCTAACTTACTGAACTCATCCATGTACTGCCCCACAGTACGGTTTCCTTGGTGCAAGTTGCGAAACTCACACTTCTTCATGCTCATAGCCCCAGTTGAGACATGTGCAGTGCGAAACACTTGCTGAAACTGATCCCAAGTGACATTGGCTATAGGGAAAGTGGTCGTGTAATTCTCCCACCATGCGGTCAAGGGTCCATCCAATTGATGTCCGCAAAGTGCACCTTCTCAAGATCTCATGCAACTGCGGTGGTCAACTCCCTTCCAATGCTGCGTAGCCAGTCATCAGCAACTATTGGCTCGGTGCTACTGGAAAACACCGGCGGCTGCAACCTCAGAAAATGAGCTAAGTTGTCAATCGGAGGTGGTGGTAGAGGGTTGTCGTTGTTGTTGTTGCCTTGGTTCAAAACTAATATCTGCATCAAGGCATTCTGTTGCTGGATCAACTGGGTGATCACAGGTGGGAAGACAAATCTGGTGTCACGTCTCGGAGGCATCTGATGGGTTTAGAGGGGAGAGATTAGAATAGAATGAGGTCTAGTGAGAAAGCACTACCAATATGCACATGAGACAAACACAATCATATCACACCAAATCAATTCAAGCAAGGGCATACAATCGGTCTAGAACTATCGTTACAAAAGTTCTTGGACTACTTCTATATACATGGGGGAATACTACTATTAATATGGTGGTCATCTAGAAATTTTGATCGGTGGAAGACTCCATGATATTCGCTCCAGCTTCGTCTTCATAATCATCATCACTATCGTCGGGGTCGGAGTCGGTGTCGTCAATGATGATGTAGTCTTCAGAACGAATTTCCTTGGGTTCGTCGTCTTCTCCTCCTGGCACGGGGTCTCCCATGAATACTCCTAGCTTCCTCGTCAGATCGTGATTCTTCTCCACTAGTATTGTGATTTCCTCCTCGTATCCGTCGCGTGTAGACTTGAGTTCCTCCTCTAGCTCCATGTTCCTGGTCATCGCCTTCTTCAAATCTATCATGCCTGCGCACATCTGGTTCTCCCGTTGATGAATGTGATGGTTTAACTCCTGGATGAAAGCTGCAATGGACCTGTCCCTCCTGGTGCTGATCATCTCCCATTGCTCATCTCGGCGCCACATATCTGGTAGATGTTGTCCTTAAGTTCCTTGTGATAAACTTCTCCGATGCGTCCCATAGCAATGTGGGCTACCATGCTCTTGCCTAGACTCCAGGTTGGTGCATCTAATGAAAACTCTATGGGCTCAGTAACTGGCGTGAACGTCTTTCCTGGAACTTGAACTCGAATCATCCAACACTCCTCTTCTGGTAAAGTGGCGGTGTAGGTCCCGGTGAAGCTTGGTATTCCGATATTCAGGTACCTAGTTACTTCCTTCCAGTGTCTTCCAAAAGGTGTGTCTTCATCCGGTTGTGCAAACTTGTTCCTCGAGTCCGCAATCCTAAAGAGTAGAAAATGGAGAGGAGTCAGAAATGAGTAGAGAAGAGTGACCTATGGCTCATCTTATTGGTCTTGTCCTACATTCAGCGTATGCTCTGGTACCATATTGTAGCAACCTGACCTCAGACGGTCAAATCTCTGTGTTCAGTGTCATCCCTGGATCGGTAATGCTGACACAAACAGTACTCGAATGGATTTATAACAGAGTAGCAATCACACACTTATTACATCGAATGTCTCAAAAGAGAACTTATTACAATAAATATGGCTTAAGGCCATCTAAAAATAGGATAACAACGGAAGGCTTGGAAGATAAAGTGAGTCCATCAACTCCAACGGCATAGCTGAGTGCATGACAAACGACCTAGCGCACCTTACTCTTCGTCTGAAAAGTCTGCAACATGATATGTTGCAGCCCGAAATAGGTCAGTACATGGAATATGCTGGCAATATAACACAGTAGAGCAATGAACAGATAAATGCTATCACTACATGCATATATGGCTGGTGGAGGCTCTAGGGTTATATTGTTTTGCGAAAAGCCAATTTTTCCCTACAACAAATGAATAAATTTTATTTAACTATCATGGTAGTTGAAACATGGAGAAGGTTCCTGCAACTCAATCCCAATTAGAAAGTAATTAGCAACCCAACAAATTAACTTAGAGTGATGAGATCAAATCAATAATTCAAGTACTAGATACTCAAGACACTACAAAAAAAGACACATCCGTGACATTTTGGGCCGAACGAAATTTTTTTCTGTCATACTTATGACACTTCTATGACGATGATTGTGACAAAACCCAGTATCATCATAGATGTGGTGGGATCCTACTTCTATGACAAAATATCATGACAGAAAATGGGCTTTTCGTCCTGGGCGGGCCGGAGATGCAGCTGCATGACATTGGTAGAAGCGAGGGCGAGGAAAATATCGGGGTGTTCCCGGTTACGGTGGGTGGTCGGGGCCGAGCGATGCGCGTTTCTCTCGTACACGCAGGTGCGTGGGTGCGATGCGTTGGGCTCTTACTGAACCCGAGCGAGGCATTGGGCTCTAACTGAACCCGAGCGATTGCCCTATAGGCTACGCGTTACTGAACCCGAGCGATCAATCGATGGCTGTTAACTGAAACCGATCGAGGGATTCCTTAGCTACTGCTGCTAACTGAAGCCGATCAATGCTGCCTCTGGATGAACAGTGAGCGTTGCTGGGGGGGTTTGGATGAACAGTTCCCGGCGGGGGTGGATGAACAGGACCCCGTGGTGTTGCCTCTGGATGAACAGTGACCGTTGCTGGGGGGTTTGGATGAACAGTTCCCAGTGGGGGTGGATGAACATGACCCTCGTGGTGTTGCCTCTGTATGAACAGGACCCCGATCGATCGAGCTGGTTGGGGCTGGATGAATAGGACCCCATGGAGGGCTGGATGAACAGGACCACCCCGTGGAGGGCTGGATGAACAATAGACGGTGGAGGGCTGGATGAACAGTAGCCTGTGGAGGGGTGGTTGAACAAGAGCCCATGGAGAGGGGTGGTTGAATAGTAGCCGGTGGAGTAGCGCGCGGTGGAGGCTGGATGAACAGGAGCCCGTGGATGAACAGTCGCAGGTGGAGGCTAGAGGAGGTCGATGGTGGATGAACAGAGTCTGTGGAGGCCGGAGGGGTTGAGGGTGGAGATGAACAAGATCCCGTGGAGTCCTGCTTTTGCACGCCACACCCCTCCCGATGAACATGACGCCCGTTTCGACCGTAGCACTCCAACACAAGTCCGTTTCCTCCGTTTTGCGGTACGCCACACCCCTCCCAATCAACAGGACCCCCGTTTTGACCGAAGGAGGTCCGTTTCCTCCGTTTTGCGGTACGCCAGACCCCTCCCGATGAACAGGATCCTGTTTCGACCGTGGCTAGTCGAACACAAGGCCGTATCCTCCATTCTACGGTACGCCAGGCCTCGTTTCCATTGGCTGTTCCGTCCAAGCCGGTTGGCTCCCACGCGTTCCGTTGCCTCCGGATGAACATGACGCATTTCGTTGCCTCCCCATGAACACGACGATGATGCAGTTTCTCCGTTCCGACCCAGCCATGTACACGAGCCCTGGCCGTACATATGCGTGAGTTGGCGTTTGAGACCCCGCCCGTATGTACGTACGTGGTCGTATTTTCTTTCTTGCACACTGGCTGTTGTACGTACTTGTACATGCTACATGCACGCCTCTACTATGACACATGCGTGCTCTACATCGACCAGTATGTACGTACACGTTCGCGACCAGAATGACAATGCTATGTACGCTTCAACCAGGTGGGTCCCGACTATTAGGCACTTCCTTGCGTGCGAAGATATAGCTGGTGGGTCCCAGCAGTCAGGGGGCGAATCGTTTTTTTCGGACGCACTTCCTTGCATGCGAAGATGTAGCTGGTGGGTCCCAGCAGTCAGGGGGGCAACGTTTTTTTCGTGAAATACGGTGGACCGTCCGGTGGGTCCCCGCTGTCAGGTGCAGGAATAATTATTTTGTGAGTAATAAGGAGGCACTTCCTTGCGGCTGCCGTGGTCCCAGCTGTCAGCCTCTCCACGTACAGTACTCTTCCGATGGAACTCGGTCGTTGACCACATTGGCCACGCCGCGCCGAGAGCACCAAGGCAGTGGACGACGGCGAGGCCTAGGAAGGGGACGACGCGGAGCCAGCGAAGACGCGGCAGTGGATGCCCATGCGTAGAGGAGTACGAGGGTTCACTGGTTCGCTGCGGTGTGAGGCTGTCGTCACCACAGAATAACAGGGGGTGTGGGTGAGTAGAGGGATGGCCTGGCCAGCGGTGGGAGTAGTAGGGGGCGGTGAGGCCTCCGCCACATCACAGCCGGCCACGGGAGGCAGGAGCACGAGGCACAACCGGCGCTGGTTTGGGTGGCTGGAGCAAGAAGACCAGAGGTTGAAGAAGCACTACGGCCGTTGGATGGACATCGTCTGATTCTTTGGAGCTAGAATCATGCATATTGACTAAGTTGACAAGGCCCTCCGTCCCTGTCAACTTAGTAGGCCCACAAGTCAGCCTGCCACTATACTGGGTCCCAGCTAGCAGGGGGAGTATTCATTTTTTTTGTGCGTAATAAGGAGGCACTTCCTTGCGTGTGAAGATATAGCTGGTGGGTCCGAGCTGTTAGCGGCGGTAACATTTTTTCACGAAATACAGAGGCCCTTTCGGTGGGTCCCAGATGTCAGGTGGAGGAATCAATATTTTGCGTGCAATAAGGAGGCATTTCCTTGCGTGCTGCCATGGACCCAGTTGTCAGCCTCTCCACATATAGTCCACTTCAGATGCATGTCGGTCGTTGACCACGTTGACCAGGCCGCGCCGAGAGCACCAGGGCGGTGGACGACGGCGAGGCCTAGGAAGGGAACAACATGGAGGCAGGGAAGACTTGTCAGTTCTTTCCCACGCGGAGGGGAGTACGACTGTACGATGGTTTACTGGTTCGTCTGCCATCGCCGGAGAATAACAACAGGCGTGGGTGAGTAGAGGGATGGCTAGGCCAGCGATGGGAGTACGGTGGGGCGGTGAGGCCTATGCGGTAGCATAGCCGGCCACGGGGAGGATAGAGCAGGTAGTCCCGCTGGCGCTTGTTTGAGCGGCTGGAGCAGGAAGAGCAGAGATTGAAGAAGCACGACGGCCGTTGGATGGACATCCAACAGTCACTGCTTGTGCGTCAACCTTTTTTTAGGAAAGCCTCAAATCTATGGAAAACATCATACAGCCCATCTGTCATTATTTCTAATAATTTACATCCCATTTGCTAATTCTTAAGGTTTTATTTGGAGCCCATATTCTTTTTGTTAGCATTACAGCCCATATTGTGGCCACGATTAAAAAATTATACGAAATTTTGCATATTTCGGTGCGATCCGAACTGTTTTTAATCCCGAAATTTCGAGTCACATTCGAACTAATTTTAAAAATAAATGTATATCAATATAAAATCCAACAAATTGTCCATGCATAAAAATCAATGCAATTTAAAATCTCAAAATGAAAAAAAGAAATTTGAAACTAATTGCGGTTTGATGTGTTTAAAAATGTACAACCCATTTCTCATTATCGATAGGCCATTTTCTCGGCCACCAATGAAGCTCTCCTCGTCTTGAAAGATTTGCAGCCCAACAGGCCTGACAAAGCGACTTACTTGGCAAATCACAAAAAAATTGGGCTGTGGTCATGCACCCAACTATCAGCCTCTCCACGTGCAGTACTCTTCCGATGGAAGTCGGTCGTTAACCACATTGACCACGCCGCGCTGAGAGCACCAAGGCGGTGGACGACGGCGAGGCCTAGGAAGGGGACGACAAGGAGCCGGGGAAGACGTGGCAGTGGAGGCCCTCGCAGAGAGGAGTACGAGGGTTCAATGGTTCAGCTGCGGTGTGAGGCTGCCGTCGCCGCAGAATAACAAGGGGTGTGGGTGAGTGGAGGGATGGCCTGGCCAGCGGTGGGAGTTGTATGGGGGCGGTAAGGCCTCTGCAGCAGCACAGCCGACCATGGGAGGCAGGAGCAGGCGGCATGACCGGCGCTACTTTGGGCGGCTGGTGCAAGAAGACCAGAGGTTGAAGAAGCACTAAGGCCGTTGGATGGACATCGTACGGTCACTGGAGCTAGAATCGTTCATATTGACTAAGTTGACAAAGCCCTCCGTCCTCGTCAACTTAGCAGGCCCACAAGTCAGCCTCTCACTATGGTGGGTCCCCGCGCCCGCCAACCTTAGAAGGGATCCCAGTGATTCCATAGGTGTCGTTTCCACCGACAGCGCCTAGCTGGCAGGGGGTATTTATTTTTTTGTGCACAATAAGGAGGCACTTCCTTGCGTGCGAAGATATAGTTGGTGGGTCCAACCTGTCAGTGGAGGGAACGTTTTTTTCGCGAAATACAGAGGTCCTTCCGGCAGGTCCCAGATGTCAGCTGGAGGAATCATTATTTTGCGCGTAATAAGGAGGCATTTCCTTGTGTGCGGCCGTGGACCCAGCTGTCAGCCTCCCCACGTACAGTCCACTTTCGATGGATGTCGTTCATTGACCATGTTGACCACGCCGCGCCGAGAGCACCAGGGCGGTGGACGATAGCGGGACCTACAAAGGGAACGACACGGAGCCAGGGAAGACACGGCAGTGGCTACCCACGCGGTGGAGAGTACGAGGGTTGACTGGTTCACCTGCCGTCACCAGAAAATAACAGGAGGTGTGGTTGAGTTGAGGGATGGACATGCCGGGGATGCAAGTATATGATGGGGTCGTGTGGCCTACCTTGCAGCACAGCCGGCCACGGGAGGCGGGAGCAGGCGGTTCCGACGGCGCTGGTTTGGGTGGCTGGGGCAGGAAGATCAGAGACTGAAGAAGCACGATTGTCGTTAGATTGACATCTAACGATTACGATCTTTGGTAGAGTCGATTGTTGACTAAGTTTCTTTTTTGATAAACCTTGTGTACGCATGAACTTAGTAGGCCCACAAGTCAGCCTCCAGATCTGTGGTAGACAACATAGAGCCCATTTGCTATTTTTTAATAATTTGCAGCCCATTTGCTAATTCTTAAGTAATTTATTACAACCCATTTTCTGCCCAGGACCACGGTCAAAAAGTTCAACCTTATTTTGCATATTTCGGTGGAGTCCGAACTCTTGTAATCCCGAAATGATAAACATTTTTTAAGAACTTATTGATTTGCCAAAAAAATCTTTTTATTTTTGTAAACAAATAAGACGTGGGACAATTGCGTTGGTTTAAGGGAAAACCAGTGGTAAAAAATCAGCGGTGGGAGGGAAAACAACAACAAAAATAAGGATGTAAATATGAAAAGGGAATTTTATGTATTTTCAGTATAATGATACGTGTATATGAACTAGTAAAAATATAGGTAGAGATTAGAAAATGGATGTAGGACATGCGTTTCAAAAGGAAAATAGAACTGGGCTGTGTATTTGATTCAGTAAAAAAACTGCCTGCGGATGTTGTAAGACAAAATATAACTAACGCTAGCGGGCCAGAGGCTAGTAGATACCTGTTGGATCTTTGTGCCTCGTTGTAGTCATGGGCTGGTCCTGTTAAAAACAAAACCAAGCCTGGGCAGTCTACAGCCCAGTTGAAACTTGCTCGACCTGAAAAAACAACATACGTGCTCAATAAACGAGAGAATTCTGCAAGTACAGACTGATAACTGGGAAGCAGCAGGGATATTGTTTTTTCATCGTGATAATAAGAGCATGCACTTGTTTTAAAAAATTTGGAGAACTGGGAATTCGATCGGCACGTGCTTATGCTACCCATCAAATAAAAATCAGGTGCCTGAAAATTTGTTTCGAAACAAATGATTCAGCTTTATATCCACGTCGACCCTCGGCATGATGGTTGGAACCAAATGCCAAGTTCATACCAAAAGATCGTTAACAACAATACCAACCTGCGGACGACAAGGTAGTACAAGTACCAATACCAAACTAACTTATAATCTTTTTACTCCTAGCCCTAGTGTTCGTTTGGTAGAAAATCTTGCAGAGGACCAGCTCCCGCTCCTTCTCTTGATACAGGTCCCCGAGGTGGTACTAGTGCATCACCCAGTTGGTCCTCTACTGGTCGAAGTTGTCGTTGGTGTGCAGCACCAGAACCTTTTTGATGCCCGTCTTCCGGTCGTTGACCATCACCGGCAAGGTATTGCCGGTGTTGTGCCACATCGCATGCATGCCGCACTCCGACTGTATCTTGCGATGCGTCCACATGCCCCTTTTGAATGCCCTGGAATTGCGTTGGAAGAAATGCTTGCTTAGGCCACTCAGTGTGATACCTGCAGTATTGTCGAATACAGGTTTTAGTGTACGTAGTTGGCATTTTCATAACATCTTTGACATGTTGCAGTCACTTATTTCACTTTTTATTAACTGTCAAATTGTAATTGCTTCACCAGGTCTGCGTCTAAAAAGAAAAATAGAGCTATAAACAAAGGAATATGTTTGTGCAAGTAGACGGCCAATCGGTGTCTTACGTGGAAGTTTCTCAGGATGGGTGTAGCATATGACGTGCTCGCTGTCGATGGTTAGTATGAACAAATCGATGAGAGGGTGAGATCTCGCGCTATCAACACTCACTTTGGCCTCAAGGTGCTCGATCAGCTCCTGATCTGTGGTATCAAACTTGACGCCAGCCGGCACCACCGGCCAATCCTTCTTCGAGTTGCATGGGTTAATTCCAATTATATGGTACTCAATGTATGATCAATCGACTATTTTAAGTGAATGATGAAAGATTTCGACAGATAAGTGGTACTCCAAATCTGAAGTCCATAATACCCAAACACGCCGCCGGGATTCTTGTGTCACCTCACGCGCAGCATGTTGTCACGTCAATTCAATGTGTGGACATGATGAATAATTTGACCGACGTATACTAGTATCAAGCTCTTGTACTACTTACTAGTCGTATTTATTGTCACATTTTAACCATAAGTTTAACTAACAAATGCGCACTTGAAGCCTAAGTGATATATATATATATATATATATATATATATATATATATATATATATATATATATATAGGTATGCTAAAATAAGTTGGCGCATAAGAGTTATTCTGTACGCCCATCGAAAGCGCCTCTATGGTTAAACCCATGCCTGCCTAATTGAACTAGCCCGAGCAGTTTCTGTGCGGGCATACCCACTTTGTTTTAAGATTGATGGTAACGTTGGGTCCAATCCTAGTAATACTAAAGTGATGCATTACTAGCATGGACGTTCCCATGGATGGTAACGTTGAGTCCGATCCTAGTGATACTAAAGTGATGCATTACTAGCGTGGACGTTACATGCATGGGAATGACAAATCAAGCCTGTGAGGTAAAACGATTACTAAGTAGTTGTAATCTAATAGTAATTGGCTTGTTCCCATTTCCACCTTAACATGTAAGGCTATATTATAATACAATTACCACATAGTAGCAAGTAGTAATTGGTTTATAACAAAGTCGTAACACAATTACCATCTGATCTCCAATAAAAAATATTACCATCCAATTGATGATTAATTACCATGTGCCCAAATTATATTACAAGGCCTGACTATACAGGGCTGTGGACCGGACAGTGCGGCCAGTAAATTTTTAATTACGTTACTACGATTACTATAACTTTTACTAGAGGGGAAACAGAAACGCAAATCAAGCGGAGCGGGGACCGGAAGAGTCCACCCCGTAACCATTTTAATTCCTTACTATATTTTGCTAGGCTTTTTACTAGAGAGTGAAAAGAAGATCCGTTGTCTAGCCAAAGCGGCTCAACCAGCCTGGCCGGAGCGCAGATTAAGGATTTGCGCGCACGCTCAGTATATACTCCTCGCTCCCAAGCCTCCAGATCTGCACCAATCCTCCTCCAAGTCTGCCATCGATGGCTCCCAGCAAGGCAAAGGCCACCCTTCCGCCCTCCTGGTATGAGCCGGCCCTGAGCGCGCCTAGTGTCTCGGAGAAGAACCTCGCCGCCACACTCCTAATGACGGTGCAGGGCAGCAACGAGAAGAGGAAGACCGCGCTCCGGGTTGGCTCCGTTGAGCCGGAGGCCTCGGGCAGCACCTTCTATCGATTCTTCATGATCAGCATTGTCGTGGTGTTAGTCCCTCCCTTCTCTGATTTCTTCTACTATGTCCTCAGCCATTACAAGCTGCATGCCCTCGATCTTCATCCCAACTCTGTCCTCCTTATGCCGATCTTCGCCTTCTACTATGAGGCATACGTCGGGTGATGTCGTCCGTGGCTCTGCTATGCCACTTCTTCTATATCCGGGTCAAGGACGACCATTGCTCGGGGTGCGCCAACTTCGTTGCGGCCAACAAGACCAACGCGATCTCAAAGGCCGGGAAGAAGGCCGAGGGCTTCAGGAGCAAGTGGGTCCTGATGGATGCTAAGTGCTCCCACCCCCGGCTAGTGCTACCGATGGGGATGCCCACGTCTCACGACGGGTGGTTCCGCGCGAAGCTCACCGACCCCCGAGCGGAGCAGGTGCTGGAGAGGATGAGCACCGTCCTGAAGCCTGATGACCCAAAGGCGGTGAAGCTGACGAAGGCCATTATCGTCAAGAGCAAGACGAAGGCAAGCAATGAAGACACTGCGACGCGCGTCAGCCTTTTGTCAGTCAGGCAGTTGCCGAGGCAGCATGGGGAAGCGGAGACGCCTACATCCCGTCAATCTCCACACGTCAATCAAGGCCGCAGGCGGTTGGGGCCCATGGCGCTCCGCACTTACCCCTTGGCTTCGCCTCGAAGCCAAGTCCGACCGTGCCTTGGGCCCGGGGGCTACTGTCGGTGTTCTGGGAACGGGGGTCCCCAGACTTGCCTGCCTGCGGCCCACGGCGTGGCTCCACTAGCGGCCTGGTACGGCCCATCTTCATCAGCAAACACTCAAGACCCTCATGAGGGGCCAAGCCACGCGAGGCGGACGACGCAAGACCTCCTCAGGGGCAGCCTCACTAGGCTGCAGAGAGATCAAGGCGAGGGGCACCTCGTGAGGTGTCCGTGACGTGAGCCGTGACGACCAAGGCCAGGCGGGCGCCACCGGGCGCAGAGTACCAGTTGCCTCTTTGGTGCTAAAGGGGCAGGTGCAGGCGAGGAGTCCCGAGGCATCAGGCAAAGGTTTCCATATCTGTGCAACGAGACCAAGACCAGCAGGACGGCAGGACGGAGGTCATCGCGGAGCCCACGACGGCGTCACCACTAGAGCCTTTGGCAGGCGAAGACCACCTTTTGTCAGGATAGCTCATACTAGTTGTCCCCCTTCAAATTGGCCGTTGTGGGATCCCTTCCCGCCTAACATTTGGGAAGGGGACCAGGGCCTCTATAAATAGGACTAGCCACCACCATAGGGGGCAACTGATCTTGGATTGGATCCATTCCATCCTAACACGCACAGGATCACCGAGCTCAAGAACACCTCTCCTCCGGAGGTTGTTCTTCCCTTGTACTTGTTCATCCCCAGCCTACAAGGCAATCCACCACACCACACTGGAGTAGGGTATTATACCACATCGGTGGCCCAAACCAGTATAAACTCTTGTGTCCCTTGTTCCTCGGGTTCAGCTAACTAGGCTTTGAGATCGTGGCGAGAGCGTGAGCTAGGGGGGGAGAGATCTTTGTGCGCACCCCAGTGTTCGAACCTCAAGGGTTTTGCTGGAACCCATAATCCGATAGCGACCCTTCTCCCGGATTCAACGCCGGCGCCGACCCTCTCCTGCAGCCATGGCCCCGCGGTCGAAGAAGACAGGGAAAGCCTTCGCTCCAGCTGAATCCCAACCGGTCTTGGAGCCTGCTCTTGAGCGGTCGACAGTGGACAATCAAGAGGGGTTGGCCAAGGTCTGTCTGGCCCTTGCCGCCGATTCCAATGAGTGGAAGGTGTAGGATCGAAAGTATGTCTATAGGGGGGGGGTGATTAGACTACTTGACCAAATAAAAATCTAACCTTTTCCAATTTTAAGTCTTGGCAGATTTTAGCAACTTTGCACAAGTCAAGCAATCTACCTATACATGCAATTCTAAGAGTATAGCAGTGGAATGTAAAACAATTGCACATGAAGGTAAAGGGAGGAGTTTGAGGGAGCAAACACAATGTAGACACGGAGATTTTTTATCTGTGGTTCCGATAGGTGGTGCTATCGTACATCCACGTTGATGGATACTTCAACCCACAAAGGGTAACGGTTGCGCGAGTCCACGAAGGGCTCCAACCACGAAGGGTCCACGACGAAGAAACCTTGTCTATCCCACCATGGCCGTCGCCCACGAAGGACTTGCCTCACTAGGGTAGATCTTGACGAAGTAGGCAATCTCCTTGCTGCATACAAACTCCTTGGTTCAACTCCACAATCTTGTGAAGGCTCCCAAGTGACACCTAACCAATCTAGGAGACACCACTCTCCAAAAGGTAATAGATGGTGTGTTGATGATGAACTCCTTGCTCTTATGCTTCAAAATGATAGTATCCCCAACACTCAACTCTCTCTCATAGGATTGGATTTGGTGGAAAGATGATTTGAGTGGAAAGCAACTTGGGGAAGGCTAGAGATCAAGATTTATGTGGTTGGAACGGAATATCTTGACCTCAACACAAGAGGGGTATATATAGCCTCCACACAAAATCTAACTGTTACACACAAATCAGCAAACTCGGTGGGACCGAATAATGAAACTCGGTCAGACCTATTTAGTTCAAAATGTGAACGTTAGGGTTTTCGGTGGGACCGACATGTCAACTCGGTGGGACCGATTTCACTAGGGTTAGGGCATAAAGTAATCTCGATGAGACCATTACACAAAGTCGGTGAGACCAATTTTGGTAACAGGCTAACAGAGAGTTGGTCAGGCAAACTCGGTGGGACCGATTCACTCATCTCGGTTGGACTGAAACGTTACGAAGGGGAAACGGAGAGTTTGCGTTGCAAACTCGGTGGGACCGATCGCTCATCTCGGTTGGACCAAAACGTTACGAAGGGAAACAGAGAGTTTGCAATCCCATCTTGGGGAGACCGAGATCCCTATCGGTGAAACCAAAGTGACTAGGGTTTGTGGCAGTTGCTATGTCAACTGGACTCGGTGGCGCCGGATAGAAAGTTTCGGTGGGGCCGAGTTTGACTTTTGGTTTGGGACATGTGTGGATGTGAGAAAGTGGTTGAGGGTTTTGGAGCATATCACTAAGCATTTTGAGCAAGAAACCCATTAAGCAACACCTCATCCCCTTTTAATAGTATTGGCTTTTCCTATGGACTCAATGTGATCTTGGATCACTAAAAGTAAGATGTGGAGTCTTGAGCTTTAGAGCTTGAGCCAATCTTTTGTCCTTAGCATTTTGAGGGGTCAACATTTCTAATCCATGCCATGCCAATCATTGAACTTTCCTGAAATATTCATCTTGAAATTGCATTAGCTCAATGAGCTATATGTTGTTAATAATTACCAAAACCAGCCAGGGATAGTTGCACTTTTAATCTCCCCCTTTTTGGTAATTGATGACAACATATAGATCAAAGCTTCGACAAATGATAATAAGATTGAAGTACCTCATCGCTTTGAGATGTGATAAGCAAGAGCTCCCCCTAAGTTTGTGCATTATTTAAGATTTGCTTTTGAATGCAAATGCACAATTGATTAGGATCATGGGTAACTCTTCCATGTCACATCCATCTTGGTGGAGCCCTCAAAATGATATAAATTAAAAGCATGCACTCATCACCAAGCAAAGTGAATGATCATATATGGATATAAAGGATAGTATCATCCAAGCAAGCATTAAAGTAGCATATGATCAAACAGATGATCATACAAGTATCTCACACAAGGACATAAAGTATAAACCAAGCACACAATAAAGCTCAACCAAAAGCAAGAGAGATAAAAGACAAAACACTCTCTCTCAAAGCCTATGATCTATACATATTTCTCCCCCTTTGGCAACAAGTTGCCAAAAAGTTCGAAAATGCATAGTGCTATGCGTCTCTCAGGCTTGGTCTTCGGGAGGTGGTGTAGAGAGAACTCCAAGGACGAAGGCATCAGTTGATGTTGTTGGAGATGGTGGAGTGGCTGTTGGAGGTGGCATTGAAGCTGTGGCTGCTGGTGCTGATGTGGTGGCTCTAGTGTCAGCCATGGAGTGCTATGACGGACCTCTGACCTCTAGGCACTCGCTGAAAAGCATCAGTAGTTGCCTTCCCTTTCCTCTCTTCCGCTTCCTCCTGGAGCTGCTCAACTGTTGTTTGGATCTCAGTTACCTTCAGATCAAGATCATAAAATTTTGTCTCTATGATCCTCTCCAAACTCTCCTGATTCTGAGTCAGGGTGGCCAATCCCTTCTCAATCCTCAAAGTAGCTTGAATCAGATATCCAAGCTCGTCTTGTTTGCTCTTCAGGAAAACTTGAGATGCTTCCTCAACACTAGGCATCTTGGCAGCTTTCTCTGCTTTAGATTTTGCTCTCTTCTCTTGTGCTTGAGCTGATGAAGGTTCATTTTCATTCATGACAACTTCATTATGTTCAAACTCAGGGAGCAAGGGTAAGTGCTCTTTGTCCAACAAGTATATTACTGTGCCCATCTTAGCATTTATGAGCTCCTGAATATGTGGAGCATACCCACAACTCCTCTTTTGATCAGCAGTTGTCCTCTTGATTGTCTACACATTCAGGCTCATGACTTTAAACTTTTGAGGGACATCAAAAATTTGCAACATATTGATGGAATGTCCTCTGATCATCTTGTGATCTCCTGACTTCGGCAGCAATGTGTGCCTTAGAATGGTGTTGATGGTAGGAAAACCAGACAACAAATAATGTACAGACCCAAGCTTGTGTGTCTCCAAAGCTTTATCAGGGATCTCTTTGTACATGTTAGCCATAGTGTTGTGGTCTTTCTTCTTTGTTGCATACACATCTAAGTCATCTTCATGTTCCTCTCGGGCATTGATCAGCTTGGCCCATTCTTCAACAGTGGATTGGTACCTAGTACCTTCAGACATCCAAATGATCTTCCCATCTGGTTAAAAGTGAGCAGTGGAGTAAAAATGCATGATCAACTCATCATTCCATTTTGTGAGCTTCTGCCCAACAAATTTGTCAACTCCACATGCTTTGAAGCTGTCATAAACTCTTGGGAAGTGATCTTCATTCTCCTTGATGTATTCCCAATCAACCCATATCATGTCACAGACAATTGGCTTCTTGTCAAGCAGAATGGTCTCATAAAAGTCTTGTTGTTCCTTTGTATGAAACCTGTAGTCAACTGAAGTCCTCCTCCTCACAGCATAGGGATCAGACTGTCTCCACAATCTCAGTCTAGCATTGAGGGAGTCCTGGATTAGGGGGTATCCGGACAGCCGAACTATATACTTTGGCCGGACTATTGGACTATGAAGATACAAGATTGAAGACTTTGTCTCATGTACGGATGGGACTCTCCTTGGTGTGGAAGGCAAGCTTGGCGATACAGATATGTAGATCTCCTCCCATTGTAACCGACTCTGTGTAACCCTAGCCCCCTCGGGTGTCTATATAAACCGGAGGGTTTAGTCCGTAGGACCAATAACAATCATACCATAGGCTAGCTTCTAGGGTTTAGCCTCTATGATCTCATGGTAGATCAACTCTTGTAATACTCATATCATCAAGATCAATCAAGCAGGAAGTAGGGTATTACCTCCATCGAGAGGGAACGAACCTGGGTAAACATTGTGTCCCCCACCTCCTGTTACCATCTGCCTTAGACGCACAGTTCGGGACCCCCTACCCGAGATCCGCCGGTTTTGACACCGACATTGGTGCTTTCATTGAGAGTCCCACTGTGCCATCATCGTAAGGCTTGATGGCTCCTTTGATCATCGGTAACGATGCGGTCCAGGGTGAGGTCTTCCTCCCCAAACAGATCTTTGTATTCAGTGGCTTCGCACTGCGGGCCAACTCGCTTGGCCATCTGGAGAAGATCGAGAGCTACGCCCCTGGCCACCAGGTCAGGTTCAGAAACTTGAATTACACTGCCGACATCCGTGGAGACTTGATCTTCGATGGATTCGAGCCCATGCCAGGTGCGCCGCACGATCACGACGAGCATGATTTAGCTCTGCCGTCGGACAGTGTTCGAGATCGCTTTGCAACTACTCGACTTTTAATCCGGAGCAAATTGCGCCATCCGAGGACGGGTGGATAGACCCCGCCATGGAGGCTGTACTCTCAGCGGCGATAGAGCCGGATACTGACCTTACCCCTCACGAGAGCCATGATGCCGAACCACTGGATTTATCTCCGGCTACGGACTCCGAGCCGCCTGTGTCCGTACCTATCGAATTCGATTGGGCGCCAATCATGGAGTTCACCTCCGCGGATATCTTTCAGCACTCGCCTTTCGGCGACGTGCTAAATTCATTAAGGTCTCTCTCCTTGTCAGGAGAACCTTGGCCGAACTATGTCGCTGCCCACCGACCACCCACTTAGTAGCCACTGTCGACGATTTAACCGACATGCTCGACTTCGACTCCGAAGACATCGATGGTATGGACGACGATGCAGGAGACGAACAGGAACCATCGCCACGTGGCACCGGACCGCCACCTCATCATATGATATATACATGGTGGATACACCCAAAGAAGGCAATGGCGACAAGACAGCGGAGGATGACCCCTCCAAGAAGCAACCCAAGCGCCGACGTCAGCGTTGCCGCTCTAAGTCTCGCCACAACAAAAGCGATGATACCGGCACAGGAGATAATAGCACTCCGGACAGTGCCAAAGACGACGACAATCCCCTCCAGCAAGATTTAGGGCCGGAGGATGAACAAGCCAACCCTCCCGAGCAAGCGGCAGAGGAAGAAGCGGAGGATGAAAATTACATGCCTCTCTCCAAAGATGAGGTGAGCCTCGGCGATGAAAATTTGCCGTGCCTGAGGATCCCGTCGAGCAGGAGCGCTTTAAGCGTCGGCTTATAGCCATAGCAAATAGCCTAAAGAAAAAGCAACAACAGCTTCGAGCTGATCAAGATCTGCTAGCGCAGATGGATCAAGTCCTTGCGGCCGAGGAATATGAACTCGAACGCCCCTCCAAGGGTTACCCAAAGCGCAGGTTGCTACCTCGACTCAAGGAGAAAGCATTGAAACCTACATCACCAGCGTACGATGCGGCTGATCGGTCGTGGTCGATATAGAGAGGCATTCCAGCCTGAAGCTCAGCCCGCACCCCGCCGCCACCCACACAAAAATACCAAGGCACGGGGCAACACGCGAGACCTGCGAGATGTATTGGAAGACATGGAAAAACACGCAAGATCGGTCTATGGACCACGAGGGCGCGCGCCTCCACGCGACAATGACCGTCACGCCGGATACAGTAAAAGTAAATCCGGCCGGGCCGAACACAGCAGGCAAGACTCACATGAGTTGCATCGTGATATAGCCCGGCAGGCGCCAAGACACCCCTATGCTTCACTGACGAAGTAATGGATCATGAATTCCCAGAGGGTTTTAAGCCCGTAAATATCGAATCATATGATGGTACAACAGATCCCGCAGTATGGATCAAGGATTTCCTCCTCCACATCCACATGGCGTGCGGTGATCTACATGCCATCAAGTACCTCCCACTAAAACTCAAAGGACCAGCTCGGCATTGGCTGAACAGCTTGCGAGCAGACTCCGTTGGCTGTTGGGAGGACCTGGAAGATGCATTCCTTGAAAACTTCCAGGGCACTTATGTGCAACCGCCGGATGCCGATGACTTGAGCCATATAACTCAGCAGCCCGGGGAATCGGCCAGACAATTCTGGACATGGTTCCTAACCAAGAAAAATCAAATTGTCGATTGTCCGGATGCAGAGGCCTTAGCGGCATTTAAGCATAACATCCGCGATGAGTGGCTCGCCCGGCACCTCGGCCAGGAAAAGCCGAAGTCTATGGCAGCCCTCACGACACTCATGACCCGCTTTTGCGCAGGAGAGGATAGCTGGCTGGCTCGCAGCAATAACATATCAAGGAACCTTGGCACTTCGGATACCAAGGACAGTAACGGCAGACCACGTCGTAGCAAACACAAGCGTCGTAACAACGGCGATAACGCCGAGGATATGACAGTCAATGCCGGATTCAGTGGCTCTAAATCTGGTCAGCGGAAAAAGCCATTCAAAATAAGTACTCCGGGCCCGTCCAGTTTGGACCGCATACTCGATCACTCGTGTCAGATACACGACACCCCCGATAAGCCAGCCAATCACACCACCAAAGAATGCTGGGTGTTCAAGCAGGCCGGCAAGTTAAATGCCGAAAACAAGGACAAGGGGCTGCACAGTGAGGACGAGGAAGAGCCCGACGCCCGAACACGGGAGGACAAAGAGGTTCCCCCACAAGTGAGGACGGTGAACATGATATACGCAACCCACATTCCCAAGAGGGAACGGAAGCGCGCACTAAGGGACGTCTATGCGATGGAGCCTGTCGCCCCGAAGTTCAACCCATGGTCCTCTTGTCCTATCACCTTCGATCGCAGGGACCACCCCACTAGTATCCATCATGGCGGATCTGACGCATTGGTCTTAGACCCCATCATCGACAGATTTCGCCTCACTCGAGTCCTTATGGACGGCGGCAGTAGCCTGAACCTGCTTTATCAGGATATAGTGCACAAAATGGGCATAGACCCCTCAAGGATCAAACCCACAAAAACAACCTTTAAAGGTGTCATCCCAGGTGTAGAGGCCCATTGCACGGGCTCAATCACACTGGAAGTGGTCTTCAGATCTCCGGACAACTTCCGAAGCAAGGAGTTAATCTTCGATATCGTCCCGTTCCGCAGCGGCTATCACGCACTGCTCGGGCGAACCGCATTCGCAAGATTCAATGCGGTACCACACTACGCATACCTCAAGCTCAAGATGCCAGGACCTAAGGGGGTCATAACAGTCAATGGAAACACAGAACGCTCGCTCCGCACGGAGGAGCACACTGCAGCCCTCGCATCAGAAGCATAAACCAGCCTCTTAAGACAATGCAGCAATTCGGCGATAAAGCCCCCGGACACCGTCAAGTGAGTCCGGAGTAACCTGCAACAGGATCGCCTGGCACGTTCAGAGCTCGCCTAGCAATTGGGCCCCCGCCCTAGTCCCAGTCAAACGGTGAAATCCGTGTCGCGCATACATAATTACGCATTGAAAATACCATGGGCGTAGGCGGGGGCACAATTATGGCACGTCCCACAGTGCGGCTCAACCGTCCGAGGGGTTGAATACCTTTATCATTTTCTCCCTTTCAGGACCTTACTCCATGGAAGCCCTTTCTGGCAGTGCGATTTCCGGACACATAATACGATTACCAAGGAGGCAGGAAGCTACGTCGTACAAAGGAATCCCCAGGTGGTCTCTGATAACGAGCGAAATACCTACTTTAAATACCAGTCCGCAGCTTGCCCTTGGATAGGACATGTCAAATAGTCCTATTTATCTTTTCGCTTATTGCACTACTTGTATCAATACGCTTTGACGTATTATTTAAATAACAATGCACAACATTAGTCTATTATTGCATTATATATTTTTGTTTATATGTTTATTTACGACAATCAGCACCCGTACACTCTGGTACGGCCAATACGCCAGGGGCTTTCATATACCCCATAACACGGCATGAGAAGTCCGAACACTTTCGACAGTGCGGCACCCCGAACTTATAGCACTATATGCATCAGCTCCGAATCATGTCTTGGGCCAATAGTTGGGTTTGCCCGGCTCCTATGTTTTGGTACCTTACGTTCCGCTATATCGGCTAAGGTAGCACTGGGAGAACTACTGCGATTGTGTCCCGGTTCTTCCGGACGAGCACCTAAGTAGAGAAAGCTAAAACTAACTGTCATGATAAGGCGAGAGCTGGTCGCTGTTCGAGAGATCTCAAGTCCTTAAAGACTTTTTCCGCTTCGGGCGACAAGTCGGCCTTGTCTGACTTAGGCGTGTATAGCGCCCCAAATTCGGCCTTTCGAATACTAGGGGCTTCGCCAAAATTCAAAACTGTAGACTTCTATGGCTAAGTGAGAGCGATAAAGCATTATAGTCCGATTGCCTGGTTCGTTGCGCTAAGCACCTCCCTCGAAGGACCCAAAAATGGGAAAAAGAGTGCTCAGATTTATCCCGAACACCCCAGTACTAGCTGCATGGGGGCAGAAGCCGACGACTGGCCAATTCTCAGATTTGATAAATGGCTGCACATAAGGTAATATTTTAAATTCCAAAAGCGTTGCATAGCGCAAATGAACTAGTTTTCATATTACAGGATCACATGAGAAAATTCATTCAAAAATTACATCTTTGGTACACTCTTTCGCCACAAGGCGGGCACCCTTCAGGACACCGTCAAAATACATTTCGGGGTGGCGATGCTCCTTGCCCTGCGGTGGCCACTCCTTCACCAGCTTCTCGGCATCCATCTTCGCCCAGTGCACCTTCGCACGGGCAAAAGCCCTGCGTGCACCTTCGATGCAGACGGACCGCTTGATGACGTCCAACCGAGGGCAGGCATTCACAAGCCGCCCCACCGGTCAAGTAGCTGTTAGGGATCGCCAGCCACATCCGGACTATAAGGCCCCTCATGGCCTGTTCGGCTGCCTTGTGGAGCTCGACCAGCTGCTTCACTGGTCGCTCAAGCGTCGGGTGTTCGGTCCCAAAGATATCGAGACCGTAACAACTTCTCCGTCGATCTCCCCTCCTTGGCCCGGTAGAACTCCGTGGCGTCAGACACACTACGGGGCAGATCTGCGAACGCTCCTGGAGACCTCCGAACTCGGGTAAGTAAAAATAAATTTTCTTTCACGTGCTTGCTTTGCATAATGAATGCCTTACTCGTTGCTATCTTCTTAACCGCCTCAACTTCCTGGAGGGCCTTTTGGGCTTCGGCCTTGGCATGTTTCGCGCCATCGAGCGCCTTTGCAAGCTCGGACTCTCGCGTCTTAGAGTCAAGCTCCAAGGCCTCGTGCTTCTTGACAAGAGCCTGGAGCTCTTGCCGCACCTCGCCCACTCGAGCCTCTTGTTTCTCCCGCTCGGTGCGCTCCTGGGCCGCTTTGTTTTCAGCCTCGGACAGCGCCTTCTTCAGGGTCGCCACTTCGGTCGTGGCCCCTGGTACATTGATGATGATCCAATTATTCTGCAACCAATTCTTTTTTTCTCATATAGAGAAGGCCTTGCTTACCTTTGTTCTCTTCGAGCTGCCTCTTGATAAGGCCGAGCTCCTCCTTGGACAGCCCAAGGTCCTGCTCCAGCGCAGCGACCTCTGCAGTACATGCGGCAGGGGCCAGCAGTGAAGCCTGCATATACAAATAAACATATTCTAATTAGATTCCTGAGTCATGATTTGATCCTCTATTCGGCCTTTCTTCGTGAACGCCAAACAGAGCATCATGGGCTACTGTCTATGCGGCAACATTTTCCTATAATTACTTACCTGAAAGCCTGTTAGGAGGCTTGTGCACGCTTCAGTCAGTCAGCTTTTGGCGGACTGAACATTCTCGATCACCGCACTCATGATAGTGCGGTGCTCTTCGTCGATGGAACAAGTTGTCCGGTGCCTCTGGATGGACAGAGGTCACCGGCACGGACGGCTTGCCCCTCTTAATAGGGGGTCGCCTGCCGGAGTCCGGAACCATCGAAGGTTCTGGCGCGGTGTTCGGCTGGGGTCCGAACCTGGAGCCCGTGGGAGTCTTGCTCCCTTTGCACCCAGGGTCCGGAAGGTCGCCCTGAGGCATCTCCCGGACTACCTCCCCTCGGCCCGGAGCCTTCGGAGACAACACCTCAGTGTTGTCCGTAGGGCGAGGGGTGGAGGCCGTCGGAAGAGAGCCGCTACTCATATCCGACGGGTCCAAAGAACCGTCTGACAAAGATACGTCGATACAGGCTCTGGACGGACTGCATAATCATGTTCGGCTTAAGGTGAAGCAGTGCAATAGAAACATATCATGAATTACTATGGTATCCGGATACTTACGACTTCGCCAGGCCTGTCACTCAGGCAACCACTAAATCGTCGCTATAGGCGGCGGTCGTGGAACAGTCCAGAACGAGGGTCCTCTTCTTCTTGGACCCTTCGGCCTCCCCAGTTGGGGCAGCCTTCCTTTTCTTATCTCCCCGGTTGGGGGGGAAGAACTTTCCTCCTCCTCGTCGTCTTCATGGGAGGAGCGCGTCTCGGAGTTATCGGACGATGAGTCCGGTATCTCCTAGCGCCAGAGACCCTTTCGGGTCCCCGTGGCCTTCTTCTTGGTCTTCTTCTCCGACACCTCATAAGGTGTCGGAGTCAGCATCTCCGTCAGGAGAGCGTCTGCTGGATCTTCGGGCAGGGGGGCTGGGCAGTCAATCTGCTCGGCTGTCCCCGCCCAGTCCTGTCAAAGGCATGGGAGCTTAGATCTTGCACATGATTAAACTGGGGAAAATAAAATACCCTATAAGGTGTAGAGAACTTACCGGATTCGCAGGTCGCTTCGCGCTAAGTTCGCGGTCCTCGGTAAGGGAAGGAGGTACCTCGGCGCCCTTGAACAACACCCTCCAGACATCTTTGTGCGTCGTGTCAAAGAGCTCGCACAGCGTCTGGTGCCGGGCCGGGTCAAACTCCCACAAATTGAAAGCCCGTCGTTGTCACGGGAGGATCCGGCCGAAGAGCATGACCTGGACCATGTTGACAAGCTTGAGTTTCTTGCCAATCATGTTCCGGATACATTTCTGGAGTACGGTCAACTCCACCGATGAACCCCAGGACAGGCCCTTCTCCTTCCAGGAGGTGAGCCGCATGGGGATTTCGGATCTGAACTCGGGGGCCGCCACCCAGTTGGTGTCGCGCGGCTCGGTGATGTAGAACCACCCCGATTGCCAGCCCTTTATGGTCTCCACATAGGAGCCCTCGAGCCATGTGACATTGGGCATTTTGCCCACCATGGCGCCTCCACATTCCGCTTGCTGTCGCCTACCACCTTTGGTTTGACATTGAAGGTCTTCAGCCACAGGCCGAAGTGGGGCCGGTCGCGGAGGAAGGCCTCGCACACGACGATAAACGCCGAAATGTTGAGGATGAAGTTTGGGGCCAGATCATGGAAGTCCAGCCCGTAGTAGAACATGAGGCCACGGACGAATGGGTGGAGAGGAAATCCCAATCTGCGGACGAAGTGGGTGAGGAAGACTACCCTCTCATAAGGTTCCGGGTAGGGACGATCTGCCCTGCGTCGGGCAGCCGGTGCGCGATATCCGTGGCCAAGTATCCGGCTCCCCGCAGCTTTTTGATGTCCTCCTCCGTAACGGAGGATTTCATCCACTTGCCTCCCGCTCCGGACATGATTGGAACGGTTTGAGGAGAAAGACGCAAACTTGGGTGTTGGAGCTCGAGTGCGCAAGAATGGATATGCGAGGAGGAAGAAGGTGTGGGTGAAAAAGGTGAATCCTTATCCATTTATAAGGGCGGACGGAGCTGTACGCCCCCACCTGCCTAGTAAAACTTGCTTATTCCCCAAGCGCCATAATTGATGGCGTGGTTGGGTTACCCACGTCCGTATTGATATGAATACTGTGATAAGGGGACACGATCTCTGCTTCGACAAGACGTGCCAAGGAAACCGCCTCGCAATATGCACTGAGGCTGGTTGACCAAAACGGTTCGAATAATGATCAAGCCGTGGTGTGATGTCATGCTTCGAGATGCATCAGCAGATTAGACTTGCGGAAATATTATTCTCTCTACGGTGGTATGTGGAATTTATTTTGCAGAGCCGAACACTATCCTTACGTTCAAAATCTTCTATGGAGTATTCGGAGGAGGAACCCGCCTTGCAATGTCAAGACAATCTGCGCTGGACTCATCGTCATTGAAGCCTGGTTCGTGGGCTATTGAGGAGTCCTGGATTAGGGGTATCCGGATAGTCGGACTATATCCTTTGGCGGACTGTTGGACTATGAAGATACAAGATTGAAGATTTCGTCTCGTGTCCTGGATGGGACTCTCCTTGGTGTGGAAGGAAAGCTTGGCGTCTGGATCGTAGATCTCCTCCCATTGTAACCGACTACGTAACCCTAGCCCCCTCCGATGTCTATATAAACCGGAGGGTTTAGTCCGTAGGACTAATAACAATCATACCATAGGCTAGCTTCTAGGGTTTAGCCTCTACGATCTCGTGGTAGATCAACTCTTGTAATACTCATATCATCAAGATCAATCAAGCAGGAAGTAGGGTATTACATGCATCGAGAGGGCCCGAACCTGGGTAAACATTGTGTCCCCCGCCTCCTGTTACCATCCGCCTTAGACGCACAGTTCGGGACCCCCTACCCGAGATCCGCCGGTTTTGACACCGACAAGCATCCTTTCTGATATGCATGTCCTCAGCCACTGGATGAGCATCATTGTGGTCTGGAATCTTGGGTTTCAGCTTTCTCAAAACAAGAGACTCTTCATCCTGTTCTTCAGCTTGAGGCACTGGGGCCTTGTTTTTCTCTCCTGCAGGAATACTTCTACACCCTGTTTGGATGTAGGAAAATTAGCTTGGAATTGCGAATTTGGAATTGCCAGGCAAAATTCTGTTGTTTGGAGTGGTACAGAATTTGGGCTTGGAAAAGTTGGCCCAATTCAAAACGATCGGCCCGCGCCTGTCCACCCCTCGCGCAAAGTTTCCGAGCGGACAAGCTCGGAAAGGCTCGGAAACGCCCCCACCCCCACCCCCGTACCTGTTCGTTGGATGAGCCCTCTCGCTCGCGAACGCATCTTCCTCCCGACTCCCTTGAAGCAGCCGCCGACGGTGGCGGCGGCGGTCAGTTCTTCGGCCCTCCACTCCCTCTCCCATCCGTCCCCTCCCTCCTCTTCCTCCCATCCTCCCCCCCATCCTTTTACATCTCTTCCCCGGCCATGGCGCGACCTCCTCAAGTGAGGCCCTCAAACCCTAGATCGTATCAGGGATTTGCGTCGGGATTAGGTGGTCCGCAGGGAACGGTGGCAGTAGTGGAATGACAGCGGTAATGGCGCCTTCCCCTCCCGTGTGGAGCTCGATTTTTTGTGGTGTCCTAAGGGGAACTTCAATTTTTTCTGTACCTTCTTAGATGCAGTCCATTGCTGCGAATTTAAGAGCTCGGATTTGTGTGTTGCTAAATTATGATTTGTTTGAACTATGCAGTTTCTCAGGGGATTTTAGGAGCTCAAATTTCGGTGGTGTCAAGGTATATTATCTACACCTCCATCATGTTTGTATTGTGATGTTGTTGCCGTGGTTTAGTATGTATCAATGCTCTGAATAATTCATGGACAAATGGTGTCTGCATTGTAGCTTTTTTATCATGTCCCAACAAGAGTTGGTTGCCTACATTACCGAAGAGAACAAAAGAAGAAAAAGAAAGAGGATATTTTTAACAAAGCAATATTTTGAAATGTCATGTCTAGCATTTGCTTATGTTAGTTCTCAGAGAGCACCGAGGAATCTCGGATGCTTCGATGATGAGGAGGAAAAGGTTGCATATCGGAAGTATATATTGAAACAAACTTATGAGGGGTCCGAGACAACTTGCTATGATAAGCTACGCAACTAAAAGAAACTTCCATGATCTTTGTGCTATGTTGCGTGAGAAGTGTGGTCTCAAAGATAGCACGCTTGTGACAAAGAGAAGAAAATGTTTCTATGTTCTTACAAGTTGTTGGACATGGACTTAAAATGAGGATGTTGGGTGGCACGTGCAGCGTTCTTTAGAGACTATCGATGAGGCATTTCTCTAATGTGTTATCAGCCATCCTCTCTCTAACTGGGGAGTTTATAAAGCTTCCCGATCATTCTATCACCCCTCCCGATGATTACAACTGGAAGTGGTTTCCTAATGCACTTGGAGCACTAGATGGGTGTCATATTCTGGTGTTTGTTAATGCTTTCTTGTGAGAGGGAGGTATAGGAATAGGCACCAAGATATCAGCACTAACATGTTAGGTGTGGTTGATTGGAACATGAAATTTCTCTATGTTCTACCTGGTTGGGAGGGTTCAACATCGGACTCGAGAGTGCTAAAAGATGCTATGAGAATCGATCGCGAAGATGCATTTGTTGTACCACAGGGTATGACTCTTTCTCTTTGCGTTTCATTTCTCATATTTAGTTGTTAGCTAACTTACGTACTTGTCAATAGGAAAGTACTATCTTGTTGATGCTGGCTATACCAATGGACATGGATTTCTATCTCCATTCAGATCCACTCGGTACCACTTGAAAGAGTGGGTTGCAAGTCAACAACAACCCCAAAATGTAAGAGAGTTGTATAACTTGCGCCATGCTCGTGCTAGAAATGTTGTGGAGAGAACCTTTGGCTTGTTGAAGAAAAAATGGGCCATCTTGCGTTCTTGTTCTTTCTTTGACATAGAGGACCAGGTAACACATGTCGTGATTGTTCATATGGGCCATCCTGTGTTCCTTCTCTGACAATAAACAATATTTGTAGATTCGTCTTATTAACGCATGTTGTGTGTTACACAACTATGCAAGGGATAGGCAGCATATGAGAGATAATTTGTTGCTTCCGGAAGTCGACGCTGAGCTAGCGGCTATGACTCCTGAGCCTGCAGATGATGCTACATTCATTACAAGTGTCTAACAAACAAATGCATGGTCCAATTTTAGGCAGCAATTTGCGGATGAGATGTATGTTGGGTACCTTGTGGCGCATGGAGAACTAGAGATTGAGCACATAGTAGTGATGGAGTAGATAGCTAGCTGATGGTGCCTTTTTTTGTGCTAGCTTGGTGATGGTGCCCTTTTTTGTGTGGTAGCATGCTGGCTGTGACGGTGCCTTGTGTGTTATATGTTGTACATGCTTCATCTTTTGTTCGTACTAATATATATATATATATATATATATATATATATATATATACAGACAGTCTATTCTGCTAATATTAGCAGAATAACTATTCTGCACACCACTTGCATCGCACGCTCAATGTAAGCGCCGTGCATCATTTTGACGACGAGCACTGCAATAGAGACTAGTAAACTTCGCGTAACAAAATTGCATGTAGTGTTTTTCTAGTACTGTTTTTGCTCTAGTTTTTTTAACCGTTTATCGGAACGAGGCGTATAATATATCGTTGGAAAGCTACGGATTAGGCACAACTTCGCCATGTTGAACACTTTTCGAGATTCCTTGTGGTTTAAGAGCAGTTTCAAAAACGGCGCGGCGGACGACGAGTGGCAGCGAGCGTATTTTCGCGAATTTTTTCTAAACCGTTCATCGGAATTAAGCAAATGATACGCCGCTGGAAAGATATGATCGAGGCGCATCTTTTTCATATTTATTATTTTCTGTAATTTGTTACGGTTTAAGAGCAGTTTCAAATTTGCTAAATCGCGGAATTCTGTTTTTTCGAATTTTTAGCAATTTTCATACTGTTTTCGCTTCAGTTTTTGAACCGTTTATCAAAACGAGGCGTGCGATACGCCGTTGGAAAGCTATGAACGAGGCGCAACTTTCATATGTTGGAATGTTTTTAGAGTCGTTATGGTTTTTAGTTAATTTTGAAAATCTTACGACTGACGACGAGAGGCAGCGGCCGTTTTTCGTGAAATTTTCACAAACCGCTGGTCGAAATGATTCAAATTATACACCATTGGAAAGATATCAACGAGGCACAACTTTTTTATGTAGAACACTTCCGCTAATTCCTTATGATTTAAGAGCAGTTTCAATTTTACAAAAATGCGGACACTCTGTTTTTTGCGACACCCAAATCATCGTGTGCACTGCATCAGACAGATAGTGCACTGCTTCAAACTGAAAACTGCACTACGTCTGATAGACTAAAAATTGTCATGCGTACGCGACGAACAAAGTGCACTGCTTCAGACAGATGAGTGCACTGCTTTAGACCGAAACCGCGCTGCATCAAAACGGAGTGAAAATCATCGTGTGTACGCGACAACGGCGCTGTTGCATCGAGATAGATCGATTACCGCTTTAGACCGAAACTGCACTGCATCAAACGGACTGAAAATCATCACGTCTACGCGACAACGAAGTGCACTGCAACTCCCAATGCAATTTTACTTTCGTGTGCACTCCAATAAGGGAACCACGACTTTTTTAACAATGAACTACAATAATTTTGAAAAATGTACTTCTTTGGTTCACCGAGCGCACTGCTTTTACAAAGAAAAGATTTTACAAACTTAGTAATCCACACAAATAGTCACTTTTTATGTCTCCACATTACAATCACACGCATTAACATAGCAAAGAACGCAAAATTGAGTGATGGGGCATCCAATAGAACTGCATCACTTCATCTTTTTCCTACAAAAATGAGTAAAATGAACCTCAATAGCGAACCATAGCAGACTTCATTTGCAAATTTTTTTGTCTCTTCAGAAATCACAAAATTAGTGAATTGTAGAAGAGCACTGCCATGGCACGCCAGCGTCTTGCCGCATGCTGGGAGGCCAGGAGCATGCTGGACCGCGGCCACACCCATTTTTTACAAACATGCATACACCATAGTGCACCACTTGGACGCAGCGAGCTGCGTGTTCGGCACACACCAGACTGCATCACTTTGACACAGGTGTGGTTGTGTATTGCTTGTCGGCACCGCCCGAACTGTGCACCATGAACCAGCGAGCTGCACGGCTATGTCGCTGCCTGTCAGCCCCTGTTTTTTGCTCGCCTTGCTGGTGTTGTTCTCGTAGTAGATGAGGAGGGAGGACCACGATGGCGGGGCACAGGCAGCACGACTTGAGCAGCTTTCGTCCTCCATGTTGAGGTGGACGGCGGCAAGGCTTCGTTCACCAATGGTCGTCAGCGTCCACCACAAACCAGGGGGGAGGTGGTCGGATCTAAGGTTCAGGGAATGAACCACCGGTGTGGAGGTGTACTGCAGCACCGCCTATTCTGCGCTGCAAAAAGGAGAGAGAGAATCGTCGTGAGCATCGCTGCAACTTGAAGATTGGCTGACTGACGAGGAGAGCAAGTATGGAGGGGAGGGGTCTGGCGAGTTTGAAGCGAGAGGAGTCACAGGCCGCCACAGTTGGCAGGGGAGTCAGGGCGAGCCACTCCTTCGCGTCTTCGGCACGATGGAGGGGCGAGGTGTGGTGGGTCCCGGCGCGCCCCCACGCCGTAGGTGCTCCTGCGCAGAAGGCCGGCATGGCAGCGGTGGCGGCGGCCAGATCTGGTGCTGCTGGCCGTGCCTGGGGTCGTGGCGGCCGGATCCGGTGGCGCGGATCCAGCTTTTTTGGTGGGGAGGCCGGATCCGGTGGCCGGTGGGGAGCGGTGGGGTGGCCTGCCGGGAAAGGTGGGGAGGCAGGTGGTGTGGGCTGCGGCACGACGGTGGTGGTGGGCGGCGGGGCTAGTCGAAGGTGGCGGTGCCATGGATCCGCCGAGTAAGGTGGAGTGGTTGCCGACGGCGAGCCGGGCCGGATAAGGTGGGAGGGTTGGGCCCCGGCTCGGGTGGGTGGGGCGCCCCACAACGAAGAAGGTGGGAGGGTAAGGTGGCGGCTCGGGTGGCAGCGCCGCGCCCGCCGACGGTGTGCCCGTGGAAGGTGGGAAGGAGAGGGAGTGGGTGAGCACGGGGTGGTCTGGAGGCAGGGTTGGGGGCTTGGATGGATAAGGTGGGGTGTAATCCAGATGCGGTTCGTTTTCGCGACCCGAGGCAGCACGAAAGAGTTAGCAGAATAAGCTAGTGTTAGCATAATAAGACTCTTAAGGGGTGTTATTAGAATAGACCCACCCTATATATATATATATGTGTGTGTGTGTGTGTGTGTGTGTGTGTGTGTGTTACCTTACTCGTACATGCAGAAATGCTCTTACTTTTATGCACGTTCATTTATTTTACTTGTAGAAGCATGGATGAAACAAAAGGAAAAAAATTAGAGTTTACCTTACATGGACTCCTGAGATGGACACGGCATTGTTGGCCGTCCTTGTTGAGCATCACAACAATGGTGACCATGCTCAAAATTGTTGGAAGCCACATGTGTGTAATGCTTGCATTAAGCATGTCAAGGATACATGTGATGTTGACATTACGAAGGAAAACATGACAGGAAGAATCAAAACATTTGACAAGCAGTATGAGATCATTACCAAGATGCTTGCACAGAGTGGCTTTGGATGGGATTGGGTAAAGAACATGGTGTCGGTTGATAGTGACGAAGTGTGGTCTCGATATGTGGAGGTACTTAACACCAAATTTATTTTGTGGTTATTTTTGCAACTTCGGTATCATCTCTAATATTTGTGTGTTTTGTGTAGTCTAACAAGGACGCACGTGCCTATAGGAACAAGGTAGTGCTCAATTGGGAGTCTTATCAATACCATATATTCAAAAGATCATGCAACCGGTGTAGGTGCTAGGACAGGAGCTGAATGTGTTCAAGAACCACAAGACACACCCGTTGTTGAAGAATCTCCTGGGGTGCCTCAAAAGAGGCAACGCACCGGGGATGCTATCTTGTGTATGATGGGAAAGATGAAGATGTCTTTTGATGACGCTTTGAAGACAACCGAGCCACTTCCTATGCCAAAGGTGACTCCTCCAACAGAAATCTTTGCTGCACTAAAGAAGGTACCAGATTTGGAGGATAGTGATATGTTGAGAGCTTATGGAAAATTGATCGTCAATGAGCGTTTGTTTGAAGCACTCATGGCGCTACCCGAGGAGTTAAGGAAGCCATGGCTCTTGACCATCGATTGATTGTTACTATCTAGTTTAGTTGATGGATGGACTACTATGTACTTTGTTGTTTGCGAACTTTCTATTTGTGCTATGTGTATGAGACAATAAACTATCCGTTTGTGCTATGTGTAAGAGACATAAACTATCAAAATTATTATATGTGATGCTTCGATTTTCCATATTTATTTCTACTTCTGTTAATTGTTTTGACCTTATTTGGAAAATTTGAATGTTATTATGTGTGTAAAATAATATAAACAATGTATATATATATATATATTCAAATATACATATAATACTTCTTTTCATATATGTACATAAGTTTATATTGTACAAAGTCAAAAGACATCCAATTCCATGGTTTGTACATCCAAACAACAATTGGAATTCAGTGCTACCCTGTGATTCCAAAAATAAATTTCATGCACAACCAAACTATAGAATTCGAATTGGAGCCCATTTCCTTTCCATCTTGGATTTGGAATTTCCAGTCCAATTCAATTCCAAGTAACTTTTCCTACATCCAAACACAGCGCTAGTGTTCCTCTTGGGCTTTGGGGGCTTCTGAGCTTGAGCTTTGGGAGCAGTCTTGGGCTTTGATGGAGCACCGCCTGACTTGATTGCATCTCCCATAAGGTTCTGAGCTTTGGGAGCTGGAGCATCCTCTTCTTCTTCTTCTTCATCAGAAGAATGCTTCTCAAGTTCAGACATGGGGTCTACCTTCTTGCACCATCTTCCCCTTTTTCTCTCCTTGTTTTTCTTTTCCTCAGCAGCATCTTCTCCTCCAGTTGACTTGGAGGGTTCCTGAGTGGATGCCCTGGCTTTAGACATTGGGACTCTTCTGGCAGGTGCCTTCTTGTTCAAGCCTGGCTTAGTTGCAGCAGTTGTGCCATACTCCTTCTTCAGCACTTTCTTCCTTGAGGTGGCTTCATCCTCAACAGCCACATAGTCTTCATCCTCAGAGTCTGAGGTTCTCTTCTTCCTTGCGCTAGTGGCTGCCTTGGGAAAGTTACTAGGTGTGCTTCTACTCCCCTCATCATAGCTGCTTGAGGGATCTGAACCCTCATTCAGTTGCACTTGTTCCTCAGATCTGTTCTGACTGTCACTCGGGTCAGACATCTTGGCAAACACACTTACAGCAGACCCTGTGAATAGATGTAAATGAGGTAGAGTGGATGAGCATCACAAAGTGCAGAGTTTTTGTAAAACATATGACTTAAAAACTTAGTTTTAGTTCTCCACAGAAAGCATTTCGGAGCTACCGATTTGATAAACTCGGTGATACCGAAGCAATTTTTGGAGCCTAAACATGTGAACTCGGTCAGACAGAGTCACAGTTCGGTGGCACCGAGACTGCTAGGGTTTCACAGAGAATTGAACTCGGTCACACCGATATGCAATTTTTGGACAGACCGAAAATGCATGTGCTATGGCCTAAGCCAAATCGGTGAGACCGATTTCTATAACTCGGTCGGTCCGAGATGAGTTCGGTGGAGACCTAACCCTAAATTTTTAATCAAATCTAACCTAAGGGATGATTTCAGTGGATAGATCGTTTGCATATGTGGTAAAGATCATGGCAAAGCAATGTGTTATGAATCAGAGTTACAGGAATAGCACACCGAGTCGAACCCATACCCTAGTTCGGCGGAGGATCGCTACAGCGACAACGGCGGAACAAATTTCTGTTGATGGCGATGGAAACTAGCAGCGGGAGGTTGCTGGCGGCGAGGAGACGATCCGGAGACCCGAGGAGGCAGAGCAGGACACACGCGTGGGCGAAAGGTTTTGGAAGAATTTCCAAAATTCAACCCGTCGGTATATATATCCCGACCCTGTCGGTGTGACCCAATGGAACAACTCGGTGGCACCGAAATGCAGAATCGCGAGCGGTTACTGCAACTTGGTGTGACCGAAAGGTTCAAATTGGTTGCACCGAGATAGAAACCCGAGATCAACTTAGTGAACTCGGTGTGACCGAAGTGGATGACTCGGTCATACCAAAATGCACAAAGAGGTTTTGGAAGTTTAAGTCTATGACGAATCGGGGACTCCGAGTGCTCCTCACACAGAGTGGTTCGAATCTGACTTGATCAAACTTTGTGATGTAGCATGAATAGAGTTTGAGATAAGAAAATCATAAATAGCTAGAAGGAGTCCTTAGGCATCCTTATCCATCCATTTGGCAAAAGAGAAAAAGCCAAACTATCAAAGCAACAAATGGATGTCCTCGAATGAGTAAAATATGCAATCAACATGCTCACACAATAAAATGGCAAATGAAATATGTGACAAAGCATGCACAAACACTCTAGCATCTATCAAGCAATTGGCGATGACTAGGTCATCTATATATGAGTATATTGACGTAGGAGTCAAATGAGAACATTTGATCATAGGTCATACTCATCGTTTAAGCACAAGTGGGGTTGCCACTTTTACATAAAGCATTGTTGTGTTCGCATCATTAGAGTTGCTTTAGCTCAATTGATTAGAGTAAAGCTCCCTCTAGATGTGATATCCCCCCTAAGAAGGATGAACTAAACTTGGGTTTTGTCGATGATGACTTCATGTAGGTGTTGAAGATGTGGACGCTCAATGTTGATGTAGATCATTTGGAGCAATCGATTTGAGTGAGTTTCACTTTCAATACCTACACGGGTTAGTCCCACAAGGAACAAACAAGGATATCCATAGACATAGAGTGATGTACACACAAGATGATGTCCATGAAAGCATTAGGTTACCTTGTCCCTTGTCTTACCAACAAGAGGGTTTGTGACTCCTTGAACTAGTGCATGATTTGGAGGTTGTTTGCACTTGTCCTTGCCAAAATGATATGAGTGAAATATGTTGGCGGGGTCACCCTCAAGAAGTCTCTAGTCCTTCTTCTTCGAGATCCACACCATCTTTTATGGGAATCCTTGGAGTTGTGGTTGTACTTGATGAAGTAGAACTTGATGTAGTCTTGGTAACCCACTTGACCAAGGCCTTGGGAGCTTCTTCAAATGCATCAATCTCCTCTTGAAGCTTATCCTTGCCTTTTTTCTTGTGGTCTTGTGGTGGAAGATTATCTTGAGCTTGTGTTCCTTGGAAGTAAGTAGGTTCATACTTCTCTTGTTGAGGAACAAACTTTGTGTTGGGGTATCGATCTTCTTCCCACTGAACTCCAATTTCATTGAACTTTCGTTCAAAACCAACACCTTGATTCTTCCGGTGTCTTCCTTGCTTGCGTACAATTTCCTCAAATTGCTTACTTCCGGCAAGGCTCTTGTAAACACCTTTCTCTATAATTCCCTTCAATAAGCTATTTTCTTGCTCAAGTGTAACTTGGCTAAGAGAATCATTAGTGGAATCAAGAGAGCTACTAGAAGCAACAATATTTGATTTAGCATGATTATTGTTACTACTAGATGAAGAATCTTTCTTACTCTTGTTGCTAGATTTTACTTGTGGCATGTAAGTAGACAAGGGTAAACGTTTGGCAATGTAAGAAGAACTTTTCTTGCGAAGATCATCATTGATTGCCTTTAAGAACTCATGCTCTTGCTCAAGGTTGAGCTTTTCAAAGCGTAGCTTCTCATGAGTCTTTAAAACTTCTCGATGATCTTCCAAGGTAGTTTCATGAGCTAACTTAAGAGTGTTTAGTTCTTTAGTTAGACGCTCAATCTCCTTCTTATCATCGTCATTCGTTTTGTCTTGATTGGCATGATTAATAGCAATTTCATCATAGTTTTCATCACTAGAGTTGTCAAAAAGTAAATCATCATCACCTAGCAAATCATCTTCATCACTATTGAAATCAACATACTCGGGGTGTGATACCTTTGGGCCTTTATACATGAAGGATCTTCCAATTCCTTCATTTGGTGATTTAAATATGTCATAGGAGTTGGTTGACACAAGTGCTAGACCGGCAACACCTTCATCTTTAGGAGTTGGTCTACAAAGAACTACTCATGCATCATCGGAAAGGCACCAATGGAGGTGGTGAACCCCATCCAAGATGGTGTCCAGATTGGATCTGGTGGTTCTGGACTCTGCGGCGGCTGGATGAATATTTCGTCGATGCCTTTAGGGTTTCTGGAATATTGGGGTATTTATAGAGCAAAGAGGCGGTCTGGGGGCACCCGAGGTGGGCACAACCCACCAGGGTGCGCCCTCGTGGGTTGTGCCCCCCTTGGGGCACCCCCGAGGCGCAGCCAGGGCCCGTTGTGTTCCTTCTAGCCCATTAAAATTCTCCGTAAAGTTTCGGGGCATTTGGACTCCGTTTGATATTGATTTTCTGCGATGTAAAAAACATGGAAAAAAAACAACTGGCACTTGGCACTATGTCAATAGGTTAGTACCAAAAAATTATATAAAATGACTATAAATGATTAGAAAACATCTAAGATTGATAATATAACAGCATGGAACAATAAAAATTATAGATACGTTGGAGACGTATCAGACACCATCATAGAGGGGTTCACCACTTCCATTGGTGCCTCTCCGATGATACGTGAGTAGTTCTTTGTAGACATTCGGGTCCGTAGTTAGTAGCTAGATGGCTACCTCTCTCTCGTTTGATTCTCGAATTACAATGGTCTCTTGGAGATCCATATGATGTAACTCTTTTTGCGATGTGTTTGTTGGGATCGGATGAACTTTGAGTTTATGACCAGATCTATGTTTTTATATCCATGAAAGTTATTTGAGTTTCTTTGATCTCTTATATGCATGATTTCTTGTAGCCTCATATTTCTTCTCCGATATTTGGGTTTTGTTTGGCCAACTTGATCTATTTATCTTGCAATGGGAAGAGGTGCTTTGTAGTGGGTTCGATCTTATGGTGCTTGATCCAAGTGACACAAGGGGAATCGACATGTATGTATCGTTGCTACTAAGGATAAAACGATGGGGTCTATCTCTACATGGATAGATCTTGTCTACATCATGTCATCGTTCTTATTGCATTACTCCGTTTCCCCATGAACTTAATACACTAGATGCATTATGTATAGCGGTCGATGTGTGGAGTAATAGTAGTAGATGCAGACAGGAGTCGGTCTACTAATCTTGGACGTGATGCCTATATAATGATCATTGCCTGGATATCATCATGAGTATTTGAAGTTCTATCAATTTCCCAATAATAATTTGTTTACCCACCGTTTGCTCTTTTTCTCGAGAGAAGCCACTAGTGAAACCTACGGCCCCCGGGTCTCTTTCTCATATTATTTGCTTTTGCGATCTATTTTATTTGGCTTTTATTTTTAGATTTATTAAACCGAAAATACCTTGCTGCAATTTATTCTTATTTATTTATTTGGTGTTCGATCTATCAATCTACTAAAAATTTATGTCCCGTCCATGTGCCAATTTCTGGCGCCGTTACCCGAAAGGGATTGACAACCCCTTTAACAAGTCGGGTTGCGAGTGGCTGTTATTTGTGTGCAGGTGTTGTTTATGTTTTGTTGCTTGGTTCTCCTACTGGTTCGATAACCTTGGTTTCATCACTAAGGGAAATACCTACCATCGCTGTGCTGCATCGTCCCTTCCTCTTTGGGGAAATACCGACGTAGCTTCCAGCCGCATCAGTAGGCTGGGGAGGTTGAGTTCTTCGCATGCGCCCCAGAGTTCGAACCTTTCTTGGGTATGCGGATCCCTGAATCCGACAACATCAGAACAAGCTACATATGCATCAGTATCAACAAAGGGGTGGTGGAGTATAACTGCCGCAAGCCAGCTTTGACTCAGTGGCTATCCTATACTATGACTAGCAGCATTCTTTCAGGTGGCGCACACGAGTCCACATATTCACCATATCAATACACCACTATGGATTCGCTCCCGTCTCCCTACGAGAAGGCCATCCATAGCACTCACGCTTATTTTGCACATTTCAGTATCCACTTCCAGTTATCTATGAACAATGTAACCGTTCCAAGTAGTCCATATCACCGGACTCGGGTATTCGAATAGATCATATTACCCTGCAGGGGTGTACTTCTTCAGACACGCTCTCACCACTTATCACCGTTTACACGACATGTACTCAGCAACCTTCAAGCGGAAGCCCAGCGAGGGTGTCAGCCATGATCTGACTAACCACACAAGTCTCTAGTCCTGGTTGATCGCCTATTTTAATTCCATCCACAAGGAAGTCCGGCTGGGGTTTCCACTATGGCCCCAAATGATGTGTGCAGGGTTCCCAAGCCCACCAAACGGGCGACACTTGGTACACCATGCCACTATGCCTAGTCTGCCCCAAGCCCACCTGTAGGCTACAAACACTAGAGACTAGTTGCAACTCTTGAAAAAAGAGACCGAGGCAATTAATAAGTCGAGAGGGGCACTTAAGCATTTCAATGCGTGGTAGTAACTGTCTTGGATCAAAAACATGGAACTCAGTTCCCGAGGACGGTTTCAATGAGACAACCCACCATGTACTCCTACATGGCCTCTCATTGCTACCATTACCAAATCGTGTTCACACACTTAGCTCTCAGCAGTAGGACATGTTCACCAACATTCCAATCCATCCCAGATGAATAAGACCTGATACAACTCTAAGCATAGCAAGCATAACAAGCAAGCATGAATGAGTAGGCACATCATGGCTCAAACAACTCCTACTCTCATGCTAGTGGGTTTCAACTATTTACTATGGCAAAGATAGGTCATGCAGAGGAAAGGCGTTCAACTACCGCAACATGTAACAGTTGAATCATTGTTCTCCTAATGCAGTAAAAGAGAGCAACATCGAGAGAGTGGGATTGTATCGGAATGCTCAAAGGGCGTTTGCTTGCTTGGCACTTTGAAGATAGCATTGAGTCTTCAACAATGACATCAATCTCAACATCGGAAAACGTCTACCGAGAGAGGATAAACACCGGCACACAAAAAGGAACACATTCAATGCAATTCACAATCTAATGAACGATATGGCATATTAAGGTACTGAATTGAGCTAATGCAACAACAAGTCATTTTAATTGAAGTGGAATTCAAATATATATCAAAATCCAACTCCAAACCTATTTATCAAAATTGCCCTAAACATAATTTGTCCTAGTTGGTGATGTTAACTATTTCAAACATGCATGAACATGGCATAAATAGGTTCTTCAAATTTTTCTGATAATTTTTCATATCTAAATTATTTCATTTGGAGTTACAGGTTATTTTCTATGATTTTTAGAAGTTTACACAATTTTCTGAAATTAATAAATCATTTCTGGTTTATCTGAAGTCCAGTAAACAGATTCCTGCATCAACTTTGCCTCAGCGTGACGTCAGCATTGACCAAAGTCAAATCCGACTGGTGGGGCCTACCTGTCAGTGTAATAGTGCTAACTATGTGGCTATTTCAAGGTAGAAAAAACAAGGTCAAAAACAATTAAGCGGCTATTTAAATCCTAACAAAAATAATCAGCTTGCATGGGCACACTATCATTAACCCTGGGGGTTAATTAGCGGCGCTGTTAACTGCTAACGACGTGCCACGTCATCTCACTAGAGTTCAACACCGGTGACCACACAAACGCGGCGGCGATGATCGGGACAGCGGCTCCGGCGACCATTCGAGCGGCAGAGGGCTCCTTTGTGTTCCTGAGGGTCTCCCGCATTGATTGAGACTATACGCACCCTGGAGTCTCCTGAGTGCCGCCCTCGGGCCTCACAGGGGCTCTTGCCCACGTCCAATTGGAAGCACAATGCTCCGCGCTGGCCGTCGACATTGTCCCCCAATGACTATGCCCACGTCCAGTGGAAGCACTTAGCTCCGCGCTGGTGAGAAGACAAGAAGACTAGCTAGGTGCCGGAGGCGACCATTTTGTTTCTCCTTTCTTTCTGTAACTCATCTTGCCGCCTTTTGGAATGAGATTTGGAATTTCTTGTGTTTATCAAAGAAAAACAGGGGGAATTTTTCTTGTCTTGTGGCGATTTCTTGCTTTCTGGCATCATGTTTTGAGAATGAGGCTCACGCCTGCCACCCCCCCCCCCCCGAGCGCCTCGCGAGCGGGGGCTGGGCCTGGTATGCGCGCGTCAAGGAGCTTTTGGGCTAGCCCCAAAAATGCCAAGGCCCCCAGGGGGCTAGAGTGCAACCACTGCGGAATCATCGCGTGCACACCTTTCCATGATCCGACAAC